>PVKZ01000302.1:297197-990386 GCA_004027375.1 Macroglossus sobrinus
TCTTTCTTTCTTTCTTTCTTTCTTTCTTTCTTTCTTTCTTTCTTTCTTTCTTTCTTTCTTTCTTTCTTTCTTTCTTTTCTTTCTTTCAGTCTTTCTTTCCTCCTCCTCTCCCTTCTGCCCCCTACCCAATAAAACAAAGGGAGGAGAAACTATTTGGAGATTATGCAACAGAGTTAGACAGGAATGTGGAGACCCTGTGCCATGCCCCAGCCTCATTTAGTCTGAAGATTGAGAGAGGAGAGACCTTGGTGAAGTCCCAGGAAATGACAAGTCCTATAGATGAGACGCTGAATATACAAATAAATAATGGCCAGACCTTATATAAAAATGAAACTCTGACTCCCACCCTGCAGTACCAGCCCAGGAAACCTACCCTTATCTACAGTACCCAGTCCGGGAAGTCAGCCTGCTCTCTATAAGTCATCCTTGTAGGAAGTCAGACCACTATCTCTTGCAACTGGTTCAGGAAGCCAAACAATAACCCTTGTAACAATCTACCCTAAACAACAAGACTTGATTAATAATGAATAGCTTCCCTAATTTTTGTCTCTACTTCCTATTTAGGACCAACCAATGAAGCTAAATATGTGTTCCTAACCCATCACGTAGAATGCTCTACTTTTAGTTAGCATACCACAGCTTCCACATGCTCGGGTGTCCTCCCATCAGAGGACACCAGAAGCCTTCCCTTTTTCCACAATCAGGTTTTCTCACCTCTGTATGCCTTTGAGTCTCCCAAAAACACAAGTGATGGTGACTGACTCCGCACCACAGCGAGCTCTGAATGAATAGCCTTTGTTTATTCCCTTTTGGTTGGGCTTCATTTATTTCCACATAGAGACATCTCCTGTGCTAGCATAGTGCAGCAGCCTTAAGTTCAGATGACAATTTGACTTGCCTATGCTGGGGAGGGCCAGAGACAGCTCTCTGAGTTTACTGCGGCTTTGCACTCGCTCAGGGAGTAGGGTTGCCAGGTAAAATGCAGGGTGCCCAGTGGCAGATGAATTTCAAAAAAACAATGAATATTTTTTAGCATAAATGTGTCTCATGCTGTATTTGAGGCAGACTTAAGCTAAAAAAGATTTATTATTTATCTGAAATTCAAGTATAACTGGGTATCCTATATTTTTATTGGCTAAAAGTTTCCATGCCCCTGTCCCCGAGTGGAAACAAAAAGTTAAGGAAGAGAAGGAGAGCCCTGATGGCTATAAGAAATTTCAGAACCAGGAGGAAGGGAAACACATCGGAGGTGATGTGGGTCCCTTGCCCATCAACTGGATGAGGATGCAGTTGAATCTCAGTCATGTCCAGAGTGGAGGGAGAATACCCAAAAACTAAAAGAAAAAAGGTTTTTTGGGCGCAGAACTATGAGATCAAGACATAACTAGGTCTAGAAGTGGATGCCCTATGTCTCAAATGCTGCAGCTACATTTGTGTAAACACCACTCTCTCTCACCCCAAGCTTAATATCAACCCTGTGAACAAGGAAAGGGGAGGGAAGAAATATCCTGAATAAGACTGAATTATCAACCTAAAATGACTGTTAAGAACTTCTAGACAAGTGTGTCAACGTTGCTGAAATTTACTGGTTTAAATTCTAAGTGACTGCATTAATTTTCTGCATCAGTTAGAATGGAGCCTCAGTATTAAAAAGAAAGTCCAATTACCAGAGAATTTTAGAAAATTAACATTTGACACATGTGAGTTCACTGTGAGGTTTTCAAAGATTTCTACACAGCATACATATGAGTTTCTGGTCATATTAAGCACCAGCTATAAAATAGATACATGATGCCTTTTGAAAAATAAAATCTCCCCATCTCATTCCCTAACCCTCACTCTTCAATCTGACAATTTCCCTGGGAAGCCATTTTTCTCCACAGAGATATGTTGAATCTCACTTTATTTGGTCTGCATTATGAAAACAGTAGTCTTATTTTTCATCTCCCAAATATTAAGTGACATTGTTTTATTGAATGCATTTTTTGACCTTCACATTCACCTCCCACTGCTTTAAATGTTGACAGTCTCCTAGACACTCTGTGCTTAGAATTGCTGACTTCAAGGCTACTTTGTTTTTCTGATTCTTCCCACACAGCAAATTGAAGATGATGACAATGTTGGCTATGATAACATTAGAGCTGCTTTGATCGAGGGCCTGGTGGGTCCCACTTTCCATATATCATGTATCCAGGTGCTGATCCTAAAAGCTAGAGATCATCATCCCTGTTTTACAAATGAGAGAAGTGAGGCTCATAGAGGTTCAGTGACTTGCTCAAGGTAACACAGAGAGTAAGTGGAAGAATGGGATTAAATCCAGATTTGTCTTATTCCAAAGCCTGTGATTTTCCCTTTATGCCTCATTGCCCTGCCACCGAAGTCCTCTAATTCACAGGAAATTCTTGATTCCTTTGATTGGCTTTAACTATGGTCTTTCTAAAGAGGTATGTGCTGGGCTCTCTTTCTGGTATTGACCACACCTCACTGGGAATGCCAGACATCTTTAAAATTTCATTTATTAGTAAACACTTATATAATATTTGCTGTGCGCCAGACACTGGCCTAAGCAGTTTGCAAATATTAGCTCATTTAATCTTTATAACAACCCCATGAGGTTAAGCACTGTTATTGTTACTCTCAACTTAGAGATAAGGAAACTAAGACACAGAGAAGTTAGGTGACTGGCTTAAGGTCACACAGCCAGTTAGTTTTGCAGAGCCAGGTTTCACACTACCACCATGCAGTGTGGCTCCCCTTTCTACAGAGCTTTGGACTTCACATCCTAACCTGTCTCCTATATATTTCCTGTGAGTGCTAAGGGGAGATGGGGCCAAGGGCTCAGAGTTCCCCAAAAGGAAGGTCTTGGATAAGCCTAAGTCTTTAAAAATACCCATCATAAGGTGAAAGTTGGCATGGCCCACCTATAGTTCCTGGCAATTATCAGTTCTGTTTCAAAAACAGGCCCTTCTTTATATCCAGTTTTTGCTAAGTACTAATGGCCTCCAAGAAGCCTCTCTCTCTCTCTCTCTCTCTCTCTCTCTCTCTCTCTCTCTCTCTCTCTCAACCAAATCTCTAGTCTTGGTGGTCTTAACTTTCCTCTACATAACTCCCTTCTCATCCTCACTCCCTCTCATCTGAACCAAGCTGCACAGATTGGCCTGGTGCAGAGAGAGGGAGAAGTCGAAAGGGGGCGTTGTCTCCCCTGAGAAGGCAATCAGGCTTCCCCAACCTGGAAAGTCACACAACACCAGGTCTAAAAAACTTTTCAGAGCCACTTGGTTTTGACAAGATGCCTGACAGCCCACCTTTTAGAGATTCTCTGGATGTATTTCCCAGGCAACAACCTGGAAATTCTTTGGAGCCATCAGTCATTCACATCTTTGTCACTGGCTTTTTCCCCCAACGGACCTTAACAGGGACTTGACATTACTAAGGGCAGCACGGGGATAGGATATAGAAAGTTAGGAAGAGAACTCCAGTGAAAAACTCACTTTGCTCTACATTTGTTCAGAGAAGATGCCCTAATAGTGACATAACAATAACCAGGAGTTGCCAAGGACTTTACCAGTCATTTCTCAATAAACCTTTGACAATTTGCTTAATTGCATTAACTCTCAGTTTCCAGTCCAAAACTAAGATTTGTGATAACAACTACCTCTATGGTTGCTTTTGAAGATTAAATGCCAGTGTGTGTAAAAGGCATAGTTTGAGGTGGGGCACATAATAAGAACTCAAGAAATGTTAGCTATTATTATTACCTAATAAATGCCAGTTTAAATGCAGTTTGCTATTTTATGTGAACTTCATTATAACCTATAAACTCAATATTGTATTTCCCATATTACAGATAAAAAAAAAATTAGAAAGACTAAATTATTTGCCCAAGCCATGTAGCTAATGGTCAGAGGTGCAGAGCCTTTTTTTCTGCCTTCCAATGTCATGTTCATTACATTGTTTAGAGACAATGTTAGCAGTCATTTACTTTCTCCACCTCAGTCAACACACACACACATACACACACACTGCAACTTCACCTTATTCCTGAGCTCTAGAAAAACAACCCTCACAACTCGGTAGTTGGTTTTCAATATTCTCCAGTATAGTACTGTAAAGCTTAGCGTAGCCAGGCAGTTTATGAAGTCAGCTATGGGGGTTTTTGCCTTTCATTTCTTTGTTGGCAGAGACAAAGGCCCTGCAGCTTAGTTTTAAAATTCCATGGGTGGTGGCTGAGCCCCAGACGAAAATGTGAAAGTCCTTATTATAATTCTTACTATTATATTCCTACTAATGGCATCACCCTGCTAAAACTAAGGAATTTATTTCTCAAGATTAATAGAAAGAAAGGAAGAGTCTGAGAGGGTGGGAGTTTCAGAATTGGGCTGGGGAAGGGGAAATAGAAGACGACAGACAGACATTTTTAAAAGTGGCAAATGAACACTGTGTAATTTGGGTCGATAATGTCGTGCTGCGGGTTGACAGTTCTGCTGCGATAATTGCCCTTCCCCAGATTACTGTCTTTATCAGAGAAAGAAATGATTGCTGTGTGTGAGAAATCACCCTGCCTACCACTTTGTTAGAAGTGGCAGTGATTAATAGAGACCAGGCTTTAAGTTCACAAATATTTTAACCATGAGCGGGAATATTCAGGAGTGGAGAGATAGCTCCTAGACAAGAAGAAAACGCAATAAGCTCTTCTTCCACAGACAGGGAGTCTGAGACTCTCATGAGAAGACTCAGCCTTTACATTCACTCTTCATCTTCCAGTAAGTCCTGGTCTGAAAAGTATGATTGATACAGTTGACCACCTGTGTGCTTTTCCCTGCTGCAGAGATTGTCTTCTGGTGCAACTACTGAACCTGGACTCTGCAGATCTGGGTAGAAAACCAGGTCTCGGGTTGTTCAGACTCTGCTCCTTCTCAAGGACAAACCTCCCAATATTTGTTAACTATAAAATGGAAGGATTTGCCTAGCTACCTGCTTAAGTCCCTTTCAGCTCTCAAAGTTCATCTTAGGAGACTCCCTGTGTCTAGGAAGGGCAGGAACAGTGTGGCACACAGAATAATGGTCCCTCAAAGATGGCAGGCCCTCATCACTAGAACCTGTGAACATGTTACATACTTGGCAGAAGGAATTAGACAGATGTGATTAAGGATCACAATAAAGGAAAAGCATTTTCATTTGTATGAGTGAAACCAGTGTAATCACAAAGAGTCCTTAACAGATGGAAGAAGGAGACAGAAGAGTCAGAGAAAGAAATGTGACAAAGGAAGCAGAGGCTGAGGTAATGCAATTGCCGGTTCTGCAAATGGAGGAAGGGGTCATCAGCCAAGAAATGCATGCAGCCTCAAGGAGCTGGAAAAAGCTGGAAAATGGACTCTCCCGAGAGCCTCCAGAGGGAACTAGCCATGTGGACACCTTGATTTTAACTCAGAGACACCCATTTTAGACTTCTAACCTCTAGAATTATAAGATGATAAATTTGTATTCTTGGAGTAGTTTGTTAGAGCAGCAATCGGAAATGAATATTAACAGAAAGGCCAGGGCCCAGATGATAAGGATCACTTACCCCCATAACCACCACTTTGGGCATCTGGAATGCTGAGGTTAATACCCAGGGATCCAATTTCACTTTCTACCAAACTGAGAGACCACAGCTACGCCATTGGGTCAACAAAGAGAAAGGCCGCTAATATAGTGACTTCACTGGTCACTGCAGACACCTAATGCAGCTGGTTTAGGACCTGTGCATGCATCCATCAGCTGTCACATGACACGAGCTAATGTGACGCAGTAACAATACTAACTGGTATTTTTTGGGTGTTTATGTTTTGCCAGACATCTAATACTTAAGGCAACTACAAGAGGTAGGCAATTATTGCCTTTATTTGACAGATGAAGAAACTAAGGCCTAGAGAGGTTGAGTGCCATGAGTATGAGGTATTGCAGGCACTTTACCCAAGTCTACCCCAATCCAGATCCCAAGTTCTTATCCAGGAGAACTGAGTTCCCAGCCCCTGAACTCATTATGTGCCACAGCATCCAGTGAAAGAACCAGACTCCTATGTGGGACAAACTCTCCAAGACAGTGATTCTTAAACTCTGGTGGCCTCAGAATCACCTAGAAAATTTGTTAAAACACAGCTTCCTGGGCCCTACTTCCAGATATTCTGATTCAATATACTAGTCTTGAGAGGGGCTTGGGAAATTATATTTCTAATAAGCTTCCAGATGATCTTGATATTGTTGATTCATGGACACACAATGAGTAGCAAGCTTCTGGAAGCCATCCCATCTCAGCCCCTACCTGTAGGCCCAGTCATATTGAAACTGTGGCTGAGCCCTAATGCTGACTAAACCATATTTTGTCAAATCAGAATAAAGAGGATTTATTTTGATAAGGACACTGAATAACATGAGGGCAAAGGCTAATATTACTCTCTTGGAATTGGATCTCATTTCAATGTTAACTAAATCAAAGTAAGGGACTAGGAGGTTGGCCTTGGGGTTCCCCAGAGTTTACTTTGTGCTCTAATTGATGCTATGCTTATTCATGCACTCATTTATACATGCATGTATGCATTTCTTCCCCTACCTCATTCTATAGAGGACTTGTGGCTGCTTACAAGAATATCACAATTTCTAAAAAATAAAATATAAGTAAAATTAAAGATTTACAGATATAGTGAGTATATTTTAATTTAAAATATTTCTGTTATATTTTTCTTATTACAAAGCAATAAATAAACATTGTAGAAAATTTTAAAAATATAAACAAAGAAAAAAGATTCCAAAAGAATATTCATGGTCTTATCCCAGAGAAAAACACTGGAAATGCCTTAAAGTATATTTTTTTATTTTTTTCTGTGCAAAAAATGTAACTATTTTAATATTTTATAAAAATGTGCTTATAACCTCCATGCTGTTTTCCAACCTGCTTTTTTAACTCAAAAATATACTGTGATCATCATTCAAAGTTAATACATTTTCACCTCCAGCATCATTTAAATGAATAGAATTCATTTTAGAAATATATCATAATTTATTTAAACAATCACCTCACTACCAGGCAGGACTTTGAAATTTACTGCTATATTTTGACATACTGGTTGGAAAATTCAATTTCAGATAAATACATTGGGTCTCTCAGTCTCACAGACCTTGGCATGAATCAAGCCCAAGAGGAAAAATAAAAATCTTATTGAACAATTGTCGTGCTACTGAATCTATTTTACTATTCCCTTGTAAGCACAAAAAAAATGGCTGTTATTATTCTCTATCTGCCCTGTTGTATAACTTCTGTGAGTTCCTAACTGGGCTACTCTGACATTATTAATTATATCTCTTATTTAACTCGGGAAATTCTTCAGTGAATGAATAGTGATCCATCGTCCTACAGCTTCCTTGAACCAAAGTGAAATGCAGAATGTTAATATAGCTCTGGGTTTCAGGTAGAAATGATCCTTATAAATAAATAAAGCAAGAACTTAGCAGAACATTAACTCACTCTTTGGGATATGTCACGTGAATCCTTGCAAAATATTGAGTAAAGTATATATATCAAAATCCATCTTCGGAAATTATTCACATGAGTTGTTTTCCCGTGTCTCATTTCATTTGGTGGAGCGGCTGCTAGTCAGCTCAGCATGGCACAATCGTATCATGGGAGCCTTCTCTTCCAGTCATCATTATTTTTTTTTTTGGTAAAACAAAAGTCACATCCAGGACACTTTCACTTTTTGCCTTTATATTTGATTTAGAATGTATATTGCACACTTCCACCTTTTCCTGTTCATCTGATTCCAGGAGACCCATTGCTGGCTGTCCAGCCTCTATTCCCCTTCCTTCACAATAACAATATCCTATTACTTTAGGAAAGTATCACTCCCACTATTCTCAGCCGTGCAGAATTTATGTGACAGACTCCATAGCCACCTCTGATTAGAATCTGATTTCCCTCCCCCTAGACACAGTGACTGGCTCAAAGGTAATCACAAGACTTAAGTTAGTCAAATCAGACATTCTTTGCTAGGGATTCTAGAACGAACATCTTTCTCTTCTGTTTAATATTAATGAGGAAGCATACCTCCCTCCTCCAAGAGCCAATGGTAGACATCTTACAACACTGAGGAGAGCCAGCATTCACATGAAGAAAGTAGGGATTGGAAGTAACTGAATCTTTTGAGTTGCTAAGTCCATTATTAATCCATTTCTTTCAAATATGTGAGCTAATAAATTCCTTTTCTATCTAAGCATTTTAGAGAAGGTTTTCTGATACTTACAACTGAAAGATGCCTAAACTAACTGATGCCATTTGTAAATAAACCATAGCAGACTTCCAGCTTTCTTTCCTATGTTGGCCTTCTTATTTACAAGTTCTCTTTCTTCTGTAACCCATGGATTTCCTGTCCATTAAACCCACACATATACTTCTCTTTGCTGCCTTCACATACCATCCTCTTTTCTATAGGTTCCAAGCATCCAAACTCCCTTTCTTTTCAAAGCTGCCATCCCTCTTTCTGTCCCTGGGAGGTTTTCTGTTTCCAGGAGTGACAAAGAAATAGGACACAATCCCACAGCTTCTTTCTTCTTCCTTTCCTAGGAGGCAAGCATTTGTGACCTTTCTGACTTCAAGAGTATGTTGCTAACCACTATGGGAAAACATTCAGGGAAACAAAATTGCAAACATGGGGTGTTTGCATGGGTTGAAGAAATCACTTGCTAGTATTATCACTGGGCTGTAGCATCTAGTGCCTGGCTGGTTCCAAGGTGTCATCCTCATATGAAAGTTGGCCCCAAGTGCTTAGCCCAGGAAAATTCAAACTGGTACCTTTGTTAGGTCTGGGGACATTAGGTCTTGCATCCTCACTTTTGTGTCAGGTACGGATTTTTAGGTCACTTTAGAAGAGGAAATACTTCCAAATTGGTCCCCCAAAATTATTTTCTTGGGCTTCACACCACTCTATACCTACTTTATAGATATCTCAATGGCCCTTCTGGAAGAGCTCTCTGAGTCTGGCTCTTGGAAACCCTACCCTAGTGCAAATATCACCTATTGTTTATTCCTCGGCATTAAGTCTCTTCCTTCATGGCAAGAGTACCCCAGTTTCCTTAGGGGAGCCACCTCTCTCCAACTCCTGTAGTTTACGTAGGAATGCCCTTAGTGCCACAGATCAGCTCTGATTAACTTAAAACAATCAGCAAATCTCACATCTGACTACAATGATTAGTTTAAGATGGGCACATTACTCCATTAAGGCCAAAGAGACATGGGGAAATGTTTGTTAAAGTTCTTCATCTATACTTTAGCCTGGCTAGTGTCCTCTCCTGCAACTTCTTGGATGCCTCTTTAGCTTTAGCTCCTTGAAGTTCTCCCTTCTTCTCTTGCCCAGATGTCTCTGTCCTGCACAATGTGTCCTTGTACTTTGTCAAGATAGAAACAAATGCAAATTTTATTCTAATGGTTGGTTCTTTTACTTCTTTTTCTGGACCAGAGGTAGTAAATAGGTTTTATCTTGTAGGTCAATTCTGATCAATATGTATTAGGTCTGAGTGCTGAGAAAAATTCTGAGGCTGCCTCTGGCTTCAGCAAGAAAGTATGTGATGATCACTCAGTAATGTCTGTCATGGCATGGGAGGAAGAGTGACTATGTACCTCATGTTTTTTATGTCACCTTTCTAAGTCAAGGTCTGAAGCTAGCTCTTCTAGCAGTCACATGGCCTCCCAGATGTCTCCCTGCAACTCCTGGATGAATATATCTTTTCCTGGCTTATGACTTTTATGGGTGCCCCCAATAAGCTTCTGCTCCTTGTCTAAGGAGCACATTGAGTTCACAGTCCTCTTGTAGACCTGACATTATTGACATACCCTAAAACAAATGACCTGCTTGGCACCCTTTATGACATATTATTTGCTCCTTCTATCTGCTTAAATTCTGCAGCTCATTCAGGAGTCCAAGTAGGTTTCTTCCCTGTATTTCCCAGCTACAAATGTTATTTTATTTTATTTATTATTATATTTTTAAGCAGGAAGTAGTGTTTATTGGTGCCGGCACCAGCTCAGCAGATTCACATCCAAAGGCTGAGACTACAAAGCTTATTTTAGCATTACATATTTACAATATAGAAATAACTTAAACATGAATAAACATGGTTTTCATCAAGAGAATTGGGGGGGGGCTATTAATAACACACCAAGCCCCATCAATGACTAATACATTTTTATTTTTTTTATGGCAGCCAAGCTTTATTCATGATTCTTTCATCAAAACCACAGCAAAGTCTTTGGCATTTTAGAAATTCTGATTCTTGAACAAAATCCATTTGTATTGGTATTTAAGCCCTCCAAATGTCTTAGTATATTTCTCCTGTTTTTAACGGGAGAACTTCCTGTTCTGTGATTACAGACCATTTTTTAGAAGGGTGTCCAATGCAGTGTGTAATCAGTGTCAACTTTCATTTAAATTCCCAGTCAGAGGCAGAGCTATCTTGAGGTCTCACTCTCCTCTGTCTACAGGTTCTTACCAATGATTGGAACAGTGATGTGGGCTCCCTGTGATATTTGCAGAGGGGTGTCTACTACGACCCCTCTCCTCATGGTCTGAGCTGTGGAAGTGCAAGTGTGCCCAGAGTCTCCCAAGAGGACTGGAGAATCTTCATCTCAAGATCCTTAATTTAATAACAGCTTCAGAGCCCCTTTCACCATGTAAGGTAACAGATTTTGAGGATTGAGATGGGACATTCTTCAGGGGGACATTATTCAGACGACCTCAGACCTACAGCTATAGGGGGACTTGCTACTGCAGAAAAAGATCTGCTCCAAAGCTTGGCATTTATGCCATTTGCTTGTACTACTTTGTAGCTGTTGGAAATATGATAAAACTGTATGCAGCCAACATGATTTAATAAACATTTTGAAACATAAGTCATGGCTCTCCTTGTGTGAGCTTTTGTGGTCTCGCCGCACAGGATTCATATCCCCTGTCAGTATGGCCAGAATGTCTGGGTCCATCTTCAGCTCTGCCACTTACTGGTTATGTGACCTTGGGGAATTTACTTATGCTCTCCATATCTTGAGTTCCTTAAATATAAAATAAAATGATAATTGTACTTCTAGCACTTTGTGAAAGCTGTCTGTTTTGCCCTAAAATAAAAGGGCAGAGTGAGTGTGTCTGATTCAGCTTTCTCTGTCTTGCTAGGTCCTACTTCTCAGCTTTCAATATGTTGTTGATTCTCTAGTCTGCTGTCATCGTCTCTCTCACTCGTTTTGTCCTTGTGGATTTATACCTATTTTATTCTTGTACAGTCATGTTCTTAGGATTTCAGAAGGGAGAAGAGATAAAAGCCTGTTTTCAACTGACTTTATTTAACTATAAAGTCTTTGAGGAATCAAAGAAACTTTACTGGAAAACGGACAGGCAGCGATGCCCTGGGCAGCCCATCTTTTACAAGTACCCTAACTACACCAACTTAGAAATTATCTCTGCAAATCCCAAGAGCTGTTTTTGAGAAAATATAAATGCTCAGAAACCTAATACACTTTTGGGCAAAATGAGTTCATTCTAAAAATAAATAGATAAGTAACTTATGTACTAAGAATTAATTCCTGTGCTTTGTTCAGTGAGAAAAAGTCATGACTCTGCGGCCTCTAGTCTCACAAATGAAGCCAGCTTTGCACTCATATCCCTGCTTTGTCTGCTTTAGGGGTTGTCCATGGGACTCCACAATGAATACCAACTCTCTGTTTTTGGTGTTATTTATTTGATTTGATTTGATTCTTTTTATCATCTTTCTTTGCTTTCTGCCACATGAGTGGTCATGGAGTCACAGCTAAACAGTCATCTGCCCCTCACCCAGTTTTTTCTTCCATTGACTACAGAACATGACTACAGAACAAAAACAAGGAGAAATGAGGACATAATTTAGTCATCTGAAAATCGCATGTAGGAAGTGACGGTTGCTGACTTGTTTACTTTGACATAACACATCTTGACATTGTGGGGGTCAGGACGAGCTGCTCAGTCAGATAATTTTCTATACTTTTCCCCACACATAGCCCCCAAACCTCACTCACTTCATTCTCCACATCCAAACAGCTCACAAAATAAATTATGACGCCTTGGGAAGATCCTACTAAAGCTTTTACAATTTGGGGGGAGGTGGTCTCCTTTCTTGGAAAACAGAATGCAAAATTATGAACATAAAGTTAAGTATGAAGTTGAATATTCACTTAAAATGGGGAAAGAAGTTGCAGTAAATTACAAAATTTAAAAAGCTGGCAAATACAGAAATCTAGAAAAAAATCTTTATTTTTTGACTACTTGACAAAAATATATTTCTATATTTTTGGGGCAACATATTTCTATATACTTCTTCATATGACAATAATTTTATAATATTTTCTATAGGAAGATAATTCAGTCTTTTAGCATGATTGCATTATTTTTATTTAAAAAATCTATAAAATAAATAAATATAAATTTAAAAAATATATATTTTTTAATTTTTGATAGAGTAAAAAGGATTTTCAGCCTCAGAACTGGTTATTGGTAACTCAGGTACATTTTTAAAATTGTTGTCAAATTTGGGAAACCCTACATCAAGTTTCTTTCATATATGAGCTGTAAGATTTCATGTACATTTCAGGTTTTCTTACACAGAGACTAATCTTGAAAAACTTTTTGAACTAACGACCCTCATTAACCAGTTTTTCCTTGGTAACCTGACTGTACTGGTGGATTATAATGTCAGTATTCCCTGTTAGGTCAAGAAGAATTAGATCATCAAATGATATAAAGACTTATTCTTTACTTCTATTCAAAACTTACCTCTTCCTCTTATGAGTTATTCCTTTAGGTATAATTTGAAAAATGTTTTTTGGCTTATAATTTGCTTCTCAGTGTCAGAATAGTGTCTACTGATTTTACTGCTTATTTATGACCCCTTTCTCTTCTGACCCCTAGCTCCATTCCACAACGTGAGGGACCACTCACAAATATATGTGGACACTCTGGGCCACACATCTAAGTTTTATGCATAACCTCCTGTAACCAGCCATGTCGCGGACACCTCTTGGGCCTAAGGGAGTGCACTCTTACAGCATGGTCTACTCTTGAAAGGCTGGACATGCAGACCCTGGAAACAGTCTAGGGCCAATTCTATGGTCCCAGGTACTCAAAGTAGGGGCAAGAAGCAGAGGGATCATGAATTTTAGGTGGGTATATCCCCATGACCCTGTGGAATTACCTTGAGAGGATGGGTGCAGCAGAAGGAGTCAGAGTGAAGCCCTCTTAAGTTTGGGGCCCAGGTCAGGAACTTCTGTTGCCCAGGTCCAAAGGTAGTCTTATACCCACTTCAACTTCCCTCTAACCAGATCCAAAATGTCCTCACCAACTCCAATTTTACCCAACATGGGGGAAAGTGTGATGTAAATTTTATTAAGAAATGAGACTATGTTGAACACATTACTTTGGCCCTTCTAGGAGCTAAGGAGGGGCTCATGCAAGTGAGAGATTTCTGTGGTTTCATAGTAACTAGCCTCTGTATAGCATGTAGCAATCATCTGATAATATGGCATATTGAATTGAGTGCCAGTTTCAAAGCTAGGCCTCAGATTTAAATATTTGTTCTCATTCAGAATCAAAGTTTTAAGAGAACCCTGTGCCAATCCTAGGCCTACATACTCAGAATCATTCCTTGACTTTCCTTTGTTCTCCTCTATATGTGAGAAGGCCGACACCAGCCTGCAGATATTGAAGGGGCAAAGGAGAAGCCAGTGTATTTATTCCTTTCTCTCTCTGCCTAAAGCCTCTTCTTCATGTCTCTAATTCTCACTGTTTTATGGTTCCAGCTTTTCTTAGGTGACCCTGGATTCCGTTAACACTAACTTCTCCTTTTGTCCCTCTAACTCAGTGGTTCTCAGCTGGAAATATTTCTGTCCTCATCTCCCACCCAAAAAGAAAAAAAAAAAAACCTCAAGAGACATTTAACACTGTCTGGAAACATTTTTGTATTTTACAACTTGAGGGTTGCTACTGACAACTAGTGGATAAAGGCAAGAGATAAAGGCTAAGCATCCTGTGATTCATAGGACAGTCTCCCAAAACAAAGGATTTTCTGGCTCAAAATGTTAGTAGTCCCCAGATTGATAAACCTGCTCTAGCCTAAGGCAGTAATGGCTCCTTTAGTTGTTAATTTCATTGTCTTGTTTGATTCTTAGTACTTCCGTTATGTGCATCCAACTCGCTGTATTAAATTCTCTCTGTTGAAACACTTAAAGTAGCTTCTACTTTCTTAGACTGACTGATGTCTCCCCAAAGTATTGATTTATTTTCTTTTTTCTTCTCTATTCAAATCAGTTAGTGATAAGTTCTCTGCCAGTTCCCCATGGATTCTGGAAATTTCCAACTCCCCCATCTATATTAGGGTTCTCCAGAGAAACAAAATAAATAGGATGGATGGATGGATGATGGATGGATGGATGGACAGACGGACGGACAGACAGACAGACAGACAGAAGAGGAAACTTATTATAGGTTTTGGTTCAGATAATGATGGAGGTTAGAAAGTCCCACAATCTGCCATCAGCAAGCTGGAGAACCAGGAAGGTCAATAGTATAATTCAATCTGGGTTTGAAGGCACAAGAACCAATGGATGAGGGAAAAGAAGAAAATAGGAAGAGAGAAGATGAATGTTCCAGTTCAAGCAAAGAGCAAACTCTCCTTTCTTCTGCCTTTTTGTCTATTCAGACCCTCAATGGATTGTATGATATCTCCTTGCATTAGCAAAGGCCATTTGCTTTATTCAGTCTGCTTGTTTAAATGCTAATCACTTTCAGGAGAACACTCACATACCCAGAAATATGTTTTACCAGCTACCTGGGCATTCCTTAGCCCAGTCAAATTGACACATAAAATTAATCTTCATACAATCTGACCCTTTCGGTTCAGAACTTTATATTTTTCACAGAGTACTTTTAATTAATAGATTGTTTTATTTTATAATGAGATTCATTCAGGCTGATAAATAAACAGAAAAAAATGTATAATTTTCTTTTACTAAACAAAAATGGATCACTCAAATTAATAGAATCCAATTTTTACACTTTGGAGTATATTATTATTATAAAAATGCATTCAGGTAATTTAATATCACTATAAATATAAAGTGTAGATTAATTTAAATCTGATTCAAGTGAGGTCTTTGAGGATTCTTCCCTATTAGGCAAAATTGAGGGAAGAGCTATTTGTCTATTTCTGTATCTTTTCATTCTTCAGTATAATGATTTGAGTTACATTTATGGAGGGCCACAATGACAAAGCAAAGAAAATATATTTTGAGCTTCCTAAGTGTAGGGGATATATTAGTTTCCTAGGACTACCATAACAAAGTACCAAAAATTGGATGGCTTAAAATGCCAGAATTTATTGTCTCAGTTTTTGGAGGTCAAATGTCCAAAATCAAGGTATCAGCATGTCCATGCTCCCTCTAGGGGTACTAAAGAAAGAACTAGTCCATGCCTCTCTCCTAGCTTCTGGTAGTCTCACATGTTCCTTGGCTTGTAGATAGATCCTTCAAATCCTCCGTCTTTGCATGGCATTTTCCATGTGTGTGTTCTTGGTCTTCCCTCTGTGTATGTCTATCTCTATGTCCAAATATTTCCCTTTTATAAGGACACTGGTTATATTGGATTAGAGCTTACCCTTCTGGCATCATTTTAACTTTATTACTTCTGTAAAGACCTTATTTCCAAATTAGGTCTCATTCTGAGGTATTGGGAGTTAGGACTTTGACTTATCATATTGGATGGGAGCAGAGTGTGGGAAGACACACAATTCAACCCATAACACGGTGTGTTAAATTTTTGAAACTTTAAGATGATTTTTTGAGTGAGGAGAACTTATATGTTCAAAAGATATATTTTAACTTTGCTTTTTCTTAAGAATAGTAGAACTTCTATTTGAAATAATAGTATTTACAGAATTCATTCAACAAATATCTAGTATGCATCTACTATGGATTAGATATCATGCTGAGCACTACAGATGCGCCAAACACATTCCCAACTGTAAAGGAGCTCATAGTTCAGTGGGTGAAATGAATAGGAAAACAATTCTAAGAAGTGCTTTATTAGAATTCCATTTCTGGAAATAGAGTCAGGGCTAGATGAGGGGTGTGGTATCCACCAAGAGCAAGGGTAGGGTATTCAGACTGTAGAAACTTCCCTGAGAGTGTACACGTGACCTGGGTGGGCCAATCAGAGTACTCCTTCCCCAGGTCTCCATGCCAATACAGGAACGAGCATATGATCTGAACCAAGCCAATTAATAGTCTCTCTAGGACTTTGCTGAAGCTCTAGGGACAATTATTTCTCTGGGTCATCCATTATTAGAACCATAATAGTCAGGAGCTGGAAGTGACCATCTTAGTGACATAGAGAGAGGATGCTGGAAGAGGAAGCCAAACAAAAGAGAGAAGAGCTAAGAGATGGATGCAGAAAGAGACAAAATCAGAGACCTAATAACATAATTTCAGCACTCAAACTCACCCATTTATTTATATGATTATTTATCTAACATTTATCTTCTCACTTAATTAGCTTCCCAAAGGTAGGAATTATGTCTTACTTTCATTCACCAGTGTTCTCAGTGTCCAAGACAGTGCCTATCATGGAGTACATTCCCCAATATGTTTGAGTGATTATGAATATTGTTTTTACCAGCAGTGTCTGAGATCACAACATAATGATACTATTCAAGAGAAATCATTTCTATCCAGCTTTTAGAATGAGCTGCCTGGGTATATGGGGCTTGATTAAAATTGGAAGAAACTTCAATTAATTTTAGAGTTGTAGTCAACTTTATGATAAATAATGAGTCATTTTTTAAAATTTAGGTTATAATGGGTGTGAATTAAAAGTAGGCAGGTTAATGCATTCTGGTTCTGTTCTTTAAAAATGTATGTGATGTCTAAGGCACCATAACTTCATTGAACTCTAATATATCTTTAAGCACCCTGTCAGATTATAACTTGATTCATCACTCACTCAGAGGCTAAAAATGGAGGATAATACAAGAGGTTAACACCTAGCAATGAGTATTTTCTTCCAAAAGGATAGACTTAAATCATAGGAAGCACATCACCCACTCCTATCTAAAGCCACAAGCTAGGTACATCTGGTGCTTGGCAATTGTCTCAGAATAAAATGACTTGAGCTTAAACTGCTGTCATTCATGAAAGGCAGTTTGCAAGGTTTTAGAAGATGTGATTACTAAAAATCTACCTGCAGCCAGCCTCTGCTAAGTATATGCAGTGCTCCTTGATTGCTGGCTGCTTTCATCTGGTTCCCAGGGGAACAATTCAAACAGTGGGATGGGCTGTGGAAAAAGAAGACACATTGGAATTTCTCTTGAATGTTTCTGGGAAAACCATTTATCTTGTATTGTGTCCCAGCCTTCATCCTGGTAAAATAAAAACCGTTTATGTTTCCCCCCTGTAGTCTGAAAAATCTTTAGAGATCCTCAGAGTGGAAAGGGCAGCACAAAAATACAGGATGAAACTAACAACAGGGCTAACAAAAGAAAGGAGAGGTGCTGACCTCTGTCATCTCAAACTTAGGCAGCAGAATAAATGGAAATCAAAAATTTCTGCACTTGGGGGTAAGCAGAGTACAGGACTCAAATTATGGATGCAGGAAGGAAACAAATATCTATGGAACAGGTATCTTCTATCTTCTGGGCATAGTATTAGGTATTACCTTGATAGGTATTATTTGTTAGGTATTACCTGCTTACCTAATAAGTATCGCATGACATATGGTGTTACTTTATAAGTTGCTATGAATCTTTTCTATAGATAAAGATTGATTCTTAGGGAAGTTAAGTGATTCTTAAGTTAGTAAATTAAAGAGGAAGCATTCATCTTCGAGATTGGCTCCAAAGTCCTAATGTCTTTCTCTTACCATTACACCATGCTACCTACATACATCTATGAGACACAGGAAGAGAACCACTTTTGTTGCACAGAAATCATGCCATCTTGAGTTCCCCTTTGGCACATTATTTACTCATTAATTAATTCAACAAATATTTATCAAATACCTATAAGGTGCCAGGCATTGTACCAGGCACTAGGCTCTGGTAAAATAGACATGGTTCTGTCTTCATGGTGCTTGCTATTTATTTAAAGGGACAAGATAAAAAGCAAAATATACAGCATTGCAAATTGTGGTAAGTTCTCTGGAGAATGAACAGGGCAGTGCTAAGAATAATTATAGCAGTATGGAATTTTATTATTTGCTGTTTCACAAAGCAGAATAGTGTAAAGGGTTAAGATGTGAGCTTTGAAGTCTGACAAGATTGATGTTAGCGCTGCCATTTCTAAACTGTTTAACCTTGGACGAGTTACTTAAATCTCTCTGTGCTTCAGTTCCTGAGCTAGAAAATAGAGATAATAGTACTTACCTTAAAGGGTTATTGTGAAGATTAGATGATAGAATCCATGTAAATCCATATAAGGTATTTGGAATTCTGTCTGACACATAGTAAGTACTCAGTAAATGTAATAATTTCATATTTGCTCTTTGTAACCTACGCATTATACTTAAAACAATCCATGTTTAAAATGTTTGGCCAGTTATTCATGGTGTGACCATTCAACAACACAGTGACCAAGCTTAGGCTCCTGATGTTCTTGACCATAGAAACTATACTTTGAGATTCAGAGCCCAGTGGTCTTTCCTGGCCAGCCTCTAGCTTTCCATCAAAATTTCTGCCCATGCCCTTCATACTTGTAGCCAGGAGGCTATGGTTTGAGATGAGAGATTTTAAAACCAGACACATCCAATTTTTTTATTTATCAGAATAGCTGATGTTAGATAAATTAATTACCTCTCTCGGCCTCGGTTTCTCCCTCTGTAAGGCACTGTGGGAGTTTTTATAATAATCAGAAATAATACATCAAAAGCACCTAGATCAGCATCTGGAATATAGTGGCCAGTCAATTGTTCAATGAAAAAATCAATCATAACTTGCTTTTAAAAATATCTTAAAATTGATATGAGTGTTTACAATGTTGTTCTGTTAAATTGATGCTTATTTATTTTGGAATGCTTTAATTTGTGCAGCTGAAGAGTTAATAATTAATTAAATATGATGCCCCTCATTTTTATAAAAGTTTAAGCTCTTGATCAAGAACATCAATTCATTATAATGTTCCTCAAGAAAATCAGGTGCAACATAAGATTGTCATTAAGACACAACGCATGCAATTTTTTACAATTTGGTTTACTGCCTATGTTTCTATTTTAATTAGACTTTGCTAGGTATAGGCCAAACAGATAATTTTCTAGCATTGGGAATTCCAGGGGTCCTCATAGGCCAGGGGGGTCAGCAAATTATGGCCTACAGACTAAATCTGGCCTACATCCTATTTTTGTAAATAAGGTCTTATTGTAACACAGCTACGACTGTTCATTTAGTTATACTGCAAAGTGGCAGAGTAGTGTAGTTTTAACAGAGGCTGTGTAGCCCATTTACAAAGCCATTTACAATATCTACTATTCTTCTTTTTCAGAAAATAAGTTTACCAATTGTAGACCAAGAGGTGAAATATTTTTGGCCAAAGCCCTTTTGGCAGCAGCCTTTATATTGTATGTGTATACTTCAACATATGTCTTCTCCACCTGCTATTTGTTGAGAGGGTCACTGTTCTGGAGGATAATTAATAGGAAAGGCTCTCAGTGCCATTTATCAATAGACTTAGCTTAACATTACTCTATTGGATGGGCTAAATTGTTATAACAAGACACAATAATTTAGTGGCATAAATAAGAAAGTTTATTTTTTTCTTACAAAATTATGCAGTGTGGGTGTTCCTGATTGGCTGGTGGCTCTGCTCCACAAAATCACTCTGGGACTCAAGCTCTTTACATCTAGTGGCTCTGCCCTATCATAGGACCTACTGTCATCTTCATGGTCCACCATAACTGTCAAGGATCCTCTGGCAATTCCCTGAGCTAAGTTCTAGAGTTTTGACCCTGCTTCTAAGGAATATGATCCAAGACAGTAAAAAATCTAATTTCCTATAACTAACATTCGACTACATGTCTTTTATAATCCAGCACATGAAACAAACATTTTTTACAAACTTTGCTAACATTATAGACTCAAAGCTAAATGTTATGTTTTAGAGAATTTAAACAAATGTGTAATACATTGTTGACTATATTGTAGAGTTTTTTTTAATCTTTAAATATGGAAACTAGTGATTAGGATCATGAAAGATAATAAGAATTTTGAACTTAAAATATTTGACATACTTGAATGGTATTTATTGTTCCTTGTTTTTCAGAGGTTTCTAGGGTGTAAATATTTCCTAATCTCCTTTCATCATCTGACTGAGAAGAGTAATATAACCCCAGAATTTTCAATTTTCCATGTACTTTTGTCAGTGAGATTATCCTCTCTCAAGCCTTTCCAGTAAAAACCATGTGGCATGTTACCTATACTCTCTTTTAGTTTCAGTCAAAGCCGAATCAAAAAACTTCCCCAATGGCATGAATTGATTTTAGTTTTCAGAGTATACCAAACACCAATTATAAAATAATACTTCCCTTCTTCAATAATAATTATTTTCCAAGGCAATACCACTTGGATCCCGGCATTTTATTTTCTTTTCCATTCCCAAGTTGGCCTCTAAGGATTTTAGTTATTCTGTATTTCATGTCTGAAGAAGCAGAGATGCTGTGACCTGTTTAGAGTGGTAAGGTCAGATTTTATGCTCAGAATCCCAAGTTCCAAAGTACTGTTGATCTTTTTTCACCTCAAGTAGCACCTCAGTCTCCTGTGTTTGCACATGTGTGAACTCAGCTGCTTATGCTACTGTCATTCATCTGTCAAGCAATGACCCTTACCTCAGTCCCTCTACATTGTCTCACTCTATTGGTTTATCAAGAATGAACACTGTATGCATTGTGTTTTTAAAGTGAACTCTAACACTTCTGGGTCTTTCTTTGGGTTCCTCATTCTGTTAAAGCAGAACATCTAGAAGATGGTTCAATATTGATTTATTTACTTTTTTGATTTAGATTGTTTCTCTTTTTCTATGTTCTTAAGGGTCTTGTTCAAAAACCTTCTTTAGCAGCACCCCAGAGGAACATAAGAGGTGGAGTAGAGGCAAGGAGAGCTAAAGATTGAAAGAGTTAGTTGAGGAGAGGAGGGGAAAGCAAGGTTAGCAATTTTCTTGGGTTGGCTGTTGATCTGACTCCTTATTTTCTAAGAAAAATGCTGTTACATTTTTCTTCTAGTCTAAGCCTCTAGTTCCTGCTGCTCATCCTTCAAGCCACAGGGCTGAGCAAAGAGAAGTGTCTGAAAAATGCATCAGATTGGTCTTTAGAGTTAGTTACACCTGGATTTGAGTCTACCATTTCCAATCTATTGACTTTCATAAAGTTACTTACAGTAGTCCCCACATACTTGATATTTTAGTTACTACAGTCAACCATGGTCTGAAAATATTAAATGAATAAATTCCAGAAGTAAAAAATTCATAGAGCACAATCAAAACAAAAAATCAATTTAAAAAAATTATTTAAAGTCTCTATCAGTTTTTCCAAGAGCCTCTCCTAAGCCTTTTATATTCAAATAATTTTATTTTGAAGAACTTGCACAACTGGCTTGATTACATTTGCATTTTGGATTCACACAATTAGCAAGAGCCCAGTTTGGCAAAATGAGACATAAGAGGACATATACTAGCATTAAGAGGAGAAATGTTTGTTTGAGTGGGAACTAATTTAATATTAGTGAATACTTTTATTCTAAGATGACCTTTGTTTCTTTATGGAACCTGACAATAGCAGGGACTTGAATAAAAATGATTGAGCTAATGAGAAGCCTCTGACATTCCACAGATATTAACTATCCTGCCTTCTTTAGAGAATGGCCATGGCTTTACAGATTTGATGAGGATTTTGGCGAACTGCTGAGGCAGACAGACTCAAAGATGGGCCCCAATGATCCCTGCCTCCAGTATCCATGTTCTTGTATAATTCTCTCCTGTTGAGTGTGGGTAGGTCCTGTGACTTGCTTCTAACCAATAGGTAATAGAAAGTTTGTGATTGCATGTACATTGGTGTGTTATATAAAATTTTAATGTCCATCTTCCTGTGAGACCCACTTCCCTGATGGCTTTGATGAAGCAAGTGGCCAAGTTGCCTATGGAGAGGCCCACATGGCAGGCATGGAGAGTAATCTCCAGCTGAGAGCCAGCAGGACACTGGGCCCCTCAGTTCAACAACAAGAAACTAAATTCTACCAACAATGTGAGCTTATAAGTAGAGTCTTTTCCATTCAAACCTTGAGATAAGACTGCAACCCTGACCAAGATGATGATTGCAGCTTTCAGATGATATCCTAGAGTAGAGGACCAAACAAAGCCATGTCTGGACTCCTGACCCACAGAAACCATGAGTTAATAAATGTGTATTGTCCTAAGCTGATAAATTTGTAGTAACTTGTTACTCAGCAATAAATAATTAATACTATTATCATATTCAGAATCAATTGGTGATTCATTCCAATATTTATTGAGAGAATCTCAGGGGCAGCAACCTTTGCTAGGACTGGAGATCCTGTGGTGAAGGAGAGAGAAAATGGCTCTTCATGGAGCTTATATTATAATGAAATGAATAACTGCAATATTGTGGTTTGTGTTAAGGAATATATATTTGGTCTTCATCCCTGGTTCCTGGAACAGAGCTCCTAAAACTCTTGAAATTTTCTGAGAGATAGGAGTGTCTTTTCTTATTCATAAAAGAGCCACTTCTGAGAACACCTGAGTTTTTACTAATAAAGTGACTTAGGGCGAGGCCCCTAGACAGCCTCAGGATGGAGCTGTTCACCAGAAAAACAAGTCAATTAGAAGGCTGGAACTTTCAGCCCCAACCCACTGACCTCTGGGAAGGGGCTATAGATTAAGCTCTATAAAAACTATTGAACAATAAGATTTAATGAGCTTCTGGGTTGATAGATGCATTCATGTGCCAGGAGGGTGATATACTCCAGTACCATGGGAATAGAAGCTCTTGAGCTCAGGACCTTTCTGGACCTCACCTTACGTACTTCTTTATTTAACTGTTCATCTGTATCCTTTATAATATCTTTTATAATAACATGGTAAATGTAAACAAACATTTATCTTTGTTCTTTAAACTGCTCTAGCAAATTAATAAAACCTAGGGAAGGGGTTGTAGGAACCTCTGATATATAACTAGTCAGTCAGAAGCACAAGTGATAACCTAGACTTGTGATTGGCATCTGAGCTCTTAACCTATGGGTTCTGACACTATCTATAGATAGATAGTGTCAGAATTGAGTTAAATTTATAGGACACCAAGTCAATGTCTGCTGACAATTAGATTATAGGTTGGTGGCGTTGGAAAAAAAACACATCGAAATGACATATTTAGTCAGCAAAGCATCCATAGTAAATCTAATTTTAAGCCATGCAATTTCTCATAGTCTGAGATAATGCCACTATTCCTCATAGAAATGAAAATGTGTTCATTCTGTCTCTAAAAGGAGAGACCTAAAATCTTAGAGTCCCTGAATCTAGTTCCAAGGTCAGGATTTCCGAGTAATGGTAATTTTCCTAAAGTTTAGTAACAATCCCACCCTGTTATTCTATAACCTCTGGACTAAGTTTTAAAGCTAACCGTCATTAATACATCTATATAAATTGGTAGGAGAAAAACAGAAAGAAATAAAATAGAAAATCAGTTAATTGCATAAAAATATACTTGCTAGTTTCTTTTATTCTCCCCCTGCCAGAAGCACAAGGGGATTTTTCTTTGATATTTACTGTGAGAGCTTGGGTGAGCTCCTGGAGTTAAAACTCACAAAAGTGTGGGGACCCTTCTGTGACTGGGACCTCTGGAGTGTTTAGCTCTCAGATCTGTCCACTCTGTGCCTTCAGCAAGTCATCAATTACTGTGCTGGTTTTCTACTTCATCACTGGTTCCCATGGAGGTTGCAGTTCCTAAGCTTCTACTGTGAATTTGGAGAAACATGAGGGAGTGAGAGACATTTCCAGATCCCTTCCCTTGAAACAACAATAAGCTTAAAATCTAAAACTCAACAAGAAACACCCAAACTTCACATGTCTGAGCATGGGATCTGTGCGTAAGAGCTACCACAAGTCAGAATCCCGGGTATTGGGCAGTAGACTGGAAGAAATAAAGAAGCTGTCTCTTGCAGCCACCAGAGTTCCCTATAGAGGAAGGAAGAGGGGAGAAGGTGTGGAGTCTTCCTGAATACCCTGCCTGGGAGAGCTGTGAGTTCCACATGGTCGGCAGCAGGTCCCAGACATCAGAGCAGAGAGTAGAGAAGCAGGATGGCAGAGAAACAACAGTTGACTTTTACCAGCCACAGTTGCACAACTGAGGCTGAGTCACAGCCCCAAATCCCCAATTCAGAGGGCCCCTCCCCCATATCCTCTGAGACCCGGGGGAACTGAGCAAATGCTACTGAAACTGTCTCTTACATCGACAGGGACTGAGACAGAGGGTAGTGAGTGTGAATAAGCATTTACAATTTTAAAAAAGGCATTATTAAGGCTTTATATAAAGCAGGGATCCAAAAGAAAATCCCTTTACAACAGACTGAAGAGAGACCTTTATATAATAAATTTTTTTCTGAAAAACAGCAGAACACACTTCCATTAATGCTTAGGTGGAGAAATAGTCCATTAAACACCATGGACAACAAAAATGACAAGGCATCTCAGAAAGAAAGAAAAAAATATCCAGAAAATAAGCTTTCAGACATAGAAATATGCAACTTAAATAACAGAGAATTCAGGATGGTACTTCTGAAAAATCTCAGTGAGATCCAAAATGAGTCATATCAACAATTTCAGAAAATGAAAAAAACTACTAGATGAGGAGAATGAGTTATTTAGCAAGGAGATTGAAACCCTCAAAAAGAACAGAATAGATATTCTGGAGATTAAAAAAACACACTGCACAAGTTAAAAAGTGAAATAGCAAGCTTGGAAAATAGAGTTGATCAAATGGAGGAAAGGATCAATGATATCAAAGACAGAAATCTAGAAATAAATCAGTACGAAGAAGAGAGAAACCAAAGAATAAAAAATAATAAAAGAGAAATACAAGAACTAGCTGATACATCAGTAGAGGAAACATCAAAGGCAAGGAGAAGAAGCAGGCAAGGAGAAGAAAGCATTTTCAGACAAAACATTGACGAGAATTTCCCAAATCTAAGGAATGAGCTGGAGCTTGGAATTCAAGAAGTCAACAGAACACCCAATTATCTCAACTCAAAAAAGCCTTCACCAAGACATATTGTATTAAAATTATAAAAAATCAATGACAAAGACAGAATTTTGGGGGCAGCCAGGGAAAGAAGATTGTAACTTATAAAGGAACACCCATTAGATTATTGTCGTATTCTCAGCACAAACCTTACAAGCCAGAAAGGAGTGGAATCAAATATTCAAACTATTAAGTAAAATGAACTACCAGCCTAGAAGAATGTATCCAACTAAGCTTTCCTTTAGTTATGAAGGATAAATAAAGACCTTTTCAGACATACAAAAATTGAGGTAATTTTTTATTTTAAGGCCTGCACTACAGGAAATACTGAAAGGGGTCAGCTCACCTAAAACAAAATGACAAAAAAAAAAGCATAATTAGGAGTAAGGTGACTATCAAGCAAATAAAAGCAGAGGAGTGCAACTCTTACTAAGAACACAACATTATAAACTTAAACAATAAGAAGAGAATTGATGTAGCAAGATAGTAATATACGTTCAGCATACATAGCAAAAAATTGAGAGGATTCAAAGATCCAAATTCACAAAAAGGAATGAAGATAAGGCATGCACAGAAGAAAATGGATGAATACACACACACACACACACACACACACACACACAACTATCTTTTACATATTTATAATGGTAACCACACACCAAAGATTCAGAACTGAAATATATAACATAAAACAAGAAGAACCAGAGGGAAACCCTACAAAAGCCAACCAAAATAAAACAGAAACACAAGGACAAGGAAGCAGTGGAAACACTGAGCTACCAGAAAGCAAAAGATAAAATGGCTATAAGAAGACCTCGTATTTCAATAATCACCCTAAATGTAAATGGACTGTACTCACCAATAAAAAGGCACAGAGTTGCAGATTGGATCGAAAAACAAAACTCAACCAAATGCTGACTCCAGGAGACACATCTCAGTTCAAAAAACAAATATATACTCAAAGGGAAAGGGTGGAAAATGATATTTCAAGCAAATGGCATTTAGAGAAAAGCAGAAATAGTGGTGCTAATATCAGATGAAATAGACTTTAAAATAAAAAAGGTAAAGAAAGATAAAAGGGACACTTCATAATGATAAAAGGAATTATGCACCAAGAAGACATAATATTTATTAATATCTATGCTCCCAATTAGGAAGCCCCAAAATATGTAAAGCAATTACTAACAGAACTAAAGGGAGAAACAGACCAAAATATGGTCATAGTAGGGGACCTAAATACTCCACTGTCAGATATGGACAGATCATCCAAACAGAAAATCAATAAGAAAATAACATTCTTATATGATACATTAGGTCAACTAGACATAATTGGCATTTACAGAGCCTTCCATCCCAAAAGAGCTGCTTATACATTTTTCTCTAGTGCACATGGAACATACTCAAGAATCAACCACATACTGGGACACAGAGATGGCCTCAACAAACATAAGAGAGTTGAAATCATATCAACCATATTCTCTGATCATAATGCTTTGAAACTAGAGATCAACAGCAAAAAGAAAGCAGGAAGAATCACAAATACATGGAGATTAAACAACATGCTACTGAAGAATAACTGAGTCAGAGAAGAAATAAAAAGAGTGATCAAAAGAAACATAGAAAAGAATGATAATGATAGCACAACATATCAAAACTTGGGACACAGCAAAAGCAGTCATAAGAGGAAAGTTTATGTCATTACAGACCTATCTCCAAAACCAAGAAAGAGCCCAAATAAACAACCTAATGCTTCATCTTAAGAAACTAGAAAAGGAAGAACAAATGAAGCCTAAAGTTAGCAGAAGGAAAGAAATAATCAAAATTAGAGCAGAAATAAATGAAATTGAAAAAAAACACAATAGAAAAAATAAATGCAACAAAGAGTTGGATCTTTGAAAAGGTTAATAAAATTGACAAACTATTGGCTAGACTCACTAAAGAAAAAAGAGAAAGGACACAAATAAACAAAATCAGAGATGAAAAGAGAGGAAATAATGACAGATACTGCAGCAATACAAAGGATCATACATGAACTATAAAAAAGTATATAATACTAATTTTAATAACCTAGAAAAAATGGACCAGTACTTAGAAAAATACAACCTTCCTAGACTGAATCAAGAAGAACTGAAAAATCTAAATAGACTGATCAGCAGTATGAAATTGAAATAATTAGCAAAAACCTACCAAAAAGTAAAAGTCCAAGACCAGATGGCTTCATCAGTGAATCCTATCAAACATTCAAAGAAGATTTAATACCTATTTAGTACAACAAAAAGAATAAAATACCTAGGAATAAACCTAAAGAAATATGTGAAGGACCTATATAATGAAAACTATAAAACTCTATAAAAAAAATTGAAGGAGATACAAAGAAATGGAAGATATTCCATGTTCTTGGATTGGAAGAATCAATATAGTTAAAATGACCATATTACCTAAAGCATTATACAGATTTAATGCAATCCCCATCAAAATCCCATCGGCATTTTTTAAAGAAATAGAACAAAAATCATCTGATTTGTATGGAAGCACAAAAAACCTCGAATTGCCACAGCCATCCTGAGAAAAAGAATGAAGCTGGAGGCAACACTCTGCCCAACTCCAAATTATACTACAAAGCCACAGTAATCAAAACAGCATGATATTGGCAGCAAAACAAACACACGGACCAGTGAAACAGAATTGAGAGTCCAGAAGTAAACCCATATTTATATGGGCAAATAATTTTTGACAAAAAAAGCCAAAAACATACAGTAGAGAATGGGAAGCCTCTTCAATAAAGGGTGCTGGAAAAACTGGAAACCTACCTTCAAAAGAATGAAACTAAACAATTGTCTATCAACACACACCAAACTTAACTCAAAATGGATTAAGGATCTGAATATAAGACCTGGAACAATGAAATGCATAGAAGAAAACATAGGAATGAAACTTAAATACCTTGGACTTAAAAAGAATTTTATGAATTTGAACTCAAAGGCAAGAGAAGTAAAAGCTAAAATAAATGAATGGGACTACATCAAACTAAAAAGCTTCTGCTCAGCAAAGAAATCGTCAACAAGGTGAAGAGACAATCATCTAAACAGGAAAATGTATTTGCAAGCAACACCTCTGATAAGGACCTAATATCTAAAATATACAAAAAACTCATACAACTCAATAACAACAACAAAAAACAAATGATCCACTCAAAAAAATGGGCAGAGGACATGAACAGACACTTCTCCCTAGTGGGCATACAAATGGCCAACAAATTAGGGAAATGCAAATCAAAACCACAATGAGATAACATCTCACTCCTGTTAGAATAGCTTTAATCAACAGGACAAGTAATAACAAATGTTGGAGAGGATATGGAAAGAAAGGAATCCTCATACACTGCTGTCAGTGGGAGGGGCAGGGAGGGACTGCAAATTGGTACAGCCACTATGGAAAACAGTATGAAGGTTCCACAAAAAATTAAGAATTGATATACCGTTTGATCCAGCAATCCCTCTACTGGGTATTTACCCCAAAGACTTAAAACTCATATCCAAAAAGATATTTGCACACCAATGTTAATAGAAGCATTATTCACAGTGGCCAGGACATGGAAGCAACTGAAGTGTCCTACGATACATGATTAGCTAAAGAAGCTGTGGTATATATATATGAATATTACTCAGCTATAAGAAGAGGTGAAATACTACCATTTGAGACATCAAAAACATCAAGGATAGATCTCGGGATAATCATGCTAAGTGAAATAAGCCAGATAGAAAAAGGTGAAAAATCACATGATATCACTTATATGTGGGATATAAAGCTAAAAGTAACAAATGAACAGGACAAACAGAGACTCATGGGCATGGACTATAGACTAGGGGTTACCAGAGGGTAGGGGGTGTGGGAGGGGGGAGGTAGACAGGTTAAAGGGGGTCAAATATGTGGTGACAGAAAGAAATCTAACTATGGAAGGTGAATAAATCCTGTAAATATATATATATATATATATATATATATATATATATATATATATATATATATGCCTTACTGTTAAAGTATACAGCTGTATACAGCTGAAACTTATTGAATTTCATTATATATATATATATATATATATATATATATATATATTTACTTATTTATTTGCTAAAAACAAGAAAGATGAAATAACAAATACTACCTTTCAGGTACCTTACATATATGTGAACTCATTTAATCTCTGTAATACCCTACATAAAATACCATTTTCCAAATGGGGAAATTGAGCCAAAGAGAAGTTAAGAAACTTGCCGAAGTGTTCAGCAGTAAATGTGAGATTTGAACCCATGTAGTCTGACTTCAAGTTCTGTGCCCTGAAGAGGAACAGAATATGCCATCTCATGACATGCCTGTTTGACATGAGGACTATTTCGAAAAACTGCAGACAAGGAGAAGCTGGAAAACAGAGAAGTTATCTTTTGAAAGGTAATTTTACATTAGAAAGGGGACCTCAACCCGGAAGAGAGCTAGTAACAGAAATGGCTTTTTCATCTGAGAGAATTATCGGCTTGACAAGACAAATTTTGTTTACTCTATGCTTTTTCTCCTTTCAGTCCTGTGAATTGCTCTCCCCTCTCTGAAGCTCCAGTCTCTATCCTTTTCCTTAGCTCAGAATGGCACATAAGCCCTAATTACCTGGCTACCTTTGAAGTCTCATTTTTATGAAGCTCCCATATTTAATTAAATTTGTTTTTCCCCCTCCCGTTAATCTGTCTTTTTATTATGGCCGGTGGGGGTGGTGGGCAGTGGAGAGTTCTCAGCCAAGAATCCAGGAGGAAAGAAGGAAAATTACTTTTCTCCCTAACAGCACTTAATCACTTCATTATACTACTTCTCACTATGAAGCCATCATGACCCTTGTTTCTACAGTATTCATAAAGGCACCACTGATGTTCATAAGAATTCTTCCTCTACACCCATTTCCTCTGGCCTGCAGCAAGCATCTTAGCTGACTAGGAATCTTTACTTGATATATAGACTCTAGAATCTGTCTGGGTTTAAATCTACTCTTACCAGCTATGTCAACTTGGCAAATTGATTAACTTCTCTGTATCTCAGTTTCCTAATCTATAAATGGGGATGATAATAGTTCCTATATCTTGGAATTATTATAAAGATTAATAAATTAATACCTACGAGGCATTTTAGTTTATTTTTGCAGTGTGAAGGGACAGTTCCAGAGGCTCCCACTTTACCCTTTCTACCATAATAACATTCACAGCACAGGCTAGAGATCCAGGGTGACTATTCTGCCAATACTTAAACTACAACTGAGCAATCAAGAACTGAGAAAATAACTATAGTTTGGGTTCAAGGATCCACTAGTATCCCTGTGGATGGTACTATTGTGAGTGAGCCCCCATCAACTTCCAAACATCTACCAGAGAAATACAAATGGCATTTGGAGTCTCCAGGAATTAACATTAGCTAGGAGGTAATAATAACAATCCTGAAAGCCCTGTATTAACCCCATTTTCAAGGGCCCAGTTGCACTGGTATATCTCCAAGTATCTTTTTTTTTTTTTTTTTTAAAGAAAAAAGGAAGACATCAGTGTACACTTGTGGTGGCACTTCAGGGTTCTTCAAGAGCACATGGTCACTTCTTTATTCAAGGAGCTCTGGGTCTAGAAAGTGATTCAGGTCTGGGAATAAGGTGAAGGACTGTGATTCTCCATCACCGTGCCTAAAGTCACTCCTCTGTCCCCCAGACTTAGATTCTGTTGGTGTTGTTCTACAAATTAAGTAAAACTTAAGTGCCCTAGGATCTATTAGGTGCTCTCCAAAATCTCTAAAGTCAAACCCTTCTGATAATCACACAGGCCTTCTGCTTATTTCAGAAACCAGGACTTGCTTGCTCCTTTAGGAAACTTTTTTTTTTTTTTTTTTATGGAAGCATCTTCTCTATCATCCCTGGCCTACAGACGGTGAGTACTTTTCAAGAATGCTAACTTTCTTCTCTCCAGTTGTTTTTTCCTGAAGCTGGATAAATAGATCAGCTATTATAAATCTCTAATAGTCCTGTCTCCTAAAATCTTTGGAGTTCCTTCTCTACTTTCTATCAAGGAATATATGCATCTGAAGTTCACGTGCACAAGCCATTACTGAAACACAGTTTCAAGCAACCAAGTGAAAGGTTTAATCCTCTTCTAGTTGTTCAACCTAGCATGTCAAACCCAGAATTTTAGAAAAGGGCACCTATAAGATGAATTTAATTCAATCTAAAATTATATTCCTCTCTTCCTAACACTCTGACAATTTTATCCCATAGTCTCACAATGCTTTTGTTATACAAGCCTTCTCTTTCCAGGTTTGATTTTGATTTCAGTGCATGCTAGTATCTGACACTAATTGTAGGTCTGGAGTAAAAGAGCAGAGGTGGGCTATAAGGACATCCCCTTGCAAGATGACCATTGACTGAAGCTGATGTCTTTGAACAAGACAGAGCCAATTTTATCAGAATGGGAGGAAGGTCTGCTTTTATTAGCCCAGGAAGCTCTGTGACTTGAGAAATTATAAATTTTTGGCATTATCTGACACCTAAAATATCTCCATCTCAGTATCATGGGAAGAACTACTTTTTCCTCATAAATGCCCTGAAAGAACTGATGAGACTGTGAATTAAATCTATTTCATAATTTATTAATCTTCAGTATCTATCTTGGCCTCTACTTTTTGGCTTCATTAGCCCTCTGCTTGCATAAAATAAAAGATTATTTTAGCAAAGTCATGAGAACTTCCCCTTTTATTGACCATCTTTGAAGTAGAATTTCAGTCCCTAAGCCTGTGGTTTTTTCTTTAAATTTTATCTATACCTCATAGCCTTTATATTCCTCTCCTCAGTCTACCACAGCCTTGCTTTTAATAGACATTTTATACTATGTGACTATAGGTGATAATCTTGGTGTTTTTTGCCAGTTGGCACCATGGACTACTATTTGCATGATTTATGCTATAATCAAAATTTAATATATGTATCTACCACCAATTCTTTAAACGTCATTTAGGATTTGGAGAAGGAAAAGGTGATTTCCCTCTATACCTGGATGAAACTTCTGATAGCTTCTATGGCTTCTCTTTCTATCACCTTCACCTCTAGATATCATTTTCTTTTTTCCCCAGGATTGAAGTTAAGTTAAAGTAGAGATGAGAGGGAAGGGGACAGGTGAGTTATTACTTCATCTTATGACATCACATTCTCTGGGCCCTGTAGGTGATTAAAACTGGGGATTTAAAAGATGGTTCAAATTGATTTTTTCTCTCAGGGCTCTTGCATAGAAATTGTGGAGGTTCCCTGCAGACCTCTTCTCCTGCAGTTCCCTTGACTCAAGTGGATGTCTCTATATTCTGGATGATCTCTTTCAACTCTTTCCTCAGCCCCTGGACATCCAGCTGTGCATGCTCAGCTTCTTTTGTTGAGGTCTTTCTAAGAGGACTTGTTGGATAGAACCCAGGGCTCTCTCCAGTGTAACCAAATGGAATCATGGATAATCTCCTTACTTCTTGCCAATAAATTTGGAGTTCTGGTTGATTCCAATGTAGCAGTCCTCCTGGTTCTCCTATCTCCAAAGCACTTAGCCAAGCCTTCTTAACATTCTGAATTTTGCTGGTGGAGTTGGACTTTGTTACATAAGTCCAACTAATTGAGCTTTCTTGATTTGGCCTCAATCTTCCATGTTTTCCAACCGCAGAAGACACATTTCAATGCTTTTCCAACGGTCTACACTAGGCTTGGGGTCAGGAGATAGTACCCATGCCTATTTCAAAGGGGAGAGGATTTAAAGCAAAGAAAAAGCTTTTTAAAAAATATTCTCAACCACCTTCTCTAAATCCTCTCTCTGACCCCTTTTTTATATCCTTGATTTCACTGAGAACCCCAGGAGATGTGGAGCAGATTCTCCTTCATTCTCATTATAAATCCTGCCTGTCAGGATAGAAGTTGGGGAATAGGTCTCATTCTAATTTTTGCATCCTAAAATATAATCTATTAATGCATCTGTCTAAACTGAGGCAAGAGTAGTATCATCCTGCCTTTTGTGACTTTTTTGCCATTGTGTGCCAATATTTTACCTGTATCTCATTCTTATTACTTTCAAATCTAATTAGGTCACTTAGTTAGTCCCAGATTCCTAATACCTTGGGGTATCTTCAGAAAAAGAATCCACTATATTGCATGATATTAATTATAATGTCTGAAAAGGCCAAGGAATAAAGCCTGGATGTCATATAGTCAGAAGCAAAGCAACCAGAAAGAACGTCCAACCACATCACAAATGTCCAAACACATTATAAACATGCTCTAGTAGAAATCCTGTTATGGCTGCCAGATGAAGCTCAAAAATATAAAGCCGGGAGTGATCACCAGGGCCCCATTACAATTTCTGCAGCAAACCAAATCTCCCCCATGTCCATATTTACTAGGAGAAGAAAGTGTCTGCAACCTTTTGCCCATATCTCAAGTCTTGCTTAGGTTTGAGATTTGTTAGAAGATAGTCAAATATTTGTATTCTGGTGGCAAAGGGTCTTGGGAAATCTGTCATCTTTGTTTCTATCTATGGAAAAGAGAATTCATAATATAGAAGAACTACAAAGAAAAGGTTTGGGGTAGACACAAATGACCAATGTCCCTTACAAAGTTTTTATGAAAAAAAAAAGTTTATAGCTCTGATCAATAAATTATTTTCAACTATATAGAATAAGCAACAAATAAACATAAAACTCTCTCTTATGTCTCTTTTGAATTTCATACTATTATTGACAATACCTATTCAAAACATAAATTAAAATTTTAAATGCAGTTTTTTAATATTTATTTTTCAATTAAAGTTGATATTGAATATTATTTTATATTGGTTTCAGATATATAGCATAATGTTTAGACATTTGTATAATTTACAAAATGATCCCCCCAGTTAGTCTAGTGCTCACCTGGCACTATACATAGTTACTACAATATTATTGACTATATTCCCTATGCTGTTCATCACATTCTCAGGATGAGGATTGGGAGGCTGGGTGAAAAAGGTGAAGGGATTAAGGAGTACACTTTGGTAGTTTAAATGCACTTTTTAGTGACCTTCCGTTGGACCATTTTTCTTATCCTCACTCATCTTAGGCTGTTGGGGTCTTATAACACCTTACATTGTCATTGTTCTTTAACATTGGCAATTGTTTTGATTGACTCTGATAGTCTTTGATCTCATTTAGTTCTTGTGTTGTTATAAAGTTAATGAGGTAATGGATTTAAAACATCTAGCAAAGAGCTTGGTACATAGTAGATAATCAATGGTGGTAATCCTCCTGCTTTTCCTCTTCCTAATATTATTTCCTCTGGTTGTTATTCAAATCTTGATTTCAAAGAACTCATTGAGATGTTCAGGGTATCTTTGAAGGGCTTTCCAAACATCTCCACAACTTAAATACGGACACTAATTCAAGCTAAGCCAATTATGCTTTCTTTCTAGAGAAGGTGTTAGGTGCTTGAAAGGTAAGATCACATATAGATGGGCTCAGAGTTGGTACCAAAACAGCCCAAAGATACACAGAAAGGAAGCAGTTGAAACTGGGAGGCTGTGACATTAACCTGTTTATCACATGTGGGCTATATAGACAAGTTGCCTTAAATCTCTGCCCTGTCTCCTACTAGCTGTGGGATATTAGACAAGTTACTTCAGCTCTCCAAGTTTCTATTTTTTAACCTATGAAATAGAAATAATAACAGCATCTATCTCATTAGGTTTTGTTCATTGCTGTGGCTAATTCCTATCATATAGCAAGTTTCATTTCTGGATTTTAGTTTACTTGAAAGTTTATGTTTGAAAAACATCTTAATTCCTCAAGTCTTCATCTTCTAGTAAAATAATGATTCTGCATTTTATGCCTTTTGGACATCTGTAAACATAGTTAAGATGTTTTAAAAGAGGTTTTTATAACTAATCAGGTTTAATGTAAAACTCAGTATCTCATCACTTATAAAAATGGAAAGATTTTGAAGATCTCGGAAGGTTTAAAAGTATCAAGTTGAATTTAGGTCAAAGTTTTCTTTAGAGAGAAAGTTTCTTTTTAAGGCTAGATGGATGTCCATTCCAGGGTGAACTGATTTGCTATATGTTCAATCAGATTAATTCCAACCAAGTTGTGGAAACTGTGTCATTTCACAATTGGTCAAGTGCTCCATGTGACATGCAGAACTAAAAGTAATCTAGCAAAAATGACTTTCTACATCTTTCCCAAATAAGCTTGAGAAAAACTGGCAAGATCTCTGTGCCTAACTACCAGAAACCATGATTTTATAAAGGTGACTTTCAGAACTGTAACCTGGAAATATAAGCTTTCTTTTATTCCATTCTACTTCACTGAATTAATAGAAAAATCTCAGCATGCTAAATTATAAACTATTTCTTTTAGTTGATGACATTTCATAAAAATCTTGTGAGTTGTAGAAAAAGCCTTTGAAGGAAAGTCCCACAGGTAATTTTGTTTTAGTTGTCCTATATTATTACTTCACTTTTTAATTTTTTTAAGTAAATCTAACACTATGAACCTAAATTTTTTCAGATTTCCCTGGCCCGTGATAATAACTCACATTTTCCTGAATTTATAACACATCTTCAAGTCTCAGAGCCTTTAGTCCCCCCAGTCAAGTCTCATTCAGTTATTTTGGGAAGTACCCAGCGGGGGCATTATAAATAAGTTTGTCCGCTACAGTTTCTAAGGGGCATTTATGATTTCTTTCCATGCTCTGACCATCTCCCTCCAATGATATCTGTTGTCCACTGAGCCATTTGAGGATGGGATATTTCTACCACCCGTGTCACTAGTGTCCATGGGGATAGCACTGAAGACTGTGCCAAGAATGCCATTTTTCAGTGATCCTCAAATAGCCATCCTGTGGTATGCCAGAGCAGTCCCATGTTCCCCAGAACCCTAAATATAACAAAACTGGGATACATCCCTCATAGAAGAGGGAGGTGTCCCTGCCAAATGAGTACTTTGTCGCTTAGGCACAAAAACTGATAAATCCAAGATCAACCATAAATCTCCAGTGCTAACTGTCTCAGAGTGACAGAATTAAATGTTCATAGCTTCTTGGTGGTGATATTGACTGAGATGGATATGGGAGAAGAGGCAGATTCTGTTTGGGAGAGAGAAGATGAAATGGTACATTTTCCATAGCCTGTCTGGGACTAACCCAACTATATATAAAGCTAATTAAGTCAACTTTGTGCTTGTTGAGTTCAGGATGCCTAAAGAATGCTAAAGGCTCATTTGTCCAGAATAAGCCTTTGTAAAATAGAGACTTCATTGTCTATTTGCAGCTACTCTTACTGTACTGCCCAAACATGAATCACTTCGGCTATGCCATCCTCTGCACTCCTCTTCCTGTGGAGGGGATCTTTGCTTCCTCTCATGCAAATCTTCTCATGTAAACAGATGCCTTTTCTTTCAGTTCATCAGTACATTTGTTGGAACACTTTTGGTTTCAAATAACAGACATCAACTTGAGCCAGAAGAAGTGAATAAAGAGACTGAATTATAAAGCTTTTGGAGTGTCTTGTAGAATAAAATAATAGGACTGCAGCTGGGTCTCAATGAGAAAATAGGAGACTGAAAAGCTATCACAATTTTTCCTCTCCTCTAGAATTGACTGGCTTTCCCTGATCCTTACTTCACAGAAGAAAAACATGGCTCTATGTGGGCTTTGTTGAGAAATGCAGTGAACTGGACATTTATGAAGCAAAAGGTGATAGAGAAGGTGGGGAGTAGGGAAGGGGTTTGATGTTGATTTTAGAGATGTGGGCGAAGGCCAGATCAAGGTCAATTTTAACAACTGGGAACTTTATCCTGAAGGCAATGTCAGAGCCACTGAAGAGTATAAAATAGAGCAAACAAATTTCTATTGTAGTTAGATCATGCAGGTAGTATTCAGAGAATGGATTTGAGAGAGCAAGACAAGAGATGGGTAGAGTAGTTAAGATACTGTTACAATATACAATCTTGGAAGGAGATTCAGAAGTCCTACTAGGAGCAGGAATAGAGAGAAAAGGATAGATTGAAGAGGTTGAATACACAAGACTTAGTCATAAATCGATTATGAGGAGAGGGAGGAAAATTCTAAAATGACTGCCAGATTGTTGGCCTTGAAGACTTGTTAAATGGTGGTGATATTGACTGAGATGGGGAATATGAGAGAAGAGGCCATTTCTTTTTTGGGAAGGGAAGATGAAATGGTATGTTTTCTATAGCCTTCCTAGAACTAACCCAACTATACATAAAGCTAATTAAGTCAACTTTGTGCTTGTTGAGTTCAGGATGCCTAAAGAATGCTAAAGTGGTGAGGTCCAAGAAGCTATGAACATTTAATTCTGTAACTCTGAGAGTTAGCACTAGAGATTTATGGTTGATCTTGGATTTATCAGCATAAAATATGGTCATTCAATTATGGTACTGAATGGCATGACCCAAGGAGAGCATGTAATAAGAAGAGCAGTTGACACAGGGTGGAAGCCTAGAAAACACCACAATTAAAAGGGAGGAAGAAGAAGAAACTGAGGAGGAGAAGCCCATGAAGGAGAAGCCCAATCATAGTGTTAAATATAAAATGTTTAAAACATGTTCATTTATTCATTTAGTCACAAAATATTTATTGATCATCTACTATGTTTAGCGTGCTGCAGCAGTTAAGAGATCAGGCTCTAGAGCCAGACTGCCTAGGTTGGAATCATGGTCCCAAAATTTACTTGCTCTATGACCTTGGGCAAGTCATTACCCTTTCCGAAGTTCTATTTTTTCATCTGTAAAATGGTAATGATGACAATAATTTCTTCATGAGGATTAAGCAATATAAAACACGGTAATTGCATAATAAATTCTATTATCATCATGTATCGGTGACTCTCCTGAAATTCAGGGATATAGTTGTAAACAAAACAGATTAAGTCCCTGTTCTTATTGAATTTCCATTCTACTTAGAGATAAAGGGAGTATAGACCATAAATGAACAAGTGAACAATAACAACAGCAATAACAAAAATACAGGAAAATATTAGATAAGTGCTAAAAAGAAAATAAAAGGGTGATATCATAGGAGGCTGGGCAAGCTGAGACAATGTAGGTGGAGTAAATTTATCTCAATAATTCTGTAACAGAAAAAAAATACTTGGCTTGGCATTTATTTGCAGCTTCAGCATCCATAAAATGGGCATAGTAACATCTATATCCCAGAGCTGCTTCAAGGATTTAATGAGATTCTGTGTGGAAAGAAATTACCATAGTGCCTGAACATAGTAAGTGCTCAAGAAAGTTTACACTATTATAATATGCTCATTAAATGTTTACCAGCTGATTTCTACATCTTTAAAAATCAAAGTGGAATTCGTATAAAACTGAATGTTAAAGCTGAAAGGGTGCTTAGAAATCAATCTAGTTTTATCCCTCATTCTGTAAATGAATTAGTGATAAACCCAGAAAATCACCAGAAAAGAAAGGATCGAAGGAGCTTATGAGAGTGACTGACTACATCAGTGAATTCCAGATCTCAGAATGATGGCCATTTGCCATATTATTTAATCAATGTGCTCACAGAACCCGGCTTGGCCCTGGGCAAAAAGTGAGCAGAAGAGCAATTCATTTTCATGTTAACAAACTCAGTGCATGCTCACTAGAATCTAAAATGGAAATGACTTTATACAGTTGATAATTTTTTTAATTCTGTTAAAATTCCCTAGTTTTAAAAAGTAGATTTTTAAAAACAATATCATAGCTATTTTCCTTGATCTTAGCAACAGTGAAAATGTCTATGGCTATGCTACCCTGAACAAGCCCAGTCCCACCTGACCTCGGAAGCTAAGCAGGGTCAGGCCTGATTAGTACTTGGATGGGAGACCACCTAGGAAGACCAGGTGCTGTAGGCATAAAAAATTTTAAAAATAAGGGATTGTAAGCTGACAAGGTCCTTGCAACCTATGAGGTCAACCAAGGGTTGCCTCACCTAAAAAATAAATAAATACATACATACACACATAAAATTTTTAAAAAAGAAATAGTGAAAATATTAAATATTAAAGCTGCTCCAAACTACTTACATGAGTTTTTTTTTTTAACTACATCATTCTCTTTCTCCCTACTCACACATGCACGTGTGCACACTCTCACGTAATTCTAAGATGCACAATTTTTACAACCTAACATCTCTGATCAGGACACAGCTTATAATCAATGGTTTGTTCTAATTTAATTGAGAGCATCGTTTTCTTTCTTAGCTTTACATAAAATAAAGGTGCATCTTAAAATAAATGATAAATTAAAGTATGGTGTATATATACAGATATATAAAGGATGAACTAGACATTTGTGCTGGTTGCATGTTCAGAATGTAAAAGAGTTCATGACTAAAGGTTCTAAAAGTGTCAGAGAAAACACAGAAGATGGGGCACCATCTTCCTTATATGAATAGAATGTGCATCCTTGGGACTTATTAATAGGCAGTCTAGCCTTACAGATACTTTGGCAAATGTAACTCTGGAGAAATGATTAACCGGCACAGCTATGATTAGATATACTAGGATCCTTTTAGGAAAAGACACCATGAACATTTAGATGTCACATGGTTGAGTATTCGGTCCTTGGAATGTTCAATGTTCATCCTAAGCTTCTGTAAGCAACACTTCAGCAATTTGAAGACTGCAGAAGCCAGAGGAGTTGATGCAGCCTCCCATATGAATCAGCAAAGCCCTTCTCTACCAGTCTTGCTTATTTTAGGGGTGATGAGATTTCTGTAGCTGAAAGGCTGAGTATCTGGCATAATTTGAGGGTCCCTAGTGCATGTGCCAAAGGGTCTGACTGGCAAACTCCTCACAAAATTGTTTATATGCTGTTAATAATTGTTTATATGCTGCTGAAGATAATTGATTTGGACTTTCAAAAGCTTCCTTTTTGGTGCATTCAATTCAAAAGAACTCCTGCTCTCATCATGAGCCTGCAAACATAATTCCCGGAACAACAAAAGACAATCAAAGCTGAAAGTATTGCCAGTACTGGCCTTCTGAACTCATTTGGAGTTTCCATGGAAGTGGGCATCAGGGTGGTTGGATTTGTTTTCTTCTCTGCTTAATCGATGAGCTAGTTTTTTTTGTTATTTGCTGGTTGTTTAGAATAGTAATCTCAGACATGTTTCCATCGAAAGCACATGGGGATCCAGAGACATGCAGGGAGAATTGCACATGGCTTTGCCTACAAGCCTCTTCTGCCAAACCAAACCAAGCAGAAATACAAAACACAAAAGCAAACCAGCCAGAAAAGATTTGTTATGATCATCCTGAAGTTCTGAATCTTAAAGTGGAAAGGAGTACAGAATGGAGTATCTTCTTAAAGCCCGACTTTAGATTAGGGAAGCTGAAGCATTTGGCAGAAGTATGAGAATGTCCAGAAAACTTTTTCCATTCACTCATTCACTAAATTTTTATTGTGCAACTACTGTGTATATATATTCTTCTAGGCACTGAGGATATAGAAATATCAGTCAATGGAAGAACAGTCTCTAACCATATTTATGTTTCCTCCTAGGGCACTGAGACAATAAACAAATAGATTAATAGATCACATGAGGTGATGATAAGTGATAAATGCTGTGAAAAAAATAAGGGAGAGCGAATGCCCTGGTGAGAGTGGTATATTGCTGTTTTATGCGGGTAGACAGGGAACTACTCTCTGAGAGTATGAGATTGAGCAATATGGAGACATAAGGACATTAGGGAGTGAGTTACAGGGCAATGTGGTGAAGTATATCTAGTAGAGAGAAGGGCAAGTGCAAAGGCTCTGATATGGGAGTCTGCTCAGCATACACAAGGACCTGTATGGAGATGTAGCGGCTGGAACGGCTGGAGCTGGGCATAGTGGTGAGAGGTGAGGTCCAAGAGAATTGAGAGAGGGCTATAGATCATGGCTGAGTTGCCAGGACATAATGAAGACTCTGACTTTCTTCTGAGATGAGAGGGTTTGAAGTATGAGCAGAGAAGTGATGTGCTCTCACTGCCGTGTGATGAGCATGCCATGGCAGAAGGCAAAGGTAGAAGTAGGGAGACCTGCTGGGAGTCTGCTGCAGTAGTCAGGGTGAAGACAGGATTGCATGGAGCATGATGGTAAGGGTTGAGATGGTGGGAGGTGGTACAATTCTAGATGTATTTTGAAAGTAGAACAGAGTGTACTGATGGATTGCATATTAGAGGCTCAAGAAAGAGAGGCACAAAAGGTGACTGCAAAGCTTTAGATCTGCACAACCACAACAGTGGAGCTGTTGTATACTAAGCCAAGGGGCATTGGAGGTGAAGCCAGTGTTTGGGTAAAATCCTGCTCTGGACTTTTAAGTCTGAGGTATTCATTAGATATTTAAGTAGAGATGCTGAGTAGGCAGTTGTGGGTCTCAGTTCAGGGGAAAGGTCTGGGCTAGCACTACGTATGTGTGTCATCAGCCTGTAGATGTATTAAAGGGACTGAATGAAATTATCTAGGCAAGTATGTAAATAGAGAAAAGAGTTAAGAATAGAGTAGTTAAATGATTCTTTGAACCACTATGCTATACTGCTGCTAGAACACACCCAGTGCTGATGGATCAGTCCTGCCTTATATTGTAATGATGAAGAGACAGACAGAGTCCAAAATCAGGGCTTATTATCTCCTTAGGATTTGCTTGGAGAGGTCCCAGGACAGTAAGGTCCTAACCTGGTTGGCAAATGTTTAGACTTTGACTTTCCTCTGAGACAAGTAGTTTGAGCAGAGAAATGATGTGGTTTGAGTCACATCACTCTGAGATCTGCAGCTAAACAAAGTGTACTGTCCTCTCTGCCAAGTACACCAGTCCAAACCTATCCTGATACCCTCCCACCCCTACTCCATAGGATCAATGACCACAGAGGGAATTCTGACCCCTCCCTGAAGAGCTACCATCTTGCCACCTGTGTACTTTCCACCTATTATATCCTTAACATTGGGTGATCAAGAGAACAGTGACTTTATATTGAGATTAGTAGTACTTAAATCCTGGTTTTGCTGCATGCTCTCTGTGTGACTTTGAGCAAGTCTCCTAACCTCCCTGAGCCTCAGTTTCTCATGTCTGCATTTCTCATAGACTTATTTTGGCAATTGAATGAGATGATATATGTAAAAACATTACCCCTGTATCTAGAAAATAAGAAGTAGTTATACTAGTAAATACTATGTACTAGGCACTATTTTATACATGTGTTTTATACATTTATGTTTAGTTAATCATCACAGCAACTCCAAGAGGCAAATGCTGTTATTATTTCCATTTTATAGACAAGATTAAGTAACTTAGACAGCTAGCAATTCAAGTAGCCTGGCTCTAGGAATGATTTATTTAACCACTATGCTGTACTGCTTCATTATTATTATTATTATTATTATTATTATCATTATTATTATTATTATTTATACTGATTCCTGAAAATACTTTGAAATTTTTCCTCTCTGTCATTTTATAAACAATAAATAAGTAAATATTTTTATTTTATGGCTCAAGTTTTTAATTCTCAGTTTTGTATTTTTCTTTGTTATTAAATTGCATTTATTATCTGTTTCTAAGACAACTGTTATCCCCTTTATACTGAAAGAGGAAGTTTAATAGAATGACAAGAAAAGAAAATTTCAAATGTTCTGAAACACAAAAGATAAGGTCTTATTGCCAACCTTCTCTGTGGGAAGCAGGGTCAGTGCAGCTGTGCATACAAAGTAAGCTGGAGATATGACTTTATTCTTGAATAGACAAGAACTGACCAAAAAGGAAAGTTATGATTTTGGATAGCCATGAAAGTCTGCACAGAGAGTGAGGAATTTGCATTTTAGAATGTAAGAAGAAACTGAAGTCTATTTGTATCCTGCATACATGTAAGATTCCCATACGTGTATGTCAAAATACGTGCCTGAGCTTGTGTTTGAAGTTGTGTGAGTATATGTGAATGCCTGTGTGTAGGGTGAGCATGCATGTGTGCATTTAGAATATGTAATACTTATTGACTTTCAAAGGAGTTGGCCCTGTGGGCTGGGATTAATTTTCTGGGTTATACTTCTTCAAATCACTGAGCTAGTGACACTGAGAAGGAGGAAATAAAATTATGTTTCCCATGAAATAAGACTGCTCTATTTAGCAAATAAATATACAGGACTCCCAGTTAACTGTGAATTTCAGATAAACAATGAATAATTTTTTTGGTATAAATATGTTCCATGCAACATATTAGAACATCTTTTACCAAAAAATATTTTTTATCTGAAATCCAAATCTAATTGGGCATGCTGTATTTTACCTGGCAACCTCACCATGAAAGAGAATGAATTTAAACACCTGTTGAAAATTTAAAATCTTTAAAATCCACAAACCACTTTTGGACTAGCAAAGATCTTCGCTTCTGGTTAGAGAGTCAACTTCTTTTCTCTTTCAGAAAGTCCCTTAACGACTGGGCACCATCGTCTGTGAAACAGGCAAATAATCTGATGAACACTCTGTCCTATCTCCAAAGGAAAACTCTATAGAATTTCACATCCATATCCTCATGTATAATTAATGGCCTGGGGCACTTCATAGACCTTCATTCTCCAATTGAATAAAAAAATTAAGACTTTTTAAAAAGATTTTAATTAAAGTCCTCTAATTAAGGAATTTTAGAAAGGATTCCTATGACATGTCTTAACAGCCAGCCAATATTCTGTGGTTTTCTATTTCTTTTTTCTTTTTCCCTATTTCTGGCTTATGTGGAGACAGAATTCTCTCTTAGGAGAGTAGCAAACTCTTCGAAGCTCAGGAAAGAATAGCTTACTGATGAAAATGCAGACAGAAAATTTTTTATGACTCCTGGGAAGTTCAAAGCAGGCACAGGTGCAGGTGAGGCCCAAGACCCAGAGGGCATATAAGTGGAGGGGTGGGGGCGGTCCTTGGTGCCCTGATGGCATTTGGACAACATAGAACTTCTTCCAACTCAAAGTGCCTTCATCATCCTTTTCACTGGAGCAAAAGAGAATGTTTGGGTAAGCCTCAGGCTCTCAAATAACAATCCCTGTGTCTTCACTCTACTGCCTGAGCTGGAACCTTTTGAACTTGTGCATTCCTCATCTGCAAAATGGCTGAAATACTAGTGCCTATGTCACAGTTACTGTAAGGACTAAATGACAGTATTAATTAAATTGTGTCTGGCTGTCAGGAAGCACTTAGTAATAATTTTTGTTACTGTTATTGCTGGGACATTTTTTTCTAATAAATTCAGTTATCATTTTAGAAATAACCTTTTCAGATGCTAGATGTAATGCATGTTCATGGAATAATATGTAAAAATATAGAAAAGCCACAGGGAAAAAATTAAATTAGAAATACCCATAAAGCTCTCTCTAGTCTTTTTTTTCTCTCTCTACATACCAGTGGTTCCCCATGCTGACAGTGCATCGGAACAACTTGGGAAGCTTTGAAAAATACGGACATCTGGGCCCCAAACAAGATGTAATAAATTAGAACCTCTAGAGGTAGGGGCAATGAATCTGTATTTTAAAAATTTACAAAATCTGACACTTACTCATACATGTCTCTCTCTCTCTCTCTCTTTCTCTTTCTCTCTCTCTCTCTCTCTCTCTCTCTCTCTCTCTCTCTCTCTCTCTCATATAGTTTTCAAAAACTGGAAAATACTGTACATTCAGTTTTGTAATCTGCTTTTGTCAAGTTGCCTTATCTCTCATCATCATTCTTTCACTGTATCTTTTTTTTCTTAAGGCTTTAGCCATGGTTTCTAATAAGCCCAGATCCACTGCTTTTCACCCAATAGTCCTTTCACTATGAATCCATTAGAAAAATGTCATCACTCCTGCCTTCTCTTGCCCCTCTAGTCTGCCACGGTTGATAAATAGAGACCTGTTCACCATTACTCCCTATCTGCCTCTCTTGAATTCCAGCTTCCTAACCAATGGCCACAAGTGGCTCTGCCCTTTCAGTTGTCTCTGTGGCTTTGTGGCTAAAGCTTGAGATCATGGTGGCAGACATGCCAGTGTGGGTATGCACATTTTTTTCTCTAAAATATTAATTTGACATAGAATGCTATTTTTCATTTAGTGCTCAGCCAACCGTGGTGTTGGTTTATTTCAGCTCAAAACCACTTCCAAGGGTTTTGAGGGAGAATCTCCTTTGTTGTCCAACTGGCATTTTAGGAAAATAAAATGACATGAAAACGCCATAAAAAATCCCTCGTAGACAGCTTCTCCCGTTACTGATTAATGAGAATGGACATGGGGTGAGCAAGGGTTTTAAACCAATTAAGAAGCAGACACCCGACCATTTAGGCACATCCTGCTGACAATATCTGAAATTACTGCAATAAATGCAGCAGTCACAGGACAATAAGCAACACCCTGAGTTTCCATGCTGGCAGGCTGATACTCCAAATGCTGAATGGAAGTCAAATGATTTTTATTTGCAAACATGTATTTCAAGAAGCACCTTGATGAAATGCGTGTTTGAGTATCATTTGCATAAAATAGCAAGCAGCCTCGGGTGTAGCAGGTCACTCACTGGTCTTTGAGTGAGGAAAGCAAAGGAGGACTGGACCCCCAGAGCTGGACCATTTGCTTCAGTGTCTCTGGCCAGGCCAACTGAGGGATAATAATTAGGGTCGATGGCCACTCTGAGGACAGCAGGGTTTCAAAAAAGAAGGCTGAGCTGTTTTGTGAATGAGCAGAGGAGAATGGAAGCAGCTTACAATTACTGAAGAATGATGTGCCAGGCACTCTTAAAGTTGATTGAGGAAGCATCAGGGGACAGCCTCTCCTCTCTTAGGAGAGTATATATTTTGAATAGTGCCGGTAGGATGGCTTTCTATACAAGAGCAAAAAAGATAAAGATTATTAAAGAGATGAAGCCCATGAAATGAGTTGGGGTGTGCTGGCCTCTCTTTCTCATCTCAGGCCTTAGAAACAGGAATCTTAAATATGTAATTTTTTTTTTTTTTTACTGCAATGGGAAATAATGTGGGTGTGATAGTCACACAGATTTGCAAGTTCTTTCCCCTCCAACTGGTCATTTAATATTTCTAAGGCTTGGTTTCTTCCTCTCTATGGGGATAGGTCCCCACTTCACAGAATGGGTACCAAATGAGATCAGTACACACACAATGTCTAGTACTCGTTTCCTATAGCTGGCAGGACCAGAATGGAGGAGAAATAAAAGTCTCAACACCAGGCTGAGATTCGGCAATGTTGTTGTCTGGGGTGACAGAAGGCTTTGCCTGAAGGGCAATATGACTCTGATGTCTGTCCACTCAGGGAAGACTAAAGCCTGGCTAAGGCTGATTTACTAATTGTGACAGTTTGATGATTTGCTAAGTCAGAGCGAGCATTGCCCTGCTCTGCTTTGTGGTTGCAAGGCTCGATTGATAACAGAAGTCATTCTGAGATCTGCTGAAACTAAGACTGCTTCTTCTCTGTGAAGCAGTTTATACTGTAATTTTTTTTGGTCCTGAATAATAGAAACTGCATGATCTCAGACAACCGAGATCCATCAGACAGGTTTTGCACCTCGTTTATCCCCTGCCATATCAGATGCATCATCCAGGTGGTAGCCTCACTGTTCCTGTCTTCAGCCTGAATATGTGCTCCTTCAGTTTTCCAAACCATTCTCATCCCAAAGGCGGGATTCTCACCCTGATGGTGATGCTGTACAGCAGAGAAGTTGCCCAGGACCCAACCAAGTCTTTGTAAGCCCATTCAAGTGATCACGCCAGAAAAGGGAGGCCTGCTAACCCTCTTTATTAGTTTCTTCAGAGTAAAAACAGCACCCTTGATGACAGTTAATTTTATTTTTTCTTCTTGGACACTGAACACTGAAGGAATGGGTTCTTCCCATTCTCAAACTGATACAAGAAAAGTAGGCAAGAATAATTTCTAAACAAAGTGTGATTTTAAACAGATGGTTTTTGTATATATGTTCTCCTTTTCTTTTGCAGATAGGCAACCATTCTCTGGGAGAAGACTAAGATCTTATTGTGAAAACAATAGCTATTGATCTTAGTCTTTTCATTGCTTCTGCTTTTCATTAGAAAAGTGGAAAGAGTGCTGTATGTCAGTCAGCATGTGAGAGGTCTGTGGAAACCAACAGAGAATTTTCCATGATAGGAGCTGACATTCCCAAGCATCCACTACCACCCAACAGTGATAATTATTTCACAGCAGATCTTCTCATGCTAAAGATAAGAAAACTGAGGCTTTTATCTAGGAAACCTCCGGAAGAAAGACCAGAAGAAGAATAGGTCTGGGCCATGGGAATTTGGTGATAATGATTCCTGCTCTTCCCATTGTCTAAAGATAAAAGGATCAGCAAAATCATTATACGAAGATGAAGGAAACTCAGAGCCTGATTTCTGGCCAAATCTGGTCAACAAAGGACACAAAGATTCTTGGGAGCAAGTGGCAGAAATCAAACTCAAGCTAGCTTAAGGTAAAAGAGAAGAAATCTACTGGTTCATCACACTAGGCCTGAGACATGGCTGGAATCAGGCATTTAAATAACACTCGCTCCCTCTCTTAATTCTCTCTTCTGTGTATCAACCTCCTTCTCTCCCATTACACTCAGGTTTTCTATACTCAGCTAGGCTTTTATGAGCCCTGCTCAGCAAGACTAGTCGAAAAAGCAAGTTCTCTGAAAGAATATTCAATTCTATATGATATATATGGAATATATATTAGAATGTAATAAGTCTTGTTTATAAAGTAGGTCCACCACTGTCCTAATTATAATCACCATTGTCAGGGTGGTAGGGTATGATGATGATAATGGTCAGGGTAGGGCAGTAAATTGTGAGTGACAATTCCACATTAACTCTATGGACTGGGAAGAAAGGAGCTCCCCAAAGAAGTCAGGGGAGCTGAGCAGACAAAATAACAAACACCCATTAGACTCCTGAACTGATTAAAACAATCTGAGTGACGCCTTTTCAAAACTGATTCTTTTGTACCCCTAATTACTCTAAACATGACAATATTACATATCCCACATGCATTAGTTTGCTAGGGCTGCCATGACAAAATACTACAGACTGGGTGGCTTAAACAGAAATTTATTGTCTCACAGTTCTGCATGCTGGAAGTCTGAGATAAGGGAGCCAACATGGTTGGGTTCTGGTTAGAATCCTCTTTCTGGATTGCAAATGACTGCTTTCTTGCAGTGTGCCCACATGGCCTTTTCTCAGTATGTGCACCTGAGGAGAAAGCTCTGGTATCTCTTTCTCTTTTTATAAGGGTACCAGTTCTACTGGATCAGGACTCTACCCTTATGATCTGAGCTTTATCCTTCTTTACAGGGCAGGCCCTACCTCCAGCACAAGCCCAATGGGTGTTAGGGCTTTAACATATGAGTTTTAAGAGGGCATAATTCAACCCATGGCATCTGGGATCTAGATATTTCTACAAGATACAGTTTATCTCTGTTCTGCAAAAATCTTAGTATTCTAAAAACACTTTATGCTTGAAAATAATTGTCAGAAATATTTGAAATTTGGGGATAAGTGAAATTCAAAAGAAAAGAATTTGCATTGCCTCTAGATCCTAAGCTCCTCGAGAGTGGGGACTACACCCTGTACTTCCTGAAGACATAGCAAGATCAGGAGTTTGTGGGGCCATTACTATCTTACCCAAATTTGATCCCTGTAGGAACACAGCAAGAGAGGGAGGGCCCATATTCCCATAAGGGTTGACTAGCCTGGGGCTTTAAGAGGCAGCCAGTTTTCTGCTGTCTGGTTCTGGTTCTGGTTATGAAGATGTAGCTGTTATTGATTCAGTATGGTGCCTGCCTGCACTGTCCCCAAAGAAAAAAATTTTACACTTGGAATCTGGTGTTAAAAGCATTTTTAACAAAATAAAAGTATTTTAAGCATAACATAGCATATGTACCCATGCACAAAGGTCAATTACTCTAAAAATAGCCTCAGAAAAACTCTTGTTCTCATGTTTTTAGGACTTCCTTCTAAATCTAGGGTAGTGTCTAAAGTTTTGTTCTGAGACTTGTCTGTCCACTTCCTTTTTTGAGTTTTGGATTTCAGATACAGTTATAGTTTGCTGCTGGGTTAAAACCTCTGTCATCAGTTGTAGTTTGCTGTTGGGTTAAAACCTTGGTCATTATTTCTTTAACCATTTTTTGTTTTTACATTTTATTTATCTAATTAATTAGTTAACTAATTAAATTGTATTAAATGTATTGGGGTGACATTGATTAATAAAATTATACAGGTTTCAAGTGTACAATTCAATAGTACATCACCTGTACATTGCACTGTGTATTCACCACCCACAGTCAAATCTCCTTTTGTCATCATATATTTGACCCCTTTAATCCTTATCTACCTCCCTAAAAAAAGGACTAAGTGTAACTGGTTCTAAATAGCACGCATTTTCATGAAGTATACCGGTGGCTTATTCCAAAGAGGCCTGTCTCCACTACATACCAGCTCTGAGCTCTGAACTCTGGGCTAGTTAATCTTTCTTAGGCTCATAAAGTTGTAGGAACTATGAAATATAATATGGAAGGTATGCATAGCATAGTGCTTGTCCATGGTAAATGTTCTAAAATAATAGCTATTATAATAATCCCTCACTTTTGCAAATTGTCCAATGTCCCAAATGTAGGGGTCTAAGACTCATATGCCTTCAGGGACCAGGAGAGTAATTTAAATAAGTAAAGCTATTTGGTGGAGGGCAATAGGGAATGGAGGAAGCTATGATGAAGTGCATGCTCTACTAAAAAAAAATCAAATTAATTTTAGAACAAAAAGGGAAGGAAAGAAAAAAATTAAGGAGGGAAGAAAGGTGGGAAGGAAGGCAGGAAGGCAGGAAAGAGGGAGGAGGCAACATCATACATACCTGGAGCTAGATTTGGCCCTGAAGCTATTAGTCTACAACATTTACTCTGATTTAAAAATGAATATATTTTAAAGAGCTTAATGAACTATGTTTGGGAAACAAAATCCAGGTTATAACCCTCAGTTTTCAATTGCTAGTGGCAAAGGAAACTTCTTGTCACATTTCTAACCAAAGAGAAGCCAGGTCACTCTAAGTACTTCGAGGTAAAGGACTGATCAACTCTATAACTAGTGTAAATGAGATATTCATTAATTTTCAAGAGTTTACTATCAATGACAACAACGTAATGGCAGCTCTATCTTTATTTATTATTGTTTATTCTCAGGATGAGACTGGATTTCCAGACAGGAATTTTTCTGGTAATTGATATTAGTTTCAAAACTAAAGATATGAGTTACTTGATTAGAGACTCTCTGGGGAGAAGCCTGAAAAAACTGTATGGGCTACAGATGGTACTTATTAATGTTATTTGTAATCTATAAACATTTATGTAAATTCTTCAAAGAACCTATGTTCGGGCTTTTCTTATGCAAGGGCCTAATAAGGAGAAGACAACACGGTATGATTCGAGGAGGATGATAAAGAATTAACATTCTTTGTCAAAAATCTCTCTTCCATGGTGCCTGTAACCGCCATATTATTCTGAACTTTGCAAGAAGTACATGAGACACCCTTCTTAAAATATCACCTCCAAGGCAATCCTGGAAGAGCTGAACCAAGGTCAATGAAAGACTTTGCACTTGTAGATAGATAGATAGATTTTTTTTTAAAAAAAAAAAAAAGGAAAATAACAGCAAAAAACCCAGCTGCACAAGTTGAGCAAGGGGTAAGAGGTGGGGAGAAAAAGGACGTTTTTAAAAATATTTTTTATTGTGATAGTATTGACATATAACATTGTATTGATTTTAGGTATACAATGTAGTGATTTGTTATATGTATATGTGGAAAAATGATCACCACAATAAATTTAGCTAGCATCCATCACCACACATATTTGGTGATGAGAACTTTTAAGATCTGTTCTCTTAGCAACTTTCAAATATACAATACAGTATTGTTAACTATAGTCACCATGCTGTACACTATATACCTAGAACTTACTCATTTTCTAACTGGAAATTTGTACCTTTTGACCTCTTTCATTCATTTTGCCCATCTACTACCTTTTACCTCTAGCAACTACCAATCTGTTCTCTGTTCTCTGTTCTCTGTTACTATGGACTCTCAGGGTTTTTGTTTTATTTTGTTTTGCTTTTTTTTTGTTTTTAGATTCCACACATAAATGATATCATATAGTACTTGTATTTCTTTTTCTGACTTATTTCACTTAGCATAATGCCCCTAAGTTCCATCCATATTGTTGCAAATGGCAAGATTTCTTTCATTTTTAAGACTGAATAATATTTCATTGTGCATGTGTGTGTATCACATTTTGTTTATTCATTTATCCATTGATAGACACTTAGGTTTTCCTATTTCTTGGCTGTTGTAATTAATGCTGCAATAAACATCAGGGTGCAGATATCTTTTCAAGATAGTGATTTCAATTTCTTAGATAAATAGATTTTATTTTTTAGATAAGTGGAATTGCTGGATTTTACAATAAAAAAAGACTTATTTATTAATATGTTTTAGTTCAGAAGTTGGCAAACCATGGCTCATTAGCCAAATTCAGCCAGTTCCCTGTTTTTATAAGTGAAGTTTTACATGTTGTCTGTGGCTGCTTTCCTACTACAGATGCAGAGTTGAGTAGTTACAACAGAGACCTTATGGACTGCAGAATCAAAATATTTATCATCTGGCTCTTTGTGGAAAAGTTTGCTGACCCCTGGTCTAGTCCACTGTGACTTTAGTGTGAGTCAAGAGTGTGATATGTACACTTAAATAAGCCTACTCTTTCCTAGGATCCACTTAGAAAAATATATATATATGCTTCAAATCATTTGTGAATGAATCAGTGAATAAACAAACACCCAAACAAGAGAGGGTGGCCCATCCTGGTCTTTGTAAATCAGAACTCATAAGAGTTCTAGGCTCCATCCTGGGGATGGAGGATACAGTGGGGATACAGTGGAAGCAGAATTCTGAAGCTGGAATCCTGGAGAAGAATATGGACAACTAGAGTTCACTGAGAGGAGAGGGCTGAGGGCATTGGCAAAATGTTCTCTCAGGAACAAAAGAAGGAAATAGGGATATTTAGCCCAAAGAAAATAAATGCCCATGGGATATTTCAACACCATCAGCACGACTGACAACATTTATTGAGTCTTATGTACCAGGCTCTTTAAATATATTCTTATTTAATTCTCACAACAACCCTATGAGATTGGTGGTATTAGTATGACCATTTGGCAAATATGGTATCTGAGACATAGAAAATTTAAGTTGCCCAAGATCATACAACCAATAAATGGAGAAGCTGATATTCAATTTATGAATTCTGCCTCTAGAGCCCATATGCTTAACTGTATACCATTAGCTATCCTCCATTACTTAAAGGAATGTGAATAAGCTTGGCATCTCTGATTCCCACAGACAGAGCAACAGGCGAAGGAAATAGGAAAGAGACTCTGGCTCAATTCAAGAAGACATTTCAAATGCCCAGTGATGGGACAGAAATTTCACTGGGGAGAAAACCCTGTCATTAGGATGTGTTCAAGTAGAGGCCAAGTGACTTGGTCAAGATTATAGAGATGATTCCAGAATAAATGAGAGCAGATGGTCTCCAAGATTCCTTTCTCCTCTTAATTCTATCATGGTTTGAGGCTTAGGATACTCCCTAGGACAGTTGACTTAGGTCAGCAAGAGGCAGCAATAGAGCAGGACCTAGGAGGAAGGCATTTTTCTCAGTGCTTTATGTACATTAACTCATTTAACCCTCAATATAGCTGAATGGACAGATATTATGACTGTCTTTGTTCCCATTTTACAAGATGCAAAACTGTGTCATATAGTGGCTACATAATTTATCCAGAATCACATAACTAATAAGTATTAGAGCCAGGTTTGAATGTAGGCTATCTGTGCTCTTAACCACTTACATATAAAAATCTCCTTGTATTTCCCCGTCTCTGCACCAAGATTTTTGATATGTATCCTTCCTGTGTTGCAAACCATTGTGTTACTAGAAGTTAATGGTAGTAGCTGCCAATGTAACATTCTCATTTTGTCAGGTGATAATTTATAGGGTCTGATTCTTCTGCTATAGAAACAGACTCTGTGATAGGGGATTCCAAATGTATCATAAGCTCTACAGATTAATCAAGCTGCTATGACTGTGTTCATTCTCTCAGAAGTCCCATCTGAACATATAAATAATAATGTCCTACTCACAATATGTCTGGTTCCTGTTTAAGTATTATGTCTACTATGGGAACCATTGAATTTCTATACTTCTACAGAGGCAAGGCTGAGCTTGACACCAATGACTTCTGCATATCAATTTCCCTGATGAGTAAGGTGCAATTGGTAGTTGTAGGGACTACACTTTGACACATAGTAGGTGCTTAATATATGTTTGTTTAAGACATATAATCAAGTGGAATTTATTGACTTTAGGAGAATGAAGATGGTAAGGAGATTTATTTTCCCTTATGGTGTTTTGTAGGCTCTGACAGTAAGTACCTAGTCCTATTTGATTTGATTTTTTTCCTCTAAGAATTTTGTGCTTTTAGTAAGTGTGCAAACAAAAATTAGAGCAGCTCCTCACTTGCATTGCATTACTGAATGTAAAAATCATCTTTCTCAAGAAAAGCTGTTATTATTTAGACAAACACGTGTTTCCAGCTTGCTTTTCTTTTTCTTTCTTTCTTTTTTCTTTCTTTCCTTTTTTTTTCTTCAGATCTCTATAATCAAAGAAAGTATTGCCAGCCCAATTAGGACATAGAACATGAATTGTTAAATAACTGATTCACTCTATAGATAAGGATCCAGGCTTTTGTGTCTAAAGAGACCACTCAATTCATTGTGTACAGGGACAGAGTGTTCCTTGCCTGGCTTATTTACCAAGTATTTAATTAGCTGCCCAGCCTCTCACGGCAGTCACTGTTCCAAAGATCAAGAGATTTGAGCTTGTTAAGGTGATGGCTTAAGTAAGAGCTTTCTTATTATGTCTGCACTTTTCTTCCTCCTCTTATTTTTTGCTCAGGGACTGAACTCTATAACCCAATATGACAAAACTGGCATCCTCTCAGTGGATAAGTGGCCCCAGAGACAGGGCACAACATTGCAGGTTCTTCAACACCAAGAACTCTGTCTTATTGTCTTTGTACCCTCTCAGCTTTGTATAGTGCCTAGCATACAGTAAGTGCTTAAGAAATATTCATTGAAATATTCAACTGAGGTCCATTTAGAAGGCATGCACTCTTATCATCTTCTCTTTTACCTCCCACATACAGTATCGCCAGTCTCAGAATCTTGTAGCATTCATCCAGAGGTGACATTTAACCAATAATACGATAATCAGCCATTGATTTAGAACAGGATCCTGAAGGAGACCTTATGTGGTAGACATTGACTCTTAGTTCCTGTTTCACTCAGGGGGATGTAGGAAAGGGACATTTAAGGGAAGGACACAAGGTTGGCTGCTTACTATTTGAAATGGAAGTATTTAAATACTTTAACAATAGTATAGCTGTGGGAGCGCAAACCAGCTGTTTAATTCTTTCAAAGCCATTCAATACAATGTAGCCAACTTATTTTTTTTCAAAATGCAAATATCATTGCTTTCCCCCCAGATAAACATAGTTGTTGTAAAAATATAATAAAATAAAATGAGCTGGGAAGATGGTAGCTGCAGCATAGTTTTTTAAATTGCTCTGAATCTTTAAATAAAGACAGAGAGAACAACTAAATTGCTAAGTTAAAACCCATGAACACATAAGAGACAAAAACAGGTGACAAGATGGCCCCTCAAATCACCAAACACGTGAAGACCTGCATGGTATTAACATCTGTGTAGAAGAAAGCAGGGGGAAGCAGCAGGGCATCTGAAAGATCTGAGAACAAGAGAATCCCAAAATAGTCAACAGCAATCACTGGAAAGAATGGTAGACCAGTATGAGAACAGCAGCATAACTGGGAAGAGGTTTCCCAGCTCCAACAGCAGGAAAGTGAAATGCGTTTACAGTAAAATTGAAGAAACTGGAGCAGAATAGCCTCAATGAACTCCCAAAACTTACTAGCCAAACTGTTAATCAACAGGCAAACTGTTATCAACATTCAAGAACTCAGGGAATATTGTTCATAGGATTTTGCTTGAGAGCCAACTTCAGACAGGAGAGACTGGTGGTGAGAATTAAAAATATAGTTGTTTTTCAATTAAGATGAAATCGTTTTTAAAAGGAAGAGAGTATAGCACTCAATGGCTATATGGCCATATAACATAGATATGGCACAACAATTAAAAATGATGGGGCAGAATAGGGAGAGTAAATGCAAAAAAAGTTCTTAAATATTTTCAGTAATAATATTTAGTAGTATAATATTGCTATTCTGACACAGTTTGGGGATGAAGTAAATGAGCAAATATAGGATATTCTAATTCTATCATACCCTGTGTTCTTAAGAACTAAGTTTCTCATTTGGAAGAAGAAGACATAATACAAAAGAGGTTAAATAAAAATAGACACAAATTTATATAGGAAGTATTAGTATATCTACATATCTATATTATACAAAACTCATATATACAAAACTATATATCTATATTATACAAAACGTATATATTTATATATAAAACAGTTTTGTTATATATATTTACACACACACACACACACACACACACACACACACACGTATATACATTCTATTGTGTGTATAGTCTTATAGTTTTAGTTCTGCCCCCTGAAGAGAATTAAAATTTATAACCAAGACAGTGATATGGAGCATCATCAGTACCAATATTGTGATCTTGAAATACCATTTATCACTAAATAAAATTAAGGCTGCTTGAAGAAATGGATGATTCTCATAGAAATAGTTGTTTCCTTTCTGGAATAGAAAATATACAAGATGAGCCTAGAACATTCTGTCATACCTGATAATATCAAAGGAAAAGTATCAAACGCTTTCAGAGACATAGCAGAAAACCCTCAGACACTGAATTGAAGAGATTCTCACTGGCCAAAGATGAGACAATTTGAGTTTTCAGAAAGGATAATCATTGCAATTGATTAGAATCCATCAAGTATATTTGAATTCATGATTCATGAAAATATTTAAAAATAATTCATTATTTGCAGAAAATGATAGGGAACCAATTCATTATTACTTTAAAAACTGGTAGATACAGAACTGTAATCAAACATTTATCTTGTCTTTTCTTCATGAACTATAACACTGAGCAATCATGGAGGGAAAATATCTCTATAAAAGCATTTCCATTAGTAAATAAAAAAGAAATATAGAATTAAAAATTTTTATTTGTGACTTTTTGTTGAGAAACATAGAAAGTTTTATCTTGCTCTTCTTGAAAAGTAAGTGGATTGAGGTATCAATCTACAGTTGCTAATATCACCAAAAGAGAGACAACCAGACATGGTATGCCTCTTGATAAAGATGCAAAACTATGTGTGGTCTAGCCAAAGAGAGTCTAGATTCAGCTGCCATTTTGAAGGAAATACAGAGGACAGAGGAACAAATTAAAGTGCACCATAAAAACTTAACATGAAAAATGCCCTGGGGTTCTTCAACAGATACAGAAAAAGAAAGGAATGGAAGAAGACACTGTAGATTAAAAGAGACTTAAACAACATATCAGATTTTAAAAACAGTTATAACATCTAGAAATGCATGTATAGTGATCAAAAAATTAAGGAAGTTTGTTCTTAAAAAGTCAGAATAATCTTTACTTTTGTGGGGAGGAACAGGGATGAAGCACAATAGGGGTTTCTGGGTTATCTGGCAAGGTTATATTTGTTAACTTGGGTGGTGTTTGCCAAGGTATTCACCTTAGCAACTTTAAAAGGTTCACATTTGTTTTTTGTTTGTGTTTGTATGTTTGTTTTATTTTCAAATAAAAGGTTTAAAAATTGATATAATTGAGGAATTATAAGCCCTCCCCTTAATTCTCTACTACAACTTTAGAAGTTAAATACTGTTAACATTTAGTTGTTTGTCTTTGCAGACTTTTTGATGCATATATAAGCATGTACAACATGTAGATTTTACCTAAATTAGATCATACTGTAGATGTAAGTTTGAAACCAGCCTTTTCGCTCAGCAATATATCATGGACATCTTTCCATGTCAAATCATAGGGAACAATCATTTTCGATAAAAAAAGCAATCATTTTAAAATAAAAATATCTATTCCTTACCAAAAATTTCAGGCAATACTGAAAAGTACAAAGAGGAGAAGCCGCACATTCCTCAGAATATAACTATCCCATCAAAAGCAAATCCTGACATTGCAACTGTGTGAGTTGATAGATGTTATCTAAACTTACTGTGATAACCATTTTGCAATATACATATATATCAAATAAATATGTTGTACACCTTAAATGAATATTGTGTTATATGTCAATGATACCTCAATAAAACTGGAAAATGTCTCACCACCCCAAAATAATGAGAGTTAACATAATTCAAAAATTCTCTCTATATCTGAAACTAATATAATATTGTATGTCAATTATAATTGGAAAATAAATAAAAAGTATATTTATAGAGAGAGGTAGAAGATGAGAGAAAAATTTATGATTATTTACCAAAGTCATTTCAATTAAAGTATTGAATTTAAGTTTTACTTTAACAGAAGAAAAAAACTAAAAGTAAACTGAAGTAATTTAGTTTCAGATAACTTTATTTTTCACCATGTGTTTTATATTACATTCTTGAATAAAAAATCATTAAAAAATTTAAGTTATGATATTTCTCTAGATTTGAGTTTCAATTTTAGATGATTACAATTGTTTCCTCTAAGGTGAAAGATGAAGTAATTGGCATTTTACTTCCTCCTTCTCTTCCACCTCCTGATTTTTAAAATTTTTCTATTAGTTTTACTTTGTCAGGATTTATAACATTTGCATTTTGCTCCACAGCTAGAATTCAATTTATTATTTGGTTTTGTTCTGTATTTAAATAGCTTACCTGCCCATCATCAGCACTTTTACCTATTACCTGTTTTCTGTTACTCAATTCTTTTTTTTTAATTAATCTGGTCCTGATTAGTTGGATTTTTTTTTCAGTGTGGACTCATGAGAGTTTAATTCTCTTGAGTTTTCTCATGCTTGAGATATCTACCTGTGCAGAGGTGTAGTATTCCTACATCATACTTTTTTCTCTCCAGACTCTGTCAATATTGCTTCATTTTCCTCTAGTGCTAAGATTGTTTGCAAATGTTTGTATTTGGTATGATTCCACTCCTACCTGCTTCCACATCCATGGATCACTTGCCTTTTCTGCTTAGATGTCTAAATAATTATTTTCTCTTGAAAATTAGTAACTTAACCAGGCTTTGTCTAGATGTTTGTTCAGAATAGAGTGTTTTTGCTTGTTTGTTTGTTTGTTTTTGTTTTTGTCCTGGCATAAGGTAGAAACTTTTTTCTACAGATTCAGTTCTTTCTTTATTTTAGGAAAAATGTTCCTATATTGTGTTTCTGAATGCATATTTGGTTTCATTTATTGGATTCTCTACACCAATTAGGGACACCAATTATCCTTATATTTGATTATCTCCTGGTCCTCTTATTATTTTCTTGCTAATTGCTTTTATCCCTCTGTGTTTTCCCTTTGTATTTGTTACAATTATCTCAAGCCTTTTATCCATGTCATTAATTCAATTTTCAATCATGTCTTTTCTGTTATTTGGCATTTCTAATTTATATATTAGATATATAATGCTGTTTCAGTTCTTGATTCATTTCCTTAGCTCTGAAATATCCTTTTTACTCTACTTCTGTCATTTTATCTCCCAATTTTGAGGTCTTTCTCAGGTTCATAGTCTTATTAAGATCTTTTTAGTACAAGGCACTCCCTGAGGATCCCCTGTGCTTGGGGTTATGCTTCCTTCCATACTAGTTTTTTCATAGTTCACCCCCATTATCTTCTTTCCTCCTCAACCCTAATCCTCTCTCTCTCTCTCTCTCTCTCTCTCTCTCTCTCTCTCTCTCTCTCTCTCTCTCTCTCTCTCTTTTGACTATACCATATAATTGTTTAGTAGGGCAGCTCCAATCAGATCTTTTTGTAACTGTTTTATATTGTGAATAAAGTCACTCTGCTCTCCTTCCCATCTTATCTAGGATGAGTCTGTTGCCCTGTTTTTGAGCTTTTTGTTTATCACATTAGGTATTAGGAAAATGAGAATCTGACATCATCTTTTATTCTATCTTTATCTTGATATTTTAGAAAGATTTTTCTAAAAGGCAAATTTTACTCTGCCACATCTTGCTTAAAACTCTTTGGTGGTTTACTATAGCTTTTAGGGAAAATGTCTAAACTTTTTAACTTACATCCTAGATCCTTCATTATTTGGCCTACCGGCCTCCCTAGCCTCAGGTCTTCCATCATTCTCTACCTCATTTGCTAACTGATTACAGGAAGCTTTTTGCTGAGCCTGTATATGCCTCAGAACTCTTTTCAACATAAGGCCTCAGGTAGCATATTGACCATCTGCTCTCATTAAATCCCATTCATTCTCCAAAGCTTAGTTTCAGTGTTTTCTTCTCTGAGAGACTTTCTCAGAATAATCCTCCCTTCCTTGTCCTCAGATACCCCTGTTTTGTTCTTTTCTGTGGTAGAATTTATTACACTTAATTGTAACTGTCTTTTACAGTATAATATAATGGGCTTTGGAGCCAGGCTACTTTGAGTTTAGAAATTAACTCTGTCACTTGCTACTTGTATGACTATGAGAGATATTATGTGACATTTCTGTGCCTGTTTCCTTATGAGAATTAAATATATTAATGCATGTAAAGCTTTCATTAAGCACATACTCAATAAGTGTTATTCATTTATTTTTTTTTTAATTAAAAAGAGCCATCACTGACAGCAATAATGGTACCATACCAACCAGAGCCCCTACCTGACCATCTAGGAGCTGTCCGTGGTGCTCAAAACAATACTCTTCACCATAGTACAATGTTCCCACGGTCTATCATACATTTAGCTCCTAATAGGGTAAATTCATGATCATATCTTTCCAGCTTTAGTAGTGAGTGTAGAAACTGTCACTACCTTTCCATTTTCACAACCACCATTTCAATCCTGGCTTTGGACACTTCATCAGCTCCATTTTGTGTGACTGAGTTCAGCCTCCTAACTGGTGTCCCTATCTTTGGACCATTTGATTGACCACATTCACATTATCCTTATCCAAATCTGTCTTTATATCAAGCCATCTCCCTACTGACTAACTTACAAGGAATTTTGAAACAGTTTAAACAACTCAAATGACAATATGAGGTGATGGTTAAATAATAATATATCTGTAAGAAATGCATATTAAGTGGTCAATTATTAGTCATTATTAAAAGGCCATGTAAAAATATAGAAAATCACTTGTTGAGGGAAAATAGCAGACTACAATATGGTGTTAACATCATTCAATTTTTAATTAAACATGTATTTAGCACCTATTTTGTGATAGGCTTTAGAAATGTAAGAATTATTAAAACAGTCCTCTCTTTAAAGGACCTCAGAGTCTTTCAGGAGAGATAGCCATGCAAATATATTGCAAGCATATGTGCTTTTGTACAAAAACTAAGAAAGAATATGGAAATATGTAAATATTATTAGGGGTGGAAGTGTGGGTGAATTTTATCTTTTTAAATATCTGTTAGAGAGTGAACCCTGGCACAGTATGTCATAGGAAAGAGCAGAATCAAATTCCTCTGACAAAGGCTACAGGTTAGTTCTATACTACTTCACCCCTGAATCTTCAGGCCATCCACAGGGGAAAAAAAGGATCAGTGGAGTGCCCAATCCCCAGACTATGGCTCAGAGAAGTCAAATAGGCCTTGACAATGGCAAGACAAAAAGAAAAGGCATAACAATCACACAGAACTTCTATAGAAAAACAAATGAATATTTTTGAGTGATTGTGATAATGCAATAAAAAACTGGAGGGAGTATGTATAATGGTACCCTGATGAGTATCCCCAGTCCCTCATTAACTGCCCATCAAGCTTACTTCCCCAGCCATGTGTCCCTTGATTTCCTTAAGTGTCTTTTGATCACTTAACAAGGGTTTTTTGCTTGAAATGTATAGGGAAAAAAAAAGCAATTTACTTAATGCTGAGTTGACTCACAGAAGACATGAGGCGCCACTCAAATCTGTCTCCTCCATCTGGAGTTCAGAGCGGGTTTTAAGGGGTTCGGGGGAACTGATATGTGGACGTGTTGGTAGGGTTTTAATTGGAGAAACTTGGAACTTCAGCACCAGATCTTTCTGGACAATAGACCCTTTGCTTCTGAAAGGGTTCTAGTGTTCAAGTTCTGGTTATGTCTCAGTCCTTTGGTTCTGTGATGGTAAAGGAGAGACTTTAGTTCTGGATGAAACTGTAGGTCAAACTCTACTCCTCTGTGCATGCTTAGACTGTATGGCTTGCAGTTTTGGTCTGTAATCGCTGAAAAAGCAATTCAGTATCTTGTTAGAATCATTTGGGGCTTGTTCTACCATTACATTTTTACTCTCACCACCTCCATGTTGTTGATCATTCTGCTATCTTCTATCGAGAATATTCTTCACTCTTCTTTTTTTAGAAAGTAAATTTTATTTGGAATGAAAATATAGAACCCATTCTCCCACTCCTCCAGTGAGGGGAGCAGGGGGTGGGTGGGTGGAGAGATGGTCCCTCAGTATAAGCTTGCCTTGGTACAAAAATCCTCCAAAGTACCAAAGATAAAAGCCAGGTGGTGGCTCCAGTCTGGCCCACAGGATGAGTCAGGGTGTGGACTGTCCCCTGAGCCTGCCATGGAGGTCCTCAGCAAGGGCCAGCGGTGTAGCCTGCCAGCAGAGGCTGAGTGACGAGTGGGCAGAGGAGGAGAAAAAGCTGAGGGGGGAGTGGCATCCACTGGGCCTGTGGTCCTATGTATCACCACTATCCATGCTGCCCAGCTGCTCCTCCAGACACCAATGTGCTCCCATTGCTCCTTGACCAGTGCTCTTAGTGCCTGGGGCTCCTGCATCACCTTCTCCAGCTTCCCAGCCTCCCCAGCTATGGTGAGGCTGCTGCTGGGGGTGGCCCTATTGGTAGACGCAGCAGGTGTGGAGACCCTCAGGTGAGCAGAGCCAGGAGCCACAGCAGGCTGGCTGTCAGATAACACATTGCCTGGCTGACCTTCAGGTCTGGCTGTTTGCTGGACACATAGACATTCAACAGGGAGATGAGGATGGGGTTGGTATCCCTTCTGCTCATCCACTCCTCTGCCTCCAGGGCCGCCTCAGGCCGGGCAGTATCTGGTCTGACTTTCTTGGCACAGTCATGACAATAGTATTACACTCACACTCATGCAATTTGTAGAATCTGGTGATCTCGCACTTGCTGACCTACAGGCCTGTCTTGGGCGTGCTGCCCATGCCTTTCTGGGGCTCTTTGCTGGTAAACATTTTCAGGAAGTGGATGTAGGAGAACTCTTCTGTGATCTCAAAGTAGTGGATGCTGGAATCACCTTTGTTGCAGACATAGACAATATTGGTGTCAGGGTCATAAAAGGGCAGCCCAGCCCCATTGCTTTAGTCCACCTCCTGCAGGGCCATCGGTTTCTTGAGGTTTTCTGGGTCCCAGAGCGCCAGCTTCTGCTCACTCGTGCAGCTAAAGCTTGTGGTGAACGCCCTCCCATCCACCAGAAAGACGGCCAGCATGGGCTGGCCCCCTCATGAGCCTTCTCCTGCTGGGTCTCCAGGATGCCCTGGAGGGGGTCAGTGATGCACACACCCTTGTCCTTGCATGCGGAGCAGAAGAGGCTGCTGTTGCGATTCCAGCTGACATTGTAGATGAGGTTGGGGTGCAGGCTGTCCAGGCGGTACAGCTCCTCCGCCTTGCCCATGTTCCAGCACCACATTGTAGCAGCCTGTGTTAAGCAGCAGGTTGCAGGCAGTGGCGTGCCAGGTAAGGATGCCCACTGGCTTGGTGAGCCCCTCCAGCACCACCACCAGCTCTGTCAGCAGGGAGGCCAACCCATTCTCTGCGATTGTGCAGTCCTCCAAGATGCTGGCAATGACTTCGTTGTTGTGAGGACACCAGTCGATGTCCAGGACAGGTTCCTTGTGTCAACATACTGTTGAGTAGGCCTTGTCAGTGAGGTCCATCTTGTTTAGAGGCAGCACCAGGAAGGCGCCTGCACCACTGGCCGCCACAATCACTGCCAGGAACTTGAGTTTGACTGCACAGAAGGTGCTGTCCCAGGTTGGGACACTTGAATTGCTTCAAAACACTGGTCATTTTCAAACGGCTGCCTGAACATGCCGGAATTTGCTATGCCAAACCACTTTTCAGAAGGATATGTCAGGGGCGCGGGGCACTGCGGCACCGGCCTCCGGCGGCTCCAGATCCCAGCCTCCAGGAAGAGGAAGGATTTGACAGGGAGGCTTTCCCTGTTAGCAATGCCCACCTCCAACCACACAAGTGACTGGACTTCAGCGATCTGCAAAGCCATTTCTCAAGCACCTACTGTGTGCCTGGCACAGCCATGGATGTTACCCTTAACACTTTTAATTCAAATATTGTATTATTTTTTAAATCTAAGGAGTCATCTTCTTTGAGAACCACATTTTAGTTAACTCCACTCTAACCTAGCATAAATATTTAAAAATCCGTTTTGCTGGATATAAAATTTTTGACTCATGTTTCCACTACTTTGGAGAAGTTCCAGAGAGAGAAGAATCTGTGATACATTAGCACCTACTTGCCATAGGTTAATTTCATAGGTTCTGGAGTTAGATTTGCATTGGATCTGCACCACTTATTACCCATGCAATCTTAAAAAGTATTTAATCTCAATTAATCTGACCTTCCTAATCTATCACATGGAAGATAATAACAACTATCTGGTAGGGGTTTTTAAGGATAAAACACTGATACATGTAAAATGGCTTGTCACAGTGCTTGGGACATATAAAGTGCCCAATACATGTGGTTGAGACCATTTTGTTTCCTTGATATTATTCTTGATATGGTTCAGGGAAAAATAAGTTAATTCAAGAAATAACGTACGCCTTGGTAGTAGGTATTTAAAAAATGCCTTCTGACGTGTCCATATTAAGAACATGACAAAGAAAAACAGTATTTGATTACTAATGCATTTCCAAATGGAGGATGGCTGACTGGTAAGAAGTTATACTAATTGGTAACATTTCTTATTTACAAAAAGTAGACTAAATTGTTCATTTTTCTTTTACTATTTATGTGAATTATAAATTGGTTCATTTTTGCTGTTTTTATATCAAATGTCTATCTATATTAATAACTAATGAAAGAAGTTAGGTTGACCTCCTGATCCTAGTACATTTCTTTCTATATTTAAGACAGAAACTGATGAATCTGGCCTGAAGATCAAGAGGGATGAAATCACTGTTGCATATAACTGGTGGCAATTAAGAAAAAAGAGAAAAAATATACTATGTTCTCAAATATTAGGAGGTTTTCAAGAAAACAATGTGTCTGAATTTAGAAGGCTAATCGAGGTATGATAATATGAAATAGAGCCTATAACTCACCATTAAAACACTTCGAAGATCCTTTAAACATATGAAATCTCCTCACACTCTCCTGAAAAAAAGAGGAAATCTGAGTCCATCTAATTTCACTTTTAAATTGATTCTTCAAATTAGTTAATGGTGGCATTGCAAACATGAGGATTTCCATTGACAAGCAGTATGACTGTGTTCCATTAGCATCTGACGTGTTGTCATTTATTTGTACAGTTGAATAATTGTCTGTTTCTGAAGAAAGTTTAAAAATTATTCAAGCTAACTAATGCTTGAAGATCACCCTAACAATTACTTAACTGAAACTGCCCCCCTTAAACCAAGGGTCTTATTCAAGTTTAGTAAAAAATTAAAATTAATTGGATTAGATATTGCATTCATAAAGCAAAGAATGTTAATTAGAAGAAGAGAGAGGTAGTGCTGTAGAAAGCAGCATAAGCAATGTAAAACAAGGGGATATGGTAAGATATCACACAATCTAATGAAGTTACTAAGATTTCCCACAATGCTGAACACAAACATATTCAGTAAGAACTTTACTTCTGGACAGGTCCTTACCACATCTATTTAGTCCAAGTTCTCATTTTACAGACACAGATGCTAAGGCTACTAATTTGATCTATGACAAGAGTTCATATTTTTACTTTGAATAACACCTTTCTACTGCTGTACCTTTTCCATGAAGCAGAGTGCAGGAGGACAGTAAAGCACGAGGAAGAAGTGGGTAGACCCTGGAGTCAGACCACCTGATCAGGGTCAAACCCTGGATGTACCACAAACAAGCTGGGTGACTCTTAGGCAAATTACCCACCCTCTCTGAGCCTCAGTATTTCCTTCTGGAAAACCATAGAATCATAGTACTCACTTCAAAGGGCTGTGTGGATTGAAAGTGATAACAGGTAAAGCCCATGGAGCATAAGTACACCTAATAAAATTGTTTCCCCAAAGACAAAACATCTAAGATCAAATTAAAGAGTTTTATATTAAGGAAGGAAAAAGAACCACTGTAAGCCAATCATAAGGTAAAGTAAAAAGGAGTTAACAGGCTTCATTAATTTCCTTCCTTCACTTTTTTTCTATATACTTCATCCCTCCTTTTATCTGTGCTGGTAGGCATCAAAGAGAAATCCAGACGCAATGTTTTTTATTCATTATACCATAAAGGCACTTAGTCTGTTTAATATTTGTTCTCCATAGTGCAGCTGACACTCCATCAATGTTAGAAAATTATAACAGTATTTCTTTGATAGTGGTGATGTGGGGATCTGCAAGAATTACTGGCAGCCAGGCAATGTAAAAACCAAAACATTTGTCAAGGAGTGTTTATCCAGCAAAAGCCTTTGCATTCCCACTGCTGTCTGCCTGCATACCTGTCACAGTAGAGTTTGAAAACACGTGTCCTTGTTTGTTTTCCAAAGGATCTTTTAGTAAACAAGGGATATTTTTTTCGACATCAAATTCAGGTTGCTTTGAATTCTGTGCTATTTAATTTACTTTGTTCAGCAGTAAAAGCCAACTAGAGAAGGCCAGGTTCCTTTCTGAATGACCCTCACAGATCATTCCATCCAACTCTTGTTCTTGAGGATTTGGATCCTACATTCCCCTGGCTCAGGGGTGTGCAGTGTTTTCACGGTTAGGAGGAATATATTCTCCTTCCTCATCTTTTTCCCAGAAGCATTAGCTTTTGGAGATGGGCTTTCCCTCTTTGGAGAAGTTATGTGGGGATGGGGTGGCCTTTTGGGAAGAGGAAACTCTGCACACGGGGGTTTCATAAAAAGACCTGTGGGTTCCGCAGTATGGGGGTGCAGACTCCTTCCTCTGCTGCTTCAACTAGACCATCTCTAGTTTGTGAGCTTATTTTTCTCCCAGCCTCTGGGAGAAAATCTGTTTCCCACTCTTAACTCTCACTCCTCCCCGCCCCCCACCTCCTCCCTAAAGGGTTTATGAATGCTCAGGACTTCCAAAAGACAATCGCAGACTCTAAAGAGTAGGACGGGATACTAGAGGGACATCATCCTATCCAAAGAACGGGGAGAAGATAGGCACTTTTAAGGTGGTGAGAAATCCCACTTCAGTTCTCCACCACTCCACTCCTGCTCCTCAAATTTGGTTCCCAGCAAGATCAGCCCCAATCTTCAAGTCAAACGTTCTCCAGCTCAGAGTTGGGGGAACCGCAGGGCAGGCACAGGGGCCCAGCTCCTCTCCGGGTCGGAAGGAGAGGGGTTAAGCGGCCTAGGAAAGTGGGGACGCCCCAACGCCGTAGGAAGGCCCATGGGGCGGGGATGTCCCAGGGCTCCGCTCGCCGGGGGCGGGCCTGGGTACCTCGCCGCCCGCGAGCCCCCGCTCCGCCCCCGCAGAGGCCACCACCCGCTTGCCCGCCGCGGCGCACGCGTGTGCAGGCGGGAGCATCGCGGCTCTCCCCCGCGGCCCTGTGCCACCGCCCACCCAGTCTGCCTCGCGCCTGGCCCGGCCGGACGGTCCCAGCACCATGCGGAGGGTGAGTGCGCCGTAGCCCCAGAGGCGCGCGGGGGCAGGTGGCGAAAGTGCCGGCGAGCGTGAGAGCGCGCCGCTCCCGCTCCAGGCCGCCGCCGCCGCATCGCTGGGAGAGCCTCGCTGGGGAGCCGGGCGGGAAGGGCTAGCCGGGGCGAGGCGGGGTTTCGCCGGGACGCGGCCTTAGCCTGGGAGGGGTAGGGGCGCCCCTCGGTCGACCTGGAGGGACACGGGGTGCCGCGAGGTCTCTGCCAGCCCGAGGGGTCCCTGCGGCGGCGCGGACACGTCGGGGCGCCGGGCCGTGCCGGTGCGTCCCCCGGCCCAGGCTGGGCCGTTCCCGGCACGCCCCGCCTCGGGCGCCCCTCACGCCCGCTCGGCTCCTTTAGCTGCTGCTGCTGCTGCATTCAATTTCTCCGCGCCTCGCTTCGTTTTCGGGAGCTTCGGGAACTTTGCAGCGAGGCGTGTGTGGGGCCCCGTCGGCACACCTCTGGAAGAGCGGGCTCCCATCCGAGTCGAGTGGGTGACAGGTGGAGGGTGTGTGTGCGTTTCGGGGAGGTGGTTCTCACCCTTCGCCTTCAGAAATGCCCTCGCTGGCGTTGGGAAGGCGCGAGGGAGTGTGAACTCGACTTGCCCTCTCCGCCTGAGCGAGCCGGGCGCTGCAGGCAGACCGGAACCGCGCAGCCCTGGAGGAGGCGCCCGGCACATATGCGGGGGGCGTCCTTCGCTGCCGCTGCTTCCTAAAGTAGGCGTGAGGGTCCCTGCACTCACCATTCCCACGCCCACCTCCAGCCAGAACTCTTAGTGGAAAAACTCCAGTCTGCAGGCGGAGCTGCAGGATTTATTCCACCTCAAGGAAGAACCTGAGAGGTTAGTGCTGCTTATTGTCAGCCCTGGATAGCAGCAGGAAGGCCCTGGCAGCTGGATCTTTCCAGTCCTGATCTACATGAGTGTTGGTTGGTGATTTCATAAATCACCAGCCCTAGCGTGCTGTTTGGATTAGGAACCTTGTGAATGGAGGCTGCTTTAATCAAATGCAGAATCTCGACACTTACAGGGTAGAAGGGCAATAGAAGAAACTTAAGAAAATCCAAGTAGACATTTCTGCAGACCTTCTTAAGCCAACCCTGATGACAGTTTAGGCACCAGGGAAAGGCTGTTGGGTGTTTTTTGAAGAGACAAGGCTGAGAAGAAATAGGGAAAAAGACATTCTCACCAGAGCCTGTGAATTTTTCTGGGTTGGACTTTTGGGTTTGCCTTATTACTAAAGTATACCTATGTGCTCATTACTTAGTCACTTGAGTGGTTCTTTCAAATATTTCTTCCTCTCAGCCACTAGATTGCTTTAAAGGGAGCTCTGGCCTCTGGTTTTGCAGGTGGTGCCAGAATTAAGTCTTCTGTGTGTATGTGTGTGTGTGTGTTGCACAAGTGTGTGAGGTGTGAGGAAGTAGTATTTGGAGGGAATGTAGAACAAGTATGAATTGGCCTAGCTGCCTCTGGAAAGGCTGTTAGTGAGCTGGCATGGAAATTTACCTGGCTTACCTTTTGGATTTAGTCCAAACCTGCTCAGGTGTTTCTGGAGAGGACAGGATTCCAGCTAGGCAGACCAGTTAATTTAATACCTGTCATTGGTTGGAGCAACAGGAACAGAAACTGGAAGGGTTACATGTTTGAACTCCAAATTCAAGGGTCAGCAGTCTTTTACCTTTAGTGTAACCAGGGTAGTTAAGGAAACCAGCTGGGATGGGATCTATAGGCCTAAGTAAAAAAAATCAAGATTCGTAGATGGAGAGTGTTGTCTAGGATACAGCCATACCTCAGAAATAGTGTGGGTTTGGTTTCAGACCACTATAGTAAAGTATCACAATAAAGTGAGTCGTAATCTTTTTGCTGGGAGAGTCTTGCCTTCAGTTTGTAAAAAACGCAACACCCGTGAAGCACAGTAAAGTGAAGTTCAATAAAATGAGGTATGCCAGTATCTTAAAATGGGATTTGCATACTACCTGCTTTAGGATGAAAGAGACAGTTGCTTGCTAGAAATGCAGATATCTGAGCAGTACTTCAGACATCTTAAATCAGAATCTGGAGCTCAGCAATTTGCATTTTAAACACCCCCCACCTCCATAAGTCACATGTATCAAGCACCTACTGTATGCATGCATGTTTTCAGCTCTAAGAGTACAGTGGGGTGATGACAGCCAAGAACCTGTTTTCTTGGAGACTACATTCTAGAAATTAGACAATAAAGAAGTAAAAAATTATACAAATAATTTTGGATAGCGATGAGTGCTATGCAAGTTCTACAGGGCCTTGTTTGCCAGGGTAAAAAAAAAAAAGGATTTTAGCTTAAAGGCAGAGGAATGATGTAATCTGGTTTACTTTTTTGAAGATCGTCTTGGCTATGTGTATAGAATGGGTTATGGAATGGGTATGGTAGTGGTAAAGGAGATTACCTTTGTGAAGGGGTGATAGAGTCAGGTGGAGAGACAGGATGTATTTTGGAGATAGAGTTAACTGAACTTACTGATGTGGGAGGAAGGAAGAGGTAGGAATCATCTAATGTTGCTAATCTGTGTGTGTGTGTGTGTGTGTGTGTGAGAGAGAGAGAGAGAGAGAGAGAGCGCAAGAGAGGTGTAAGGCGAGGTGGGGGTAGGGGGTGGTGGAGTAAAGAAGTGGTCAGGCCTCAGTTGGAATGCCCTCAGTGATAATAGTTGACATTTAGTGTACATTTGCTATATACCTGGTACTGTGATAGTAAGTGTATTAACAAGACTCCTGTGAAATAGTAATTGTTTTCAGCATTTTGCAGATGTGATAACAAGCTCAGAAAGGTTGAGTATTTGCTCAAGGTCACTCAGCTAAGTGTTGGCGCTGGGGTTTATATGTGGGCTGGCCTGACTCCAAAGCCCTGGCTCTTGCCATTACTCTGTGCTGCCTACAACTGTCTGCTCCTGTCCAGACCATTTCCAGGAGCAGCAGATAATTTGGCAGATGCATGTGGCAACTTTCAATTGTTGTAGATCAGTAACTTTAGATCAGTAACTAGTAGAATAGAAAATAATTACCCTCATTTGGTGTTCCTGAATGAGAGAGAAGGTGCATAGGGAATGTACAAAGTATTACACAGAAGGTGCCCAGTAAATGGGTTTATCTGAGGAGAAGCCAGAGTGATGCCTGCCACTCTGCCCAGAGTGCTTTGAACTTCATGTCATGACCACCAGAGAAGCCATGTGCTGGATTCTTCTTTCATCTCTTCACATAACTAGTTAATGTTTTGTTCTTTATTTTTACATCCAAAATGAGCTTTCCTATGCAGAGCCAGAAGTTTCAGAGGGTTGGTTAAAAAAATTTGTATTAAAAAGAGTTAGAAATCAGTAGTGCAAAAGTAATTATAAAGATAGCTACTATTTATTGATTGTTTTCTCTGTGCCAGGCATTTGTTGTCTCCCTTACACGTTCATAACAACCTTTTAAGTTAAAATTAAAAGGTAATACATTTATATAATATGAAATTCAAAAGATGAAAAAGTTTGCTGTGAAAATTGTTCTTCCTGTTCTGTTGCCCAGTCAGCTGGTTCCCTTTCCCCAGAAGTAACTGAAGTTAAAGCAATTTCTTGTGTCCTCCCACAAATTATGTATATTCAAGCAATTGTACATTCATACTTTTTCTCTTTTTTATGCACAAATGTAAATGTGAATGGTAGTATATAAATGTAAATGTTTTACACACAAATGTAAATGTATCATACAAGTGCACTTTGCTTTTTCCCCTTCTACATAAGATCAGTATTTGTAGATCTCCCTGGTTCTTTTTATGGCTGCATATGGGATGCCTTTATATGGATATGCTAGAATTGGTTGTTTCTAGTCTTTTGCTATAATCATTAGTGAATAATCTTATACATAAATGAGTTTTATGTATACAAGTATACCTGTATGACAAATTACAGGAGAATTCAGGGTCAAGTGATAACGTCTTTAGTTTTGTTAGGTAAAGCAGTATAGTATAGGGGATATATAAAATCTCTAAGTAGAGCATAGACTTGGAGCTAGATGCCCAGGGGTTGCATCTTGACTCTGCCACTTAAAAATTTTTTAAATCAGTTGCCTGATTTTAAAAATAGGAGTAATAATAGAACCTACCTAATAGGATTGCTGTGGATATTATATCCATTAGTTTGTGTTTCATAACAAATCACCCCAAAACTTAGTGGCTTAAAAACTGTAACCATTTTATTTAGCTCATGAGTCTGTAGATTGGCTGGGAGGTTCTTCTAGTTTGGGACAGCCCAGCTGAACTGTGCTGGATTTTCTCATGCTTCCATAATCACCTGGTCGGTCAGCTGGTAGCTGGGAGATCTAGGATGGCCTCACTCATATGTCTGGTAGTTGACGGGTGAGTTGGTCTACAGGGACCTCATTTGGGATGGCATGTGACCTCTCATACTCCATTCTAGCTCAGGTTTCTTCATGTGGTGATCTCAGGGTTCCAAAAAACAACAAGAGACAGCAAACCCCAAAGCATAAGCCTTTTTCAGAACTCTGCCGGTGTCACATTTGCTGTTGTCCTGTTGATCAAAGCAAATATCATGGCCAAGCTCAGAGTCTGTGTGGGAGGGGACTCTTCAAGGACAGGGATACAGTCAGGGGAATCATTATTGACATTTAGCTAACAATCTACCAAGAAAATTAAATAAGTTATATTTGTAAAGTGACTGGTATAATGCCTGGCACATTGTAAGTTTGTTAAATTGAAAAAAGAGAAAGATTGCCAAATTGTCCTCAGTCAGTTTACACCCCACCTGCAGTGTGCAAGTCTGCTTGTCTTCCTCTTTCTTCCTAACACTGTACCTGAGTGATTTATGCATGGGAAGGCAGATGTTATTTGTGGAGAGGCAGATGTTCTCAACAAAAAGTGATGCTCAGAGATATTAAGGCATTTTTCTGATGCTACAGGCCCATCAAGAATTGGAATTCTTCGTCTCTCTAACTATGTAGCATCTCGGCTTCACTTGCCACTCTAGATAAGTGCTCTCATCTACTGCCCTCCTGCCTGCCCTCACATTTCGTGTCCTTCATTTTCATTTCACTTTCAGATCTTATTAGCTTGAGAAGGATCTGTCAATCTGTTGAAGTTTTTAACAGTGATTTTTATTTCAGCCTGATCTGCTGAATTAGAGTGTCTGCACAGGTAGTGGATTCTGTTATGTCTGTGAAGGGATGATAAAGGGAAACCTATTTTAAATTGAGAAAACAGTTGATTCTGGCCTTATTTTGTTTATTCTTTCTTCCTTTCCATGTCTTACACCTTTTTGCTTCACTTTATCCTTTACAGTTCAGGAATTCCAGCCCCCAAGGGGCAGATGCAAAGGTAGGAGACATCAGTTCTTAGTGATTCAGGACTTCTCCGGAGTCAGATTGCTTGGATTCATATCCTGCTCCGTGATTTACTAGCTGTGTGACCTGGACTGGTTAACCTTCATTAAAGGGTTTTTCTGAGGTCTGAATGATAATCTGTTCAAAGTGCTCAATTATTACTGTCTTTTCTGTTCTGTTTCACGATCATTTTTCTCCAGACCTCTTCCTATGCCCCTAGATATGTCTAACATTTACTGATCCCTTACTCTAAGTACATTAAATGTAATTAACTCAGTTAATCCTCACAGCACACCTATGAAGTAAATGCTATTTTACTCCTATGTTCAAGTGAGGAAGCGAGACACTGAATAGCTGAGTAATTTGCCTAGCATACCACAGCTAATAAATGATGTAGCAGAGACTTTAAATCAGGCATTCTGGCACCACAGTCTGTATTCTTAATGTTTTTGCTACGAAAAAAAAAAAAATGGGATGCAGGTCAGAGCTTTAAAATTGAGAGCTTCTGCTCTAGGTAAATTGCTGCTGAACTCACATGCAGCTTTCATCCTTGGTAGCATCTGAGTATACCCAGCTATACTTTAGACATAAATCTCAACACAAAAAAAGTATAAGCATTCAATCCTTTTGCCAAAAGCCTTTCCACTTCAATCATTGTAATCCTAACAAGATATCATGTGTTATGCCTTCCTTGCAACTGAGATGTGACACTTGAAAATACATGGGCCTTTTTTAAGGTTTGAAAATCAAGCTGGCTAGTTCTGAGTCTTGCCACCTCTTGCTCCTTTTGATGGACTGCTGCTGTGGTGGCAGACGTTTGCCAAAGTGGCAAGAGAATAAAACATAAACACTGCAGATGATAAATAACTTTCTAAATTTAGAATTGTGCATATCTTCAAGTTTTGTTTCCACGTAGACTAAATGTGATGTGATAACACTCATTAAACACATATTTAAAATGAACCTCCTACTATGCGCTGTGGATTTGTTGTGAGTGAGCAGGCTCTGCATGGCCCGATTTCTTCATCAATTTTGTAGTCTATCTGAGAAGATAGTTCAGTTGTTCTATAAATTGTGGTATGATGTTACAAAGGAAGAATAAGTGAGGGGATCTTAGTGGGCATTCTTAACCTAGTCTGGGGGTTTCATAAAGCCTTCCAGGCAAGGTGATGTTTAGCTAAGAGTTGAAGGGTGAGCAAGGGCAGTCAGGGAAAGAGGAGGCTGATCTCATTCCAGCTGGAATGAACAGTGTTTGCAAAAGGAGAGTGAAGAATGGCACATATAAGGAAGTGCGATGCATTCAGAGTAGCTGAATGATTAGAGTGCAGGAGAGTATTGGCAGTAGTTGAGGTTGGAAAGGTGGGGAGAGGGCAGATCATGAAAGGCTCTGTAAGTCTGAGAAGTGTCCTAAGGGCAATGAAAAGCCATTGAGAGGGTCTAAGCAGACTTTTGAAAAACAGATATTTGTTTCAGAAAGATCCTTTGACCACAAGGTAGAAAATGGACTGTAGAGACAAGACTGATGGTAGGAAGACTGGTTAGGAGGTTGTTTCAGGAATCTAGATGACCCGGACTAGGAGGTGGTAAAGGAGATGGGGAAATGTATTCTATTTCTGAGGTATTTAGCAGCAGAATCAGGAGGACTTGGTGACTGATAGAATGTAAAGGATAAGGTAGGAGAGGAGTTAAGAATGACAGAGTCTCAGGTTTCTGGCCTCATAAAATCAGGTGTATGGTGGTGCTATGACCCAAAATATAAAACTCCAGAGAAAACACCAAGGCATGGAGCTTGGGGAAATTGCTTCTGTTTCATACACATTGAGTCTGAGTCACTTATGAGTCATTGGAATAGAGCTATCCAGAGCAGACGATTATTAAGGTCTGCAGCTTAGAAGAAAGTTTTATTTAAAGATATAAATTTCTAAGTTATTGGTATATAGTAATAGTAATTGAAGCCATTGAAGTTATAGAACACCACTAAGAAAATATATTTATAAACAGTGGTTCACAAAATTTGTTATACATAAAAATCACCTGGGGAGCTTGTTAAAAGTGCAGATTCCTGAGCAACACCTCCTAAGTTGCTAATTTTATAGATCTATGGTCAGAAACGAGCATGCCATATCTAGTAAAGCTGACAATATGCATAATCCACAAGCCAGCCATTTCATCCTTATGTGTCCTAGAGAATCTCTAGCACTCAGTGACCTACACTTTTTTGAAAAGGAAATGTTCAATGTATAAAAAAGGTATAAAGAATAATACATTGGTATCTACCACAAATTTAAAAATTACTAAGATAGACTATAGTATATTTATGAAATGGAATACTACTCAGCCATAAAAAGGAATAGACTACATGCATGAACATGGATGAGTCTCAAGCTAGACACAAAAGTGTACATACTGTATGATTCTATTTATATGAAATTCTAGAACAGGAAAAATTAAGTTACGGTGCTAGAAATCAAAACAGTGTTTACTGATATGAATTGACTAGGAAGGGGCATGAGGGAATCTTTTGGAATGATGGAAAGGGGTTCTTGATATGGGTGTGGAGTTATATGGGTGTACACATTGGTCAAACTCATTTGACTGTACACTTAAGATATTTTTAATTATATGTAAATTATATCTCAATAAAAGACTCTACTACCGAAAAAAGCAATAGAGATGGAGCTCTCCTAGTACCTTTCCTTCCAACCATAGGTAGCTTCTGGCCCGAATTTAGCATTCTTATGTACTTAAATGCTTTTGTTATATATGCTTTTATCCTTAAGTAATATATGCTATTATTTGGCTTGTCTTTAGACTTTATATATCACACACATGTATTTGTGTATGAATGTATGTATTCTGTAATTTGCTTTTTTTCTCAATATTATATATGTGAGATTCATCTATTTGATATTAGTAGCTGATCATGCATTTTTAAAGCTAAATATATTTATGTATTGGAATACTACATAATTAAGTTATTCTTTCTCTTTTGCTCTGTATTTAGGTTGTTTCAAAAGCAGTGTTGCTATGGTTTTGTGTATCAACTTGTTTGTGAGGGCTAGGGCCTTGAAGGGTGGAGTAGTGGTGCTGTAAGATTAAACATACTGTCAATTCTTCAAAGAGACTTATCAGAAGTCTATGAAAGGCCTATATTTTTACCAAACACTTGATACTGTCAGACTTAAAATATTTTTGCACATCTGAAATTTGAAATATTATCTCAGTATGGTTTTAATTTATGGTTTCCTGATTAGTAATATGGTTGAACATATATATTTTTATGTATACATTTCCAAATTAACTTTTTAACAGCTTCACTGAGGAAAGATTTACATATTACAAAACTGACCAATGTTAAGTGTATAATTCACTAATAGTAAATTTGCTGAGTCAAAACCATTATCTAAAATATTAACCCCATTTAACAGGGAAACTGGGGTACAGAGAAATGAAGTGTCCTATATATTCACATCCCACCAATAACTGGAAGAGTAGGAATACAGACTAGTGTAATGGCTTGTTAAAACATTCCAGTTTTTAACAGGAAAATAAGCCCATGGAGTTCTTCATCATAAGGGTACCTTCTTTATTACCTTGGAATCTAAAGACTAGGTATGTTATAAACTGGAAAGTGTCATTCGCAGAAGGTTTGGGTAAAAACACCAGGAAAGAGGGCTATATTAGGTGTTTTTTGAAATGTGAGTAAAATACCTTGATTTGAACCAATACACAGCAGTAGCCAAACAAAAACCCAACATCAAAAAACTTAAAAAAAGAGTTGAACTAACAATGTGTGTAATAAAACCACAAATTAAAATATGTACTTTCAATGTTAATAATAAACCACTCTGGTTACTTATATTCTAAACCATTATGCTTATTATTGGGTTTTCCAGGGTATTTATAAACATTAATTTCCTAATGGAGAATATTTTCTTCCCTCCACCCCCCAGGAGGGTCTGGAAGCACGCTGGCATGAGCCAAAGTGGTGTTCACTACTCCAGGTGAGGCTTCTAAAGAGCTGTGGTCCACAGGCCACAGGCTGACCTGCAGGGATTAGAATGGACCAGAGGTTATTTTCTTATTCCTACCTGCAACCATGCTGTGACATGTAATAGCCTAACAGGCAGTTCAAAGGATTGAGGCTCTCCCCTTTTTCCAGTTGAAATTACTACAGAGTTTGAAATGTTCTGACAATTGAATTAGCTGACTGGTGTAACAATAGCAAATGCTTTATAATTAGTGTTGCCTTCAGAGGTGGCAGAAATTAGGATGCTGATAATGGACTGCAATTGTGTGGACTGTGAAAGGCCACCCTGCTGTCTTCAGTAGAAAGGGGTGGAGGAGGAGGACAGCTGCTCCCGCCTTTCTATTTTGAATTATGCTTTACATGCTGCATTTCTGATTTTTTAATATATGAATGTTGAGAAAATGGCAACAGATGAGATATTTGTTGACAGGGGCGAGCTATCCTCAGTAAAAGGCGGGCTCATACACAGCCCATGCAGATTGCTCTGCCGGGATAGTGTGCTCAGCTGCCTCTCTTTATGCTTTCGCCATTCTAATAGTGAAATCAGATGTGCAGAAATTTTTCCCTGCCCCAACTCTCGGATCAGGAAACCATAAGAATCATCTCAATTCAACATTGGGACACTCAGGCAGAGGTAACTTTTCAGCTCAATACCAAAGAAAGTATATCTGAGATAATTCTAAGTTCAATATTTTATTTTCTATTCAGTAAACAAAGGCTAGGTCAGAGTCAGTTTTAAGGAAGCAAGTTAGCTCCTCCCCTAAAGCAGGGGTCAACAGACTCTTTCTTTGAAGGATCAGATAGTAAATATATTAGGCTTTGCGGGTCATATAGACTTTTGTCACAGCTACTTAACTCTGCCATTATAATGTGAAGACAGTCACAGACAATGCATAAAATAAGTGTGGCTGTGTCCCAATAAAACTTTATGGACATTGAAATATGAATTTTATATAAAGTATTATTCTTCCATATTATTTTTAATCATTTAAAAATGTTCAAATTATTCTTAACAGGTTGCTGGTTTTGGCCTTTGGGCCATAATTTACTGGTAGCATTAGGGATTCTCCTGTGTTACAGTTATGTCTACTATTTTCCAGTATGTGAATGACCCTTTACTGTCACAGCTCATCCTCATACTCAGTGGATTATACAAAACTACATGGACAGAAAACCAGAAACGTATCCCAAACAAAGATATTTCAGTTTCCTGCCTGCCTCACTTGTTGTCTCCTCATATACCCATACATACCCCTACCTATTTTAATTTGATATTCATGGCACCCTTCCTAATTACAAGGGATCTTGTTCCTATCCTTTGAGATCCTGGTAAGTTACATTAATTAGAAACTTAGAATTATGCATTGAATTAAAAATAAATCAGTTATCATTCAGCAGAATGTCATTACTTCCTTTGCAGAAGTGAATACATTTGTTTATCTTTGGATAATTGCTTATTATAAGTTATAAAATGAAATTACATTAGAATGTTACAAGCTGTGTATTCTGCAAGTTTATTAAAGTTCCATTTGAATAGATACTTTTTAGTGCTTATGTAGTGAAAAGTGGTTAATTGGGATGCAGATGGTCTTTCCAAACTGGACAGGTGAAAGAATTGTTCAAGCATACCAGTTATTAGATGGTCAGTTGCATAGATACTCTGAATGAGACCCAGGAGCAAGTTAGAGTTCACCAGGGCTCAGAAACTTGGTGCTCAAATAATGGTTCGCTGGAGACAACATTATACTGTGGCATCTGAACTAAGGTCTGACACACACAGGCTTGTGGTCTTGTACCACTCTGAGCCTCGTTTTCCTCCTATGAAATGGGGAAGAAATAGTTTATGTGAAGGCGTGTTTTGTAAACTCTTAAGTGCTGTCTGTATGAAACTATTATTTTTATTTGTTAAGTCTGAATGCAGTTCTTTGTTCATAGTTCACAAACCTGACTGATTATTAGAATCATTTGTAGGAGTAGTGGGATTGTAGCTCCAGGAAAATACAGATTTCTAGTCTCATCACAGCCTTACTGAATCAGAATTTCTTTGAGTAGACCTAGAAGTATATATTTTTAACAGATTCCCCTGGGAAACTCCATGTTTGGGAAACTCCATTTTATTCATAAGCCTCAGTTGATGGATTTAAGAAAACCAAGTACTTCCCTCTTAATACTAGCTTGGACTTTCCCCCTAAACTTCATGCCATTTGTTTTTAAAGCCAGTCAGGGACTAGGAAGAGAGAAGGTAAGGAAGAACAAGAATTGTCTTCACTTCATTTTGTTAGGTGTGTCTGTTGCAGCAAGTAGAAATAGAGGAAGGACTGGTGCTCTGATGTATAACCGAGTGAATGAGCCCCTTGTGTTTCCCCTCTGTCTGCTCCCCCATGCAGCCTGGAGGTTTACAGTGTCGTTTTCACTCTCTCCTGTGTGTTGAAGCATGTTTGCAGAAGAGCGTGAGATTCAGTGCACTGTGAATGTACAGCAGGTTAACAATATCCTTTCCAGTTTTGCTACTCAAAACTCACCATTGAAAATGTTTTTTTCCAGTTATTTCTGGAAATAGTACAATTGTGATGTTGACACATACAGATCACAGACACAAAAAGTATCTCAGTAGTACTAAAAAGATAAATTGATTCGGCATGTAACACATTTTCCTCATTGCCACTAATTTACATGTGAGTAATTGCAGATTTCAAATGAACGAAAGCATCCACCTCCACATGAGCAGCCCAGATTGTTTTCAGCAGTACTCAGTAGTACACACACACACACACACACACACACACACACACACACACACACAAATGCTCTCTAGTAGTACATTGAAACTTTCTAGTGTCAGGGAGCCATACAAAGTATTCCCCTGTTTACAAAATTCCTTCCACAGATATTATCTATATTTTCACGCTATCCATTATAAATCTACATGAGATGTGTCCTCATAGTCTTTATATCAGAAGTTCACAGTCTTGGTAGGAGATGGTCATGACTATATCACTTCAGAAAAAGTTAGCTCTCATGTTCATTATACTAATCAAATCATATTTCCAAATTATATTCATTATAAAAGAATTTTTTCCCATGGAAAAATAATGAGATCAATATATCTACTCTGTATGTAGACTGGTCCTTTATTTCAGGGGTCCTCAAACCCCGAGCCTCAGACTGGTACCAGTCCATGGCCTGTTAGGAATTTGCACAGCATTTGGAGAGTGGCAGGAAAGAGAATGAAGCTTCATCTGTATTTGCAGCTGCTCCCCAGCACTAACATCACTGCTTCAGCTCCACCTCAGATCTTCAGGCATTAGATTCCCAGAGGTGCACCAGTCCCTATGGTTGGGGACTGCTGCTTTATTTCATAATCTATTGTAATTTATTATTATTATTTATTATTTATTCCATTTATTATTTTATCAATTTGATGGAGATACTATGAAAGTAAGTAAATGCTTAACACATGTTTGAGTGACTAAAAGGGGTATATATCTTCTACATTTACTAATGTTAGATATGTTCATACCTGTTCAGCATCTACTTCTAGCATTAGCTCTCTCCAGAAGGTGACTTTGGATGCTAAGTCTCCACCCTATGGCTCTCAATCTTCAGAGATAAATTTCCAGCAAAGTCCTAATCCTAAATACCTTTCTTCTTCTAAAACTCGGTATGTCAAAAATGGAACCTACCTTTTACTCTCAAACCTGATCTTCTTCTTGGGGTTCTTATTTCAGGGAGCCTCCCTGCCATTTCCCACATGCTGCAGCTTCAATCTTTGACATCTCTGACTCTTTCTCTCAGTCCTAATCAGGGGCTTATACTATTGGGTGAATCTTTGTCTTCTCTCCCTCCCACCATCACTCTCCTACTTTTATATCTTTGTTTCTCAAACCAGAGTCCAAAGACTATTAAGGGGCTCCATATAAATATTCTTGGAAATTTTAGTGTTTTTCATCATAAGTTTTTATGGTTTCTGTTTTCATGTTTAGGATAATCTAACAAAATGAACACCTATGTGTTTGTAATCTTTTAGATTTATATCTGAGTTCTGCCACTGATTTTAAGGTGTGGTGTGTGTTTATGTGTTGGCTCTAAATTGGGCAGGTCCTCTTCTGGGCTTTCATGTTGCCCATCTTTGTCTAGGTAGAACTCCTCGCCTATGGTTATAGTCATTGTGTGTAGATTGTTTGAGTCTATTTTCAGCTCCATACACATTACCATGTTTGGCTACAGTTTTTTAATATTTATGTAGTATTTAGTCATATTGATAGATGACATTTGGCTTAAAACATCCCTTATTTTTAGACTTTTGGATTATTTTTATTTGTTGGTTGAATGACATAATTGAAAACATCTTTGAACAAAGTTATTTTTCTCTCTTCTAGATTTTCTTGGGAATCCCTTGGGAATTACTAAATCAAAAGGCACAAACAGTTTTATTCCTCTTGTAATATGATCCTAGGCTTTTTAATGAAGAGGCTTGACTGAGTTGTAATGTATGACCTCTTTTTAGACGTGTTTCTTTCATTTCCATTTAAACTCTCTTTGATTTGGGGTCAAATTAGAAAGAACAAATGATGATTATTATCTTTCTACGATAGCCACTTCACTATTGTTGCTTCCCCGGACCATTCTCCTATCCTCCAGTCTTTATACCTTTAGCCATACCTTCAGAAACGTATAAAATGTATATTATGGCAGCCTGAGTAATGTTTTAGCAGGCAAATCTAATGATTTAATTTAATCATGCTCAAATGAAGCAGGAGCTTTCCGTTGCCTGTAAGATAAAATTCAACTACATTGTCAAGGCATACAGAGCCCTTAGGACATGGCTTATTTCCCTATCTAGGCTTATCGTTGGCTGCTGCCCAGATGCATGCTCTGCTCACCCTAAAGGCACTATTTTCAGTTGGGAATGTACATGCCATTCCCTCAATCTGAAATGAACTCCCCAACCCTTTGCCTGCCCTCCTGGCATGGCCTTACTTATTCTTCAAAACTCAGTTGAAAGTCCTAAGTGCTGCTCTCTTTCCAACCCTTATTACACCAATTCTTTCGGCTTTGTTGCCTATTTTGAAGCTCTTTGTTAATTTTTATCTTTTCACTTAGATTGTGAGCTCATTAAAGACAGAAATTTTGTCAGTCATTTTGTAACCCAGATTTTAATATAGTGACTAGTACATAATTGGTCCTCAATAAACATTTTCTGAATGAACAGAACCGTTATTTTGATTTACTTGTTTATAAGTAGACTAGTTCTAGGTAAGTCTACTTATTTGTAAGTTGAGAATCCATTTATAGTATATATGGTAATTCTCAAGTGTCCAGAATATCAATGTGTTAAAAAAAAAACCTCTCTCCCTATTTTTTTAAAGTGTAGTAGTTGTAATTTTGTTTATTAACTAAACTGTAAAACCTAGCTATAAGTTACCTGAGGAGATACTTAGTTTACCATTATATTCCCCAAGCCTAGTACTCACACCTTACACCCCGTACTCGTACTTTACACTCATTCAATAACTTTATTGAATGAGTTGATAGATGAATGAACGAAATTTTGAGAAAGGCACTAACCATATGGCATGTCACTAACCTCGACAGGTGGGAATTTACTACATTTAAGTGTACATATCTACCCTATTTTATTCACCATTCTTTCAATGTGTCCTTGTAACTCACTTCTTTTCTTGATAATTTCTATACCATCTCCCACCTCTACCATCATGACTCTGAGGGTCTGTTTGAACCATGCCATATCCTGCTTATCCCTTTAATGAGAGATGACTTGGAGATGTCAGCTATAAACCAGGAAGCTATTACCTTGGTGTAGTAGGCAAGATAGTGCTTTTGCCCCTTCCCCAACCCCCCAACAAGGAGGCACACAGTTTCTACGGCTGGCCTCCTCATTTATCTCCAATCATCAAATTTAAATTAGCCAACATTCTGTTGTTCTGAGGAATAAATAAATCACATCTTCATGACCAACCTGATTTATAGAGACCTGATGTTATCCAGAGCCTGAAGCCAAAACCCGAAGAGGTCATTTTGAGGGAATAATGAAGTATTGGCAGAAAGAGATCACATCCTCTTTTTCTGTGTTGAATCTCCTTGGGGCATATGCCTCATTCCTTGGTATCCTGGTGAGAATTTGCATGATTTTGACCACAGCCTATTACTAGAAACAAGAAATTCAATCTACTACTAGTTCTTTTAAAAAGCTTTATAAAGGAAAAAACAAACTGAGGTAGTAATTAATGGAGGGGAGGGAGTAACATGGTGTTGCGAGGAAAAAATATCTTCAGCTGTGTATAGAAATGATGTAAGCCAGAGACAAAAGAAAGAAACCTGGAATGGCAGCAAAAGTCTGCTGTGTGGTTCACTAAAAAGGTATTATACATTCTCAATGACCTTCCCTCAAGCTTAGGACTTCTACTGAAGCCCTGCTGTGTGAAAACTAAGGTCTTAATTGAAAATAGAATGTATTGAGCCAGTATTTATTACAGCTATAATCAATGCTGATTGCTCTCAGATACATTCTTCTTATAATTCTTGAAGGACTGCTGGAAGTTGTGTAGTCCTGAGCATTGTTTACCTTTAGAGTCCATAAGCATAGATCAGGGCCTGGGTGTCTAAGTGGTAGAGGCTGATGTATCTGTGTCAGAAGAAGTGTTGCACCCACATGGCAGATGGCAATATGAGGCTGACTCCTGTGTCAGGATGTGGGTGAGCATTCCAGGGGCAAGTGAACAGTGCTTGGCATATAGGAGAGAGCTGAAAATTGAATGAAAGAGTACTAGTGAGCAGAGGAAGGCAAGGGCTTATATCTGATATAGATATAGTGTTTCTCTCACTCCATTATTTAAGGCCAGTACAGTTTCCTTGGCTCTGACATTCAGAGGAAGCTCATGTCTTAGTCAGGGTTATCCAGAGGAACAGGCCAGTAGGGTATGTGTATATGAGGAGATGTATTACAAGAATTAGCTCATGTAGTTGTAGAGGCCAATAAGGCCTAGTCTACTGTCTGCAGCTAGGAGACCCATGGTGTAATTTAGTTCGAGTATGAAGGCCTAGGAATCAGCTGATGGTCTAAATCCTGGATTTAAGTCTGAAATCCAGAGAACCAGAAACGCTGCTGTGATTTCCAAGAGCAGAAGAAGGTGGATGTCTCAGTTCAAGCAGAGGGAGCCACTTTGTCCTTCCTCTGCTTCTTTCTTTTCAGGCTCTCAGCTGATTGGACGTGCTCACCCATATTGGGAACGGCCTTTGGCTTTACTGAGTTCATTAGTTCAAATACTAATCTCTTCCAGAAAGAGCTTCACGGACACACTCATAAATACTATTTTACGAGCTATCTGGGCATCCCTTGGCCCAGTCAAATTGACACTTATAAATAACCATAACAGCTGATTAATTCTAAGTACCTATAAAAACTCATGCATATATTCCTGGAGCCCCCAGACCCTCTCCACCATGAGCACTATAGAAAAGGCAGCATAAAAGAAGAATGTGAGGTGGAGGCTAATTATAAGGATTGTGGGGAAAAGACACATTTAGAATGGGTGGGTGATTATTGTTTGGGTCTTCATGAATTTAGAATTCTCCAGCTACTTAGAAAAGATTTTTTTAAAAAAAATTTTATTCTCTCACCCAAGGGAGAGGACAAAACATATTTTGGATGAGCTAAGAGTTAAGGGCAGTGAGATGAGGTAGGTAGAGCATAGGCTGGGAGGGTATTGGTTGGATCAGTTTTGCTCTTTATCTGTTTTGTGATTTTGGGCACATGAGGACTTGTGGCTTAGGGAAAAGACTTGAGACTGGGAGGCAGAAGTCCTGGGTTCTAGTCCTGAATCTGCCCCAAATGAATGACTTGTCATCAGAATTGAATCAGGAGCATGTCAGTTGGATGTGGATGTTTTAGATTGTTTAGAAAACAATGAGATTGGTTCCCAGACATGGCTTTGATGTAGACTTTTCCTCAGTCTGAAACAAAATTGGCAGAAAGAAAATGACAATGGTTATTGACTTATCATGAAACTAAGTCTACTAAATTTAATAATTCTCCTAAATTCTAAGATCAGGTATGTCCTAATTCTTATGATATTAAATTCCTTTCTTTTATGAACCGATGGTGAAAGTAGATGGTGGTCAGATTTTTTTTAGTGATTTTACTTGGCAAAATAAAAGTTGGTAATTTTTTTTGAATCCTTTAAATTATTTTAAAACTAATGATATACAAAATTCATAATACTCAGACCAAATAACCTTTAAAGTTTCTTTCAGTTCTAACAGTTGGTAAGTCTAACCTTTTCCTGCCATTTGTTCCTGTGAGGTGAGAAGCTCAAGTGTCAGCTTATGTTTACACCCTGAAACAAGCTATATTTACCTGGAAAAATCATAGTGCCAGTAATAAGTATTACACGTTTTCTTCAACTGAAACAAAACTGGAAGCATTACTTCAAATCTTAATTTGAGCAAAGATTAGAACTGAAATACTGCAGAAACAGTGTCATACATTGCTAGCTGGAGTGTTAACAGGTCTAGTGGAGGGGTCAGCAAATGTTTTCTGTAAAGGAACAGATAGTAAATGTTTTAAGTTTATGGGTCACATGAGATCTCTCTCTCAAACAAATTATTCCCTCCCCCCTCCTTTTTCTTAAAAAAAAAAAAAGCAACTCTTTAAAAATGCAGAAACACTTTAGTTCATGGGCTGGTTTGGCCTGTGGATCATAATTGCCAACCCCTCGTCTAGTGTCTCTGGAAAGTCACTTGGCTTTATTTGTCTCAGTTACAAATATACAGTTGTCCACAGGTTGCAGGAATTTATCTTACAGATAGGCTTGCATCTGTGCAAAATGGCCTGTGTACAAGGTTACTCATAGTAGCATTGTTTGAAATATCAGATATTGGCTGCAATCTAAATATTTATTAATGGGAACTGGATAAATAATAGAATATCCATATAGTAGAATATGATAAAGTCTTCTAAAAGAACAAGATATACCATCAAGATATACCATCAAGAGGGAGAAAAGCAAGGTGCAAAAAATATTTTTAGTATAATACTATTTATTAGTTTCAAAAGAATAGTGTATGTGTATGCTTGCGTGACTGTGTGCACACACGTGTACACAAGTGCTTATACTTCTTATATATAGAATACTAGTAACTGTGATATCACTGAGGAGGGTCATTGAGTATCTTAGGACTATGGAAACTTACTTTTTACTTTATATTATTTTGTAACTTATGAGTTTAGTGCTGTGTATGTATATCACCTGTTAAGAAAATTTTTAATTTTTAAAGAATTGAAATGGGGGAAATAATAGTAGTTTTTAATGTGAGCAAATTCCAAGTTGTTATTGCTTGAAATAGATCTGAGTCTTTCTTCAATCACAGGTGAACCTGCACTGCCCTTAAAAATGTACACATTTGGTTCCTTCACAGAATACTTGGACAGAATAATAATCCTTTGCCAGCTTTTGATCATCTAAGGTGGTAGAATACCCATCTCAAGAGTTTGGGTTTATGGTTATGTTCCTTCTGATTTTTAAAATTGTGAGCAATCATACTACAAGTTGACCTGAAGAATGAATATCTGTGAAGAAAGTTTAGCTTGGTAACAAAATGAAATCCATAACCATAGGATGTGGGTGCTGGAAGGTTCACTGAGACCCGTCTAACCCCTTGGTTTGGTCAGTGTCCTAAGAGGTATAGAGCTGGCCCACGTTCGGGCATCTAATGAGGGCAAAACCTTTAACTGAGACTTGTCCTGCTTTATACATACTGACGTGAGCAAGACCGTACCTCTATCGGGTGTTACTTGTAAGTCCCAACCTTTATTTTTCTATGTTCCCGACTCAGTGGCAGGCATTGATGTGGAATGTGGTTCCCCAACAGTCACTCTTCCCTGAGTCATAGCCGTGTCTCCGTGGTCTACCATGGTGTCTCTGTTCTCTTTCTTCCCTATCCTCCCTGCTGGGAAATTTTTAAACAGCTCATTTAGTAGTTCTTTCTCCTTACCCTGACCAGAAGGTCTGGCTGCTTCTTGGGCCCTTCCCTGAATGCTAAAGCGTTGGAGCAAAAAATAGAACTCTTTCTTCCAAAGGGACAGGGTGACTTGTGGCTAAACATTGTGATAGGGAGATGTGAGAGGCTAAGGATTCAGGGTCACTGATATTTAGACTTAGTGAGCTGAAGACAGAATAGATATAATGTGGTAGATTGCAAGGATGGCCAGTTTTTCACCTCTCCCTGTATCCTGTATCCATGCCATTTTCAGTTCTTTTCACAAAGAGGCAGAGTCTTCACCCTTTGAATCCAGCCTGGCTTTGCAATTTTGGTTTTGGCCAGTAGGGTGGTGGTGTAGTGATGAATGATATGCCAGTTCTAAGCCTAGGCCTCAAGAAGCATTGGATGTTTCTGATGGCTCTCTTAAGCTCCACCATTGCCAGGAGAACATTTTCAGAGTAGAGCCAAGTGACCTGAGTTTTCCCAGCCAAGGACTTCCCAAATCTACAAACAGCCAACTGACCCAGGGTTATAATTATATCAGAGTAAGTAATCCTAGCCGAGATCAGCAGAGCCACCACCTAAGTGACCACCACACCTAACAGTAAGAGCTAAAAGCACTTACTATTGTATGCCATTGACTTTTTGGATTGCTTTTTCTGCAGCATTATTGTGAACCTCTAACATATGGGCATGGTGGGAAATGGACAGGTGGTTGGCTCTGTGTTCAGGCAAGGAGAAACTGAGGTTTTCTTTTCCTTCCTATATAATACTGAAACATGAAGAGATGTTTCTGGTACAATGGAACAAAACAAAACAACAAAAAGCAGAGCTAAGTCCCAGCATCAGGTAAGTATTGCATAGTTGGTAAAATACTACATAGGAAAAGTGGACTTTGGGCAAAGGCCGTATCTACCAGGAGTTGTAGAAATGTCAGTATACTGTAATACTAGCAGTTCAAAGTCTGTTCTCCTTTCTTTCTCTATTAACTGGTTGCTGTAATCTGTTGGGATTTTTTCCCCCTCTGACCATGAGGTAATGGATAGCTATTACAATTTTACTAGTGAACTTATTTAAATTTCCAAATATCAGATAATTCTCATTTTATATAATTGTGATCACACTCAATTAGAAGAGCTACTCTAATTATATGCTTTTAAAAACCTGGTAAAGCTTAAAAAAGAAACTCTAATAAAAGAATCATTCGGGATATTGGCATAACATTTTATCCTAAGAATATAAACATGTTTTCTTAGGAAGTATGGAAATAGACTCTATATTCAGTTGTTCCAGTGAGATAAACCATACGCACACCTACTCTTAATTTAAAAAATAAAACTCTTAGAAGAATAGGATATTTCTTTAGCATGATTTAAATAACATGTAAACCAAGAAATGAAAATCTGTGCACATACATGCACACACACATATGTATATTTTTAACCAATATCTAACATCATACTTAGTAGGAAACATTAGAGATATTTTAAAATTTTTAAAAAAACAAGGTGATATTTATTATTTTTATGGCATTGCTTGCTAGCGCAGTAAAGCATAAAACATATATTTAAACTGCAACTGATAATAAGAAGAAAAAAGTTTTAAAAAAACAATATAATTGCAGACCGGTATACAAGCAAATGTATACTATGCAATACTAGAATTAATAAGAGCCCAGTAAACTTGTGGGTAAGTATATGAGTAATAATAACTATATTGTATACCAGCAACAGTCTGTTAGTTGCAACAGAAAAAATGCTTTTTTACAATAGCCAAAAAAAGTGTAAAACCCATAGAAACCTCTCACATTTCTGGACTTATGTAAACAAAAAAAATTCTCTAGGAGATATTTTCAAAAATTTGAACAAGTGAGAACTACATTAGGTTTTTGGGTGTAGGAATATTGAATATTTTATGTTTTTCATTCCCCCCAATTATTTTACAGATTTTGTATAAGTCCAAAGAGTGCTGAAGGATAGGTTCATTGCTACAGTCTTTCTGGGACCTCACTTTGGTGATTTGCAAGGAAGCTTTGAAAGATTCTCTGTTCTTTTGGCCTTAAGAAACAGAAAACCTGGCTAAAAATAGTTTAAACAATAAGAGGTTTAGGTTTATTATCTCGCTGTCCAGAGGAGCAGTGTTTCCAGGGAATTCAGTGTCTCCACAACATGACAGAGAACACAGCTCTTCCCTTTTCCTGCTCTGCTGTCCTGAGTGTATCAGCTTTTCCCCTTGGGCTTGGCTCCTGATAGTCGCCGGGTGGCTGTGTCAGTTCCAGGCAACATATCCTCACACAGTGATACCTTGAGTTGAGAAAATGGACCATTCTTTCCTCATTCTTTTTATAAGGAAAACTTTTTCCAAAGCTCCCCAAAAGACTGCTCCTTACATCTCATAGGCCAGAATGGCACTACATGGCACCTACAAAAACAGGAATTGGGCTGTAAATGTGAAACTAAGAGATTTACATTGGTACAATACTGTTAACTTCAGTTAATAAGTAGCCCACAGCTTAGACTAATCAAGAGTCTCTCTCCTCTCTTTCCTTTGCTGGGGAGAAACCCCCACTCTGAGCATATGGTAGAGTATAGGGTGAACAACTGAACAAAACAGGTCTATGCCAGCAAAGGAGGGATGTGTGTGTGTGTGTGTGTGTGTGTGTGTGTGGAGGGAGGGCTGGCTTTGACTAGACATCAAGTAGCCTATACTGTTTTAATCAGGAATTTCAGTTTATAGAAGTTTATCTTAAAGAAATCATAGAAGTGGATGAAGCTTTCTGTGCTCAAATGAAAGTATTATTTACAATAATGAAAAAAATAGGCATATAGTTATAGAATTACCAAGTATATGGCACAAGTTTAAATTATTGTACATCAATGATAAACAATATCATGAAACCATTAAAAATCATGTTTGATGGCATTAAAACTCTATAGAGTGTTTCAGGGGGAGCAAGTTATAGAATTATAACTAAACTGATGCATTTTCATTCACTCATACACACTAAAGATTGCGAATAAATACACCAGAATATTGGCTTTCTTCTAGTGATAAATTATAGGTAAATTTTCCTTTTCTGTATTTGCTGACTTTTTTCTAACAAGTATGTAATACTTTTAAGATCAGAAAAATTAATAGCATTAAAATCACACATTTCCATTGCATTGGTTAGATTTCGCTGTATAACAAACTATTACAAAATTTAGTGACTTGACTTGGCTCAAGATTCCATAGGCCAGCAATTTGGGCTGGGCCGAGGCTGGCAGTTCTTATGTTCTTGGCTGGGGTTGCTCATGGATCTGAGTCAGCTGCTGGGTTGGCTGGGGGCTTGCCGAGGCACCTCATCTTTATGCAGACTAGCTCTGGCTTGTTCTCATGGCTATGGAGCAGGGTTCCAAGAGAATGAGCAGAAGTAAACAGAGCATCTTGGGCCTAGTTCAGAATGGCACACTGTCAATTCTGCTGCCTTCTATTGGCCAAAGCAAGTTACAAGGCCAGCCCAGCTCAAGGGGTGGGGAAATAACATCACTCCCTATGCCATGCCTCTGATGGAAAAAAGCCACATGTCATGATGATTGAGGGATGTGGATATAAGAGGGGTGGAGAATTTGGAGGTGTTTTGCAAGCAATGTCACTGTATCTTAAAAAAAAGAAAGCCTTACCCAAAGATTACTGAAATTAACTGTGAAGTAAACAGCATATGCTTAGGTGGTGAGAATGTTTAAATGTTTTCATTCAAGGTTATTTGGAAGGTTTTATTTTTTCTTCTCACCCATTGCTGGTTGAGAGTTTAGTAATAACTTATCTTTTGAGATTGCACTAAGCATTTAAATCAAGCTGGTTTTAGAAGGAGCAGGGAGCAAGCAAAGATTTCTCTGTAAATGAATTAGTATTGATACACGCTTAGAATTTGTCCTTTGGACATGTTGGCAACTCATCCTGTGCAGTTCTTAGCGGAGTGCTGAGTGATGGGACCATAGCCAGAAGCAACAGGCTGGAACCTTGCCCTGCTCAGAGCTTTGTCACTGTTTTCATCTTGTTCCCCATAGGAATGGAATTTAGAAGAGTCCCGTGGTATAAAGACTCAACCAAATCATTAAGATGATACGTGCTATTTCTTCTTGATGTGTAATCATGGCTATGGCATTAGTAAATTGTTGATAACTGAGAGATCCTGTGATGCTCAAACTGGGGATAATGAGGCATGCTTAGGAGTTTTGTGGGGACCTGAAGCCTTAGCATAAGCATGATGCATCTTCCTGGAGCATCATTTCTTTTTGCTTCATTTTAAAACTTTTTTATTTTGAAGTAATCTTAGATTTACAGAAGACTTGCAAATATAGTATAGAGAGTTGTATATCCTTCACTGGCCTTCCCATAATATTAGCATTTTGTATAACCATGGTTCTTTGATCAAAACTAAGAGATTTATATTGGTACAATACTGTTAACTCTAGTTATTAACTACAGACTTTATTCAGATTTCCCCAGTTTTTCTACTAATGTTCTTTTCTGTTCCAGGATTCAATTCATGTTGCATTTTGTCATCCTATCTCCTTATTCTCTTCTAATATGTGACAATTTTATCTCCCCTTGTCTTATATGGTCTTGGAACTTTTGAAGAGTAGTGGTCAGGTATTTTGTAGAATGTCCTATGATTTGGGTTTGTCTAGTATTTGTCATGATTAGAATGAGGTTGTGGATTGGGGAAAGAATACGATAGAGGTGATGCACCTTGTAATCATATAATGCTAGGTAATACGTGACATCAACATGACTTACCACTGATGATGTTTCCTTGATGAGTTGGCTTTAGGATAGCATCTGCCAGGTTTCACTACTATAAAGTTACCTTTTTTTTCTTTCCATAATCTATTTATTAGAAGAAAATCAACATCCAGTCCACATCCAAGAGGTGGGAGGGGATTTAAGTTCCACCTCCTGGAGGAAGGAGTATCAAAGAATTTGTGGGTGTATCTTAAAATCACCACAGTAATTAAAATACTTTTATTCATTTTTATCAACATTTTGGGGAAGATACATTAAGACTGTGTAAATAGTCATAGTTTCACACACAAGTCCTAACAGTTTGCTTTTTGGATTGAGACTTTTCCTGTTCTAATTGCCCCTTAGAAGAAGTGAGAAGTCACTCCTGTCTACTACACCTGAATTTGATTTAGCTTTCTGGATTATTTTACATATTGACATCTGCTAAGGAGGAGCCTGGGGTTGGGATTGGAGCAGTGGAGAGTGCACTTCAGTTTGTAGGCAGTGATGAAGGCCAGAAGTAGGGGCAGTTATTGGGTGATTACCTTCTTGTCCTGGCTCTGTCGTGACAAAGATTTGTGATGTTTGGCAAGGCCCTGAACAGATGGCCTTGGGGTAGTATGTTATGTCATCTGACTTTGATAGGTACAGAGAATCCTTTTCTCTGTCTCTTTTTTTCCATCTGTGAAATAGGGGAACTGGGTGATCTGAATGAACCTTAACATGCTTCTCAAGAAGGGCAGCTGGTGGAAAAGTTGCAGCGGTGCTGGGGGAAGGGTTTTGTTCATCAGGTCACAGGGTAGGAGGCTTGTGACAGGAGAGTGGGCCCTGCTACCTTTTGCTCTCTGTTCTGCATATTCTCTTCTGCTTTTCTGTCTGTTATCTGTCTGCCCCTGCATATGAGCTACAGGGAATCCCTGCCAAAGAGGTAAGCTGAGACCTCAAGCTGGAAGAAATGGGGACTGAGGACAAGCCAGGAAGATTCGCAGACATGATACTGGGTTATCTAAATTTTTTTGAACACTTTGGGGAGTTCTTTCTGGGCTCTAGTTTTCTATTTCTCCCATGTGGATGCTGAAAAGAAGAAAATTCTTGGTCTTCTCTCTGGGATCAGACAGCTTGTCCCAACCTTGCCCCCAGTAGGGGCCCCCACTTTCTTTTTTCCAGCCATTTTGATCTTTTGCTTTTCGATTTTGGTGACTGATCTTCTATCAGAGCCAAAGCAAGAAAGTGGGCTGCTGGTTCGCTTTCTCCAGGGTGCTCTTTTCTCCTTTTTACTAGGCTTTCACCGTCTCCTTCATTTAACCCAGGAACTGCTGAAGTCATCACTCCCATTTTCTTTTCTTTTTGAAATTAATTCCTATTCTACAGAGCTGTGACCCACCCTGTCCCAATACTTTCAGGCATCATCTTTTACGTTGGCATGGTAGTTTTGAAGTTCCTCTTGCGATCGCTTCATCTTTCCGTCTTCCCTCCCAAACACAGGCTCCATCTGTTCCCTCTCATAGCTGCTTTGTAATAGCCCTTTAGCCATTTGAGACCTGGCCTGGTGTCTAAAACCTACAATTATTTTTATTTCTAAAGTAATACATGTCTGCTGCATACAATTTGGAAATAGAGAAGACAGTAAAAGTCAATGATAATCTCACTGGCCAGAGAGTAGCTGTTAATGTTGCTTTTATTTTCTGTCACTCTCTTTCTGAAGTATTATATATATGTGGGTATGATTACTTAACGTAATTGGAATCATATTGTACCTGTTGTTTTTTACTATGTTCCAATTTTGCTTTCATCTTCCCACTAGCCATTGTTAGCATGACTCTTGGTGTGTCTTTAAATTTTTTAAAGTGAAATGATGTTCTACTTATTTAATGACCATGAACTCACTTTCTGTCATTTTCCATATAATCCCCAAGGTTTTAACTCTCCATTTCCCCTCTGTTTTAGGATGATGATGACAATGAGTTATGTATTACCTATGTCAGGCTCTGTTTTAGAAACTGTATTGGTACATTTCATGCTCGCAGTAGTCTTCAGGGGCTAATAAAAGTTGCTTTTATTAGTGCCTTATGGTGGATGAGGAAACCAAGGTTAAGGAACTTGCCTAAAGTGTCACTCTTTGGTAAGGGCCAGAACTGGGTTTGAACCTTGTCAATGGCTCCAAATCCATATTCCTAACTCCCTTGATAGTCCTCTTGTGAGCACTTACTTTCTTGGTCAGGGATATGCTCTTTAATTGAGAGGGAGCATTATAATCTAGAGCAATAGTATTTTCTAGTATTAGTGTAAAAAAGGTGGGTGTTAGTTTTGGCTCAGCCACTTTCATGCTCTGTGACTTTTGGTAAGTTATTTCACCCCCTGGCCCCATGGGCCTTCTCAGCTATCAAGTTCTTTGACTTTGTAGTGGAAAAGCAGAACAAAAGCAGCATTCAAGAACAGACCCAGAATGACAGGGACCTATCATCCACTCGGATTTCAGGAGAAGTTACATTTGGCCCCAGTAGACATTCCTGTGAGGAAGCTGTTTTCTCCCTATTTTACTGAGCAGGAGGTAGCTGGTGCCCAGGAGAAGTCCATAGGGGCTATGAGGGTTTTTTGGACGCTAAGTTAAAGCAGTCTTTATTATAGATAAATCCGTTGAACATTTGGGGGTCTTGGGGCTTTTGTGGCCCACCAGCAAGTGTGGGGACTGATGGGCACGTGTCCCTCTCTGGTGCAGGCTCCCAACCCCTGTGTGTTGCTGGTGTTTCTTCCCTGATCTTCTCCAAGGTATATGGCTAGAAGGATGTGCTGGAAAACTTGGGTTCTATAGGTGGAGTATGTGCTGGCAGGCTAGTGGGATGGGATGAGCAAGCTAGCTAGCAGGATGGGGATGGCCACTGAGTTTTCCCTGACGTCAGTGATGGGGGTGGTCTGCTGGCACCACAGATAATTTCCCAGGATCCTAGTTCTCCTTCCCTTACCCAGCAGAAAAAAAAAAGGGGAACCAGAAGAAGACGCTTGTCTTACAGAATAGAAAGTTTGCTCATGCAGTTTCCCTTCCCTTTTTATATAGACTTAAAAATAGAAAAAAAAGCAAGGGGTTTTTGATTGGCTGGATTCCAGCTATGTACCTAGGAAAAAGCCAGTAGCCCCTTGCTTTACTCTGTAGGTGCTGGTGATTCTCTGGTGCAGGGCCTGGTAACCATATTACTGTGTCAGCTCCTCAGGCAGATGGCTTTATTTTTCTAGAGTTAGTTCCCCGTTTGCCAGGCATCTCTGAGGAGAGACTGACATTTTCTTCTTTGTCAAGTTCTTCTAGAAACAAATAAGAAAAACATACTTATTAAAAGATTATTTTTCTATTGTTGGCTTGGAAAATATCTTGCTTTGCCAGTAAAACTATTTGGGGACTTTATTTCAAAGTCCAAGTTCCTAAGATAACAGATGAGGGTTTCAAGAAACCCTGGTTATGTTTGGGCAGTGGGAGTCTGAATTAAATTGAATTAAGCAGTATTTATACAAGTGTCCATTGAGAACACACATGTGTCAGTCATGTTTGCAGGCTTCCAGATGGAAATGGAGTAGTAGTGATGGTAATGATGATTTGTTGATAATAAAAATAACAGTGGCCTTTGTTGAGTATTTCATGTGTGCTAGGTGGTGTGCTCATTTAAACAACTCTGTGGTGGGTATGAATTCTGTTTTACAGGAACAAGAAACTGAGGATCAGTTTAAGTGACTCACTCAAAGTCACCTAGTAAGTAGCAAAGCTGGGTTTTAAAGACAGATTGAGCCCATAGTCCCCACTGTTACCCTACAGTCAAACTGCCTCCAAAAACATGTTCTAAGAGAATCTGGGCATTTATCACTTCAAATTTTGAGACACCTGAGGAAATTGTTTTTGGTAAGTAAAATTTAAAAAAAAAGAAGAAAATTTATTCTTTTCTTTCATTCTGTTTCTTTGAATCAGATATGACTTATATAGTGAGTATGACTAAAAGGTCTGCCCTCTGATCCAGGCCCACTATACCATATGTCTCAGGGTTATACCATTAAAAAAAAAAAAAAAGCTTTATTGAGGCATACTTTACATATTATAAAATTCATATATTATAAATTCAATGATTTTTAGTGAGTTTATAGAGTTTTGCAACCATCACCATAATCCATGTTTAGAACATTTCCGTTACTACAAGGAGTGTTCTTGTACCCATTTGTAGCCGGTCTGTGTGCCCTCCCCCAGTCCTAAGCAACTACTATTCTGCTTTCTGTCTCTGCAGATTTTATTTTTCTGGAAATTTCATATAAATGGAACCATTTAATATATAGTCCTTTGTGTCTAGCTTTTTTCACTTTGCATAATGTTTTTGAGATTCATTAGGGGTATAATGCGAATTGGTAGTTTATTCCCTTTTATTACTGAATAATATTTCATTTTATGGATATATACAACATTTTGTTAATCCATTCATCATTTGATGGACATTTATGTTGCTTCACTTTTTGACTATTTGAACAATGCTGCTATGATAATTTCTGTGCAAGTATTTATGTGGACATATATTTTCATTTCTCTTTGGTAGATATCTGGAAGTGCAGTTGCAGGGACTGTTGGTAGATGTATATTTAACCTTTTAAGAAACTATTAAACTGTTTTCCAAAGTGTCTATCATTTTATCTGTCCACCACCAGGATAGGAGGGGGTTCCAGTTACTCCACATCCTTGCCAATACTTGATATTGTTTGTCTTTTTGTTTATAGCCATTCTAGTATATGTGTAGTTGTATCTTGCGGTGGTTTTAATTTGCATCTCCCTAATGAGCATTTTTTATGTGCTTATTAGCTATTCATAAATCTTAGGTGAAATGTTCATTCATTTTTTTTGCCTATTTTTTGCTTGGGTTCTTTTTCTTATTATAGAGGTATAAGAGTTCTTTATATATTCTGGATATAACTCTTTTATCAGATATGACTTCTGTTTTCTCCCACCTCTGACTTGTCTTTTCATTTTCTTAATGGTGATTTTCGAAGAGCAAAGATTTTTAATTTTGATCAAGTACAATTCATCAACTTTTTCTTTTGTGGATTATACTTGAGATGTGCCTTTTAGCTTGTTTCTTTGGTTTATTTATAGTCTAGGTGCCCCAGTTTTCACTCTCACATCCTCCTTGGATCCTGCATTTATTCCTGTTTGATGAGAGAAAACAAAGCCCAGCATCCAAGTTCTTTTGCTAGTATTCTGTGGTGGGCACCCTCCAGGTACTGTGTATTCAGGCCTCTGGCACTCTGGTTACCAAGTCTTGAGATAAAGGTGAAATTAGACCTGCTTCGGCAATTTACAACTGAGAGTCAGAAAAGAAAAAATAACTGCTCCATATGGAAGTGCTTTCTTTGTTAAAAAAAAGTTAGTTTAATACTTCTCTGCTTATTGAAAAACAACAATAATAAAAAATATCCTTTATATTACTTTGAGGTTTTCAGAGTTTATTCACCTTTATCATTTCATTTAAATCCTTTTGCAGATAAGGAATACAGGATTTAAGTACAGTAGAAGGGTATTTAACAAAAAGAAGTTCATATATGAGACACAGGTATTGCTGCATTGCAACCTTGGCACATGTGAAGCTTATGGTTGACTAAAACCCCAATATTTTTTTTCCTTCTGTGGATTTTGGCCAAGCCAGTTTATGGAAACTGGTTTTCCATATAGTTTATATATGGAAAACTATATATATATATATATATATATATATACACACACACACACACACACACACACATGCACGCATACACATGTACACACACATGCACACACACATACATAGACTGTTTTAAACAATTCAGTGCCTGAATGTTAATACTATTAAATATTATAACTGTAATATATAGCGTCTATTAAGAATTTTTTATGTTTATTTTGTTGAGTTTTCCCCAAGATTTGCCTTTTGGGATCATTTTTATTCTTGTTTCTTCTCTTTTCTAGTTTTTTTTTTCCCAAGAAACATCTGTTTCCCAAGAGACACTTGCATATCTAGTTTTTATCCATCTGGGTGTCCTCTCTACCCAGATATATTTTGGTTTTGCCAGTTCATAATGATGATAAGTGTATAGGAAGCAGATCTAATGAGAGAGATGAAAGCTGCCTATATGGCCCTCATGGTCCTGGGCTAATGTGGCTCATTATTGTATACTTCTGTTCTTTTGTGGATGAAGTCAGAGTCTCCAGATGATTGCCTCATTTAGCTTATGTAGTAATATTATGAAGTACCTAGATCTAGGAAAAAAAGTGACAAATAGGGAATTAAATTAGAGGAAGAAAAAGGTGGACATTTTTCAATTTTAAAGTCTGCATTTAACCAACTCATATCTAACATTTCTTTCCTAATTTTCTCCATCCTGCTGTTACCACGATTGCTTTCAAGTCATTAGTGCTCCTTCCATGCTGTGGATTGAGGGTCTCTTAACTGCTCCTCCTCAGAAAATGAAATGCTCTTTTTAAAAATATTATAGTTCATGTTATTAGATTATATTTTCCTTCCTGAGCAAGGGAGGAATAGGCTCTTTGCTAGAGAACCTGACTTGACTAATAGCAGAACAGATTCAGAATAGGGGAAAATATTTGCAAACCGTGTATCTGACAAGGAACTTGTATCCAGAATATGTATATATAAATAACTATTCCACAATGAAGTCAATTTAAGCATGGGCAAAGGATTTGAATAGGCATTTCTCCAAAGAAGAGATACAGATAATGAGAGATACAGGCCAATAAACACATGAAAAGATGTTCAGCATCCTGTTCCTTAGGGAAATGCAAATTAAACCATAATGAGATACCACTTCATACCAAAAAGAATGACTGAAATAAAAAGGAGACAATAACAAGTTTTGATAAGGTTGTGGGGAAATTTGAACCTTCATATGCTGCTATGGGATAGTAAAATGGTGCAGCTGCTTTGGAAAAATCTGGCATTTCCTCAAAGTGCTAAACATAGAATTACCATGTGACCTCCTAAACCAAAAAGAAATGTAAACATATGTCCAGATAAAAACCTGTACCAGTGGTCTTTTTATTGTTGCGTTGTAAGTATTTTTTGTTTTTAATTTAGTTTGGATTCAAGTTCCTTGTCAGATAGATGATTAGCAAATATTTTTTCCCATTTTGTCTTTTTGCTTAGTCGATGGTGTTCTTTGAGGTACAATTTTTGAAATTTGATGGTCTAATTTATTTTTCTCATGTCATTTGTGATTTAGATTCTATATGTTTTTGAAGTGCTAAAAATAGTAACTTTTATTATGGGGCTGTTATAAGAGGAACTAGCTGTGAGTAACTGAATAATTAATGTACTTTAGAACAAGCCCACACAACTCTGATGTTAAGTGTATTGATGGTTTTTATTATTTATCTTTGCATTCCGTGCCACTACCCCACTCCTATCACTTAGCATGGTGTTGTACATATAATAGATGCTCAAAAAATACTTGATGACTAAATCTAGAGAGGAAAATTTGTCATTGCTAACAACCTAAGCAGTGTTTTTGTTCAGGGTTTGAAGACAAGTCTGAATTCATATAGTTCTACTTACTGTATGGCCTTTCCTAGCTACTTAACCTCTTTTAACCTCAGTTTGCACAGTAGTAAAAGAAAGAGTAATGTTTATCTCGGGGGATTGTTGTAAAGATAGCATATAAAACCTTTGCATATGTAGAGATTCCACAAATAACAGTTACTGTTTTTATCAATTAATTGATCTGTATATCAGTTTCTCCATTTAATAAAATAGTAATGATAGTCATCTTTAGCCATGTCAGTAGTATACATAAAGACCCATGAGATAGTAGACTCAACTCTCCCTGCTTACTTTGGGAAGTAAAATAGTCCAGTCCTTGAACTTTAGAACCTTCCTTGGTTCCTGACCATTTCTATTTTTGTGGAATTCTTGTTGAAAGAACTTTGAGTGTATAAGCTGTTGTACTATCTAATACATGTGGTTATTTTAGTTAAAATTAACTGAGATTAAAAATTCATATGCTGCATATAAGAAACTCGCTTCAGACTGAAAGACACACACAGACTGAAGGTAAAGGGATGGAAAGAGATATTTCATGAAAATGGAAATGAAAAAAAAAATCTGGGGAAGCAATACTTATACCAGAATAAATAAGCTTTAAAACAAAGATGAATTCAGTAATCCCATTTCTGAGTATTTATCCAAAGAAACCCAAAACACTGCTTTAAAGGGATGTGGTGAATCCATATATTCATTGCAGCATTATTTATAATCTCTAAGATAGGACGCAACCTGGGTGTTCATCGATGGATGCATGGTTAAAGAAAAGGTACTACAGATATACAATGGAGTATTGCTCAGCCATAAAAAAGAATGAAGTCTTCCATCTGCAATAACATGGAGGAACTTTGAGATATTGTACTCAGTGGAGTAAGTCAGGCAGAGAAAGACAAATACCATATGATTTCACTTGTATGTGGAATTTAAAGAACAAAGTAAATGAACAAACAAACAAATTCATAGATACAGAGAACATTTTGACTGTTGCCAAATGGAAGGGGGGTTGGGTTAGGTGTGAAAAGGGAAAGGGATTTAGAAGTACAAATTGATAGTTACAAAATGGTCATGGGAAGTATAGTATAGCATAAGGAATATAATCATTAGTAATTGTAATCATTTTGTATGTCAGATGGGTACTAGATTTATCATGTTGATCACTTTGTAAGTTGCATAAATGTCTAATCACTATGTTGTACACCTGATACTAAAATAAAATCATATGTCAGCTGCAATTGCAAAGGAAGACATTATTTTTAAAAATTCAGTTTCTCAATTGTGCTAACAACATTTCAAGTCCTCAATAGCCACGTGTGCTTATACAGAACATTTTCATCAGTCCAAAAAGTTCTACTGGATAGCACTGGAGCAAAATTGGACAACTTTCTATTCAGCAGCAGAGCCTGTGAGACAAGGCTTTTCTATACAGTTGGCTAAATGGCCCCTTCCCAGTACCTCTCCTGTTTGCTGGTAGGTACTCAGGCTCTAGGACCTTGAGTGCTTAAGAACTCTGGGAAACAAAGAGTTATGCAACTCAGGGTCATTTTATTGTTTGTTACTGTTGTTATTTCAGATTTCAGCTTCCTCTCTGCTAATGCTATGCCTTTTTAGTAAGTTTGGTCATTAGGGAGGCCAGTAGGTGTTTCTTTTGGATAGTTATGTTTGGGTGAATATATAGTGACCTGATGGGGTGGTAAGATGCCTCTTGAAATCCATAATTTTCTGTGAGGTGTCTGATGCTAGGGAAAAAGGCAACATATTACAAACAGATATTTAGGATTCTGGAAATGTTTTCCAATTATGGAATCATGATAATGTTCTAGAGATTAGAGTCTTTAAAGATGGTTTGACAAGAAACCCCTGAACACGCTTTTTGCTTGATCCCATGAAACTGACATCAGTAGATTTTCTTCTGATGACTTTGTACATATTCTAATTTGATTGTAATATACTTATATTTTTCTCCTTGAAATTTCTTTTGTAGACAGGATTGCTCTTATTTCTTCTTTCTTTCTCTTATCCTCCAAATCTTCTGAAATCATGTTTTCCATGAGCCATCTCTAGAGTTTGTGGATGCTTTCTCTGGGCATGGGACACGTTTCTGATGCAATCTGAGGATAGTTTCGTTTTGACTTGATCCACAACATGAAAACAGGCACCGAATGAGGGGCTATGGGAATGCACAAGCTTAACGTTCTTTTCCCTCTGCTTTTAAGTAAACATTGACCTTGCCAGGCCAGGTGAATGAGCTTACAGTCATTAAAAAATAAGAAGAAGTGATTAATTTTAGACTGTTTCAGCATTTCCAAAACCTAGATTCGAGTAGATGTTCCCTGGGAAAGAGGGTCTGTGGTTAAGTTCTCAAACAATGGGTGAAGCCCAACTAAGCAGGTTTCTTTCCTGGAAGGGGCTCAGCGTCTTTAATATGTTGATAGGCATTGTGTTTTCTCAGGAGAGGAGTATGTGTGTATTTCCAAACGTACATGACCTTAGGACCCTGTATGACCCTGTATGGGATCAGTGGCCTACAGGACACCCATCTGGGAATGGATGGAGTAGAAGATGATGTTCTGAGAAACAGGAAAACACTAACTCGGGGAGGGTGTGAATAGAGCAGTTTTGTAAATACTTCTGCTTTTGGTTTCTCAGTTGTTTCTCAGTTTTTATTTTTCAGTGATTATTTTTAACCCAAACAGTAGTCATTTGAAGCTTTCATAAACTCACTGGCCCTTATCAAAATTGCCTCAAACCTTGTGGAACCACAAACATCATCTGCCTGAAGAGAAGGTAAAAATTCCTCTCTGATTTCTTTTTTAAAGGAAACTTTTAATAAAGCTACTTATTCACTTTCTGATATTTTTAGGATCTGCTAAATATATGTTTCTGCTTCAAGGTCCAATCACATTCTAAGAAATAAACAATCTATAGACAACTTTTGTATGATGAAAATCTATTAATGGCATTTAGAAGATATCTAAAGCTCTAAGGGCAAATTTTGTTGTCAAGGAGATAGATTATATGTGCATCTTGCTTATATTAATACTTTCCTGGGCAGATGAACTAAATGAACTTCTATGTAACTCGGTCTAAAAGTGTTCACCAGGGCAGTGCCTGCTAATAACAATGATAATAATAGCTAACATTTCTTAAGTGGTCTCTCTGTGCCACGCAGTATTCTAAGTATTATACACATGATAATCATCACAAAAATGCAATGAGGTAGTGTTATTTTTCTCACTTTATGAATGGGAAACTACTGTAAACATTCTATAATAATGAAGGCTAAAATTAATTATTGGATCTGTGTTCATATTAATAACAAAGCACATTTTATAGTTTATTTTCTTGAATTTTGAGATTTTTCATAAAATCACAGGTAGCATGTAGTACATAATTGATCCTGCAATTTTATACATTCTATAACTCTTAATTGGAATGGTTAGATGGCAGTAGATCTATAAAAATGGAATTTTGCAAGTATTTTCTGTACTTATATATTTTTTTCAATTTTGTTAGGCCCGTTTCTTTGTTTAATACTAGGAATGCAAAGATGACTAACCCATGGTCCCTGCCCTCATAGAGATGTAATCAGTGGGAAAAGGTGTAATCCTCCAGACAGTTATCATTTCTTAAGTTGTATCAGGGAAAGCCCTGTCTAGCATTTTGTTTTAAAAAGTCAAAGAGAAAAAGTCTGTAGATTGCAGTGGGACAGGAAGCTGGAAAGAAGCCACAGATCTTGGATGACTTTTTTCTCCAGCTTCATTGAGCTATTGTTGATATATAACATATATAAGTTTAAGGTGTACAATGTGGTGATTTGATATGGGTGAATATTACTACAGTAAAATTAGTTAGCATCTCCATCCCCTTACATAATTACCTTTTGTGTGATTATGGCAATAACAGGATTACTCCCTTAACACCTTTCAAGTATATAGCACAGAATTGTTCATTATAGTCAAATACTGTGCCTTAGATTCCCAGAACTTATACATTGCTGGATGTTTGTACCCTTTGCCCAACAACTCCCCATCTCCCCCACCCCCTAACCTCTGGCAACTACCATTCTACTCTCTATTCCTTTGAGTTTGGCTTTTTTTAGATTCTACATATAAGTGAGAACGTACAGTATTTGTCTTTTTCAGTCTGACTTATTTCACTTAATATAATGGGTCCATCAGATGACTTTTGAGTTGTACCACAGCCCAGGCTTGATTTCACCCAGTGTAGTTATATGCAGGTTGTAACATAATTCTGCTCTGGAAAGCAGGCTTCTTACTGGGGTAATCAGGGAGATACGATCATGTGCTGTGAAAAGGCTTCCAGAGGCCTCTTTGTTGATCTTCTTAAATGCCTTTACCAGGGCAGGGTGGGGTGTACTTTTCGTAATGCAAATGAAGAGTGGAAAGTGAGGCTACAAGGAAAGTTCCCTTGTGATGAAAAATGAGAAAGGCTGGCAGTATGCTTGGTCACAGTGTGGGCCTCTTTTGACACACTGCCTTTTGGGTTATTCTTGAATGCACAGTGAACACTGGGCCAGGGCCCTGTTGCCCATGGCACTGGCCATGAGGCCCAGACTTCCTTGTTTGGATCAACTTTACAGGAAAACAGGTGGAGGGGTGGGAGTGGGGAGCAGTCTCCCTGGGAAATTCTGCACAAAAATCCATGTTAAGTTGGTAGGCAGGACTCTGAGCTCTTGGAAAAGCCGAGTCTAGCAGCCAGCCCAGGCCCACACAGTGACCTGAAATGTGCCTTCCTGCCCTCCAAGTCTGCCTTACTGCTTGGTGTACTGTGATAATCACATCTTTATTCATCTCTTGGATTGTATGATTTCACAGATAATCATACTCTCTAGATGAAATTATTGACTGAAAGGAATTTGGGAAGTTTCTGTTTTACAGTAATGTGTAGTGAGTGCTTCACATGTGCCAGGCATTGTTCTAAGCACTTTTCACATCTTTAACTCACTGAAGTCTCACCACAGCCCTAAGAGGTGACATTAGTTACTATCTGTACTTACCAGACAAAACAGATGCTCAGAGAGATTGAATGATGGCTCCAAACCAAGACTCAAATTGAGAAGTCTGGTTTTGGAGGACAGTGGTTTGGCTCCTACCTCAAGCAGGAATCTAGTTAAATTATACTGGAAAAATGGAGCCCTTTTAAAAAAAATTTGTCTAGATAGCTCCAGTTGAATGAAGAAACAAAAGCATCATCTTTATTATTGGCACTGTTATGTGATTATTTGTCTCTGGACATGACCAAGAGTCTTTGAGTCACTTTTGGCTCCCAGGTCTGTGGCCTGGGCGACTGGGTGGTGGTGATGAGATGTGACCAGGGACCTAAAGATGAACATGCATGGTTTTTACCTCTAGGTCAGGAGACTCGACATGAATAAAATGTGATGTAATAGTTTGGTACCAAATCAGAGGGATCTGGAAAGGCTTAAGAACAGTGACCTATTCCTGCCTCTGCCCTCACCCCACACTTTAATTAACCACCACAGTCCCTGTCTGTGATTACCTATCACAATGTGAATTTGGAATTTTCTCTGTTTTGTTTATTCCTGTATCTCCAGTACCTAGCACATAAAAAAGATCCAGTATTTGTTGAACAAATGAATAAGTGAATGAGTAAATCTCAGATGGCTGAACATTTTGGCTTTCTAGGGAACAACATGGGAGTTTGTATTCTGTTGTATATCTTGTGGCAAAAGCAATGACAAAAACACAGACTCTCCGACCAAAATGCACAACCCCAGATTTTTAGAGGAAAGGGTCCCACCCCACTACCCACCCTGCCACCAGGGTGGCCTTCTGCTCTAGACTCTGAGCTGCTCTCCCCATAGCTGTGATGGCTGAGGAAGAGGGGATGGTAGCTGGTTCATCAACAGTGCTCACTTATGAAAGATCAGCAGGCTCTCTGGGTCAAGCACACCCGTGGTTGTAAGCATCCCATTATGCTCCAGAGTTCCCAAATAGTTGATTTCGGTCACTTCTTCCCCTCAGTGTTTGCTTTGTGGAGGGTGGACTAGTTGAACTTCCTGCTGTGTCATTTACATGACATCACTTCTAACGCCTTGTTTTTAAATGGGAAAAACTTGGTCCTTATGGCAGAAAGGGCACCCAAAGGGAGAAGCACCAGGCAGAAGTTTCCTTCCTTCCATATCTGTTGGATACTTTTTGGGGTCATTGCCCTCAAGGAGCTCACTGGAAGGGTCAAGGGGCATGTACAATGGAAACCTTACATTTCCACAGAAACACTGGAGATGCTACAGTGGAAGTAAGAACAAAGTGCTCAGGCCACAGAGGAAGGAGGGCTTCAGGGTTGTGCTACAAACTTCACAAATAAGGAAAACAATTTCATTAGGCATAGCAAAGTGTTTTTGTTAACTGAAGATCTAGATAAAGGGTAGTAAGGACAAATAGCCCCACTTTCGGCTTCCTTTGTGTCATGTCTCCTTCCTCTCTCTTCACTTTCTTACATCCTGTTCTCACCTGGATCTCAATCCAGTCACACTGTCAACATCACTGTCACTGAAACCGCTCTTGTCAGCTCCTTAGAAGCCTTCCCCAACCACTCTATTCAATATGGCCCATCATTCACTATCTTTATTTTCATTCACAGCTGTGGAACTCTCTGGCATTTTGTTTATGAATGAGCAAGTGATAATAATTGAATGTGTATATTTATGCAGCTGAAATCGATTGAACCCTACTGTGTGTCAGGCTCTGGTATAGGCTCTGCTGACAGATAGACAAGACAAAGTGCCTGATTTCATGGATTTACCTTCTAGAACAGATAGGAAGACCAAAACCAAATAAATAAGTAGGATAATTTCTGGTAGTGGTAAGTATAGAAAGAAAATAAAGTAGGACAATGAGATAGAATAGTGGTTGGGGGAGAGCTACTTTCAGTTGCGTGGTCAGGGAAGGCCTCTTTTTGAAGGTGATACGGAGGCCGAGACTTGAATGGTAGAAAAAGCCCGCTGTTATGGGTTGAATTATGTCTCCTAAAAAGTCATATTTTGAAGCTCTAGCCCCCAGCACCTCTTAATGTGACTTTATTGGGAATAAGGTCATTGCAGCTATAACTAGTTAAGATGAGGTCATACTGGAGTCCAGTATGACAGAAGAGATGCTAAAGATTTCCAGCAAACTATCAGAAGCTAGGAGCGAAAGATGGAACAGATTCTCTCTCACAGCCCTCAGAAGGAACCAACCTTGCTGACACCTTAATCTTGGACTCCTGCCTTTAGAACCACGAGACAAATTTCTGTTGTTTATGACATTTAGTTTGTGATTCTCTGTTACGACAGCCCTAGGAAACTAATACACCCACCTTGGAAAGTTCTGGGTCCAGGAATATAGTGTTACCAGCAGAGGAAACAGCAAGTGCAAAAGCTTTGAGGCAGAAACTATGTTAATTAGCTAGCTCACTGTATTGTATTTGTTTCTGTATGTGCCCTCCTACCTTAGACTGTGTACTCCTTAAGGAAAAAAGATAATGTTTATTTGTCATTATTCCCCCATGCCTACCACTGTACCTGACACAGGATGGGTGCTCAGAAGATGCATGTTTAATTTGTTGCTTTAGCTATTAATCTACCTTATTATTTAAGGTACAGCTTGTTCTTCTCCAGCTCATCCTGAGGATGTTAAATGTATTCCTTGAGATTCTTCTGCTGCAAGTTACTGAAACAAATCACTTAAATAACAAGGTAGAAATTGACTCATATAAACAAAAGCTAGAAAAGCAAGCAGTAGCGTGTGCCTTAGGTACAGCTGGATGCAGGGACTCACACAGCCTACCTATTTCTCATTCTGTTTATCCTTCTCTTATTTTGGCCCCGTCCATGTTTGGTCCCATGCTCTAAGCACTTCCTTGTGCCTCTGTGTAGTTGCGTCCAAGGGCCCTGGCCACTTTGGAGTCATAGCCTTGAAGTTTTCAGTTTAAGGGAGGATAAAGACAGTTTCTTTCTAGCTTTAATAGAATAACTCTCAGAAGTGGACCCTACCTGGTTATTTTGAGTCCCATATACCCATCCTTGCGGCTGAGCTTAAGGTAGGGCAGATTCAACCTTCCCAGAATTGTGTAGGGTTGTGGGGAGAGGAGCAACTCCCAAAGTAATAACAAAACACCTGTCTCTTTGAAATCAGGGAACATGCATCAGGGAGAGTGTGCCATAGTTATGAGCATAAGCCTGGGTTCAAATCCTGACTCTGCCACTTATAGGCTACTCGACCTTGGGCATGTTACTCTCTGTGCGCCAGTTTGCTCAATTGTAAGAGTGAATAATAATGGTACCCACTAAGGTGATGTAATGAGGATGAAGTAGGCTAATACGCATGAAACCCCAGGAACAGTGCCTGGCACATGATATGTGCTAACTATGCAAGTGTTTGTTGTTGTTTTGTTGTTGTTGTTGTTATAGCAGAATATATTGGTAAGCACGGTATATATAGCTTTCTCTTTATTTGTCCAGTAACCTTATTTAAAAGGAATAAGTTTGACACTGTCCTGATTGCCGAAATAATCCTGTCAGATTCACCCTTTGCCTCGTGTCTTATCATTCCTTTTTTTTCCCTGTTCTCCATCTCCTTCTGTCTTATCTTAGATATGAACAGCTGGCTCATTTACCCATCAGCCAGTTCCTAACTCCTCAAGAGTTTTCCTTTAAAACCCATGTTAGGATATTTAAGGCAGTTTGATTTGTTTGTCTTTACTAGAAAATGGAGTCATTTTCGTAAGGCATAACTGAGGAGGAGAATATTTTACTGTGTAGGACTTGCGTTTGGGATCTATAAGGCCTTCATATTTTTAGAGCCAGAGCCTTCAGGTGAATAATAATGTTAATGTATCAAGTGCTTCCTGTTTGTGAAGCACTGTGCTAAGTGTTTTACGTGGATTATGTCACTGATCCTCACAGAAATCTTACTAGATAGCTAACCTACCCGTTATACAGATGAGGAAGCCAAGGATAGGGAATGGTAAGTAATTTGGCAATGTTCTTCTAGGTAGTAAGTGGTAGATCTCTGACTTAGACTGAAGCTCTTTATGCTTGTTTGACCACTTATTTGGTGACCATCATTTGCCATTACAGAATCATGATGAGTGAAAGGCAGATTTCAAATTTGAAAAACCAAAAAAAAAAAAAAAGAAAGAAAAGGAAAATCAAAATCAAAATCAGACAGTATCACTTGCTAAAGATAAGTAACAGTTTAGGCTGTTGATATGTAAGGCAGCTTCAGTGTTTCCGTAGGAATCCTGGCATGATTAGATCCCAACTTAAATATATATACACTACTGCTTTTAGATGAGAGGAAAAGAAACTAGTATCAGAGATGGACATTTCATCATTTTCCAACCTCTCACAGAGAAAAGGCTACTGTGCATGCTCTGGTAACCAAATATAGGGGGAAGAAAAAACCCTTTGTTCCTTCTACTTCTTAAGTTCTGCAGCTGGGGCCCTGTGTAGATCATATTGACAAGACAAGTTAACAAGAGACAAACAAAAGTTTATTAACGTGTGCATTGCACATTCACACAGGAGCACTCAATGATGAGTAACTCAAATGGGGCAATTAGAACTTAAGGGTTGGATAGCATCTTAACAAAACAACAATAATTTTCCAGAGAAGTAACAAGACAAAGGAAAAGGACTCTGAGCTTCTAGGGTTGGCAAATTGTGGGAAGGCAAATATATGGGGAAACTAATGGTAGATGAGAGCTTATTTTAGCAAGGACTCATACAGATTCCTCTGGTGTCTTCTCTGGACTGATAAGGATCTATCTAGAGTTGTCTCTGATGATTGACTTCTGTCTTTCTTGGTAGAGGGGGCAAGGGACACTTTTACAAATTTATTTGCTTTTAGGCAAATAGAGGAAAAGTGGAGAGCTTTCCTTCTATCTACTTCTTCTCAATTGTCTTCAGCTCTAAATAATTCTATGTTAAAGTACCATATTCTGCTGCCCTGCACAAACTGTGCATGGATGATTATAAATTAAATCATTTTCCCCCCACAAAGAATGCCTATGTTCCAGGCACTGTTGTAGGTTTTGGAGACACATCACTGAACAAGACAGACAAACCCTCCCCCTCCTTGGAGCTTGCATTCTAGTTGTAGAATTTAGGCAGCTAATAATATGACTATCATACAAGTGTATCAAATGGTGAAATTTTATGAAGAAAAATAAAGCAGGGAAGAAGGAAAGAGAGTGTTTTGAGGAGCAGGTTGCAATTTGAAACAGAATAATAAGGGAAAGGCCTCACTGAAAAAGGTGATATTGACCAAATACCTGAAAAAGGTGAGAGAGTGAGCCCTGTGGGTGCCCAGGGAATGTCAGAAGTGTTCCAGGTAGAGGAATTAGGAAGTGTGTAAACTGTCTAGAGTGGCTGGAGGTGGTAAGGGTGGAGAAGAGTAATTGGAGGTCAGAGAGAGAACTGGGAATGAGTGGGGTTAAGATAGCTGTTGTAAGGACTGTTGGCTTTAACCCATGATAAAGGAGGAGTCAAAGACCCCTTGACCTGAGCATCTAGAAGAGTGAAGTGCCCATTTACTGAAATGGCCCTTCACTATGGGCAGGGTCAGGGGAGTATTGGAGCTCATTTGGGGACATGAGATGCCCATGAGATATCCTAGCAGGGATGTTGAGTAGGCAGCTGAATGTAAATGTGTGGAGTTCCAGGATGGGGCTACACATCTGGGAGTCATTGTCATGTGGACTGCATTTGATTCCATGAGATTAGATAAGAGTGCCAAGAGAACTGCATGAGTTGGAGAGAGGAGGATGAAGGAGCAACCAGTGAGAGGAAAATCTAGTGGAGAATAAATAGTATCTTGGAAGTCAAGTGAAGAAAAGTTTTTGAAGAGGAGAGAGTGTTAATTCTATCAAATGCTGCTGCTAGGTCAGTTAAGATGACCGAAACTTGACCACCGGATTTAGCAGTGGCCACAGGAGGTCATTGTTGCAATTGCATTGAAAGCTGACCTCTTATTAATGCCATCTGTCAGGGCTTCACTCAGCGAAGTGGACGTGATGAGCTCAAGCGTGCACGCTTGTGGCTTAGATTCAACTTTATCTACTTTACCATCCCAGCAAAATTGTTTCTACACACCTTTCCTGGTCGATGTGCAGTTTTACAGTTGAGTGGTATTCTAGTCCAGCTGCCTTGTCTTATGACCAGAGAGAACAAGGCTTGGACAGCTTAAGTATGCAAACAGGTTTGCTCGTGGTAGAACCAGGACAACCCCAGGCTTCCGAGTTCCAGGCCACCACACCTGGCCTACTCTGCTTAGAGGTGTCAAAGTTAGAGGTCAATTTTTGTTCCTCCAGTTCTTACTGTTCTTCTTCTGTACGCTTGTTGAGGATAGACAGAACAATATGCTCCAGAACCCTCTGGAGCGTTTTAAAACTGGGTTTGAATCTCAGTTCTTCCACTCACTAACTTATACAGACTAATTCATCTCAGTGAGCCTCAGTTTCTTCATCTGCAAAATGGGGATAATAATGACACCCATAGAGGTATGAGAATTGAACTGTCACTTGCCTATAAAGTGTTTTGAACAGTGCTAATACACCAGGGGTGTTCCATACACAGTGGTTCTTATGATTATTAGGACTTTAGTTTCCAGTGCACTGCTATTGTTAAAATCATCCTAAAAAAGATTTTTACATCATGCCATTGCCTGGGGTTTATTTACAAAACAGACTGAGTAGAGTTATACCCACAAATCTGTTAAGATTTTCCCTGAAGAAGTTACCAGATGTCTTTTTTCCTAGTTGCTGCTACTGGGGGAAAAACTCCAACAAAACAAAACAATGTACTGCATACTCAGGGCCAATACATAATTTGTTCCCCTTTTATCAGCACTGAGAAAACAGCACTGTCAGTTTCCAGTTCCCCGGTTTGCCATCACTCAGGCAGAGAGGTAGCAGCTAGACGTGTCAGGTATACCTGAGAGCTTCTGAGCTGGGAGTTTGGTATTGATGGCCCTTCAAGATGCTCAAGGGTCATTCTCACTATTTAGAACACATTAGTGGTTACTGTTGAGATAATGCAGATTTTTCTTTCAAATATATCTGCACCAAGTTTTTAAAAATATACATTGAAAATTAATTGGTAGGGTAATGTGTATTTATAGATTTGCCTTCCTCAGATCAACATCTGGTTAAAAAAATTATTGACACACCTAAACCTTTAGTAACAGCAGCAAAGCGTGTACTTCAAATCCTTTCTCCCTCCCTTCCTTCCTTCCTCACTCCCTCCCTTCCTTCCTTGCCAGTGAACTGTTTTCCTGACTCTGTGTGTGTGTGTGCGCACATGCATGTAGAGAGTGGAGCGCTTAAAGAAGAGGGCAGGGAGCATAAAAGAAAAGTGTGAGTTACAGAATATTTTTCAAATTTATAGCAATTCTATTTCTTTCAGCACATACAGGGACTTGAAATTACTCCAGCATGTTTTTGCTCGTCAACAGAGTGGAACCTGTTGTAGTGAACAGAAAAGATAAATGTGTGTAAGATGTAATTAATAACATTATTTATTTACATTTCTGCAATAAATACTGGAATTCCAATTATGTGCCAAATACTGCGCTCAGCATGGGCCAATAAATAACAATTAATGCTAACTCCTTTGCTAAGCTTTGATATTATGAAAAATGTGAAAATGATAAAGAATTCCAAGCACAATGAAATATTAGCAGCTTTTTCATTTCAGACCATTAGATTTTTTTTACTGTGTTTCCTGAGAATATCACTGCATATTCACTTATGTATGTCCCTTTATCATCATCATCTTATTATTTTTAATAGAAATGGGATACTGTAAAGAGCATTGCATCTCTTGGTTTTTCCTTTCAGAAATAGCCCTTGTTAATATGTTAATACCAACCAATCTACTCCGCTGGCTTTGTTACAGTTGCATAGCATTCCACTGTATGAATGCACCACCATTTAATTTTCCAGATTTCTAACTTACTTTAAAATGGAGACATTACTTCCTGTGCTACAAGGTTTTCTTTTAATGAGAATCATACAAAATAATGTCTATGACTGCTACCCTTGTGCTAACACATCACATTAAATATTAGTAGAATGGATACATTTATCTTTTTTATTTATTTATGCATGTTGTTTTTCTTTATAGATAATGAAATAAAATTTGGAACTAAGAATTATCACATATTCCAAATTAATGGAGTCTGTGCTAATGAGGTTGGGTGTCCTATTATCTGCGTTCCTAGCACCCAGTTTATACAGTGACATACTCAGTAAGTCTCCCTGATGATGACAACATGAATAGTTATGCTATCCATTAGTACTGAGGGATAAATGGTAGCTCTCTATGTGTAGTAAACTCTGTGACATATTTCACAGTCTGGAAGGTATTTTAATTTGAATGAATGGCACAGGCTTTAAAATCAGACAGTTCAGGGTTTAGAAGCATAAACTTTGGTCAAAATTATTCTCAGAGTTTTTTTTCAAGCCTGTAGGGATCTGACTCTGAAAACCGAGAGCTGTTTGGATGGAGGCGCTTCCATCTCCTGTGGCAGCGTCCCTCTGTGTTTCACTTTAGGCACTTCTTGGTTCGGTAGACAGATGGTCTGCTTTAAAGTCATCTGATAACATAGGTGTTTTGAAAATTAATTCAGTTGTGAATTGGCTGCCAGTGAGTTATCTTGAAGTGTTCATGGTGGGTAAGCGTCTCTGCTAACTGCCATGAAGTACACCAAAATGTATATGATGCAGATCACATAGTACGCTCTCAAGTTGCTTGGGTGATGGGGGATGTGACACTACCCCAAGACAGCAAGCAGTACCACCACATGGTCTTAAAGAGCAGGGATTCTGGTGTCGGACTACCTGGGCTCACCTCTTTAGCCGTGTGACCTTGGCAAGGGAGTTGGCATCTTTGTCTCAGTTTCCACATCTGTAGAGTAGAGACAATAATAGTACCTGCTTCACTGTGAGCATTATATTACCTAATACACGAGTGCTTAGTAATTGTTAGCTGTTATTACCCAAACTTATAGCACTATAAATGGAAAAGGGAGTGATCATATCTACTGTTTTGTAGTAAACTGTTGGCCTTATAAATGCCATCCTCAATGCTAAGTATTTCATATTTGATATCTCATCCAATCCTTAGAATGCCCATTGAATTAAGATATTTTCAAGAAGAGAAAACAGGCTCAAAGAGGTTAAGTAGCTGCCCAAGATCATATAGCCATTAAGTGTTTTGAATCTGACTCAAAAGTTAAGTTCTTTCCTCTAAACAGTATTTCTAGGGAAAGATAGGAGGAGGACATCTTTATGTTGTCACTGAAGAACAAGAGCACTTAAGCAACTTGCCGAAGATCACATAGAAACCCAGGTTTTCTTAGATCAAATCCCACAGTGTCTCTAGACATTTGTAGAGCTGATGTGTAAAGGGTGACAAACTGGAATGACTTGCCCCAGAGGAGAGAGTCAGGACCAGTGCATTAAAATAAGCTGACTTAGGATAAATGAAAAGGAAGATCTTTGTCAAGTAGCTAATTGAAATGAGATAGAACTGTATTTCTTCTGAATGTGAAGAGTTAGGTTATGATGGCTCCATAAAATCATCAGGGACAGGGACATAGGGCTAGTGGCCTTATTTATTGTACTTCAACCCTGAATCCACACTAAGATTCAGACTTTGAGATTCTGAAGGTCTTTCACATAAGCAATTTTATTAAATTTATAGAAACTGTTTATGCCTTTGGAGAAGCAGACTGTGTAAGATTTATTTTGTGCATATTAGTCTTATTTATGTCTTCTAGTGTTTTCCTGATTTACTTTTCCTTTATATCCTGCCGTAGTATGAATTCAGTGTTATATATCTTTTTAATCTGTTTAGTACCTATTGATCCTTTTTGTGGGCATCCCGAAGATGGCCCCAAGGCATTCCAAGGCTGGCGAAGAATAATAACTGTGCTAGTGACAGTAGACATGATAACCCAGGAGCCTTCACCTAGGACAGGAGAATTGTGTGAAGTCTAGATTTGCTTCATTATTCGAGGAAGAAAATATCACTTATTAAGTTATTTTCTGTTGGGGTCTGTTAATTTCCAATTTTTTTTATCTTAATTGATCATTCATGGGAGAAAAAGTTATTATTTTTTTTAAAGAAGTAATTTACTCAACAGTTCTGAGCAATATGCATGCAATCCGTGCCTCCATATAGTTTATCGAATAGCAAGAAATACAATTAATATTAAATGTAATAGGATGTGGTTCCATAACATAGTGTTTAGCATGTCTGCTTTACACCCAGAAGATCCTGGATTCGCGCCCCAGTGGAGCCATGGTCCATGGTCTGCGGCCATGCCACCCTGAACAAACCCGAAGTCTGATCTCGGAAGCTAAGCAGAGTCAGGCTTCGTTAGTACTTGGATGGGAGACCACCTAGGAAGACAAGACATAAATAATAGGCAATAATAATAATAATAATAAATTTAAATAATCGAATATAATAAGTGCAGTGTTTGTAACACACCTGGGTGAGGTACCTAACCCAGTATTTAGAGGTAATGGGTGCCTTCCTGGGGAATTAACATCCGAGGTGAGCCCTGAAAGTGATAGGGAATAGCCACAGAAAGATTTTTCCAGGCAGAGGAGCAACACGCATAAAAACCAAGGGATGAAGGGAATGCTGGTGCATTTGAGGAACTCAGGGGCATTCTACTTAGTTGAGAGACTGGAGGCAGTGGGTGCTGACTGGTCAGTTGCGGCTCACAAAAATCATATAAGCCACATAAAGGACCTTTAGAGCATTTTAGATGCCTTTATAGAATTGAAACTAGAGAATGACATCTGAGATTTGAGTTGTAGAAGGGTCAAGACAGTGGGGGATGTTGAGTGTTTCAGCATATGCAAATGCCCTGAGGTAGAAAGAATTGAGCACAAGTGAGGAACCAAAAAGGTGGCCAGCTTGCTTGTAGTGCAGGGAACAGTGGGGAAGGGCCCTGTTAAGGCTGGAGTCTTTACTTTGAATCTTGTCATGTAATGATTTTTTACTTAAGCTTAAGAAGACCATTACTTGAGCTTCTGTGTAACTAATGGACTGGACTCAGGGGTGGCAAAATAGAAGAAACAAGTTAGGAAGAGATTATAGTGGTACCGGAAGAGAGAGGTGGTGATGATGACTCGGTCTAAGATGGTTAAATGGAAAGAGCAGTGGCCCAATTTGTGTAAAATTTGAAGAACATGCTATAGGGCAAAGGAGAGGGATTAAAAGGACAGCCATGCGCTTAAGCTCGGGCTGGTGTTCCTTATGAATTTCAGAGATCCTAACACATGTGATTGCCCACAGAGTTGGCTGACCATGGCCAGTAGAGGATGGCCATAGGTTGGTGCTGCGTGGTTGCCCAGATGCTCACGAAAGAATCCACTGGACACTCTTGGGGAGCTCCTTTCTATTGGGTAGATGGAAACCTGAGGTTTATAGTGTCATGATACAGCATGCTTGCTCCCTGAGCTAGAATTGTCATCCTCCCTTCTCTTCTTGTGACTTTGATCTATTGGTCTTAGTTCTGACCTCTGGAGCCTAATAAAATAAGTGTTATTTGTCTCCCACACAGCAGCTCATGGATCAAGACAGTTGTCCTGTTAAATAGTCCTCCTCAAGGACATTTCCTTTCCTTCAGCCATTCCTCATGGGGCTTGTTGTTGAAGTCTTTTGCCAACCTATCAGTCACCTTCCTTCAGAAACCTTTCATCATGTAGTGTCCTTCCTAAAATATGATGGATTGCATTTGGCTGTCACCTTGACAACAATGACAAAGGCCTTAAGAAAAGATGATACAGTTCTTTGTTTAGCATATTCCTGGTTATAAAAGGTAATATGCACTCGAAAGAGAATATTGAAAAGTACAGAAAAGTGTAAGCAAGAAAAATGTAAATTCCTGTAATACTATAATCTAGAGATAATTAGCTTAAATTTTGACTTAATTTCTTTTAATCTTTTTGTGTGTATTTGCTATTATGTCTTAATGGGTACAAATAAGCTTCTTGATTTTGTATTTAACTTTTTCATGTCATTAGAAGTTCTCATTGCCGTTATTTTATTTAACTATTTTCTGATATAATAATTTCCAGGTTTTTTTTTTTTGCTTTTATAAGTAACATCCAATTTGATATAACAGCATTGCAGCATATAAATCTTTTTTGTATGTCTTATTTCCTTAGGATAGATTCGTAGGATGGAATACTGGGTATAAACATTTTCTGAGTTCTTGTTACATATGGCCAAAATGTCCTCCAGAAAGCATTTACCCATTCCCTTTTTTGGCTCCCTAACAGGATAGATGAACTTGTCCTTTTCCCTATGCTCTCATCCAGTTCAGAGGATATGATAAATGGAGACATAAGTCCTAAATATGATGGAATATCACTAAATCAAACAGCTAAGCTTTTTGAGTACTTACTTGCATGTCACACACTTGCTAAGCATGTTCATATATTTATATCAGGTACTTCTCACATCAACTGTATACATCAGGTACTATTATTATAGACAAATAAATAGACACAGAGAAGTGACTTGTCCAAGGTCATACAGATAGTTAGACAGTGAAGATAATTTTGGTACAAGTAACAGAGTATTTAACTAAAAGAGGCTTTAGTTCTAGATTTTTTAAAGTAAAACTTTTTTTCTTCAAGTATAACATACATGCAGAAAAATGCACACACACCTTCAGTGGTATTATTTGATGAATTATCTCAGTTATCACTCTGATACCACCATCCAGATCAAGAAACGAAATAATATCAACAAACCAGAAGCAAATCTCATGGCCCCTCCTAATCAATATCCTTCATTTCTTCTGCACAAGATGGTAACCACCATTTTCATTTCTAACACTTTAGGTTACTTTTGCTCATTTTAAAATCTTATATAAATGTAATCATAGTGTATATGTTCTTATTTTCTTTCCTTCAACATTTTGATGTGTTAGATTATTGTGTGTAGCAGTAATTTAAGCATTTCCTTATTACTGGAAAGCATTCCTATTTTATGATCACACTACGATTTGTCATTTTATCATTGAACATTTGTGTTGTTTCTGGTTTGGGGTTACTATGAGTGGTGATTATGAACTTTTTTGTACAGCCAAAGACACACATGTGCTTCAGACCCAGGGGAGACTATTACATAGTTCTCTATTTTTCTTAAAAAAATTATGTGTGTGTGTGTGCATGTGTGTGTGTGTAAGAGAGAGAGAGAGAGAGAGAGAGAGAGAGAGAGAGAGAGAGAACACACACACACACACACACACACCATGGAGTGAGGCTGAGGGTCTCAAGGAATCTGCTGCAGGAAAAGGCTGCAGGTTCTCCAGTCTGAGAATGTGGTCACAGCCTCCTGGAGTAATGATTGCTCCTATGAATGGGACATTAACTCTGCCGCTGGCAACTCCAAACAAGAGGTACTTTGGGAGGAGGAACGTTGCTCTAATTTAATTATGAAATTCAGGGAGGCAAATGATGATTCTTTCCACCTCCTGTGCTGAATGGAAGAATGCTACTGGATATCTCTCAGATTTTTCAGGTGTACGGAAGAGGAGGGGTGAAGAACTGTGTGTATCATGTGAGGGAGGTGCACCTCCACTCAAAAGGAGTGGGAACATCAGAGATTTGGGTTCAAACTGGTCAGTCCCATAAAGCATGTATTCTTGACCTTAGAAGATTACATAGTATATGGGAAAGTTAGAACTAGAGTGATCACATGTCCTGGAGTCCCTGGAGTGGTCCCAGTTTACGCCTACTTTCCTAGTGTGTCCTCTTTTTCTCCCAGAAGTGTCTGATTTGTATGTTAAATTATATGGTCACCCACGTAGACACAGTGTTTGAGGGTCTGCCACTTACGTGCATTCTGACCTTAGACAAGTTACTCTACCTCTTTGAGCTTCATGTGCCACACCTGACACACAAGATTGTAGTAAAGATTCAATGAGGCGGCAGATGGCAGACCTTTAGCCCTGTCCTGGCTCAGGAAAAAGACTTGAATCTTAAGGGCTTTACATTTTTATCTTTGCTGTCATTGTCATTGTAGCTGAAATTTTCTTCAAACAATGGTGATAAACTGCAAATGTCTGAGACAGCAGAGGCTGAGAAGCTGTGCGTTTTCTCCATCTTCTTAAAGAATTTGCTTTTCTTCTTCCCAGGATAGAAGGAATAATTAATTGTTTGGGTTTTTCCATAAGATTATACTCCAAATGCAGAAGCCAATAGCATTTGAAATGTGAACTGACTATCAGTGAAGCAAGATTGGATTTAAATGCCTCAGTCTTCACTTTAGGGAAGTAATTAAGAAATCCTGAGAAAATAATCAGTATTTATAGTAATCAGTATTTATATGGCTTACGTCTGTTGTCCTGTTGTAGTTATTAATGACATTCGCTTTCACTCTCAAATGTATCTCAGTTTGGACAATAAATTACATAGTTACCCTAAATATTTAGGTCTGTATGAGCCTATCTTGAAATTAGGAATCTTAGACTAGAAACAAGGCAAATATTCATAAACAGAATAGCTAAGTAAATTGTGGTATATTCCTATAATGGATTACTATTATATAGCAGTGAAAATGAATGAAGCATATTAATGCGTGTAAACATGAATAAAACTGAGAACAAATATTGAATGAAAAGCAAGTTGCAAAAGAATACCTGCTACATAATTTCATTTACATGAAGTTTAATAAAGCAAAGTTAAATGACTTACTGTTTAGGGATACATATATATGTGATGAAACTATAAAGAAAAGCAAAGGAACAATTAACTCAAAATTCAGATTGATGTTTGCCTTCTCTGAGTGGGGGCTGGGGAAGGGCCAGAAATCATAGAAAAACAAATGACTTCATGATTTTACTCTATTTCTTAAACTCTGAGTTGGGTACATGGGTATCTAATTGTTGTTCTTTTATTTAAAATGTGTGTGCACATTTTGGTTCCTTAAAATATTACACATACATATACACACGAACCAAATAAATATACAGGGAAAGCATACACAAAATAAAAGTAAAACAAGATATTGCATGATATAAAATTTCATACTTTTGGTTGCATTGATGCGTGAGTGTAGGGAGAAGCTAGCTAGACTTCAGTCTTGGTACTGAGAGGATGGTGAGGCAGTTTGATAGTCTATGTAAGGCCCTAGTTGTGACAGGGCAAGCTTTGGTCTTGTTTTCCTCCTGCCAGGGTTACTGCTGCCCTCCTTCTAATGCATTAATCCCTTAATGTATGTCTTTAAATTCTCAAAAAAGTGCTGTGAGAGAAATTCTATTGTCATCTCCATGGCCTGGTTAAGGACAGTGGAGCACAGAGGGGTTAGGAAATCTAGAAGCTGGAAGTGTCCGCACTGGGATCTAACCTTCATTGTCTGCTGCCACTGCTGCCTCCAGTCTCACCTGGGACTGAGAGGGAGGCAAATGCCTGATATTTTCAGTTTTACAAAAGGTTTTCACTCCTTCCTGTTTGCGAGGATGGCATCTTCATCTGGCTCTGCTTGCCCCATGTCTCAGTTGCCCGAGAGTCTCTTTGGCTCTGTTAACAGGATGGCAGCTCCCCTGGCAACCCTGAGGAGAGCGAGTTTTCAGCCCCCGATACAGTGTAAGTAGGAAGTGGCTGTTTTCTGCGGAGCAGAAACATCTGTACTCAGGTGCTCCTGACCTGACGGATTTGGACTTAACCCTTATAAATGGTGGGAGGGGGTTGGCTTGAACAGTCCTGCGTGAAACTTGAATAATTTCTCATTTGAATTTATAGACTTAGTGTAGTTGTTTGAAGAATAAGTATGTACTTTGAAAGAAGAAAAGGGGTCAGTCGGGATTGTAGATGGACTGTAGGGAAGGAAGTGGATCCCAGTAGGAGGGACTGCTACAGTCAGAGAGAGACAAGCAGTATAATAAAGGAAAGCCTGACCCCAGTCTTGAGTCCCTGCTCTGCCCCTTGCTAGCCATGACCTTTGGCAAATTATATTACCTCACTGCACTCCATTCTCCTCATCCATATGTTAGAGATGATATTACTGTCAGACTGTTTGTTGTTTTCCCCAAACCATTACTCTTTCCTTCCTTGTTAACGAAACCAGCAGAGCTCACCTTACTCAAGAAGAAACAGACCTTTTCCCTGGCCTTAGGGGCAAGCATGCGAATGCCTTCTGGTCCATGAGATGTAGGGGCAAGTCAACCAGGAGATTTCCCTCCTGGATAGGGGAGAGGTAGAGGGAGAGAACCTCTGTTAGTGTTGCTTCTTGCTTCCTGCTTTGATTGCAGCTATGCTAGGATGTGATGCTTAAAATCCCAGCAGCCATTTCATGACTATGAGAGAGAAAACCAGGAGAGTCACAGAGATGCCAACCCCATATCTTGCCTTCACTGAGCCCCCTAGGCATCTACGGCATTGTCTATATCCAGATTTCTTTGATGCAAGGAAAATAGACTCCAATATATGTAGGTTACTGTAAGCTATTTTTTCTGTTACTTGCAATAAGAAAATTATTTTTAAAATATTTATTTCTTATTGGGTTCTTGTGAGAATGAGAACATATTTTTAACATGTCTGGAGCACAGTGGATATGTAATGGTAGTTATCATCATTCATTATCACCACCATCACCATCACCTCCAGGGTATCTCCAGGGACTGGTCACACTATAATAGTGGCAAAAGAGAAGAAATGTTGAAGGATTTCATCTCTTTCTTTTCTCAATACACTCTGCCTCTTATAAAAAGTTGTATAAGGCATGGTGGAGGACCCAATATTGAGGAAAGGATGGAAAGGTGATGGAATTGGGGGAAAAAAAAGAAGGAATAGAACTGAACAGAATGGGTTCATGGTTTGAATTTATCGTTCTCACATTTTATTTACCCAAAATTGGATTTGGTCATCCTAGGTCCATAATCAAAATAATTTTTAAAATAAAGGCAAATGAATTTATTTTATAGAGTTATTAGCATTCATGGCACAAAAACATTGTTAATGATTACACCCTTTAAATCTTTAGTAGCTAGTCCTTTAAACAGGAATAGTGCTTTTTTTTACAACATACAGTTCTGGTAGAGGATTATTATAATGAGTCAGTCTTTCTTTTCGACTCTCAATTACCTTTCAATCCAGTTGCCATCATTAAATTACATTTGTATTTAGTGTGCTGGAAGTTGGAGAGATGAGTGCATTACCATCAAAGCATGAAAGGCCAGTGCTTTGCATAATCATTGCTGGAACCATTCCTCAGATTCTGCATCTGTCACTCTCACCCTCCAGTGCCCTAGTTTGGGATTCTGCCCAAGCGAAGTTCTACTTGCTGGTTTTAATCATTTTCAAACCCCAATGTGGATTGTCTAGTCACCCATAGTTGCTTTTTTACATGCACATTTTTGCTTTAAGCGGATTCCCTGCGATGATTCCAGATTTGTCAGAATAATAAGAGAAAGCCTGCTTGATGCCACTGACAAAGTGGATACTTTGAACATCACCTTGAAGGAAGAGGTGAAAGCCTCAGCTGGTCTTATTAAGTAATAATAAAATGAAGAAACTGAGACCCTGATCCTCTTGAGAGGTGAAGAGGGGAAGTCTTTGATCTCCTGCAGAGCTTGCTGTGTCCAGGAGAGGGGAAGAGTTGGCTTGAGAAGATGGGGAGAAATGAGTGAAGTAGGTGGATGAGGCTGCAGTGTTGGATCTGTAGGTCAAAAATGAAAAAAGGAGGAACAAAACCAGGGATGCTGTTAAAAATATTTATCAGCTAGTAGAAATCAAGTAGTACCACATAACTGCTGTGAGCCACAGTACTAGTGCAGAGTCCTAGAGTTGCTGCTATACCAATCATGAGCTCCTGGAGAAGGTCTGGGTGCCCGAGAAGAGACCAGTTGGCAGGGGGATACTGAAGAGGATTAAACTACAAGAAAACTTAAAATCTTAAAGAACTGGTATAACCATGCTACAGCATGCAAAAGAAAATCAGCTCTAAACAACACCTTTTGTGTTCCCCGAAATGACATTGTATAGGGAAAGGGCAGACAGGGTAGGGTGTATGCCTCACCAAATGCCTGGCATATGGTAGCTGCCTGATGAAAATTTACTACTGAAAGAATTAATTAATGAACATGCCACAAAATGATGTATCAGAAATCCTCCCTACGTGCTAAAAGAAGAATTAATTTTCATGAGAATCTTCTTGTGGTTTGCCGAGTTTAAGGTTGTATCTTATATGTTTTCAGAACATGGAACTGGCATGTTTAGAAAAGGAAAAAACAGTATGTCCCTGGGGAGGGAAGGGAATAATTTTTCCTTTAAATAAAACCAGAGAGAGCTATTGAATCTCTTGCTGTTTTGCCCTTTGTACTCTATCTTGTAAAATTACTTTATGCAGGATGAAAATCAATAGTCTTTACAAATGCAGCTAGTTCAGTGTTTTGAAGGGGCATACATTAGATGGTTTGAGATATCTGTCATGGAGAATTAGAATAAAATGTACTTTTTTTCTGATGGGAAAATGTCAATGAAAAAGGACAGCAATCACTTTCCAACCACAGGCTCTATATCAGGATGAAGCATGGTGTTTGTGTTTTAGGACAAAATGTCTCCTTGAAGACATCATGAAGGTGTCAGAGAAAGTGTCTGGCATTGCAGAGTCAGGAAGTATCTCTTCTATAATGAATAAAATTTTTACTGTGGCCTTTGGATACCAAACTAACCCCATAAAAGAAGAACAGGTCATAGAGCTTTGAGCAGTAGGTAGTTCCGATGAGCTCACTTAGGAGGAGCTCGACTATATGCTATTTTTGGTAGATTATAAAAGATTCCAGGAAATTTGTTTGACTTACCCTGCTCCTGACTTTAAAGAATTTGAAGCAACTTTCAAAAGATGTATAATAATGAAGCTGGTAGACTGGATCTAGAAATTGAAAATCAGAAGCATGGAAAATAAGAGAATACTAAAATGCTATTGATAAGTGTTAAAATAGGCCTTTTGATTAATTTTTCATGGAACTTCCTGGCAGCCATGGCAAAAAGGGAAACATGATAAGGTACATAACTCACACTCTTAGAAAGGAGAGAGCATATAAGTTTCTCAAAGGAGGCTAATCTCTTCTAAATATTGCAATTTTATAAATAATAATCATACTATTATAGAGCTGATTATTTAATTTTCATCATTCTGTTTGCTTCTTTTCCTTGTTATAGTTACTCTTCTGTTTCATGGTCGCTGTATTGTCAGTGATCAACTCATTACTAGTGCAGTCAAGGAATACAGGGAAGTGAAAGGAGGGAGATTCAAATTAGTCATCTTTGTAGTTGATTGTAGTTCTGGTTAAAGTCATACATGATATATCATTTCAGCTAAGTTTGTACTATCTGTTACAATTTTTGTCAATTTTACAAATTTGATAATTTTTTTATATTTTCTAAGACCACAGAACAGAAAATTATATTTTTAAATCCCTATGACTTTATATAAAGCCCATCTAGATATAGCTTTTACATGGTTTTTATTTTTAATAGGTGTGTAATATGCTACAGCATTTTGTATAGTAATTAAAGTCTACTGTATACTTTGTTATCTATTTTCTATTTCCATTGAATATTCTTCAACATATTTATGAATGTAATTTGTTTCACTGTTGAAGAAAATTCAGGAAATAGGTTTACTGGATCAAAGAATATAACCACCTTTACTATTGTATTACTTTTTTAAAGCATCGATTAACTTTCACATATTTATCCACAAAGGAGATGAAAAGAACCGTTGACAAACTGTTTATCTCCATGCAGTTTATCAACAGCTCTACATCTCCTTTGTGGCTCACCTGTGTGTGCCAGTTCTCCTGATATTCTTGTCAATCTTTACAGCTAGAGTTCTGCAAATTTCTCATAATTAGCACTTAGTGATATCAGTGATGCTCTCCTTTGAAAATAGCCCTTTATTATATTTCGAGTTTGTAGCATACTGAATGTTGAGACTGCTAGTCATGCCCAACATTCATTCTCTTTTTTCAGGACCCAGAGAGGCCAGGCGACTAGTTCTCGCTGATAGAATGTTAGTAGAAGGGTTGTTTGATAGCTTCCAGGATCCTTTGGAAAAAACTGGTGTGTTCCCTTTGCCCTGTCTTGTTTATTTCTTCTCCCTCTCTTCTGCCTGGGACACAGTTATGACGACCGGAGCTCTAACCACCATACTGGATCATGAGAACAAGGACCATACTCAATGGATATAAGAAGAGTGCAATAGAAGGCTTTTGGTTCTATGAGGACTTTACGGACCAGAGCTAGCATACGTGGCAGTGTGCTCCCTGTCTCTGGTCACATGTAAAATAAATGCATTTTTATTTTGTTTAAATCATTCTTTTGGGTCTCTATTACTCACAGCTGAATCTAATTCTAACTGATAACATGGATGTGTTCATATAAAAGAGACTACATCAACAATTCAGGTGTCTCAAACATTATTTATTGGACGTGAATAGTTCATGGTTAGGCTGAAAGATGAGACAAAAGTAAAAGTAAGTTGCAAGGATTAAATGCTTTTTTCAATTCCTTTCTTATTATAGTCCTTCTTATTAAAAAAAATCATCTCAGTGACAATGGCTATGTTTATTGAGCTCTTCGTATTTGCTTATCTCATGTAATACCATATGAGGAGGTACCATTGCTATTATGATTTTACAGGTAAGATAAACGAGGCTGGAAAAGAAGACATTGGACTCCAGAGCCCAATGTCTTACCTATGTACGTAAGCCATCCCCTTACATATGCTGTTCTCTCTCACAGGAGCACCAACCTTCTCTGTACCTTCTTTGCCTAGTGACGTCTATGCACCCTAAGTCCCCACTCCTCCAGCAAGCCTTCTTTGATTTTTCAATGTCATTCCATAATCCTGTTGCCTTCATAGCACCTTATGCATATTCTATCATGGCATTTATGGAACATGTTGCTTATTGTCTCCCATGATAGACACTGAGGTCCTGGGTGAGGAAAGGTTGAGTCTTATTCTTTATTTTATCCCTAGAACCCAGCATGATGCCTGGCATATAGATGCTTAATAAATATTTGTTATTAAATGAACTCCTGTGGCTGTCCAAAAGAGGTGTCTGCTGCTTTTTAAAAGCTCTCTGTAGTATAGATTATTCTAATTAAAATTGTGTCATAGTAAAATGTGTCCTTAATTTTCATAGACTTGATTTGGGATATAATTTAGCTTTTCATCATATGTGGCATTTCCTCTTAGTTCTCAGCAGGCCAGCTCTGCTGTTAATGAATGCACAGTGTGAATATACTTGCATGCTATTCAACTGCAGTCATCTTTTGCATGCAGTCAGGAAAAAAATGAGATAGTTATAAACAGGCATATGCATGAATTCATTCAGAAAAATCAGTATCTGGATCCTGAATTGCATAATCATGCTCTTTTTATATTTAATGGGTGAATAAGAGGTTTCAGCTTTTCATAGAGTTAAAATGATGTGATGTTGTGTCAGAGGGAAGAAACTAGAGCTTCCCTGGATATAGTCAGACTCTGAGTGCTGTGTTGTTAATCATCCTTTACAAAATTCTCATTCAAAAGTATGCAAGCTGAATGAGGCTGAATCCCATTTACAGGACTGAAAATACATTCCTAATCTGAAAATTTCTCTAGGGCAGAGGGTCCTTAATTGAGGCACCTTGGAATCCCCAGCATTCAGTGCCATACCCTGCATAGTATAAACTCTCTTCAAATATGAGAATCAACAGGAGGAATTTATTTTCATATTTGCTGTCTCATTTAACTCAGAAGGCTACTTTTCTTGGATTGTTTGAGCCTTTTATTTTTTGTGTTTTGGGCCCATCTTACATTTTGGCATAGAAGTTAGCAGGAAAGAGCAAGGTAATGAAACTGAAATCCAAGGACAGAAAACTAACTGCTGCCCTCATCTTTTTATTTATTTACTTTTTTACTATTTTAACCAATTTAAAGTCAGTATTTTAAAACAATATTTTGTTGACATTTTTGCAACTATCACTACTATCCATTTCCAGAACCCTTTTCATCTTACAAAACCGAAACTTTGTCCCCATTAAACACTAACTCCCCATTCCCTTTCCTCAGCCCCTAGTAATCACCAGTTTTCTTTCTGCTATGAATTTGACTATCCTGGGTACCACATATAAGTAGAATCATATAGTATTTGTCTTTTTGTGACTGCCTCATTTCACTTGAGATAATGTCCTCAAGGTTTATCCATGTTGTAACATGTGTCAGAATCTCCTTTCTTTTGAAGGCTGAATACTATTTCAGTGTATGTACATACCTCATTTTGTCCATTTTTCAGAGTATGGACACTTTGGTGGTTCCCACTTTTTGGTTGTTATTAATAATGGTGCATGAACATGGATTGCAAATATGTCATCATCTTAATTTCACCTCCCCTATATGCTGTGTCCCAAGAAAAACTTAAAAATCTTTTGGCGTCATCAAAAATAAAACTGCTTCGAAGGGTATTATCAAGGCAGTGAAAAGAAAACTCATACAATAGGAAGAAATATTTGCAAATCATGTAAAAGTCTTATATTCATAATATATAAAGAACTCTTACAACTCAACAATAACAACAGCAAAAAACAAATAACCTGATTAAAAAATGGACAAAGAATTTGAATGGACAGTTCTTCAAAGAAGATATACAATTGGCCAATAAGTACATGAAAAATGCTCAACATTATTAATCATCATGGACATGTAAGTCTAACACTTAGTATCAGCTAGGATGACTGTAATAAAAAAGACTATAATAAGTTTTGACAAGGATGTGGAAAACCTGGAAATTTTACATACTGTTGATGGGGATGCAAAATGGTGCAACCACTTTGGAACACAGTTTGGCACTTCCTCATAATGTAAACACAGAGTTACCACGTGACCCAGCAATTCCACTCCTAGATGAAATAAAATGTGTCCACACAAAACTCGTACACAAATGTTCATAGCAACATTATTCATAATAGCTGAAAAAGTGGAAGTAATACAGACATTCTTTAACTGATAAATAGATCAATAAAATGCGATTTAGTCATATAATGGAATATTATTTAGCAAAAAAAAAAAAAAGAATGAAGTACTGATAGATTCGGTAACATGGATGAACCTCAGAATACATTATGCTAAGTGAGAGAAGCCAGTCAGTCACAAAAGACTATCTGTTATACAGCTCCATTTATATAAACTGCCCCAAATAGGTAAATCGATAGAGGTAGAAAGTTGGTTAATAGTAACCTAGTGTGGAGGTAGGGGACAGGTAGCAGGGTAGAATAGAGAGTGACTGTTAATGTGTATAAGATTTCATCTTGGGATGATAAAAATGTTCTAAAATTAGATAATTGTGATGCTTGCAACGTACTAAATATACTAAAACCCACTGAATTGTATACTTTGAATGGATAAACTTTATGGTATGAAAGTAACATCTCAATAGAGCTGTTAAAATTTAGCAGCAATTTCTCAGTATTCCACAGGATGAGGGTGTATATCATGAAAGCAGTCTTTTTTTTTACCCTCTATAAAGTAGAATGCTGTACTCTTTGGAGAAGAAATTAGGGAATTTCCCACTGAAACTTTAAGGGAAAAAGAAAATTAAAATATTTTATTTCCCAGGATTGTAAGAAATCAAACAAATTTTGGCAATATTTATTCCTTTTCTAGATATGTAGCATTTTTTCCCTCTAACAAGTGAGGACAAAATTAACGAAATTGAGCCTGCATCAGAGGACTTTAACAAACAAAGATATTTTTGGTCTGTCTTTCCCTTGGCATGTAAATCCTTTTCTCTCTGACTTTGTAGGCCAGGTAGTATATACCATGGCACTGTATGTCTAGACTTCTCACCTAAAGTGATCTTTTTTGCACACGATTCTCATCTTCCCTTATTGGTATTCTCATCTTCCCTGCCACTCAACTGACTTTTAATGAAACAATAGTCAACAGTCTTCTTCCCTCTGTCTCATAAGTCAGTTTTAGGCTTATTAGTATAAGTAGTTAAGACTAATTGAGAGAGCTTTGCCTATTAATATTTCAAAAAGGTTTTACCTATTAATATTGGAGTTTTCTGTAGATTTTATTTATCCCCATCATTCCTGGCTTTGGTTATCACATGGCCAAACATTAGTCAGATTATCCTTTAACTCTTAGCTCCCCTTGCCTTTCTGGTCTCCCTCACACAGGGCCTTGTGTTTGGGTGCTGGCTTATTTCTTCACCAGATTGTGGAATCTTGGGAGGACAAGCAACAGCTTTAAACTTCTCATCATGCTACATAGGAGCTTAGTAATTATTTGTTGAATGAATAATTCTGGGCAGATAGAACTTAAGGATGCAAGACAAGAAAAGTAGTTTCTATGTAGTAGTAGCTGTGCATTGTTATTTAATGTCTGCTAAAAGAATGTTACACTATCAGCTGAGAAAAATGTGTACTGCTTACTGTTGATTGATTATGACATAGTTATACAAGTATGCTAACATGACATTGAAGCACATGAATTAAACTACAAGAATGACAATAATGTTTGACTTTTCTTCTTGACAATCTGTGAATAAAATTTATCAGTCCAGAACCTCCCAAAGGCACCTTTGGGATGTGAGCTCTGGATGTCTTTTTGGTTTTTGTCGGTAGGGCTGATGAAAGCCAGCGGTTCTGTCAGGTGGTCTGACCAAGAGGAAGATAAATCTAATCCAGATCCATGCCCAGACTTTTAAAACAAGAGTCTTATTTCCTAATATCCTCTGCTGTACTATAGCTTGATTTTAGTTGGCCAAGAAGAATGTGATTCTTCTTAAGTCCCTGTGGTTTTGATTGTTGTTAGAACTAGAATGTGGAATATTTACCATAAGAGAGTAGAAGATAAAATTTTAATTTCCATTTCAGCAAGTTGATTTTTAGAGATTAAAGAATGAGGAGGTGAGTAGATGTAATGTAAATGTCACCATCTTATCAGTACTGATGGCTAACATTAGAGGGGCAAGAAGCTGCAGACCTGATGACACTGATAATCAGCTTTTCTATTTATAGATCTGGTGATGTTTCCTTTATCCACATTCCATTCTAACTTTTCAGGGAGGATGAGCCTTACTCCAAAGTTCTGGCAACCTGAATTTGAGACCTGGCCCTGCCTTTGACTTTGAATGAATCGTAGCCTAGATTATCCTATCCCCAGGCAGCACTTTGGATATTTGTGGGGGCAGTCACAGTTATGGGTGTTACATTCTTATTTGATTTTATTTCAGGATAATAAAGGTAGCATTATAAATACTAATTATAAAAAGAGAGTGGTGAATCTTTAGCTTTAGCACTGAGAACCACTTGAGTAGATCATGAGGCTCTCTGAGGCTTTATTTTTCCTTCACCTCCTTCTGAAATGGAGATAAAGTCTGCCCTACCTATCTTAATTATTTTGAGGATCAGCTGTGGAAATAATGTGAATCTGAGTCTCTGAGTGTGTTTCCCTGCAAAATGGAGATAATGTCAGTTTACGTAGTCCTTGTAAGGATTAAGTAACATCATGTATATAAAGCACTTGGTAAATGGTAAAGCAGAATGCAACAGTAATGTGTCCACCATCATTTAATTATTTAACCCTGAAGTCCTACTGTTAACTCTGCTGCCTAGCCATCTGTCTTAATGTTGACTGGATGAATTTGGTGATGTTTCATTTTTATATCCCAGACCTCACTATGTTCTCTCTCTGAGCCCTTCCTGGAATTCTTTTCCCATTATCTCTGCCTCTCTCAATCTGCTCCTCTCTAAACATTTATCTCATCTAACCTCACACAGGTTCCAGTGAGAAAAGTCTTCTCTTTCTGTTAGTCTCCTGTTCATTTACTTTTTAGAGCAGATGGTTATCTTTCTATGCACATGTATCTTACTGCTTCCTGGAATTTAAGTCCCTTGGCCTTAGCACAGGGCTGTGCAGTTGGTAGATACTCAGCAGTTGTTTGTTAATTTTCCACACACAGGAGACATGCTTTAGAATAAAACAAGCCAGCAAACCTAAAATTTTTCTTCCTTGAGGATATATAACCACCCAAGCAGTAAAGCTAAATAGTTATAGGCATACCTCAGAGAGATCATGGGTTTCTTCCAGACCATCTCAATAAAGCGAATATTCCAATAAAGAAAGTCACATGAATTTTTTGCTTTTCCAGTTTATATCGGTTTTGTTTACATTATACTGTAGTCTGTTGAGTGTGCAATAGCATTATGTCTAAAAAAAATGTGCAAACCTTAATTTAAAAATATTGGATTGCTAAAAAATACTAAACATCATTTGAGCCTTTCATCGAGTCAATATCCTTTTGTTGGTAGTGCATCTTAAGTTGGTGTTGATGGCTGCTGACTGATTAGGGTGATGATTACTGAAGGCTTTAATAGCTGGGGCAATTTCTTAAAATAAAACAACAACGATTTTGCCACATTCTCTCTTTTTTTTTTTAACAAAGGATTTCTCTGTGATATGCGATACTGCTTGATAACATTTTACCCACAGTAGAGCTTCTTTCAGAATTGGAGTCAATTCTCTTAAGCCCTACCACTGCCTTATGAACTAAGTTTATATAATATTCTAAATCCTCTGCTTTTATTTCAGCAATTTTCACGGCATCTCAAGAAACCAGGACATAAACAACATTTATCAATTTACCATATGGGCATATTTTGTGGTACCCCAAAATGATTATAATAGTACATCAAGGATCACTGCTTGAAGGTCACCATAATAAATATAATAATGAATAGTTTGAAATATTGCAAGAATTACTAAAACATGACACAGACACACAAAGTGAGCAAATGTTGGAAAAATGATGCTGATAGACTTGCTCAATGAAGGGTTGCTACAAACCTTCAATTTGTAAAAACAAACAAACAAACAACAACAAAAAAAACAATGCAGCATCTGCATAACACAGTAAAACAAAGAGCAATAAAACAACATATACCTGTAGAAACTTTTAGAACAGGAAAGAGCTTTAGGGAGTTATTCTTTATTGCATATAATAGGTGCTTTGTCTACTTTTTATCCTTTTTTGTAAGAGCACTGAAAGATAAGATGCCCAAGGTCACTCATCTAGAAGTTGTAGAAGGGTAGTTGAAATCTGTCTCTGTTTTCAAAACCCATGTTCCACTATTTTATTCTGCTTCCTAAGGGAAATGAAATTTTGATCATCACTAGAAAATAGCATTTGGGATAAGAAATCTGAAAGAGTCAGTGCTAAGTTAAAAAGAAAAAGGCATGACAGGTGAGGACACTGAGCAACAAGTATTACATGGACACTACTTAATGCCACACTGATGTTTTGCTAGGATACCAAAGATGGGGAGAGGGGCTTTATCCTCAAATCTCATGAGAAAACCTAGAAAAACATGTAGAATGCAGCAAGCAAATCTGAATAACATAGTAGTAAGTTATAGTTTCGAGGACAAGATTGTGGGTTTGGGTCCCAGCTCTACAGCTTTTTCAGCTATGAGATTTGGAGCAACCTCCTTATTAATTATATCTGTGCCTCAGTTTTGTAAAATATGGGGTTGATAGTAGCGCTTGTCCCTCAGGGTAGCTGTGAAAAGAGAGAATACACATAAAGACTTTTAACAGTGCCTAGTACATGATCAGGACTCAGTAATTGTAGGTTGGTATTATTAATATTGTTAAAAGGACCAAAGGAAGTATCGCATAGAGACTTCAGACATTCCTACTGCTTGGCAAGAGTCAGAAGCTGATGGCCTAGTGTCGGCCTCTGAAGTCTAATGGTTATTGCAACCCTGTCTTTCCTCACCCCCTGGAGATTCCATCCAGAGTTCCCCCATGCACATGTATCTGGCAGCGTGTACAGTAAAGGCCAAATTCAGACCCAGGCCTTACCCTGTAATCACAGTAATAATATTCTTTGACTAAGAGACGAGCTTCTGTTGCTAAGAGATTCTGTTATTAAAAGTAAATACCAACACACTCTATTCTCCCTCCAGGAATTCAGAATAAATTGACTTCCTAGGCAGGGTTTGTAACTAAATACTAAGTCCTTCACACTGTTCTCTGGGCGTCCCAGTTAAGCACCAGAAAGGCGTGACGAGTTTATGAGGGTTTTGTATTTGTCGATTAGGCCCTTGCCTGGTTTTAGAAAAGTGCTTCAGTTATTAACTGGGTAAGGCCGCGTGGGCCTAAAGCTACCTGTTAGGCTGGCGAGGTATTTAGCAACATCAAGGAGTGTTTCCCTAGTGGGGTGTAGAAAATGTGAAAGGACTAGATCTAAAAGGGAAATTCTGCCTGTTTCTGACCTCAGCGTTCTGGCCAGCCTTGGGCACTAGCTCCTCTCCTTCCCCACCAGAAAAAGAGAGACCGAGAAGGTCCTCCAACCAACTGGCATTTGGGAATGGAATGTGGGAAATGGCAAGTATTCTTTCATCGGCTTCTTTTTGTGTACCTTATAATGCTTATGTAATTGCTTTCCTCTTCATTAAGGCCTTAGAACTACACTGCTGGATGTAGGCACACCATCCTGCTGGTCATGAAATCAGAGAGACTGGGGCTTATGACATGAAGCCTGGGAAATAATAGCCTTCCTTCCAGAGAGGGTCCTTACCAACCTTTACACCTGTTCCAGGGTCCTGTTCCCTAGAATTCCAGGAAGCCCACAGTCGCTCCTGTACCCAATTCCTGAGACTTGGAAAAGCTGCTGTTGAATAGGTCTAGCTGCAAAACAAACAAGTGAACAACAACAAAAAGAAAAAGAAAAAACATGGTCTTGAAAAGATGTGGAGTGAAAGAGCCATGGGAAATCACTGCTACAGCGCCTTCCCAGGGCTTACCATATCCGGAAATGTTGCTGGTATTCAGGTGACAGCAACTCTGTACTTTTTACCACCAGCTCAGAGTGGTGGGGGCCCTCCCTTTGCCCTGGTGAGCAAAGGAATGGGAGGTCAGGGAGGCAGAGGGAGGGAGAGGAGGTACAGGGCTCACCATCTGTTCTGTGAACAGTGCTTGAGAGGATCTCTTGTAAACCATACACTGAGATGCAGAAAATGAACAAATGTTCTCTGTTTTTATTCTTAAAGGTCAACTTCATGTTTTAGCCCCAGTCATGCATTAATAATAGCCAACATTCACTGAACTCTTAACATTTCTCGTTAAACCCTCACAGCCCTGTGAAGAAATTACTAATACCCACATCTTTACAAAAAAAGGAAACGAAACCTAAAGAAGATTAACTTTCCTATGACATCACAGCTACTAAGAGATGGCACTAGAAGTTAACCCAGGTCCATCTGCAACATCATCCATTTAGCCATGATGCTAGGCTGTTTCCTGGCTTTGCATTTTATATTTTCCTCTAACTCCATAGTGCAAATACTGCCTGTAATATATTAAGACCATTTTTTGGTTTGTATTTTGCATTGGTGAAATCATATAAATTGATTTTTTTTAACATTCAGCTTTCAGTGCTGAAAGGTTCATTTCAGCCAGTTTTTTTTTGCTCCAAAAAGGAGTCTCCCTCTTTCGAACAGAGCACAGGATGTTTAGAAGTCTGGGGCATGCCATGGAGAGCTCTGAAAGAGAATCTTTGATGGGAGCAGTATACCCAGGGGACCCTCTCTTCCTTCTCTCCCCTCCTAGTCTCCCTCCTTTTAATCCATGCTGCCACTCCCCTCTGTACTGGATATCCTAATACCCCCATTTCTCTCCAACCCAAACCTCTTTCTTGAACCACATCTAAGAAGTATGCTGACATTTTCAAAAGGCCTTCTTAGTGGTGAGAAAAACCAAAAGAAAGTAATAGCAGAGAAGTGTTGTTTAACTGCATGTTTCGATCTCTAAAACTATGAATTTTACTGAGCCCCTAATGCCTTCCCCTAAAATAATTACACTTCAGCTCTTAATAGATGTGAACAAACTCCTAGCCCATTGCCTGGCCTGTAGGTGCCGTCTTATTTCCTCAGCACCTGGGATCTGGTTTATTTGTTACCCACTTCCTTTTGAAATGCAAACTTTTTTTCTCCAGATAGGGTCCTCATAATGAATTCTCATTTCCAGTCTGAAGAATTGTGATGGTTTTTAAATATGTCCATAAATTCTCCTCCATTTAAAAGGTGGAGACTACTTTTCCTCCCTTTGAGTGTGAGCTGTGCTTGATGACTGACTTCTAATTAATAGGAAATTGAGAAAGTGATGGTGTTAGACTTCGAAGGTTAAGTCATAAAAGGCATTGTGACTTCCGTTTTGTTCTCCTTTGGATTACTACTCCTGGAGGAAGCCAACTGCCATTGTCATGAGGATGTTGAATCCTATGGGGAGGCCCATGTGGAAAGGAAATGGGGGCTTCCTGCCAACAGTCATCTGAGTGAGCCATCTCAGGAGTCGATCTTCTAGCCCCGGTCAAACCTTCAGATGAACACAGCCCCAATTGGCATCCTGACTGGAAACTCTTGAGAGATTCTGAGCCAGAACAACCCAGCTAAGCTGCTCTTGAATTCTTGACCCACAAAAACTGTGAGATAATAAACGCTCATTGTTTTAGACCACTAAATTTTGGGAGTAACTTGTTATGCAGTAACAAATGATTGGTATAGTGGTATTTGGGGCGATGATTATTATATGCTAGTATTCACATCTTTATTTCCAGTTCATTATCATGTTTAGGAACTTATTAGCTGGGTAAGTTATTTAAATTAAGCTTCAATTTCTATCTCTCTAAGTTGGAGATAATAATAGAATCTACCTCAGTTAATTGTTTTGAGTAGCTGGTTCATATTAGGGCACTCAATAAATGGATGGCTGCTAATATTATTAATATAGTCTAAACTAATGTAATTCTTGGTTCCTTTTTCTTTTATCACAATTCATTCTTTTCTTTTACTGACACAGCTTCTCACTTCCTTGAGAAATCTGATCAAGAAATTTCCTCATGATAGTGCTCACTTGGAAAGATGAAACTAAAGGTTTTGGGGGGGCTTGTCCTACCTCTTTCAAAAACAGAACAACCAAAAAACAACTTTCTGTAGCACTGTGGGCTTGGGTGTCTTTTTGCCCTTGTCATATGGTACTATGATAGATTACTTATGGATTTTCCCAATCAACAATAAGCTTTATGAGGGAAGGGAGGAGCCTACTGTCTTTGTTTCCATAGTACCTAATATCAAATAAATGGATGGATAAATTAGATCGCTTCCTGTGCTATATTTGCACATATCTTGTTCCTGGCATTTAATGTCATTAAAATGATTAACTTTTATCTCAGCAAAAGAGGATACATATTAAAAAACAAAAGCAAATTGGAGAGTCTGTTGTTCATTTTTCTCTCTGCCTTTCCAGCCCAAGAAACCTTTTATATTACTGCTTATTTATTGTAGGTTGATAATTGTTCTTATTTCCATACCTTTTTAGCATGTAGGGGCCATTTAGAAGTCAAGGAATGTTGCTGAGAGAACTTCTTCACAGTAGCTGAAATATAGTTGATTATTCGAGGCATTTAAATTTAAAATTGTGACTCAGATTATTTATTACAATTCGAATTCTCATACAGGGACATTAAACATTTTTTTTCTCTAATGTTGGAAGGCAGCATAGAACAGGGAAAGTGAATGGGGTTGTTTCTGACCTAGGTCCAAATCCAGATTCCAGAATTTATAAGCTATCTAGCTACGTAGCTGTGCCTCCAGCTGTTTCATCCCCAAGTCTATTTGTTCCACTTGGTATGGATGACAGTGAAGGACATCAGAGAGCACTTCTACTCAGCCTCACTCCCACCCAAGCCCCCATGAATCTTCACATCCCATATTCCCTCTCTTTGGTGTCTTCTTATCCATTAGACATTTAATAGTTTATCATATGCCAAACAATGCCGAGCATAGGGGCTATACCACCAAGGGGTCTCTGAGGACTGACAAGTTGAGGTCTACATGTGAATGGGTACCGGTCTACTCTCCAGCATTAAGAATATTAAGGGTTAAATTTCTCTTAGCACAAATTCTGGGTCAGAGTTAGCCCCTGGTGATTGTATCATTCCAGTTGGTAGGTTTGGATGCTGTAGAGCAGTGCTGTGTGGTGTTTACTTTCAGTTTGCTTTGCTAAGGGAAATCTGGGACTTGTTATTCTGTTGTTAAAACATTAATTAGTTGTACTTGAGACAGTAAACATCATGTAAGCCAAAATTAGTAATTTTAATATGTTTTCTGCTGAAGCCAAGTGGGAGGGAGAGCCAGATCTGATGGGATGTGAGCCTAATGCTCTAGAACCAAAAGCAAAGTGATGCTCAGCAGAATTAACCAGGGAGGAGGGACTGTCCCCATGGTAAACACACAGACCTTTTAGGAGAATCCTGGAAACTGGAAAAAGACAACTTGTTCATGCAGCTCAGGGTTTTTCCTACAGAATTCGTCTGTTCATTCCATTCATCCATTCATCCATCCCTCCCTCCTTCCTTCCCTCCCTCCATCCTTCATCCCTCCATACCTCCATCCATCCCTTTATCTATGTCTTTACTCAGTCCATCCATCCATCCATCCACCCACCCATAAGTGCCTGCTGTATATCAGAGGTAAACAGAAGTAGTTCTCATTCTTAAGGAATTTGTGGTCTAATAAAGATAGATAATTAACAAACAGTTATGATACAGTATTATATATTTTTAAAAATATCAACACCCAGTGTTAGTAAAGGGAGATGAATATTTATTCTTAAACACTGATGCTGGGAATATTAATTGATGCAGTTGTTCTGGAGAGTAATTTGGTAATACATACAAATGCTCTAATTTGTATTTCCATTTGTCAAGCAATTTCACTTGTAGGACTCTATCTTGAGCATATAATAGTGGAAATATAAATATATATATAAGAATGTCCATTATTGTTTTTATGACAACCAAAAACAGAACAAATGAAATGGCCAGCAATGTTTGGACATACAAGGGAATACAGTACAGTCTTGAAACGATGTGTTTTGGAAGAGCATTATATGTGACCTATGGAATTAATTCCATATTGTTAAAAGAGTAGGTCAAAAAACAATAATTTTAGTTCTTTGTGAATTTTCAAATTTTTTACAATAAAAATGAATTACTTTTGTAGTTATGAAAAGCATAACTATAGACCTAATAAAAGTGGAGTTTGGCTAAGGGCCTTGGCTAAGTGCTTTTGGGCACTGAGATAAGCACTCAGGAGTGGAACTCAGCTGAAACAAAGTGTTCTCATCCTCATGCATGCATGTGTGCATTAATTCATTGAACAGATACCTGTATTTGCAGGTAGTGAGTCAGGTAGTAAGGTTAGAGAGGTAGACAGGAGCCAGATTATACAGAGCCATGCAGATCATATTAGGACTTTGGGTTTTATTCTACATGGGATGGAAACTCTTCAAGGATTTTAAACTGAGTGGTGGCATGATCCGATTACTTTGGCTGCTCTGAGCCACCATAGTCAGAGGTAACTGAGGCAAGAGGGCTGCCTGTTGAAATGTTTGGAGAGCTGGATTCCTTAGTATTGCTACACATCTGTCCGCTTAAGCTGTGGCTTAGTATAGTCAGGAAGGTGGCTGTGAGTCCCTGTGTGCCAGACAGCTTCCACTGGCAGCTCCAGATCCCCTTTGCCATCCTGCTCTGAGCTCTGGGAGGCTGACTTGTGTGAACCAGTTAAGAAGCTCCCTCAGCCTCCAGTTTCCAAGTGGTTTCAGCCAGTAGGGAGGCTAGTGAGAGTGGATGAGGGGGCAACAGTGATTTGGGGGATAAGTTTTCCCCAACTTCTTCCCTGTTAAGGTCACCTCTGGCTCCTGAGTTCCTTAGCCACATGTTTCATCCTCTGTCAAGGAAACTCTCTACATTACTCTCTCCTACTGGGGTTGGTAAATGTACCTTCCCTTCACCCTGTCAGGCCCAGGGCAGTGTCAGTTCCTATGGTTATGAGTCCTGTGGTATTGTACTATCTCTTGAGGTTTAAGTTTGACATCTGTTTCTAGCAGGAACCCTGTCTGATAATCCGCTTTCTTCCTGGTGGGATCTGGGATATTCTGACCAAATAGGAGATAAGGGCTGTTCCACAGGATCCCATGGCCCAGAGTAGCCTTGTTGAGGGCTTCGGTTCATGGGACTTTCCAGAATAGGCCTCAAGAGCCATGATTCCAGGCGAGGTTTGGGGAAGCTGATATATTTAAGGGCACTTCTAGATAATCGAGGAAATTAGACCACAAATGGGATATTTGGTTATATTAAAGATTTAATGTCAAATTTTTAGCTGTGGTAATAGTTACGTAGTTATGTTAAAAAAAAAAAAAACAAGAGTCCTCATCTTTTAGAAACGTACTAAAGTATGGATGAAATACAATGTTTGGGGTTGATTTCAAAATTATCCATGGGAAGGTTGATAGTGGCTGTAAGTTTAACCATAAATTAATGATTATTAAAGTTGGATGATTGTGACATGGGAATTTGATACATTTTAATGTTCTCTCTTTATGTTAGAATTTTTATAATAAAAAGTTCGAAGTCCATACACCCATTAAGAGTTAGGTTGAAGATGAGCCCCCAGTAAATATCTCTTAAGTCTTTCTACTTCTTGAGAAGCAAACTAATGTGAATGTTTACTCTTCAGCCACTCACATGTTGAGCTTTCTTTCAGAGACTGTCTTGGGGTCATCTGTCATCAGGGAGTGGCAAAGTGTTATGCTGAAACAACAGCAGAGGATGTTTTAAACTATGCTTTGTGCTTTCTAAGAGAATTTCTTCTATGATAATAAGTTCACTGGATAGCAGAATTTGCTTTAGGTTGGGTTAGAGGTTTTTAAAAACACTCCACTAGAGTCCCACCAAACAATGTCTTTCAGGGAAAGCAAAGAGTGGAGTGGAGAAAGGGTTCTTGTCTGAGAAATGTGAATTTTTCACTAACAAGCTGTGTGGCTTTGGACATGTCATTTAGCTTCTCTTCCTTTTAGCCTCATTTTTCAAATATAAGGAACAAGAGAATTGGACTAATTTCTCTGGTCCCTTCCAAGTCTCAAAATGTTATTTTTAATAACTTTCTGACTAACTATATTGGTGTTCACTAGAGAAAATCAGGAGCATGTGGAAAAGGCAAAAACAGAAATAAAAGTCACCTTAATTCTATCTCCCAGAACATAACTCAGGGTTTTTCAATTCCTATACATGTTATTATTCTTAAGGATCAAATGTATATAACATATTTTGTTGAACAACTAATCTGTATGTTGTGTTGACCATTGGAGAAACATAAAGTTGAATAAACATGGTCTCTGCCCTCTAAAAGTCGGTAATTTAATGTCAAACACTGTTCCCTACATCTTTACATGTTGAGTAGTTCCCTTGCACAAGAAGCCCTTCCATCTGTCACTTAAATCTGCTGAATTTTAGTGCCATTGATGATGTAATTTTGATTATATTTGAAGATATTTTATACCCTTAATGTTATTTCTTCTGATTATGTGTAGAAGGAGAGCTCTCATAGGCAGGTTAATGAGGAAAGGACAGACTTTTTCTATTACATTCAGTTTCTTTGACGACTTAACCAAGCATATCAAAACTGTTGGGGAGAAGCCGCTTGTCTGCCTTGTCACTTGCTCTTCCTCAGGCCACACTGCCACCTCTGATGAAGGCATAACTAGCAATGCGGCAGCCACAGAATGGGGTGGCTGGCAGAGGCCGAAAAGACTTTAGGAGTCACAGATCAGCTGGAAGCCAACCTTTCTTCCCTGGGACAGTTTACCTTGCAACCAGATGCAGCCAGAAATCCTAGAAATCTGACCAATATGATAAAAGGGATGAGAAAGTAAAGAGGAAGGGTAGGAGTTTTGAGAGACCTCAACTTATTTGGATAAGATGTGTTAATAAAGGCCACTTAACTTCCATCTAGCATGCCAGGGGTGTTATATTTATTCATTAATTTTTTGTATATTTTCCACTCCAGTTCTGAAGTGGAGATTTGTGACCCCATTTCTCCAAAGGAACTAAGCTCTTTTCTGCTCTTCTTGGTATGCCCCAGTCCCTCAGCCCCCACCCCTTCAGCCTGATAAACCAAATCTTGCTCTTCCTTGGGTCTCAGCTTGTCACATCCACAGTAGGTCTTTTTGATGCCCTTATCTAAAGAAGGTCTTACTATCAAAACTATATCATAAGACCTTGTATTTTTCCTTTACAGCACTTATGGTCATCACTTAATAAATGTCTTTGTAAAAAAGGTTCTAGTAGACATATACTTTGCTTTACATATTGATATTTTGGGAGATGCATTTAAGAACATATAGATGATTTGACAGGTAGCCAAATAGATGTTATATCCAGCAGAGCCTTGATCAAAAGAACTATATTTTGCTTTTAAAAGTCAGGATTCTTTTAAAGCCTACATATAATAAAGCTTAAAAATAGCTTCCTACCTTAAAGTATGTTTTCCATCCTTAGAGGTGATCTTTTTCGAAAATAACCCAAATGTTACACTTAAATTTAAAACAACCAGAAACCAAGGAGCAGAGCTACCTACATACATGTCTGCTGTCTCTGCTGTTAATCAGTCTGTATCAAACTGAGTGGTCCTTCTAAGTGTTTGCCAGCAGGTGGTGACAGTGCTGTCTGTGCAGTTTAAGTTTCCTTTTATTTGTTCTTTATAAAATATAGACTACCTGATCATTATAGGGCAAGTCAGAAAGCACATTGGAGATGAGTGGGTGGAAGTAACTTAATCCCACTATCCACAGATAATCAGCACTAAAGTTCTGGCATGTTACAGCCTTTGTTGCAAACTGACCTGAGCCAGTTCAGTAGTTCACATTTAATGAGGCCATTTTTGGTGGATATCAGTAGCCTCCAATGAGCGTAGACCCTTGGAGATGAGGACCATGGGTCTCCACCACTGCAACTTCCCTAAGAGGCAGAGGATAAAGGAAAAGCAGTTCTCAGAACAAATTCAGCTCCAGAGACAAAGCTGCATCAAGCAGGCACATTAGCCCATGCTAGGAAATGCTGATGAGGACCCAGCTCCTGGCTTTCTAGGCACACAGACAAGCATCTTGCATGAAAGATCATGGTGCATGTGGTAGCAGCAAAATGCCTATAGTATTCAGCTAACCTCATGGACTGACTCAGGCCACAGAACCCACCATAACACTGGGTTGGAGGGACTTAGGCTTCTGTGCTCACTTAATTCTCATCCCTGGTTATGAGAAAGCAGAATTACTGGTTTAGCATTTCAGGCTGATCTATATATTTTGAACACCTGTCTTTTTACCAGTAAAAATCATTTCTAATGTATATTCTGTTTATTAACAAACCCTCTGATATTGATCAAATGTAAAAGTTGTTGAAACCTTATAATAACCTGTGGAGTGCTAACTTTTGATTAAAGTCTTTCAAATGCTAAATAATTGCTTTTAGGGTATAAATTAAAAGTCATACATCTGTATATCATATTGTTAGTGTTGGAGTATTTTGAAGAGAATTTGAGACACTTTTTCAATGTATGTGTAGAGTGTGTGTATGTGTATAAACTGCTTAACACTTTTCAATTTATATTTGTGTATATGTGTTGCTTTTAAAAAGTTGGATTACATACTATGCATGGTTTTATAACCTCCCTTTGTCATTAATAACATGTTATGAATATATTTCCAAATCAATATACTCTGCATTATCAGTTTTAATGACTCCATAGTATTCCATTTTATAACACAATTTACTCATAGGTCATTATTAATGGACATTTGTGATTTTTACAACTTTTTGCTATTATTGGCATCACTGTAAAGATGATCTTTGTACATGTACATCCTTAGAAATGGAATTGCTGAATAATAGGGTAAGCACATTAAAAATGTTTTTAAAAATTTCAAATTACTTTTTGAAAGAATATTCTTACCGGCACCTGCTTTCTTAAATACTCTCCCACACTAGAAAGACTATTAAAAAAAAAGTTTGCCCATCTGATAGGTAAAAAATGGTCACTCATGTTAATCTTATTAGTGAGATAGGACTTAAAATTTTTTTTTTGCATTTCTCCTTTTATTATTGTTTCATAAAAATGAACCCTACATACATCTACTCTCCCTGTCATTTGCTAGATGCCTTAAAATTGTTTGTTTGTTAGATTGGGAAACCTAGAGTCAAAGCATTTTATTTATTTTTATTTTTTATGTTTATTGGGGTAAATATTGGTTAATAATATGATTATATAATTTTCAGGTGCACATTATAATTTGACATCTATATATTCTATTGTGTGATACCTCCCAGAGTCCAGTTTCCTTCAGCTACCGTATATTTGATCCCCTTTACCCACTTCACCTTCCCCATACTCCCCTATATTTGACTCCCTTTACCTCCTCCCGCCTCCTTCACCACTCCCTACCCTCTGGTAACCACTAGTCCATTGTCCATGTCCCCAAGTCCCTGTTTTTCCTTTTCATTTGTTGCTTTTAGGTTTATATCCCACATATAAGTGATATTGTGAAATAAGTCTGGCTTATTTCACTTAGCATGATTATCTCGAGGTCCATCCGTGTTTTTTGCAAATGGCAGTATTTCATCTCTTCTTATGGCTCAGTACTATTCCATTGTATACATGTACCACAGCTTCTTTAGCCAATCATCTATCGTAGGACACTTCGGTTGCATCCATGTCCTGGCCACTGTGAATAATGCTGCTATGAACATCAGTATGCAAATATCTTTTCAGATATGGGTTTTCAAGTCTTTGGGGTAAATACCCAGTAGAGAGATTGTTGGATCATATGGTAAATCAATTCTTAGTTTTTTGAGGAAACTCCATACTGTTTTCCATAGTGGCTGTACCAATTTACATTCCCACTGGCAGTGTATGAGGGTTCCTTTTTCTCTGTATCCTCTCCAACATTTGTTATTACTTGTCCTGTTGATTATAGCTATTCTAACAGGTGTGAGATGGTATCTTATTGTGGTTTGATTTGCATTTCCCTAATAGCTAGTGACATTGAACATCTTTTCATATATTTGTTGGCCATTTGTATGCAAAGCATTTTAAATCATCATTTTTCTCATTGAAACCCCTTTCCAAAAGTGAGACAGTGTTTCACCTGTGCGATTTCCAGTTCTCTTCCAAGAATCAGTTGAGCATTATTTTAGACCCTCCTGTAGGAAGGCATAAAGATACCTTTTAGCTTCCAGACTGTTTAAAGAGAATGGTGAGATGGTTAGGTTGTCAGCATTTAAACCTGTCTAAGTAATAATCATACAACACAAGATTAAATGAGAACTTAGAGTTATTGAATTAATTTAATGAGCGTAGACAGCCAAAGAGACCATTTAACCATAAGAAGGATACTTTTTCAGCTAGAATTACCTAGCTTTCCTATCTATAGTTGATTAACTAGAAAATTGCTGTATCTTCAGTTTATTTGCTGATGTGTTTTGGAGAAGTGGTATAAGGAAATGTTTCCATCTCCCTTCACCTCATCAGTGTTTTAGAATTAAATGTGTGGATTGTGCACCAAAATTAGAAATTCTGAGAAAGATGTTTCCAAGTTGTTTAGACATATGAAAAGAAGACTAGCTTCTAAATGTAGGTGACCCGCTGCCCCTGACCAGCAAGAACCTTCTCCTTCCCCCTACTTCCTTCTGTTTCCTGATGCTCAAAATCACTTAAAAAAAAAAAAAAGATGGACCCTCCAAATAAAGGATTTTCCTTTAGAGCTAAGGCCTAAAATTAAAATAAACCGAAAGGTAAGAATGACTGTAAGTTCACACTGAAGTATAAATGACTTATTGTAGATCTTTCTGAGAGAAAGATTGAGCTCTAAAAAGGGAGTGTGAGGGTAAGTGAGGTCTACCAGGAAGAACCAGAAAGGAGAGCCTAGGATATAGAGCGCCCCAGTTTGGTCTAAACTGTCCTTAGATGAGAGGTTTACTTTGCAGAGGATTTTTTCATTGTGTCACTGGTATTTGTGATGGAACAATTTATGAGTAATTGGCATTTTAAATACTTCATCTGGCTTTTTCTGTTGCTTTGAAGAATTTTCTCTCTCCCTCTGCCTCTCTCTCTGGCCGTACTAACAAAGGTAATAGTAGGTATTTAGTGACATTTTGGTTCTTAGTTCTTTAATAGATGCTTTCCTTTAAAAGAATGTATGTCTGCTCAGCAGATGCTTCCTACTGAAAAAAAAAAAATTGGTACTTTCCACTCTTGAAAATCTTTGGTCTACTTTACTCTGCAGTGTTCTTGTCTCTCTGAACAATATGCTCCAGTTCTCGGTTCTCGTACTTCCACTGTTTACTCCCTTGTCACTGCTTACCGAGTTGCCTCCACTACGGTTCTCGGATCCTCCAAGCTGAAATCCCACATTTCTATTTCTTCTTTTTCAAAGTCTGCCTTAAATTCCATCTTCTGGACCCATCTGCTGTCTGTATTCCAGTAATGCCAAACTGTTCCTGAACACACTCTCTCTAAAATCTCTGTTCTTTTGTTTCCATAACTGTCCAGTTAGTAAACTTAAAAAAAAAAAAAGCTTTTTAAAATATAAAAATATATTGTCATTGTAAAAAATGTAAATATCGAGTAAATGACAAAATGAAATCCCCTCTCTCTGCTTCCACCACCACCCAATGTGCCTCATATAGTTTGTTGATATCTTTTCAGACTTTGCCTATTCATATCCAAACATTTTTATGTGTAAAAATATATTAAATTCTTTCTACAAAATAAGATTACACTGTGCTATAACTTGCCTTTTAAAACTTAATATACTATGTATAAATTTAATTTCATTCTTTTTCATGGCCATATTGTTCTGGTATATGCTACATCATCATTTATATAAACAATCTCTATTGATGGACATTTAAGTTATTTTCAGTGTCATCTTATTATATACAGTGATGCAATAACACCTTTTTATATAGTCCTTTGTGTATGTTTGCTGGCATTCCTCTTAGCAGAAGAATATCTGAGTTAAGGGATAAGCATGTTTCAAATCTGAAAAATATTCCCAGATTGTCCTCTAAAGAGTCTGTACTTAAACTAATTTAGACTCCTGTTGGCAAACCATCATTCAGTCATCGAGTTTCACCTTAAGGGTTACCTCCTTAGGGAAGCCTGACTTGTCCCCTTTACCTCTAGGCAGCATGGGGTGCCCCTCCTTTCCTCTCAAGTATCGCACCATAGTACTGCTACATTCCCAAATTTTGGCACATATTCCATTATTTAAATGTGTGTTAAATAATCTCTGTTTACTATACTACTATTTGTATTTTTTCTTTCAATTTTTTTTCTCATTTTAAAAATAACCCACATTCACTGTATAAAATTCCAATATTTCAGAAAGACCTTATGTTAAGAAAATATAAAAGGTCTTTCTCTACTTTGGATAGGCTTCCTCTGTGCTACTTTTACAAGTTATATAAGCACCTGTAATGGATACCAGTTTGACCTCTGGGTTTTGTTTTTCTTTCGCTTAACCTCCTTTAAGAGGAATGGCTTTGCATAGACTCTCCCACAGTACCAGGCCCTCAACAGAAATGCTAATGCTGATGAAATTCACTCGCTCCTAGATGATTTGGTTTCATAGCCATTAGGACCTGTTTAGTTCTTCTAACAAAACAAATGCAGGGGCCTGAGAAGTAATTATTAGCTGAGGGAGATTGGCTTACCAATGTGATTTGTTGCTATGTGTGTTTATTATCTACTGGCTCTGTGCTCATGAAGTCAATACTCCCTGCATTCTGCTGAGCCAGGCAATCTGGTAAAATAAGGAGTGAAGCCAAGCACTGTTCAAGTTCCAGAATCTAACAGCAGCAACAAGAATAGCTGCCACATATCGAGTGCCTGCCATGTACCGGGTGTTTTACATGTCATTTACTCCTCATAAAAACCCTATGAGGAAAGTACTGTTTTTCTCCAGGTTCCAGATGATATTCAGCCTCAGGGAGGTAAACCTTCTAGGGTCACACAACTGTAGTAGTATCTGACTTTGAATCTCGCTCATTTTGCTTATAAACTATCTTTATTCCCTGTTTTGATCCTCTTTCTTTGTCCCTTGTCCCGCAAAATGCCCTTCGGCTGTGGAACAGGAAAAGTAGACCATCTGATGTAAAAGCTTGGAGTTCCTTCTCTTGTTCATTGAAAACACCATTTGAATCCTTAGAAAATGCTTCATCTTTAACTTTGTTTTTTTCTCCTCTTCTAAAATTTCAGAGTTCTGGAAGTGAAAGGGATCAAGTTCACTAGTTCAGATTCTTCTGGGGGAGGAGCAGGCCACCCATGACTGTATTACCCATTCTCACTTAACCATTGCAGTAGACTGCCTTCCAGAGTTTCTTACATGAATGGAAAATCTGATGTTGCTTCGGATTTATAAAGATGCAAAGCTAGAGTTTAACAGAATTAAACATAATAGGAAAACTACAAACTAGAATCAGAAACATAGAGGTAGGCTCATCCGTGAATTCTGTGAGAACACATAAATTGTTTCTTTTCGATTATATTTCACCCATCCCAAATGGTCAAACATTTCTTTCATTTTTACTGATGTACGGTGTCCATAATTGCTTACCTGATTTTTTTTAAAGGAAAGTTTTTGCTTATTAGATGTTACATTGCATCAGACTCCAGGGGGACCTGGTAGCACTCAGCCATCAGACATGTTAATACAGCCACGTTATGACTTACTATTATTCACATTAGATGTAGTAAGTAAAACTATAATTACACATCATTTCAAGTTAGATTTTTGTTACCACATGATTTGCACATAGGAAAAAACTTTCAATTTTCAGAACTTTGGGGGTTTCTGAATTACAGAAAAAGGATTGTGGGCCTATAATTTTCTCCTTTTTTGCACTGGTAGAAGTTTAATTCGTGGACTACCATCAGTATATTTGACAGGAGACCCTCCAGCCCCTTGTTAAAGGCAAAATAAACTTTGTTTCCACCAAGCAGCCTGCTTCCCTGACATTTAGGGGCTGATTGTCTCCATAGCTGTTTGGAATTCCTTGGTAGCTAATGTCATTTCCAAGCTTAACAGTTCTCAGGGATAGGGAATTCTCTCAAGGTGCTGTCCCTGATCCCCATCCCAACCAGTCCCTTCAACCACATTCCCATTTTTTCTGTCCATAATGGACTGGGAGGACAGTCAGTTTCCATCATCATCTTTGTGAGCACTGGTCACACCTCAAACTACTCAACAGGCTGCTTTTCTGGATGTCACACACTCCCTAAGCCTTTGTTTCTTGGTTTAGGGCTCCTTCACCATGGAAACCGTGCTGGCTCATCTCATTCCATTCCCAGGTGGTCTCTGAGACTTTGCCCACATGGTGCCACACTGAGAAATGCAGTCTGGCTCACAGGTTTGCTTTTCAAGTTTTAATTGCTTATTTTGGCTTGAGGTGCAGTCCCAAGGATTTTTCTCCTGAGGAATGAGTTTCACCATGCCTGTTATCCCTTACCCTGCTCGTTGTGAGACACATGCAGTTCTTACACGCATAATGATGCCTCACAATTTCCAAGGCATTCTGAGATTAGGTCAGTCCAGAGATATAAGATTTGACTAATCTTGTTCCTGCTCCTCCTTTGATTCCTTCAGGCATCTTATGTATTGTTTAGCTATCGCTTTTCCAGTTTGTGGAGTACATCAATGAGTATCTCCAAAAGCTCTTAATACAATGAAGCGTCTGGCTGTTGTTGCTGGTGGCTGGTGTTTGACAGCTGGTACCATCAACTTCTCCCAGCACCTGATTTGTCAGCATTCATGCCATGTGGCTTCTGCTTGGGCTGAGAGTCTTCAGTCAGCCCAGTGACTTTGAATTGCCAAGGAAACAATGTCTGCTTAGACCTCAGGATTTACAACCAGGCGTGAGGGTTGTTTCCAGAATTCTCGCTGACACAGTTTACTTGCATAACCACCCCGATTTGTGGGATTTGCAAATCTTTGAACTTTTCTGCAAAATTTACTTTCATGCATGTGGGTTCTTTAATCAGGGGTTCAAAGAAGATTGGCTTTAGGAGATCCTCGAACTTCTGGAAATTATATGCATTATTTTGTGTGGATGTGTGTATGGGCATTTTTTGTGGGTAGTGCACTAGCTTGCATTAGGTTCCTGACATCACGTTCTAAAGCTTTGTAGCCCCGGAAAAACTAATTAGTCTCTGAGCCTTTGGAAAATTAGAATAATACTAGATCTTACTCCATTCATCTGAATGAAGATACAATGAGAAAATGCATATAAACTGCCTAGTACAGTACCCATAGCATTTCATAAACGTTAGCCTATCATTATTTGTCCCAATCTGTGATCCTCAAAAGCTTATAAGTATGTGACTGCCTTTTATCCCTTAGAATTAGGTAACAGATATATAGTCATTAATAATTATCAACATTTTTACATCTCTTTATGCTGTACAAATAATTTCACAGTACTGCCTCACTCTCCCCTTTTACAGATGAGGAAGCTGAGGCTCAAGGAAAACCAAGAACTCCCAGCTAATAAGACTGCTCAGAAAAAATGGCTCCTGGTCACAGTCTGGTGGCAGATCATAAGATAAGCAATTCAATAACACAGTGTGATGAGTGCCTTAACCGTTGAGGTGCAAGATGTTAAGGAAGCTGGGAGGGTTGAGGAAACCTTCCTGGAATAATGACACTTAGTCTGAGCCCTGAAAAGTAAGTAGGAATAGGCCAGGCAAAGAGTGGGTTGCAAGGTGTTGCAGGTAGAGGCAGTAGTGTGTGCCAGTTCCTAGAGGCAGGGAGACCTCCAGGCGGGAGGGAGCCTCTTGGCAGGAAGCATGGAGATGAGCATGGACCTAAAGGAAAGGACAGTATCCAGGACCTCCCTAAAAAAGGAGATGAATGAAGAAAAAGGAAAGGAATAGAGCAGAGAATTAAGTTTGGCTTTATAAACATACCTACAAACAATACAGACATTTAAAATAATTTAGAGGAAGATCAACAACGTGGGAATGTGTTAAGTGAGGAAGAATGTATAAAATTGCCCATATGCCATGATTTTAGCTGTGTAGAAATGAATCTACAAAGGACAAAGATAGAAGTTCAGTGGAAGAAGAAAAATAACTCCTGTGTCAATGTAATACATTCTTAAAATTCATTTTAATGTGTTATTTTGTAAGGTGGGTGTTGTTTGTTGCTCACAGGACATTGCCTGGGCAGTCAGGGTTCCAGCGTTCCACTGGGCCTCCAGCCTCTATAGTTCCAAGTCATTCATTCATTTGTCCATTTCATGTTTGCCATGTTCCAGGTACTATGCTTGAGCAAGTATCAGTTGTGTCTGTGTGTGCATCCCAGATGGTGTCAGCTCTGAGGGCTCAAACCCCCAGCCCCAGAGACCCCCTCCCTTCATGACTAGATAAAATCCCTTGCTTTCTCATTTGCCCTCAGAAACACCTATAATTAATACTCCACTATTGTTTATGTGAGGAAAAAGAAAAGGCATTGCCAGTTAGTGAACAAAGCTTCTTCCATGATCTAGAAGGAACGAAGTAGGGAATTAAGTAACCAGAGAGATGACAACTGAAATAACTGGGTATCAGGCAGAAATGTCCATTTAACCTGGCTCATTACTGTTTAGAGTCTGGTGCTTTTGGAAAATTGCCTGGCTCCTTCTCAGTTTTCCACAGGGATCAAGGCTTTGTTTTGCTCTGAATGTGTTTTTTAGCAGTTAGTTGAAAAGTTTCTCTTTCATGCAGGTCAATGAGAAAAAAAGCAGTATGCTGCTATTAGCTTGGGCGTCAGTATGCAACCTTTACTTGTTGGTACTCTTTATATATGTTCTGTACATTTCTAACATTCTGTTCTTTCTGAAGACAGCCTCAGGACACAGGGACAGTTAAAAATTGTGTTCAAAAATGTTCTGTGCTTTAAAGTTCCCCAACATGTACACAATGTATGAGAGGATATGAAATAAGAAGGGTGATGGATATATGAAGTTCTTCATACTATTCCCTTTACATTGTTTATGTTTGAAATTTTTCACAAGAAAAAAATCTTAAATAAGATTTAGAAGACTGATAACAAAATGTTTACCAGAAACAAATGTGCAAAGCCCTGCTTGACAGTATACCCTATAATACCTTTGGGAACAGCCAACTGCAAATGCCATGGCCCTCCTTGGATCCTAGAGTTCAATAGAATGGAATTTGATGTGCCAGGGGAAGCAGAGATGTTCCGAGGTGGCAACCATTCATAGACATTGGGCTTCCCTCAGCTTCCAGTGTCATTTCAAGAGCTGCATACTTATCATGTCCGCAGAGCACTTCATTCGTTGCTTTCCACGATAATCTCTGACGGTGTTTTAGGTTAGAGTTTAGGAAACTCTCAGTTACTTTTCTCATTCATTCATTCAGTAGATATTGACTGGGCACTGTTCCAGAAGCTGAGGATATAGCAGTGGGGCTTATGCTCAGGTTGAGGATACACTGCACTGTGGGGAGCCTGATGATTAATACATACACATATAAATAAGCATGAACATTCATTTCAGGTGGCTGTTGGTGAGCACCATGAAGAAAGTCAGACAGGACGATGTGAAGCTGCTTTAGGTATGGCGATTAGAAAAGACCTCTCTGAGGAGGTGTTATTTAAGCTGAGTCACAAATGACAAGAAAGAGCCATCTGCTAGTATGTAAGGGAACAGCTTTCCAAACAGAGGGAGCTGAAGAGAGAGGAAGCCTTGACTTGGTGGAAAAACAGTGTGAGCACCCCAGAGGTGAGCTGTAGGCTCTGCCTTTAGCAGCCTTCTCCCTTCTCTCCTCATTTCTTTTAAAATGTGTTTCTTCCCATAGATCCACTTATCTTTCTAGGTTCCGTTTTTCTGGTCATTTGCCTTTGTGGGTCATCTCAAAGCTGCTACAGATGTTCTACATTGCCAAATGCTGAAACAAGACCAGGCTTACGATAATAGGAAGATTTGTGTGGATTAGAGGCTGTAACTCACTGCCAGCAGTATTTTCATTGCTTTCTAAATGAATTGCAAGTCTGAATTCAGCTCTCAGTCCTTTAAAACCCACATTCAATCTCTTATTTTTCACAAGTTGAATCAGAGAAGTTTAGTTTTAAAGGAACCTCAGACATTATGAAGTAATGAGGTACTTTTTAGCCTGATTGTTAATTTTTTTTAAATGACAATTTCCCATATTGAGGAGAAAATGGGAAGGTGAGCTTTCTCATATGCTGCTGGTTAGAGTAAAAATTGGTATCGGCATTAAAGATACGGATGCCATTTGACCAAGAAACCCATCTCTATGAGTTTATTCTAAGAAAATGATCAAGGATGTGTGCAGTTTTGTCTATAAAAATCTTCATCACGGTGTGTTAAATGGGAAATGATCTAAAAGTTGAGCAATGGAAAACTGGTCAAATGATTTATAGCACATCTCTGATAAAATACTATGTAGCCATTTAAAGTGATATTGTAAAAGAGTAAATTCAATAGGAGGGGAAGCTGTTTACTTATTACATTTATATCAGGAATGCTTTTGGCTGCAACTAATAAAAAAATTATTATTTGCTGAAGGAAGTAGGATTTACTTTCCTCACATCATAAGTTGAAACGTAGGCAGATGCTGGCTTTGGTTCAGGGATTCAGCAACGTCAGGACTACTTCTTGCCATATCTGTGAACTTCCTAATACTTGACTTCTCATGGTCACAAGAGGGCTACTGCAGCTTCCAGCAGTAAGTCCGCCTCCAGAGCAGAGAGGGAGTAGAGGTGGCAACTGATGCTTATCTGCCTTTTATCAGGAGAGCAGGTTTCTTGGAAACTCCTTAGCTAATGTCTCTTTCCATCTTATTGGCTAAAACCTTAACACGTGGACACCTCTGCTTTCAAGAGATGTTAGTAAAGTGAGTATTTAGCTTTTCAGAACTGTAGAGCACAAGCAGGCAGGGAATGAGGGTTGGAAATGAGTATTGGGTCACCCAGCCTATAAGGTCTGCCACACTATGTTAAGTGAAAAATATAATTGGCAGAATAACAGCTACAACATGGTCCCATTAGAATGTATAAAATAAAATGGATAATTATATGGATTTAGAAAAATTAGAAATATTCCAAAATTTTCTTCTTGAGTGATTCATTTTCTTGTTTTATGTTTTCTATAATACAGAGTTAAAATAACCCTCTTTAACTCTCTATCTACCTTAAAAGCCCTGATACTCTGGGTGATGGGATTAAGTGTAAAGTGAAACTCAGAGAAGTAAGCCATGAGGAGCTTATCCCAGGTGCCACATCCAGTTAAAGGCAGTGCTCGGCCAGGCCCCCTTCCAGATCCTACTGCCATGGGCAGAGTAACATTTCATTCCTTCCAGCCTCCTTGTCCTCTGTCTCATGCAGCTCTTCAGAGCTTAAACTAATTTCCTCCCTTTCCTCACAAAGTAGCCTTCTGTGGGTGAAAAGCAGTGTATTTGCAGTCGGGCTGGGTTTGAATCTGGCTTATCACTTAGCAAATTTTACTTAATTTCTCTCAGTTTGATCATCTAGAAAATGGGGATTATATTAATATCTGTCTGCTAAAATGATTGAGTTTGAGACATTATAACATGCAAAGCAGCAGATAAACCTGGTGCATAGTAGGTGTTTAGTAACTGCATAAGGCTTTGCTAGCTCCCCTTTGCCTATGAATTAGAGTCCTAGCCCTTCAGATCAAAACCCCAGAACATGGGGTTTCAGGCCTTTCATGATCCAGCCCCTCCCCATGTCTTCCATCTCACTCCCATCACTTTCCGCCTCACTCCCAGACACCAGCCACATCACCAGGCTGCTTCTCACCTCCTGGCTTCTGCTTCACTGATTCTTTGCTCAGCTAAAGTTCCATTCCCAATTTAATATTCAGTTCAGCAAAAGAAACCAACATGCAAATCATTTAGTTTTTATGAAGTCCAAGAATACACAAAACCAATCTATGGTAATAGTAGTTAAAAAATGGGAAAGCCAGAGGGCTTGACTAGGAATGGGCACGAGGGACTTTCTGGGGCAACGGAAACATTCTAGATCTTGTTTTTGATAGTGGCTACACAAATGTGTGCAATTGTCAAAACTTACTAAACTGGGTATTTAACATCTGTGCATTTTTTTTTTGTATATTAATAATATCTTTTTTTTAAAAAAGTGGGCATCATTCCCTCCAAGAAGCTTTCCTTGTTCTGCCCAGGCTGTATTTAAGCCTCCCTTGAGGGCCCCTAACCCCCTGCATACATCTCTGCCATTGCAATCAGCACATAAATATCTCCTCTTTCTGTGTTTTGTGCTGCATTGGTCAGTGAGCTCCTATGAGAGCCCAGATTCTTGCTATATGTTACAAGTTTGGGAAAGCAGTTTAACCTTAACCTCTCTGTGCCTTAGTTTGCTCAATTATAAATGGAGAAGTAATAGTATCGCCTAACATAGGTTTGTCGTGATGATAAGATGGGAATAGGTATGTAAAGGATCCAGCACATAGTAGGTACTCATTAACCTTTAGTCCAACAACAGAGCAGAAAATTTACTCACACCACCCTCTTATCTGCAAAGAAAGTGTAGCTTACTTTTCTATAGCTAACTCAGTCTTCATTTGAGCCCCTCTTTTCCCTCAAGCTGGATAGCAGAGGAAAACCAAGTTTTCATCTAATCCGATGATTTTGTCCCATTCAACAACTGAAATAGACTCTTTAGGCAACTTATTTTTTTTGGATGTCTCAGTCTTTCAGACCCTGTTCCCACTTCAGTTCCGCCTTAAGATGGAACCTGAGTATAGCAGGGGAGTGTGGTTTGCAAGAGTGCCAAGTGACAGGAAAAATGGCCAATTTGAGTCTCAAAGCCAAGATGAGTCTTCTGTGTTCCTGTTTGTGCTGAATCTGGTGTGCTCCCTGTGGGGTAGTGACTGAAATGCATCTGATGCTGCCTGGCATTTCAGGGTGTATTGTTGTCAACAACCAGTGGAGAGAATGGGGCTGGGCTTTACCCACTGGCCTCCAAGCCCCTGCACACTGCTGATCCATCAGCCCTCAAATGCAAAAGAGGAAAAAAGACGTAATTATATTTGAACATTATTCCTGTTTATTATCTTTGTACACCCAGCATGTGGAATAGTTAGTTTCTGGCCACAAATGCATGTTACCTTAAGTAATATACATCATGTCTTCCTTCTGGTGCAGTTTTTCCTCTCTTGCCTTGGAGAGGACCAGAAGGGAAACATATCCTTATAGGCACAACGCAGCATTTGGGAGGTAAGGCACCTGGTACTCAAACAGTATGGGATTTTAAACTTTCAGAAGAATAAAATAATAAAGTAGAAGAAAGTTGCTCATATTCTCTAAAATTAGTGAAGCCCTAGGAATTGTCAGTAAGCAACAATGATAAAATTGTTGCTACAACTAACATTTGTCAAGTGCCTTACAGAAATTTTTCCACAGAATGGTGTCTGGCTCATTGTAAGCACTCAATGAACTGTTGCTGCTATCACAGTTATTACTACTGTCCCTCTGTGGTAGATAAAGTTATGGTTTTTAATTTTTGCATGTGAGGAAACTGAGGCTCAGACAAAGTGACTTGCCCAAGAGCACCGTGTAATCAGCACTGGGGGCAGGCTGTGAATCTCGGTCTTTCTGTTCCCACTCCCAGGCTCCCTTAGCTTCTTTAGTCTCCTTGGATTCTCCTCCATACCTGGACCCCAGGCACTCCAGTTCAGTAAGAGTCTTCAGGTGTTACACCTTTAAACCAGCCCAAAGAAAAATTCTTAAATTCTAAGACATAATCTTTTTAGGGCTTAAGCACAACTGAGCCACAAGGGGTCAGACTAAATAGTTTTTGATTCTGTCCTGCAGGTAAATTTAGACAAGAAAAAGTACAAACATGTTTAAATAATTTAACATCTCCAGATTCTAACATTAGATCACACATACACACGCATGTGCGTGCACACACACACACACACACACACACACAGACCTGATAAATCATTTTAGTAGGTATCGATGGGAAGAAAATGCACGAGACTCATTTTCTTCAGGTTCACTAAGAGCTTTTTACTTTGATTTAGAAACTAGTACACACTTTGAACCATTTCTAATTTCAGCAAACAAACAAGCGAACTTAAAGAAACCCTACAGTCTCTTGGTAGTTGGCAGTTAGGTCATTTAGTGTTGATCATTATGCTGTAGAAAACGAAAGAGAAAACTTTTTGACCTGAGTGTGGAAAGCAAGGCCTTTGTCCCAATGTTCAGTAGAAAGAGAGCTGGCCCAGGAGCCCGCTCATTGGGCAGGAGGAGAATTAATCATTTGGTACTTTCCGCTATGACTCTACTGTGCTGCCTAGTCCAGTGGACTTCAAAGGAGTGTGCAGATGAATAATTCTTGCAGGCAGTAGATTTGACCCCTCTGAGCAGAGAGCACCCAACCTTAGAAAGACACACCCAAGCCTCTCGCTGAGCTTCTATGAGGTTGAATCCTTGTCTGTTTTCACCCTACTGCACTGGTTATTTCCTGTTCCTATTGCTAACCCGGTTAGAATTGCGCCTGAAGGCTGCCTGGTGTGGGGCGTGGGTTGCAGTAATGGCTCTCCAGCAATCCAGATTCTGGAGCAGCCTCCACAGAGTGTCTGTGAGGGGTCAGCTGAGCCTAGAACCTTGCGAAGCATGGTTGCTTGTGATGCCTTGAAGCTGAGGCTTGAAAGAATCATTTGACCTTCCTGAACCTCCCCTTCCTCAGCCTTCCAAACCAGACTGAGGGTCCACGCCCTGCCTGCCTCACTGGAGGAAGTGATAACACTTGGTGAATGTTTAAGGTTTAAAGCACATTAAAATGTAAGTTATTTTCTAAAGGTCAAATACTGTATGATTCCACTTTCCAGGAATCTAGAGTAATAAAATTCATAGAGACAGAAAGGAGAATGGTGGTTGCCCGGGGCTACAGGAGGCAGGAATGGGAGTTAGTGTTTAAAGGGTATAGTTTCAGTCTGGGAAGGTAAAAAAGTTCTGGAGATGGATAGTGGTCGTGGTTGTACAATATTTAATGTCATTGAACTGTTCGTTTAAAAATGGTTAAAGTAAATTTTATATTATATATATTTACCACACTTAAAAAGACTTGAAGTTATTTTAATACTCCCACACCCGGAAGTCATCACAAACTAACCTTGACTATCAGCCTTCCTGCTACTACCAGTCCTCAGAATGAGATGCCCACCTCCCTTCGGTCTTACATGGACCCCCGACCTCTAAATGCACTGGTTCAGTAGACATTGCTCAAGATTACCAAGTCTGTATTGAGCCCCCATTGGTGCCAAGCTCTGTGCCAGGAACAGGACATGCAGATAAATGGGTGGGTACCCATGTGGGAGGCACACCCACAAAGGGAGCATTTGGACACAGTGCAGGAAGGGCTGGGCTGCTGGGGGAGGGTGGGGAGGCTTCCTAGGATCCTAAGGTTGTGCCAGATGCCAGAGTCAACCAGACTAGGAGAATGGTAGAGGCGTGGCCACTGCCCACCCTTGCCTGAATGCTCCATTTGCTTTGGTGCTTCTTTGCTGTTTGCTGGTCCTATTCCTTCAGCTAGAGTGCACTCTTTCCCTTCTTTCCCCCTAAAAGCCTCCTAATCTTTAAAGTGCAGATGCCTCCTCCCTTCCCTTCTGGAAGCATTCGCTCAACCCACCCCAAATTAAATTCCCCTCCTCCCGAACTCCCACAGCCACCTCTTATGTCTCCTTTTAGCACGTATTTCATTTTGTCAGGTAGTACAGCTGTTTATATTTCTGCCTCTCTTGTTGGATATATATTGGGATTTTTATAGTTCTAAGTAAGAGAAACCAGCTGGAACCAGCCTTAGCATAAAAGTCATTTATCAGAATTTGGGGTGTCTTCCCAAACTAAGACAGTTCTTAGCTCTCTCTCTGTTCCTGCTGCCCTCTTCTCTGCTTGATTCCTAATCACATGGCTGGGGCAGATGGCACCCCCAGGGCTCCCAGGGGTAATTCCTTTCCTGCTTAGATTAGTGATCACTTCTTGACCAATTAGCTGTGGCCTGGGGAGCAGGATCACATGTACGCATGGGTGAGCCAAAGCCCATGTATGTTAGGGAAGGGGAGTCAGTGTGAGGGGTCAGTGTGAGCTGAACTGTGTAGCAGTTGACCTCTACAGACCAGTCAGTCCTTCCACTTCCCCGCTGGGACTCACCCTGCTCCCAACCCCACCTCCTCGTACTTTTCTACCTGCCTCTCTGGACATTTCCTCCTCTTCTTTTTCATGTGTGTACTTCTTTTATCCATCCCTGATATTAGTGTTCTCTATGATGTTATTTATGCATCTTCCCATTTTTTTTCATTTTCTTTAGATGATCTCAGTAAGTCCCATGACTTCAACTGCTGTCTGTTTGCATTCAAATTAGTTCCTGCTCAGATCTGAGTGCCTAGCCCATATATTCTTTTGTCTAGTGGTCACTTCCATGAGATGTCTCACAGTACACAAAACTGCATGTACCATCTCTGCCTGTCACCCCTCTGTGACACCCCCATTCACCTGATGCCTCCACCCCTGTATCCTTTATCTGATAAAGGTATCACCAACTACCCCTTGTCAAATCTGGAAGTCACTTGAATGCTTTCCTGTACTATACTGCATGAATTCAATCAGGCACTAAACCCGTTCCCTTTTACCTCCTAAATACCTCTCATATCTGTCCACAGCCATGGTTGTCATTCAGGCCTGCATCTTTTTTTACTATCTTATAACTGGCCTCCTTGTGCCACTTTACAGTTTGCTTCTTCAGAGTGCAGCCCATGTGATCTTTCTAAAAAAAAAAAAAAAAATCTGGTTATGTTAGTCCCTTGCTTAAAATCCTCACTGCCATTGAAATAAGTCATATTTCAATGTGTGATACACAGAACTCCCCCTTACTTACCTATCTATCTATGCACTCTCACCTCTTGCGTTATCTCAAAACTTAAAAGTTTTGAATGCGTCTTGCTTGCTACGACTCTCATTTATGCCTTCTTTTTACAAAAATTTAAATAAACAGGGTTTTATTATTTACAAATGAAGAGTTAATGTCAGAGTGAACTAAAAAGTCTAGACTCATTCTCAGATTGCAAAAGGGGAAGGATGAGGTCACGAGGTTCAGAAGAAACGTATCTGCTATTGAGTCCGAGAATAGTAATATGCTGTGTCAGATATAATAGGTATGTAGATACCTATTTCTTCCAGAAAACAAAAACAAAGAGGGCTCTGACAGTGTAATTGGACGTGCCCTAAAATAAACATAAACCATGTTAAATCTGTATTCCATATCAAAATCTCATGCATCTAAGGTAGAACTCAGAAGAAGCTTAGCTGTCTATACAGTGGGCAGAGCACAGCCCCTGAAATGACTCACTTTCCCACATCTGTTAGGATTTGCTTAGGTGACTAAAATCGGTCTTGCTCTGGTGCTGGGAAAGGACATGCTGAGTGAGAAAGAAGACCAGCAGCCTCTGCCACGATCCTGATTTGGTGTCCCAGGATGATCAGTGTGTTATGCTGCACCACACCAGACTGGTTACTTCCTGGTATCTGAACTGAGTCACTAACAGTGACAAAGAATTCTCAGTTTTTATAGCTACAGTTGCCTAAGGTTCAAACTTTTATGTACAACCTTCTGTCTTATACTATTCTGTTAGTAGTACTTGGTCACAACTAACAGAAAAATCAAAGAATAGTGGTTTAAACAAATAAGGGCATCCTTTGCTCACTTAATATGAAGTCTAGAAATAGGCTGGATCAGTTCTTCCTCAGGGCCACTCAACTTTCATCTTCATGGTGACAACATGGTAGCTGCAGCTCCAGACATCATTTCTACATTTAAAAGAAGGGTATAATTCCTTTCACCACTGTCTTATTTTATAAAGAACCAGAAACAGACTTTTACTTGGGTTTTATTCACCAGAACCATGATGCATGGCCATCCTGAGAGGCTGGGAAAGAGTATATTTAACAAGGCATATTAGAGTGCTGAACAAAATTGAGGGGATGCTAACAAGAAAGTAAGGAGTAAGGGTTAGTGCATTCATAGCTAACAGGGTCTGTCATGTGTTGCATCAAATGAGTTTGTTTGCCATAGCTACTCATCATATTTACTATTTCCAAAATCCCTTTAGTGTCATTCTTTATCTCTTGAAATTCAAAAGTATTCTGATACTTTTGCAAGTGCTTTCTGCAGAATGCAGTTTTACATTGAATGACTCCAGCTTTAAATGGACAAAAAATATTGGTTGGACTAGTGTTTTCTGGCAAACACACTCTTAGATTGTATTAGTTTTTCCACTACTGAGTTATTTAATCAGATATTCATAATATATATTCAAATCTTGTCAGTCTTCTGTTAACAATAACAGTGAGTCTGGATGGTCCATGCTTGGCATAGGAGCATTAAAACGACTTAATGTGTGCATAGAGACTTCATTCGTATCTTTACTGCTTGTATCAGTTAATTCTGCACAATCATTTAGTTTTATGATATAAATTTGTTGGAATTAAACTGAAACAGCTCATAAATAATATAATTAATTTTTGTTCCACTTCACTTCCAATTACTAATTGACTTAAACCTACTGCTGTGTATTCTTTCTGTTCTCCATAGATTCCTGCATCATTGCACCCACACTGTTGCTTTTTTATTTTCTACTACAGTTGTATAATCTGGAAGGACAGGAACTGCATCTGTCTTGTTTATCATCTGCTTAGCAGGGTGTTTGGCCCATAGTAGGTACACAATATACCCTGGTTGAATAATTTAATTACCAAATGGCTCTTGATAATAATCAGCAATAGATGAGCAGTAGGGGCAGTCTCAACTGGCCTACTAGTTCCTGTATGCCAACAAATGTTTTGTTTAAAAAGAAAAAGTACAAAATATAGGATATGCACTAGAATATGCCAGGCTGAATTTGGATTTTTTGGCTCTATATGGTTCTGTTTTTCTATGAAACATGTTTATGTTCTATTGTTTAGGCACCAAAAAGAGAATGACTTTGTGATTCCAGTTTCCAGGTTCCCGAGGATTGTTATGATAGCCCTGACTTCAGTCACCAGGCATCAGTGTCCGGGAGGGTGAGCCATATGTAATGCTCTTTTTGTAAGCATTAAGTTGGGGTAGAAGCAATGCCTAGAAAAGAGGTTTGAGGCAGATAATCCCAGAGAAATGACAAGGCTACCTCAGCAGTTTTGCTGTTCAGTTGCTTCAAGCCCACTTCTCTATGTATAATACATGTACACTTGTTCATTTGTTCGTTTACCCAGTGATCACTGAGCACCAACTGTGGATCACGTGTCCAGTTTGTACTTACCTTTTGTGTTCCTTGTACTCTCTGCGTCTCGGTTTCCTTATCTGATAAATAAATATAAACTGACTATATTTACTTTATGGGATTGTTTTGAGGATTAAATCAGATTTTTATATATATCTTGTATAGATTATGTATACTGTATATTAACGTACTTCATATAGAATATATATGTTATTATTGGTAGTTATATATAAACTTGGAACAGTGTCTGGCACAAGAGTATTAATGAACTGTCAGCTGTTATAAGTACACGGTCCATTTTTCATAATTCTAAAAATCCAAAAGCTCTTGACAACCAAAATTTCTTCATAACTCTTGACAGGAAATTCTGACCTAATCTGAACTCAGTGACTTGCAAAGGCTGACCTGAGGGCATTCAAGAATATTTTGAGGCTTTATTTAGCCACTTAGTATGAATATTCACACATTTTACTACAGAAATGTCATTGTGGCAGATCACAGGATATTGCCCCAGCTCCACTGGCCATATTGCATAATATCATGATTTTCAAATGAAAAATTATGACTTTTGAAATGCATCTAGGCCCAAGATTTCAGATGAGAGATTGTGGCCCTGTACAATCATTTACCTCCATCATACTCATCAACCACTCTGTGCCTAGATGAATGGATTACAGTCTCTGCCTTGCAGGGACTCTCAGAACACTGATTGGGTTCATGTCAGTGGCACAATGTCAGGGGCTAGGTCAAAGGCAGCCCTGAGGCCCAGGGAGCACTCAGGGTAACCCTCATTTCCCATGGTATTTGGAAGGTGGTGGGGTTTAAGGAAAGCAATTTAAAGGGGATGCCTGAGCTAAGACTGGAAGAATCCACTGCCTTCTGGTGTCAGGCACAGTGCAGGGGTCTGAGGATGAGGCACTTGGTAAAGACAGAGTTGCCCCAGCCCCAAGGTAGCACACCATGCATTGTGGAAGGCAGTAGCCAGCACTAAATAAGAGACCACAGATGTGATGGGGGATATTCTGAGTGCTGTGGGAGCCCATAAAGAGGGAGCCAACCTTATCTTGGGGGTCAGAGGATTCTTCCCTGCCCCTGTTACATCAAAGCTAAGGCCGAAAGAAGATGTGAATAGAAGTGAGCCAGGTGAAGAAGCCGCAAAGTCAGGGAACAGGAAGAAGAAAGTACATGTCAAGGGTCAGGAGGCTAGGCCAAGCCTGTCCCTTTCAGAAAACTGAGAGAAGTCAATGTGGCTAGACGAGAGATAGTGAAAGACGGGTAGTGAGAGAAAAGAGTCTGGATCACAGGGTTAAGTTGGACTACCTTAGGGTAGGGGGCCTATCGTCTAGTCTTAAAGTATGTAGACAGTCCTAGTTTATGGCTATTGTCCCAGCATTGTCATCAATAGCACTGTCTTCCATTCTTAAAAGTGCCTTTATTTGGACCATTAAAGTATATGGTCCACCTTACTTAAAGGCCAACTTAGGGACCTGAGAATTTATCCTTTAGGGAAGTGGGAGACCATTGAAAGATTTTAAACAGTGTACATTTTAAAGTTATTTAGGGATGATTTGGGCCCCTAAGGCTTTGCACAATTAAAAGGTCTGTTGTCTTACTTGTCTCGTCATTCTATTGGTCTCAAGGGATATAGCAGGAATAGGTATCAGGACTGGGAGAATGGACTAGAAAGCTTGTCTGCGGACTGACCTTTGCTGTCATAGGGCAGCAGAATTATTTGCAAATCTCTGTGTATACACATACATAGAAGAAGAACCAGTATCTGTTGGTCCTGTGAAATGAAAATGTTCTTTTCCCTTAGTTTAACCCTCCAGAGTTCCTGTGTTTTCTGGACTACCTTCTGAAACAATTATAGATCTGTTTGTGAAGATTCAGGAAGGGTGGTGGCCTTTTCTTTCCTTTCCCCCAAGTCTGGGGTGTGTATGTGTTTGCCTGCCTGCAAGACTGTGCTCAGGAGCCTGCTTTTCCCCATTCCATTTAATTTGCCGGTCAGAACTAGCAGTTGGCAGTCACTTATCAGTCTCCTGCTTTCAGTCAAGAAAAGACAGAGGAGAATTTAGGAAAACCCAAGATACATATTTTACATTTGTGTGGGATGCTTTCAGTTGCCTCAGAGAGACTCAGATTCACACCTTTGGGAATTCCTTTACTCTTAGTTCTTATTTCTGTCACATTTTGAGCTCTCCTGTCTGCTGCTGGGTAGGTGGAAAGATAAAAGCTACAAGACAGCTGATAATCCCCTTTAGGCCTCACTGTGGGATATAGTTTAAGGAGGGTTACCGATAAAAAGCAGGTTAGTCCTCCATGATAAGAAGGAATTAGAATTATTCATAGCTGATGAGAAGGCTTCACTGTGGGTCAGTGTCCTCAGATTGGTGGTGGGGGTGGAGATTGGGCAGTTGTAGACAAGAAGAGGTTAACAGAACTTCCCTGGGGCAAGCTGCCTGAAGACCCACAGGCTGGCCTTACCTGAGTGAATTCATCTCTGTCTGGTGGACCAGGAATGGGTCACAGACAGACTCATGTAAACACATAATACTCACATATATGTAGGCACACACGCACAATATTAAAATACCAAAATTTATTAATCAAATCACACACTTGCATTCTTTCTCCCAAAACAAGCTAAGTTAAAATTTGAAAGCCTAAAAATGGCTTTTTAAAATTTTATCCCCCGCCCGCCACACAAAAAAATAAAATTAAAATATGGTCTGCAGTCCAGTGAATATTTCATCTAGGACAAACTCCACAGGTACATAGGTTGTGAGCACATTTTCATTTAGAACGTCTCTACTACAGCCCCTTACGGTACACTCTCTCACTGTAGTAAGGTTTTTAACCTTGGGACCCCTGACCATGCACCAGGAATCTGAGAGCTCCGTGAACCCATGTGTATTTTTTCTGGGGAAAAGATCCATAGCTTTTATGAGATCCTCACAAAAAAAGGTGGGGAGGAAGCTGAGGCATGTGGACATCCACACTAGCTAATCATTTGAAACGGTTCTTAATTAGAGGAGAAATCATTCAGCGAAAAGGAAAGTATTCCTATTAATGAAGGCTGAAGGAGCTGGGCAGAGCTTGAAGAAATGGACTTCTAGAGTTGGAGTTATTGACCAAAGACATTTTTCAAGGACATCTGCGAATCATATTATTCCTACAAGCATAATATAAATGTTATCCATGTTCCTAGAAGAATACCACTGCACTTTATTGCCAAGAGGAAGCACACTTCACATTCTAGGATAAGACTCAAGCTGATTATAAAGCGCCTGCTACACACCTCCACTCTGAGAAACCTGAGCCTGCAAGGCATGTGCTGGCTGAGGTTCTACCTCCATCACCTCTCTACCTGCAGACCTACCCCAAAGTACCTCTGCTTCCTTTTTTGGATGCCCAATTTCCCATGGACTTTTGGGTCTAGGCTGGCTTGAATTGGACATTTAATTTAGTGTTACTCTGGGGATCCGATTCTGCTCCCTTTTTCTTCTTGCATTTCACAGGTGAAGTGTTGCCACTCTCTCTCCAATTTTCATATGATTTCGCCCTGTTCCCATTTACAACTTCACTACTCCTGTTTCAATAATAAGAGATCTTAGTGATGCTGACTCACATGAAAATAATACAAGACAATAACAATTAAATGTTAGCTGTAACTTAGCTTTAGTTTTTTTGGAAATTTCAGTGTAGAGTGTTCTCTGTAGGAGCTGGGCTTCTGAATGTTTCTCACTTTCTACATTGTGTATTTTGATAATATTTAGTCTTTTCATGAACATGCATAATTTTGATGCATGGTTTTTATGAATGTAATTCAAACAGCGCTCAGAACACCTAGTTCTCAAAATTGGCTTTAGCACTTGGATCCACATGTGTGATGGAGATAGAGGCAAGCTTCCTAATAAAGAATGAGCAGACTTTCTCTGCAGTGGGCCAGGCAGCAAATACTTTAGGCCTTGTGGGCATATGATCTCTATTTCAGCGACTCAACTCTGCAACATAGTGCAAAGCAGCCATAGATAATATGTAAACAAATGGAAATAGCTCTATGCCAATCAAGTTTTATTAGAGGCCCTGAAATTGGAATTTCATAAAATTTTCAAGTGTCATAAATTATTCCTCTTTGGATTTTCTTTCAACTGCTTAAAAATGTAAAAGCTATTATTAACTCACGGGTCAACTAACAACAGGCAGTAGGCTGGATTTGCCTGATCCCTGGTCTTCATCAGCTTTCCACAAAATTAGGCTATGGTGACAGAAGTTATAAAAGTAAGCTATGATGATAGAAGTCAATCAATGTTTGCTTCTAGAGGTGTGGTGGAGATTTACTCAAAAGAGCCAGCAAGTAATATCCTAAGGTAATGGCAGTGTTCTGTGTCTTGCTATGGGTGTGGGTTACACAAGTGAATATATTTGTCAAAACTGATCGAAGGTATTTAAGATCCAAACATTTCATTGTGTATAAATTATATCTCAATGGAAAGAAAAGGAACAAATTTTTCATAATAATCACAAAATCTCACTGGTAAGCATTTATTTCTTATTTGCATATCTGTGAGTCAGCTGGGGTAGTTTTGTCCCATTCATGTGCCTATTCTGGGCTCCAGGATGGCCAAGGGTAATTCTTCTTCGTGATGGCAGAAGCACCAGACAGCAAAGCAAACAGTACATGCATATTTCAGCCCTCCACTTGTGATATTGCTCAAACGCAGCCTGACTGCAAGCGGCCACATATTCTAATTTAAGAAAAGGGGACTAAAATGCAAAAACGCTGCATCCATGTAGATGGAACCTGCCAAATCTCCACCTTTCAAAAGATGGCAAATGTTGCAGGACAGCAGGACATACACATATGCAATAATAGAAGAGAAAAACAGGACTGAATATAAGCAAGTGCCAGAATATGTCTCTAGATATAAGTAGGTATCTGACAAGTCAGAAACAGCAAGTCCTCTGTTGTCTAAGCAATAATGATGACACCTGAGGTGGCACTTTGCCCATCCCTCGAGACAGTGATGCTCTCATTCTGCTTAGGCAACAGGGTCTCCATGAGTGAATGCCTCCTGTCCATGGCTTCATCAACCCTCTTTTGCTGTAGCCTGACCTCTCTTGAACTCTAGACCCTCATTTTGAGCTGTCTGCTGTGTCTCCTGAATACCATGAATGCATCCAAAGCTGAACTCATTAATTTATTCTTCATAATCCTGTCTCAGTGAAACAGCATCACTATCAAGCCAGACACCCAAGTCAGGCATGTAGGAGTCATCCCAAACTCTTCACTCTCTTTCATCCCCAAATCTAAGCACTGGCTGTTTCTCACTAACCCATCCCCCAAAATATTTCAAAAATCTTCATGTTGCCATGGCATTTCATTATCATGATTGACCAGAACCATTTCAGGAGCCTCAATGCTGGTCTCCTGGCATTTACCCTCTCCTGCACTAATCCTCTGCTGTGTCCAGAGTGACCCATATCTGATCTTATCACTCCCTTTATCATTTGGGTGTGTGTTTTAACAGTAGTTGTGTCCAGAAAAGAGCACTTGGGGTCTAGAATTGGAGAGAGACTTACTTTTAAATTATATACTGTCTTTTTATAGTGTTAGATTGTCTTACCATGAATATGTGTTTTTATTGTTGAAATGCAGTAATTATAAAAAGAAATACTAGAAAAATCAGTGGCTGGACTTTATGACTCACTGGAGATGGAGAATGAAGTGGAAGGAAGAGTTGGATGATTTTGAAATGTGAAACCTGAATTACTGGGAGATGATAGTCTTTGGGGAGCTAACCAACACGATGATATTTTGTACTTATAACTTCAGGGCTTCTTCTTCCAGCTCATGGGTCAGAAGCCTCACCAGGCAGCCTAGAGCTGCTCAGATTCCTAAAGCCCTCAGCTTCTGTAGAGCAGGTTAGCGTTTATATATCGACCCTACTTGCATCCAGCATAATCAATAAAAGCTGGTACAACAGAGCATTAAGTTTAAAAACCGGCTTTGGAATCTTAAATCTGGTCTCTAATGCATACTAATTCTGTAAACTTGGGCAAATTGCCTGACATCTTTGAACTACACTTCTCTCATCTGTATAATGAGAAGTATTAATGGTGCCCTCTCCATAACAGTATTTTGGGGATTAAATATTTTATGAAAGGCTCTTATTACAGTATCTAGTTTATATTATACTCTTGGTAAATGCTAGCTATTCATTAATAAACTATGTCCAAAAATTAGTTTTCTTCTTCTTGCTTGAAAACCTCTGGTACACAGAATGCCATATTTTTGGTAGCTGTGTCCCACTGACAGGTCATATTGAGTAAAGAATCAACTACAATTAGTCCCTCTGAGTCTTTTTTACATATTATGTTATTTATATTTTTCTCAGCCCTGTCCCTTCACTCTGCCTCCATCCTTCCCCCACCCCAATATTTTTTAGGCTTTACAGTTCTGTTTATTACATTTCATCTTGTATAGTCTTACCGAGAATTGATCTAGGATGAAAATACTGATGAGTTTAAAAAGCATTTATGTAAACCTATGGATTATAAAACCCGAATGGTTATGAAGGCTTGTTATAGAGAAATCGCTTAATATTTTGAAGTCTTATATTTCATTTCTTCAGCAAATATTAAGTTGCTACATGTGTTGGTCACTGTTCTAGGAGGTACAGTGAGTAAGACAGACAAGGACTCTACCCTTGGAGTTTACTTGTTGACAGGAAGAATAAAATGACCTCATATGGTGATAAGAAATAACACTTGAGCTCTCAAGAATGAACCAGCTATGTCTTCTGAGGGAAGAATGCTTCAGGTGGAGGGAACAGCAAGGACGAAGACCCTAAAATAAGAGGAAGCTTGGCATTTGAAGGAACAGGCAGCAGGCTACTCTAGAAGGAGAATATAAGTGAGAGAAGAGGGCCATAGAGTAGGTGGGCAGGGCTGGGCCATGAAGAACTGATAAGGCACGGGAAAGGGGTGTTCTTTGTGTTGTATTTTGATTTTGTGGTAGGCTGACGACCCAAATTGCCATGTCCTGTTCCTGCAAGCTAAAAATGTGTTACTTTACATGGTAGAAAGAACTTCTCAGATATGATTAAATCAAGGATCTTGAGATAGAATGATCATCCTGGATTACCCAGTGGACCCAGTGTAATTACAGAAGTCCTTTTAAGAGGGAGGCAGGAGGATCAGAGTCAGAGAAGGTGAGGAAGGTGCCATAAACCAAGGAATGCAGGCAGCCTCTAGAAGCTAAAAATAAAAAAGAAACAGATTCTCCTGTGAAGGCTCCAGTAGGAACGCAGCCCCGCTGATGCTTTGATTTTGGATTTTTAATCCCAAGAACTGTAAGAAAATACATTTGTGTTGTGGTAAGCCACTAAATTGTGGTAATTTGTTACTGTAGCAATAGGAATCTAATTCAGGTTTCTGATTTTAAAATGCAATGGGAAGCTATTGGAGGTTTTTAAGTAGGGAAGTGATGGGATTTTATTTCTTTTTTAAAAGAATGGGTTATTAGGGGGTAGCAGGGACCACAGGGAGGCTTGTTAGGAGGCTGTGGCAGTAATCTCAGGAGAGACATAACAGAAGTTCTGCTTAAGGTGATGGCAGATTTTGGGTAGGAATTTCAGTGGTTGTGGGATATGGAAAAAAAGGAAATCAAGAGTGATGCTGAATTTGGGCTTATGCAGCTGGGTGACATTTATTGAAATGGGGAAGGTAGGATAAGAAATAGATATGGGGGGAAATTATGCATTCTATGTTGGACATGTTAAGACTTGAGATGTCTATTAGACATCCATGTTTATATCAAATAAGTAGAGAAATATGTTGGTGGAGATCTCAGAAGATAACTCATCCACGTGTCCCCTCATGCCTGGACAGTGCTTGCCCTACCACAGAATTTCTCTAGTGCCACCGTCACTAAGCGACTCCCTGGCTGAATAAACTTGACTCATTTCATGCCATGTTTTTATCTTTTGTCCTGGGTTCAGTTTTCATTGCCTATTCACTGGAATCTGAAAGAGCAATTAAGAGTCTAAAATGAGGCCCAGTATGTTTGATAACTTGAAAATGCTAAAAAACAATTTAGATTAATTTGCGCCCTAGATGTGTACAGTTATTTAGTACTTTTTCAGAGCACTAAATGGATTTCGTAGATTTTAATTGCCGTCTAACTTCTAATTGTGTTCAGATGGGGTAGCCAGTTGGAACTATGCCTAATAAGACTGATGAGTACACATATTTTTGCATACAGCATGCTTTGCAGGGGCCAGGCAGGAAGAGAAAGGCTTAAAGTAAGAAGAGGAAAACTACAGCGCAAGTGATAATTAAAACTCATTTACTTTCAGAAAAATGAAAAATTGTCAAAAACTTGTTTTCTATTCATCTTAAATAATATAAGGCTTATTATTATTTCTGCTCATTGGTGTTAATGTTTGTTTTTTTTGTGGGGGGTGGGGAAGTGACCCTGTATTATAATAGGAGGGAGATTGTTATTTACAATGGAAAAAATTCTGATTTTCATATGTTTATGGTTCAGATTATGAACCCAACCAACAAAATGTTTACTGAGCAACTTTGCTCTGTGAAGTACTTTGGTGAGTGCTGAAGGAGGTCAGTAATTAGGATGCTTTTGGCCAGCTCATTGGCTTAAGCAATAAAGAAATCTGTTGTCTTCCACAGGAAGTAGGGCGCCTCATGCACAGCATGTCAAGCTACAGCTCACCCCTGTGATTGTTATGGCTCTGCCCTCCTATGTTTGATGACTTCATTTTTAAGTTAGGAGCAAAATGGCTGCAGGGATTCCAAGCATCACATCCAGATATGATAATGTTCAAAGGAAAAAGAAGGGTTGAAGGGTTGTCTCTTCCTCATGTGTCTTAAATGTGAAATAATCTTTCCTAGAATCCTCTCGGCAGATTTTTGTCAAATCCCATATGCCAGGATTGGGTCACATGTTCATTTGTAAACCAATCACCAGCCAAGGAAATAGAATTACAATGATTGGCTTAGCCCAGGGGTTGGCAAACTTCTGTTCTCCACCTGTTTTCATAAATAAAGTCTTATTGGTACAAGCCACACCCATGGGTTTACAGATTGCCTGTGGCTGATTTCACACCACAAGCAGCAGAGTTGAGTAGTCGTGAAAAAGTTAAAGATTTTTCCCACAAAGCCTGAAATATTTACTCTCTGCCTCTTTACAGAAAAAGGTCTTATTCTTGGCTAAGACTAATCATCTGGGATATATGGGTGTTGGAGAGTCAAGCACCACAGCCACTGTAAATATAAAAGAGGTATAAGATGTGATCCTATTCCTCGAAGAGATTGCTGGGGGAAATGGTATTTTAAAACATTAAAATACCTACATGTGCTGTTCAAATGAGTTAAAACTCAAATGAAAGATGCTCCATAAATACTTATAAATGGAAACCATCTTTCCTTTCACTACAAAGTAAGGGGAAAAAAGAGAAACAATTTCATGGCAGTTCCTGTGCAAAAACAAACAAACAAAATCCAGAGGGATTTGTGATGCTCTGATTAGCCTGTCCTTGCCACATACCATACAAATGACTGAGAGTAAACCAAGACTGACTATGAGCAGAGTCTGGGACAGGTTACTTCACATTTCTGAGGCTAGGTTTTTGCATCTGTTCGATTGGTATAATAATATGTGTTTCCCAGAATTGTTGAGAGCATTAAATGTGGTTAATTAAATGCTTAGTGTAGTTCCTGAATTGTACAGAAGTTCTGTCAGGCACCTTGGGCTCTATTCAGAAATAGGAAGCTGCAGATGAATTCCAGAACATCTTTACCTGTTAGGAAGGACTTCCTATTGCAGTGACACTGAATCTTGGCTAGTGGTTAGAATCACTTTAAGAGCTTTTAAAAATACTACATTTTAAAAGAATAGCAGATTAATTGAATCAGAATCTTTGGAGTTGTAGCATAAGGCAGTGATAGTTTTTAAAGTTCTTCAGATGATTCCAGTGTGCGTTGAGAGCCATTGTCTGTTTTATCATATCATCAGTCTGGGTTATCATTGACTCAGGGCCTCACTAAATCTGCAGGTGGCCACCTCATTGGAAACAGCTAAGTGAGGCTATAGCCAGTGAACACTGACTGTCAACTCTGTGTTTGAGATAAGCTGACAAAGAAAGGAAACTGCTAAAACCCAGACCTAAAAACACATTCACTTAATATCATCCATCTCCTTGAAAAGAAGTACTGCATGGAATGGGGAAAGAACAGGTCCCCTGAACTCTGAGCTGATGAAGGCACATCTGGAGAGTTATATTTTGTTTTAGGAGGGATTAGATGAGCGTGGACACTGTCTTTTTCAGGCCTTTCAACTGAGCCAGGAAGAGCGGCAGTGTAGAAACAGGAAACCTATGCCCAGGCATCACTGTTTGCTGGAGCAGATCACAGGCACAAGACATTTGCCATGAATTAGCAGTCTAGGGAGAGCACAGTGTGTAGAGAGGAAAAGATACTTCAAGTTCAGGAAGTAGAGCAAGGTGTCAGGATCCGAGTTTTGATGACCATTCCTCCAGGTTGCTGAAATTAACATTGGAAGGTAGAAGCAGAGTTGCAGACAAAGATAGAACATGTATGTTTTGTTTAAAGCCAGTTAAGTAATAAATTCCACAGACAGTGAGTAGTTGGCACACTTCCCTGAATCAGAGTCATATTCTTAAAGCCCCAACAAACTACCCAGTGGAATGTGAGCAGGATGATGAAACGAACAGTGTCCGGTGAGCAATAGTCAAAGAATTGAGGACACTGAGCCTAGAGAAGGCTGGAGAGCTGAGCAGGATGAGAGCATCTCAAGATATTTTAAATATTAGCTTATAGAGGAGTGTTTGGTACCAATGAGTAGACATTACAGGGAATCAGACTTTTGTTCAATAGTAAGAAATTATTTTAACATCAAGAATTGAAATTAGACGTGTATGTGTTGTGAGATAGTAAAACCTCCCTGTCAGTAGACATATTCAAGCTGACACTGTGAAAGTTTACAAGTGTCAAGTAGGAAGTAGGACTACATCAGTGTGAGAACTTCAAATCCTCACTCTTATATCAGCAGGCTCAACTCAGCTTTTATTTGATTAAGATGTTGTAGTACATTGTAAGATTTTATTTCTTAAAGAGTTATGTCCCCCTTCCTGAGAAAAAGAATATGAGAAACTTAGATTGTTATGATTCTTTTATTTCTGTTACAAGGAAAAAATATGACAACTATTTAAACAACTGACTATTACTCATTTGTATAACCAACCAAGAGATTCAAATATTTATGTAAATAAATAAAAATTGTGTTAATGCAGGTGGAGTGACATGGAGAGTCTGAAATTTTACTTTTCTTGGTCTTGTACTTTGGGAGGCATCTTTGGGAAAAAATTTTAAAGCTACTTTATATTCAACTCAACAAATGTTTTTGGTACCTACCAAATGTGAAGCATCATCCTATACTTTATCTATTAAAAACCTTCTCTCCCCAAACTTAACCATACTGTAAATTGATCTCAGCACTGGCAGCATCTTCCACTTTTTAAAACAGTCACAGTATGACAAATATAAACAGTGATGGCAGTGGACATCTATTGATTGCTTCTCCAACATGACTTCTCCTTTCTCTCTTCCCAGTAGCCCCTGTTTCCATTTAAAGATCTATGAGTTTCTGGGGAAGCTGTCTGTACCTTGGTTGAGAGGCAGAGCCTCTGTAGTAGGCCAAGCTAATTTGTACATTATATCCCCCTCCCTTGCCACTGTGAGGTCAAATGTGGTCCCATCACCTAGTCTAGACCAATCAGAGTATATTTGAGGTTTGTCACTGAAAAGGCTGGATAAAGACATACAGTCATGACCTGTATAACAATGTTTCAGTCAATGATAGACCACATATATGACAGTGGTCCCATAAGATTATAATGAAGCTGAAAATTTTCTATCCATAATGACATTTGAGCCAGTGGTTATAACATTGAACCACAATGCATTGCTCACGTTTTTGTGGTGATGCTGCTGTAAATAAACCTACCATGCTGACAATCCTATAAAAACATAGCACATACAATTATGTACAGTATGTGATACTTGATAATAAATGACTATGTTATAGGTTTATGTACTATACTTTTTATTGTTATTTTGGAGTGTACTGTTTCTACTTATAAAAAAGTTTGTTTTAAAACAGTTTGCTGAGTTACATTGGCAGCAGCCTCATACATTTTGTGTTTACCACATCTCTTGATTGCATCCTTTTCTCTCGTTCTTGACTTAATCTCCTGTTTTCTACAGAAACATGATGTATAAGCTTGTAACCTAGGGGCAATAGCCTATACCACATAGTCTAGGCACGTAGTAGGGTTTATCATCTAGGTTTGTGTAAGTGCACTCTATGGTGTTCACACAATGACAAAATCAGCTAATGATGCATTTTTCAGAATGTATCCCCATCATTAACGGGTGCATAACTGTACTCTTTTTCTTGTTCGACTTGAGCAAGAAATTTGTGGTCCTGAGAGCTGTAGGTAGTAGCTATCATGCAACTATGCTAAGGCTAGTTTAAGAATGAGACGAGGATGTGGTTCCATAGTGTAGTGGTTAGCACATCTGCTTTACACACAGAAGGTTCTGGATTCATGCCCCACTGGAACCACAGTCCATGGTCTACAGCCATGCCACCCTGAACAAGCCCGATGTCCAATCTCAGAAACTAAGCAGGGTTGGGCCTGGTTTGTACTTGGATAGGAGACCACCTAGGAAGACCAGGTGCTGTAGGCATTAATAATAATAATAATAATAATCATAAAGAATGAGCCAACACTTAGAAAGCAGAATGGAGAAAAGGAGAACATCAGGTTTCTGTGACATAAACTAGCTGCCAGATTAAACTTTAGCTAGAGCTCAGACTACTTCTGGACTTTCTAAGTATATAAATTCTCTTCGTATCTAAGCCAGTTAGATTTAGGTCTTCTTTGACTAAGAGCCAAACGATTCCTGAGTGATCAATCTAATGATTATTTTCAAGTAGTAGTCTTTACAGCATCTATTTTATCTATTATTTAACTACATTTGCTAAATTGTCTATAGTTAGCATGGATAATTTTGTAATAAAAAATAACAACAAAAAAGTATATTAAAATGTAATCATAGCAGCCACATTGCCTGCAAGTTATTTATTTAGGAAAGCAGACATTCTCAACTAGGACTGAACTAAGAAACACAGCTAAACTAATCTGTTTCTTTAGATGGGTCTCTGATGACATCTTACACTGCCATCTGTGTTGTTGCACTACTGGTAATTCACTAGTTTTATAAATTTACTTTTTAAACAACTTTTACATTTTGGTACACTCTTGCCTAGTTGCTTCTGTGGGGTGCAGACATACTATGTAAAGAAATTGCAACTTTTACCCCTGTTTACTTTTATATTTTTTAAACAGTGAAGAAACTTAGTGTTATATTGTCAGCCATTTAATTGTTTCCCTCCTCCTGACTTATAAAAAATACATATTTGTGGTCACTTTTAAATTAATATATATAATTTAAAACACAACAAATAAATTGTAAGAAAAAAATAAGATAGAAGGAGACTGATAGTCTGAGAGACTTAAGAGACACCTTAGTCAATCACTGTGTGTGGACCTTATTTGAAGACTGATTCAAACAAATTTTTAAAAAATCCTTAAGATTTAAGCACTGGCTATTTGGAGAACTAAGGTGTTCTTGTAGATATTTAAAACTTTAATAATGGTATTGTTTTATGTTTTTAAAGAAATAAACTTTGTCTATTAGTAATACATACTTAAATATTTATAGATGAAATAATATGATATCTGGGATTTGCTCTAAAATAATACAGAAGAGAGAAAGTGAGCGAGAACATAGATGAAACAAAATTGGTTGTGAACTGATAATTGCTGAAGCTGAGTTTGGGTATAGGGATTCATTAACCTGCTTGTTTTTCATGTGATAAAAAGGTAATTGGAAATACTTTCTAGTGGCAATCAGTATTAACAATTTGAGATATTTTTTTCTACAAATTTGTTTATGTATAAATTACAGAGAAGAAGAGTGGTAGTGAAGAAGGTTTGGATTTGGTTTTATTTAATTAAAGGGACTCACTAGACATGTTGGTCTACAGCTTTCTTTTGGGAGTGTGGGAGAGCTATTTCATTTTATAAGTAGTTGATGATTTTCTCTGAAAACAAAACCTTGTGCTTCTTTTATAATAGTGTAGCCTCCAGGAAGTAATTTTGGAATCCCAGGAAATAATTTTGGCTTTTTGGTGTGAAATACCTGTGTTTGAAGCCTGGAGTTTCTGTGGGCTTTGACCAGAGCTTTACTTATAAGGCCTGGGCAGTTCCCACTCATCTTATTATGAATCTCCTGGCACAAGACTTCCATATGAAGCATGAACCCCAACCTCCTTTACAGGATTTTGCCGTCAGACAGCAGTTGTAAAACCTCTTGGGTATTCGACATTCTCTGTTGCCTACTATTTGGTGGTCCAAACATTTGTGAAAGCTAGAAAAAGCATTGTTGAATTTCTGTTGCTTTTTTGTGAATTATTAGTAACATGTACGTTGGTGAGAGAGAGAATTTGAGTGTGAGAGTGGTTTATTTTTTAAAAGAATAGGTTGGATGAGTAGGTTGACCAGGCTCAGCTCCATGATGTGGCTTTCTGGGAAATTAACACAATTTAATTCCAGTGCACCTTTCAGTATCTGTTCATTTCTTTTCCATCTCAATGGGAGAAAGAAGACAATCTAAGCTTAGAATACTTTCTTTTTCTCTCTTACCCTTGAGGATTCCAGTGAAATCATGCTTTTCATGACATATTTTCAGAGTGTTGATATCGTCATCTCATTCTTTTAAAATATTTTTGGAGTAACTGTTCAGTGCCAATCATAGTATCAGGCTTTGGGAAACAGGGAATGCAAGATAAATCAGTTTTCACATCATCACTGACTGGGTGGAAATTACTGAGATCAGGCCTTGGGAAAGGATGGATCTGTGATTAGCGTGAGGAGTATTTATTAAATGGACATTTTGTGTATACGTGTACATTAATGGTAGATACCAATTACTGATGCATTGCCATGTGGTAAGTGCCGTTTTGAAAGTTTAATATCAGTTATCTCATTTAGTACTCAAAAATCTTACAAAGCATGTGCTCTTATTTTCCCTTATTATAGATAGGAAACGAAGATTAAATAATTTGCTCAAATTCACGCAGTTTAAAAGTGATATAATCTGGATTTAAATTCAGAGAACTCAATTCCAGAATCTGTGGTCATTATGGTTATTACTAAAATATCTATTGACTCATTGATAACATGGTATTAGTGGCTTCTAGTTTTTAAAAAAGAAAAAGATGGTTAGTTAGTGTTAATCATCAGTATTCCTGGAGTCTGTTGAATTTACAAACTGTAAAACATGTGGAAGAGCTTCCAACAGATACAATATCATATTGCAGTTGTGTGTCAGAATTAATTTCTAGACTTGACCCATTTCCCGTTTGCCTCGAGAATACTCGCTGGCGGTGCTTGTGGCTGCAATGTTTACCCCTAGATCACTCTCAGATTACAGTCCTAACCTTACCCCCAAAGTTTGCCGTAAAATATCTCACTTTTATCATTATTTTCACATTGCTCTAGTATATCAATAGTCTTTGGAAACAAATGACAACATTCTATTTATAGATTTCTATAAAATATAGTAATTCTCAATTTTTGAAAATGTCAAATCCTAGAAAATGTGACATTCCTATGCGTGATGTTAACATCATTCTCAAGCGCTTGTCAGCCGAAAATTTATTTGATGAATCCAATTTATGTATGCATGTCTGTTACATTAGGATTAGAGACACATTCTGTTTAGAAATAACTCTAAGAACAGTTTTTATGTTTTACTTTTACATTGAAAACCAGTCAGATTTGTTTTAGCCTCAAAGAATGTGCTTATGTAAAATTAACACTGGCAGTGACCTGAGTTTTTTGTTTTGTTTTGTTTTGTTTTGTTTTTGCCCCTAAATGGGAAACGGGTCAAAGAAAGTGGATCAATTTCTACTGTGTGTTGGTACTGTTAGGGGGTGAAATTTCACCTTTAGTGAGTCTAGAGTCTTATCAGAGTGAATCTTATTCTGTCACTTTCAGTGTTATTTATGGCAAAAAGAAATCCATTGGGCTGTTATTTTTGCTAAGTCAATTTTACAGTGTTTAGTTATTCATCAAAAAGTTTGCTTGTGTGAAAGTGTATGTTTCCCCAATGTGCATAAGTGTGTACCCGTATGTGTATGTGCATGCCTATATACTCTGCTTAAAAATATAAAAATCCCAGTACATTGCTAGATTCTTGTTTCATGTGGCCTATGCTTAGTGATTCCAAACTCTTTCAACTGGGAATTGAGTCTGAAACTAAGAACTGTATGTTACTACAAGCATGTGTAATCCTCATTTCAAACTCATAGTCTCAGATTATCTTTTCTCCCCTGCATTTTATTGTAATAATAATAAAAACCATCATTCACTGGATGTTGACTATATGTCAAGCTTTGTATTGAGCACTTTACCTGTATTACCTCATTTAATCTACAAAAAATCCCTTTGACATAGGTTTTGTTATTCTCATTTTACAGATGCAGAAGTGAGCTTACCTTAGAGAGGTAGAGGTGACTTATCTAAAGTCTCATAGGTATAAGTGGGCACATAAATTTATGTTCGTTTGCTTCCAAGGCCAGTTGATTTCCTGCGTGGAAACACTGAGGAAGTTACTGATAAAAGATGTTCACAAAGGTGTGTGTGTGTTTGAGATTTTTTATGTAATTTAATTTTTTTAAGTAATAACTATAGCTTCCTGTGCATTGATGAAGTAAAATGATGTTAGAGTTTTATCCTAGCTCTGTTTAGTATTAAGATGTTAAATCAGAATTTCTCAAGCCTTAGTTTCCTTATCTATAAAACAGGGTTAATGGTACCTGATTAATGTACATTATAAGCTTGTTGTCAGTATTAAATGAGATAATAGAAATGGAAGTGCTAAAACACGTAAATCCAACAGTGGTAATCAAAACGACGACAAAAACCTCTAAATCTTTTAGATACCACCTGTCCTCTTTGGTTGCTTTTGGTCCAAGTTCTGATGATGCAGTGCAAGAAATTCTGAAATCATCTAATTCCCCAGGGAGGGTGGGCAGATGAGAAGTCTGAGGCCGGGAAGGTATAAAGTGCAATGTTTGTAACTGTTCATTAGAGAAAGCATCAAAATCAATTCTGTATTCTCTGATAGCAAACATGTGCCATCTTACTCACCTCCCTATTACTTCATACATATACACATATTAACACACATCAGTTTCAGAGAGTTGCCAGCAATTATTTTTATAACCAGTAAAATATGTAATTTGGGCCAGTGAGCGGGACAGGCTTTGCTGGGGAAAAGGAGAAAGAGAATGAGTTTCTACTTCTCAAAGTCGAGATCAGAACTATTAAAACATCATTTAACTTAATCAATATAATCAATGCAGCAGAGGTTAACTTGTGGGTGAATTATAGCTTAATGGAAACAATGGCAGCATCACACTAGGGTTACACATTTTAAAGCAGTAAAATGATAGCAACCTCAAATGCCAATCTCTGGGCTTCCCCCAACAGCAGCTGTCACTGTGTGGGTTGACATGGCTGTGAATGTTTCAGGTCACCCTGATAATGTTCCTGTGTTTGTGTTTCACTGTCATCGAGCATATGCTGGCCTCTGCAGAACATCCCAGACTTATGCCAGAGACCACCTAACCCTCAGGTTATCTGGAGAGTCAGAGCTTCGGCATCAACACACAGCCTTGCTTATTCTTTTCATTTAAACTGTACTTGAAGATTTAAACGTTTCCAACTGTACACATATTAGAGGGGAAGATCTTCAGAAATGAAAGTGGTGTTCTGAGGAGGGCTCAGTAATTCGAAATGACCAATAAGGCAGACTAGAGGCCATTGAGGATTTGAGGATTCTGGCCATGTGAGAGGAAGAAATCAGTGATAGGATTGTTTTGATGGATGGACATCTGGGAACCCTTCCTGCCCTGCAGCTTGCTAATAGCAAAACAGATGTTCCCAGAGCCCAAACTTTGTACACTCCTGCTTTTGGGGAAAGCAACTCCCACTTCTGATCCTGCAGCTTCATCCTCTCCGATTACAGTTCTTCAGTGATTTTTCAAGAATTTTTGAGTGGCTATGACATGCTCAGCTCCTGGTCTAATTAGAGAAGAGGAGGCTGCTCATCTCTCAGTCTCTAGATATCTTGCAAGGGACACGGATCGTCATCTTCTCCAGGTCAGTAGTACTAAAAGGAGGGAAAGTTCCCGTGTATGCCAAGACATTAAATGTGTAATGCATGCAAATAATAGTTAGAAAACTTAAAAGTTAATAAAGTTAGTGTCTTTTCCAACCCTGACCTGTCCCCAGAAACAACTATTATTAAGTTTCTGTTTATTCCTATAAAGATATTCTATTCCTATGTAAATGTACATTCATATGTATGTATACACATAAATATGTATATACACACATATGCTTATTTAATTATGCTTTTTATTCACATGAATGGGAGCATTCTATGCATGTTTTTCCATACCTTACTTTTTTCACTTGGGAATTATTCCAGGACAGCAGATAGATGTAGAGCTGCACATTTCTTAATAGCTACAGAATGTTTCTTCTATTGTTTAGATGGATCATCATTTACTTATTGTTGAACATTTTGGCTGTATAATTGTTGGACAGTTGTTGGACATTTTGACTGTATGATCTTTGCCATCCCAACAATACTTAATTGAATATTCTTAAACATATGTCTCTGGACACATGTGCTAATTTATCTATAATATCAGTTTGCAGAAGTAGAGTTACTAGGTGAAATGGTATATACTTTAAATAGTAAGGGAGATTGCCACATTGCCCTCTATACAGAATTTATTCATTTCCAGCTATGCATAAGAATGCATACTCCTGACTGCCTTCTCCCTAATCCCCATCCCCATGTGGGGCATATCAGAGTCTGTCTATTGTAGAGGAGAAGGTTTGGGGCTGGATATGAATATTTTGTGAGTATTTTGAAAACTCACCCCATGAGTGTTATCAGTCTTTTAGTTAAATACAAGTTACAGGAAATCTATCTCAAACTGTCTTAAACCAAAAATAAATTTTATTTTATTTTTTTTGTTTCAATTCTTGTCTTTATTTATTTTTGGTTGTTTATTTTTCAGTTTTATTGAGATATTATTGACATATAATATATATACATTTAAGGTATACAATGTGATGATTAGGTACGTATATATATATATTGCAAAATAAAGTTAGTTAACACCTCCATCCCCTCGTATAATTATGATTGTTTGTGTGTGGTAATAATACCTACTCTCTTAACAACTTTCAAGTATATAACAGTATTACTAATTGTAATCACCATGCTGTGCATTTTATCTTATTTATCTTATAGGTAAGAGTTTCAAAAATAAATTTTAAAAGTGGAGAAATTTATTGACACATATACACAAAAGTCCAGAGTCAGAATTTGGATCAGGCATACCTGTATTCAGGAAGGGCTGCCACATTGTTGCACAACTTCAGGGGACACATTCTCATTGTATGAGGAAACAGTGTGAATGTTGTTTCCCTGGAATTCATGACCCTATATTCAGGGGCACCGTTGAGATCATGAAGACTTGATCTCTCTCTTTACTTTTCAGCACTGTTTTCTTCATTCTCAGGCAGGCCTTCTCCAAGTGATAGCCCTGATAGCTCTAGGTTTCTATTTTATCAGCTTTAAAACCTCAAAACCAAGAGCTTCTCCTTCTCTGTGCATACAGCAACAGCCTCACAAATGAGCCTCATGGATGCTCAGATGCTCATTCCTAATAATTAATGACACCTGGGAATATCTTTTGATTTGCTTACTTATCATCCATTCTCTATTCTTCTCATAATAGCACCTTGATTGATATTATTCCTGAACCCTCAGTCCACATAGTGTGGGGCCCTGCCTTCCTCCAGGTATGAGCATGCTCCCAGGTACCCATCCTACCAATGGCCAAAGCAATTCTGATTTTCAAGATACCACCACTAACCATCTGTAGGCTAGATGAGTGCTTCTCAGACTTGGGAGAAATTACAGCTGAAGAAAAGGGTTGCAGATTTGCATGCAAACAGCCTGGGGATCTTGTAATAAGGCAGATTCTAATTCATTAAATCTGAGGTGGGACCTGAGGGTCTGCATTTCTAACAGGCCTTTGGATGATGCTGATACTCCTCATCCAAAGGCCACACTTTGGAGCAAGGAGATATACTGTGGGTCCAATGACATCTCCAGGTTCCTTCTAGCCTAATAATTTTGAAATTTCATAATATACAGAAAAATATGAAACAAAATATTCATAAGCAATCAATTCCAGTTTGTCTCCATTTCACAAAGCAAAAGATAGCCACCTTTATGATTACATTTATTTTAAAAAAATATTATTAAAACCATTCATTTTAGAAATACAATTCTATTGTCTGCCTTGGCGGAGTATGGGAGGGGGAGGAAGCCTTTGCTGAATTTTTCCGAAAGAATCGTACTTTTGACCAAAACTGGCAAGAAAATAACCTTTTTCTTCTGGGGACTATGAGCTATCTGATGTCTTGACGAAGAGAAAAACTGCTACCACTTCCACTGTTAAGCTGGTGACTCCTTAGTGCTTTGCCTGAGGAACCTGTTTGCTCCTGTCAGATACTGACCTTTAAATATCTAGTTATCCCACCATAGCTCTGTAGCCTGCTAGCAAATTCTAGGGAAACATATGATTGGGGGGAAATGGCAAAATCAGTTGCTCTTTTATGACCAACCGCTCTTTAGGTTTTTTTTTTTTAAATAGATTCTTTTCTCATCATCTCTCAGAATCAATATCTCAGTGTAGGACTAACTTGAATAGCATTAAATATTTCCTTTGTTCTCCCTACTTCCACCCCAACTCCCAAGATCACTTACTGTCAGAAAAATGATTTCATTTGCAAAGCATTTTCATGCCTTATGATTCCCAATTTGTCTCCAAAATGCTGAGTTAGATGGCATTACCAAAAGTCCCCATTCATTCCAGAGACTGAAAGGAGAAAAAATCTTTAAGAGGTTCAGCAAGCCCATGATGCTCTTCACTCCGTATCTCATACCTTGTGTAGCATTGTCATAGTATTTATTTTTAAACATGCCTACTGCAAGGAAAATTGTGGCCTCAAATACTTGCATCATTATGTAAATAAAGGTTAATGAATCAGTTGTACAAAATGTACTGTGATTGAGAGTTCAGCTGTTTATATGAGAAATCAACAAAAAGACAGCTGGATTTTTCTTCTGAGTTTTGGATTTATCATACTCTTTTATTTTACAGAAATGGCTTTTACCAGAAGACTAGTCTATAGAATTATGTGGATTTCTCATCTTATACTTCATTTTCTTATTGCTAAACTGTTAAGTTAGTTCTATCTGTAAGCTTGGAAAGCAGCTTTTAAAACTTAGTTTTTAAAAAGTAACATCTCTTCTATAAATACTGATCCTCTATAAATACTCTGGTGTCCACATTTGCCTGCTGAGATTAATGTAATCTCTCCCTTGAATTGGAATTAACTTAAAATACTCTTGAAATGGTATGTTGAGTTCCTCTCCTGGTTCTCTATTTCTATAGCTGACTCATTAAGTAGCAGAGTTGCCCTTAGCTGATGCCCAAGTCGGCAAGTCATCAATCAATAAATTGTCCTCTGAAGTTGGAATGGAAGGGAGAGGGCCACTTATTGCATCAAGGGGTTATCTTCATCCATTAGCAATGTAAATAGCAGGAGGCAGAAGATTTTTCCAAAAACTCTTTATTGAACACTTGCTGTGTTCCAAGGCATAAGAGTAGGTTCTGGGTGTATACTAGTGATGAAAGCAACATTCTGAGCCCTGGACTCATGGAGATAACTTAAATGAACCATTTAATTTATCTGGGCTTTACTTGAAAAATGAGGCTAATTCCTAACCACACAGTATTGCTATGATAAACACATTTAGAAAAGTATAAAATGTGAAATAACTGTAGAGTTCTTTAGGTCAACATGGTTACACAGCCTCAGCAATGTCCTTAACCTTGAACTTTCCAAGATTAGCTATTTTCCTTATTATCTCCTTTCCTGAAGTTATCCCTAAATGGCCCTCCCTTTGGCCATTGTCTTGTTGTTAACAGTTGCATTTTCCTCTCTAAAGATGATCCTATGGTATTCTCAATCATTGCCAGCTTCTCATCTGCTTTGCAAGATACTCTTCAAAAGGAGGGGCCTCCTAAGAAATTTTATAGGCATCTGGTATGAACTTAGGAAGAGAAAAAAACAGAAGTGATTTTCTATATTTTGTACACATTAAAATCAGATACTTACCCCCAAAAGACAGTTATTGTGAGACATCTCTGTCCTTTCCTTCAGTTAAAAATAAACAGAACATTTTTGGAGTTGGGTGAATAGACAGCCTTATCAGTGTGGATGGGAATGATGGGGCTATGCCTTGAGCGGGCAGGCAGGCCAGGAGGGCTTTCTCTGGAATATGCTGGAGCAGCTGACTTGGACACATGTAGGGAAGGGTTCTAAGAATGCCTTTGCTGTATGTGTGGGAGGAGGATCTCAGTGCTTGTGGTTTAAAGACCCCCAGCCTATTACATAGTTGCCCACAGAGGTATTTTTGGCTCATTGTACACATCATCTGTTAATTGAAGGAGCCCCTCCTCCCCTCTCCAGTTCTAACACCAGGGTAATGTATGTTTGTCTATCTCTTTTTGCTTTGTGACCCTATCTCTGCATCTCTGCCTCATTCCCACCCCCAACCTCTCTCCCCACATATGCAGTTTCGTCATTCAGAGTAAGAAAACACAGCAAACCTCAAATCTGAGCCCAGCTAAAGAAAAGTGATAGAGGGTCTTGTTTTACACTTTATAAAGTACACAATTAACAGGTCTTCTGGCTGAAAGGCTTCTTTCCTTCATTTTCTAACTAAGACGAGGCTGCCTGGGTGGGTAGTTAGTATCATGGTGTGGTACGGCGTTGACGAATGTTTTCTGTACATGGCCAGACAGTAAATATTTTAAGCTTTGTGGGCCATTAGGTTTCTGTCACAACCCTCCACTTGGTAATGGATCATAAATGTGGCTATAGGCGAAATGTATATAAGTGGGCATAGCTGTGTTCCCAGTAAACTTCATTCAGGGACACGGAAATTTGAACTTTATATAAGTTTAATGTGTCATAAAATAGTCTCCTTTTGATTTTTTAACCATTTGAAAATATAAAAATTGTTCTTAGCTAGTGGGCCTTATAAAAACAGTAAGTAGGGTTTGGCCCACTGACCTCTGGTATTGTAAGAGAAATGCAGAACTGGGCGTGAGAAATCTCAAGCTTCAGTTTCAATTTTACTACTCTTTAACCTTGACTTAGTCATTTCACTTCTAATCTCAATCTCCTCATCAGCAAAACGAGCTTGGAAAGGGGGCTGGGAAAAGCAATGTGAAAGTGGAGAAACCTGGCTAAACCTGACACTGACTTAGCCCAGGGTCCAGGGTTGACATCAGCAGCAGTAAGTCATGCTGATAGCATCTACCTTTGATTATGTTGCAAAAATGGCACCTCATCCTAAACATGAGAAAAATATCAGACAAACCCAAATTCTACAAAATACCTCACCAGTACTCCTCGAAACTATCCACGTCGTCAAAAACAAAGTGTATGCACTGCCACACCAGACAAGACTAAGGAGACATGATGACTAAGTGTAATGTATCTTGGAGATGGGATTGTGGGACAGAAAAAGGGCATCAGGGAAAAATCAGTGACATCTGATTAAACGAGTTTACAAATAGTATTAGATCAATCAATGTTGGTTCCTTAGTGATGAGAGATGTACCATGGTGATGTAAGATGCTAATATGGAGGGAATCTAGGTTAGGAGAATATAGGAACTCTGTACTATCTTTGCAATTTTGCTGTAAACCTAAAAACTATTCTAAAATAGATGTATTTATATTGAAAAAAGAAAAAAACTAAAAGAAGAATCTCCAGAGTTTAGAAATTCGTTAGGTGTGGAGGGCGGAGGAGAAGGAGAAATAAAGATGATGCCAAAGTCTTCAGCCTGAGTATCTGGGAAGAGAGCCATGCTATTGGACAGAAAATATGAATACAGAAGGCAAGTCAGGCTTAAATAGGAAATAATGAACTTGGAACAGTTCATTGGGGACACATCCATAAATATGAGGTACCATTTAACACTTAAAGTGATAAAAGACTTGGAAAGGGCTTTTGGATTTCAGATATTTTGTTTAAAATGATCTCCAACCCTAAAGTATTTGACATTTAAGGTTTACTTTAATGAAGGAAGATTAGCTGGATTAAATAATAACATAGTTAATGGACTTTGTAAAAATAGCTGGACTCCTCCTCATATTTATATATAGGGAGAGAGAGGGAGGGAGGGAGAGAGGAAAGAGAGAGAGAAAGAGAGAGACAGACAGACAGACAGACAGACACACACAGGCAGACAGACAGTCCCCAACTTACAATGGTTTGATCTAGGATTTTTTTACTTTATGATGCTGCAAAAGCCATATGCATTCAGTAAAAACTAGTTAGAATTTTGAATTTTGAATTTTGGCCTTTTCCTGGGCTAGCAATATGCAGTATGATACTCTGTCGTGGTGCTGGACAGTGGCAGTGAGCCACAGCTCACAGTCAACCATGTGATCAATAGAGTAAACAACTGAGATACTAAAATGTAGTATTAAATGGATTTTCAACTTAACAATATTTTTATTTTACAATTGAATTATTAGAATGTAGCCCCATCATAAGTTGAGGAGCATTGTATATGTGGATATACTTATCCTATTGTCATTAAAGCATTGCTTGGAGCTTGGAGTAGCTGTTAGCCCTTCTTTATCTGCAAAAGGAATTAAAGTTGTGTTGTCACGTGGAACATTATTTAAGTGACTCAGCAGCCAGCACAGCCCTTTTTCTTTACCAAGAATTGCTAGTTGTGTTGACCCACATTGGAGAGAATGTTTTGTTTACCTCATACAAGAAGTAAGAGGTTTGAGTCATTCCTTTTTCTGTCTTGCCCTATTTATTTTTTATAGCCAGAATTGCTTCAAATGTGCATACAGACCTCTGGAGGCCTGTGATGTCTGCTGTATGCTAACAATGTATGTGATAAAACCACAATCAAGAAAGGCTGCACACTTTCACAGGTCGTAAACAGGCAATTCACAACAGAAGAAATTCAGATGTCAATAAACGTATTTTTAAAAAAGCCTTCACAAATAATCAAAGATATGTAACTAAACATATGCCAATGAGATGGTAAAGATTGTTGAGAAATAGAGGACCCTGTGCTGGCAAGGATGTGGGGAAGAGCACTCAGGTGGGAACATAAATAGATATACCTTTTTGGGAGGGAAGTTTAAAATCTATATTTCAAGCTTTAAAGTGTATATAGTTTTTGTTTCAGTAATTCCACTTTCAGGAGACTATCCTAAGGAAATAATGAGACAGGAATGTAAAGATACATGTAAATAATGATAATCTAAGCATTGTTTAAAATAGTGAAACATTGGATACAATATTCAACAATAGCAGTAACTTCAACATTGTAGATGTAGCTATTATAATTGAAAGACTTGCATTAAGTTTTTGAAAAAAAACATTTCAAAATGAATTCATAGTCTAGTTTACATAAAAATGTATGTGTGCATTTGTGTATTAAGTTCTGAGTGCCTCTAAAACATAGATTCAAATAACAATATTTTAAACCTAAATCAAAATGTAGACTCTCCATGCTAAATTCTTAGTGGTGTAAACTGCCTTTGTCTCATAAATTACTATTTGTAGATCCTAGACCTGTTCCCATCACCACTTATATGCTACTTCTTCTAAGTAATGCTAAATTTTTAAAATAAAAGTTATAACTTACCCTAAATTATTGAGTAAGGATTTTTATTCAAAGTGTGAAGAATCTAATATTATCCTTTTTTTCCCCATAACTAGTGCTATCGTAACCAAAGAGAAGCCAAAACATAGTTATCATTCCTTAGTTTTATTTCATGTTACAATGCTTAAAATATTTGACAGTGCTTGGTACAAAGCACTAAAGGATACGGGGTGAAAAAATAAAGATTTTAGAGGGAAAAATCTCTTTCATAACTTTGATTTCATTAATTTATGTCTTACCTCTGTCCAAATGTATTTAAAGTACCTTGATCTCTCAACAGAATGTGCACTGAGTGTAAAAAAAATATTCACACACACAGAAAAACCAGCTGTACCTTTTTATGTTGAGTCCAAGGTAATGATGATTTATAAAAGGCAAAATGTAATAGTTCCAAAAATACCCAAGATCTATGAACTAGAGACTTCAGCTTTAACACGTGACTGAAATGATTCAAAATCATTATTCTTCCCAAGTCAACAGAAACCATTATAAGCTATGTAGTTCACATCAGTGAGTCCACAGAGCTTGAGAGAAAAGAGCTGACTGTAACCCGCAGGATTCTTAAATAAATAAAGCATCACATAACCATATATGCCCTGATAGAGCAATAGTAGGGTGGAGCAGGGTGGAAGATTTGTAGATTACCTTCTCTTTGCCAAGCAACTAAGCTTAAATGCTCATTGTACACTGTCTTGTTTAGTAAACTGCAGATATATATATAGAGAGAGAGACATAGATATAGATATAGATATAGATATAGATATATAGATATATATTGATATCTATCTGTCTGTATTTACATAGATATGTAGATAGATATTTGGATGTTTAGTTTGAACTAAATATTTCTGAGTAAAGCAATCCTTTTTCAGATGTTGCTCTCACCAGCTGTGTCCCGTGGGCAGCCATTCCCTAGATCTACCAGTTACGCAGTTAGTTGCTAATGAGTCCAGATTTTCCCTCCTCCCACCACTACTCAGTATTCCATGCACCATAGCCAGGGTGAAGAGGTCTACAAGATGTCTCAAATTTTAGACAGAGTTGTGAACAGGACTTTGTTTTTATTTCACTAATTTATATCTGCTTCTTTCCAAAAGAGATTTGAAGTGCCAAAATCTTCCAACAGTATATGGGCTGTGAGACATCTCATAAGAGGGAGAACCTCAGGAACTCCACACAGAAGGGCAATATGCAAAAAAGCAAGACAAGGCAGTGAGCACAGGAGAGAAAGCAAAAAGTCTTCCTCTGTAGAAAAGAGCAAAAGGAGTGGGAGAGAAAGATTTAGGACAGTCCGTCATGGGAGTGGAGCTCTTTAAAAGTACTTTAGTGATTAAAATAGGTGGTGTATATGAAAGGTGAACACTTGACTTTGGCAGGTTTGTTTCCGAATCTTTCCCAGCATCAGGAAGCCTTTTTCCTGTGTTAGGACAGCTTCAAGCCATGGTTTTTTATGCAACCTTGAGCTCATGTAATTCCATGCCCATTATCCCTGCTATGCTTAGCTACAGCTAAAATGTCTACCTCTTTTACGCTGACATACCCTTGTTCTTCTGCCTCTATCCATTTTTTCATCCAGTTATTGCTATTCCATATCTTCTCATCGAGTCTCAGCCAAGGGCCTGTGAACCAAATTTGGCCTTCTGCCATGTTTTCTTCAGCCTGTACAATCCACCTTTATCTCTACATGGTGACCACTGGTATGAGCCAAGACCCTGCTATCTCTGTTAGAAAGGACATGCCCTCCTGTTTGCCATAGTTCCAACCTTTCCCTTGGTTTCCCCAGTCCTGGCGGTGTTGCATTTGTTGGTCAGTTGAGTGTGTTCAGTTTGTGAAAATTTATAGGGCACTTATTATTCTGTATTTTTCTATGTATGTTATGTATCCATTTTTTAAAAGTGTTTAAAAGCAGAATTCTGATTTTTCCAGACAAACAATATTCATGTTTTATAGATGAGGATATGGGGACATAGAAAGATCAAGCAGAGCCTACTACATGACAGCTAGGAATCACACTCAGGCAGTCTGTGCTCCTGACATCTATGGTTTACTTCCTCCAAGGACAGTTGGTTCTGTCATGAGATACTCTAATCTAGCCTTGGCTTCTCTTCACTGCCACTTCAATAGCCAAAACATGATTTTTCAGAGACACATTTACATTATTTCTTTTATGTGCTGTGGTAGATTAAAGATGGCCATAAATTCTTTGCAACTCTTTATTGAAATGTGATTTGGAATTCCCCTCCCCTTGAATTTGAGCAGGTCTTAATGATTTGCTTAACAGGTAGAATGTAGTAGAAATGACACTGTGTGACATAAAGGTGGACTATAAGAAGACTTGCAGCATCTGCTTTGACTTCTTTGAACACTAACTCTTAGAATCTAGTAGCCATGCTGTAAGGAAGCCCAGCGACCCCCACTGAGAGTCACACATGGAAAGGAAATAAGGATGCTGACTGAGCTCCCAGCCAAAGCTAGCACCAACTTACCAACCATGTGAGTGTGCCATCTTACCAGTGAGTTCTCCAGCCTCAACTGAGTGACCCGGTTAATGCCACATACAGCAGAGATGAGCTGTCCCCACTGAACACTGCCCACATTGCAGATTTCATGAGCAAAACAAATGACTGTTGTTGTTTTAAGCCACTAATATTTGGCACAGTATGTTGCAACAGTAAGTAACTGGAACACCTGTAAACTTTGCTTAAGAAATATAAATTAGAATCAGACAGAAAGTCAAAAAAGTTTAGTTTTTTAAATATTAGTGTCAGTATAGAAGGTTTTTCCTAGGGGAAAAATAACTTAATTCAAACCGTCCCTGAAAATCATCCCAGAAATTATTTTTGCATAGCTGAAATGTTTTTTTCTCTATCTTCGCTAAAGCAAATATCAAAGACCACCTACATTAGTAGAGATTTACTGACTAAATTAGAATTTTCCAAGAAAAAGAATCTCCATAAAGTGCCATCAAAATAATTACAGAAACTAAAATGTAAAATCAGATTCACTGGAAATTAGGTGTAAGAACTGTATAGTCTAAAATTTGTTCCTCACATTAGCTAAACAGCAGAAGAATAAAATCTAATCACATTTTTCTCTGAGACTGCTCACTCACTCAAGACACTTGCTTGGCAAATATTTTCCCAAGCAGACAGCACAATTAACACAGGGTGTGTTCCACCAGACCTGAGCAGCCAAGCTGGAGAGTGAGTGCTTACCAGGGTGGTGTATTTATTGCAAAGGGAAGTCACAGAATTTATTGCTTCCATTTCTCCTGAGCCTTTTCCTATTTGTACTCCCTGTGCAGAGTATTCCCTCCAAGATAAGTGCGGGGGATAGGAGAAGCACCCTTGAATGCAAGGCTGGTGGTGAAATACCTTTTAGAAAGCTGATGGGTCTGTGAAAACTTAGGGTGTCCACAAATACAGTAGAATGGATAAAAGGTTGTCAGACAAACGAGGTATTGTGTCAAATTTTGAAACAGAGATAGATGGATAAAATAGTGAGCTAGAAAGAGAGGTATATTTTTAGAAAGGGTGACAGCATCTACTGTGAGACCAGGGGTACTATTCAGTTCTGCAACCCTGACACGGAAGCAACCACAGACAAATACATACCCAAACGGACATGGTTATGTGCCAATAAAACTTTCATTAAAAACTGAATTTCATATCTTCATGTGCCACAAAATATTATTGAGTTTTTTCCAACCATTTAAAAATGTAAAATCTATTCTTAGTTCACAGACTGTACAAAAACAGGCTATAGGCTAGGTCTGGCCTGCAGGCCATAGTTTGCTGAACCCATTATCATTTAAGTGTCAGGGGGATGGGGTGGATGGTTGAGTAGAGAAGAAGTGGCTTGCTTTCCACATCCTAACTGATTAAACTTATGTATCTTGGGAACTTTTAGAATAAGTATATATGACTTATAATATACTTTATAATACAAAATTTAACAACGTCCATGTTAGGGTCAAGAGAGGAAAAAAAGTCTCTGCAAAAGGGTTATGTTTCAATGGACAAGGACAAGTAATATCACTTGGGGCTCATGTTCAAATAATTCAAGTTCTCATTCACTCACACTCACCCACTCAGAATTTGAGTTGAAGGTCCCATTCGCTCACTCTAAAAAGAAGAGATTTATTTATCAATTTAAATTGTAAACAGTTTAAGGCAAGTGATGTTACTAATTATAAATTATTTTCATCTGCTTATTAAAGCAGGTCCATTAGAATATCTGCTTGAGAAGACTGTGAGCTTAGATGAGATGCTTAAAAGCAATACCATATTTCTTTATAAATTCTGTATTTGTCAGACTACTGTATTTTCTCATTTTATTCACAATTTGTTTTGCTTTTATGATACCTAAGGAAAATTTGCAGTATGATTGTTTATGTTCTTCTTTTTGCCCATTTTCATTCTCTCTAAATTCTCTAAAGGCATGATACTGGCTCTTGTAGGTTAACAACTTGCATTCATTCATTCAGTCAACAAGTATTTACTGAGTGCTTCTTATGTCCCAGGCATTTTTTGAGGCCCTGGAGATGCCAGAGTGAACACAGCAAAGTTGTTGAACACACATTTTTTGTTAAATTTGATTTTGTCCTGTTCATCTGAATTAATATTTTCCTTCAGGAATAGCAAATGTATTTTACCTCATAAGTCGACTCTGATTGATTGTCAATATTTGAGGCATTCTGAGAGTCAGCTAGAAAGAGGATCCTTCTCTATCACTTATCTAAAGAATAAGAGTATGAGTGCAAATGAGTCACATAGATGTCATGTTTCATGGAATCGTGAATTGTGGCACATGGGAGGCACTTGAGCGGGAGTGCGACATGACGATAGTGGAATAGATACAGATTTGGTGTCAGGGTTCAGATGAATTTCTCTTATTTTTTAAAAAATAATTTTTATTTAAAGAAGATAAACAGAAGATTTTTAAATGTTTTGTTATTGGTCTTTAACAGGAGTAGAAAAAAGGTATCTATAAAGTGACAGAAAGTTTTAAGATCCTAAGTATATATCGTATATAATTTTTGAAACAGGAAAGTAGTAAAACTTCTTTAGGATTAATTAAAAGTTGTATTTAACAATGAGAAGATGTTGATTAGTTTTAAAGAACATCATTACTTTTTACATAAGTATTTTTTATTCTTCAGTGGTTACAAAGAAATGGTGAGGCAGATTGCAGGTTCAGTTTCTCACACTTTTTGGGTTTTGTGTGGATTCAAACAGTCCTGGCTCCAGCTGTTTAAACAGATGGCTAGATCCACCAGGTAGACAGTTACAAATTACTTTTCATAAGTGCACATGTGGAAAAACCATCTGGCAATGATTTAGTCAGAGGACAAAGAATGGGACTTGTTCTTCCACACATAGCTTTTGAGGCTGATTATCTCATTACCCATACTTCTTAAAAATCTCAGTTCATGTTTTTATAAAATGAACATAGTAATAGGTCCTTCTTGGGGACATGTGAGGCTTCAACTAGTCTATACATTCTTTGAGATTTATCACAGAGATGAAAAATCTTATAATGATGAATATCATATATATTAGTAATTAAACATAAATCTTTTAAGTTAGATTTGAGATCAAAGTGCCCTTGACTTTAAATTGTTGACTCTGTAGATATTATGGACTATCAGGTCTTAGAGGTTCATTTTGGAAGTAAATAGCTGGAATTGGAAGGTTTTTGTAAAAAATTGTTTTTTAAAAAATTGTTTTTTAAAAAATTGTTCATTATTTTTATTGCTCTAAAGTATTTCACTGTTTAAAAGTACCACAATTTATTTTATCCCTTTCCCTGTTGATGGACATTTGGGTAATTAGTTTGGGGGCTATTAGGAATAGGCTGGTATAAACACCCTTGTGCATGCCTTTTGGTGTATATATGCACTCATTTCTTCTGTGTACATACCTAAGAGTAAAACTACTATTCATGGGGTAGGTACCTATAGGGCTACAGTTGAAATGGCCAGTTTCTCAAAATGCTTGAACCAGTTTACATTCCCATGAGTAATATGTGAGAGTTCCAGTACCTCCTCATGGTTACTGTTATACTGTCTAAACCGTAAGATATTTGGTAGATATTTCATGATGGAGTTCTTACATGTTTAATTTATATTTCAGTAATTTATTCTGGATTTTGTCTGTAGCACAGAGTATAATTACAAAAGAAGGTTTAGATAGTTGATTCAAATGGTTATGTTTGGTGGTATTGTTCAGTTATCATCCATGTGTGAGATCATCTAACATGAAGAAGATCAGAGAAAAATCCCTATGACCTTTCAATTCAAGCTATATACAAAAAGGATACCTGTATGAAGTTTGGGGAAGGATAAAATTAATTGATGGTGATAGAAAATTTTTTTAAATTATCAGCCCCTTAGTATGCTGGGGTGGGAATAGAGAGGTACTGATTTGGAAGAGTCATAATGAAACTTTCTGGGGTGTTGGAAATTTTCTATATTTTAATATAGATGGTGTTCCAGAGGTATGCCTATATAAAAATTCTTCAGCTTCAATAAAATTTTTTTAAGTGTATTGAGTAATACAGCAAAACCCTGGCAAATGTAACAATGATATACCAGGAATACACAATGAAACATTTATTTTACTACAGAGTGTACATTTATACAGTCTCTCTGGAGTTTGCCAATGCACATAAACCTTAGGAATAAACATACCTTTGACCTATGTCATATAGAAACCATGAAAAACATATCTATAAGTTTATCCATAAGGATGTTCATTTCAATGTCCTTTTTAATGTTGAGCATTTGGAAACAATCCAATGTTCGGTTTTGAGAATTGGTAAATATGTTCTATAATAATATGCAGCTATTTAAAAAACATGGCAAGGAAAGGCACTATGTTTGCATTCACGTATGTTTCTAGTGAGGAAACCAGACAGATATAGCAAAGACTCCAGGAAAATGTTAGTTGACTCAAAATGTGGCTTTAGTGACAATGAAGACATTTGAAATAATGTATATTGGATCAAATTGATATAAGAGCTTTCTGTACTGTCATTTCTAAAAGCATTTTTTATTCCACTTAACCAAAAATCTTGGGAGAGAAAATTTTTTCATGGGAAAAGGAAGAATCACTTTATTTTCAAGGTTGCTTTATATTCAGCCATTGTTTTTGCATCTCTAAATGGAAATAATAATGTTACAAAACCTACTCGACATTAGAAGAATTAGTGTTTGACGAGAGGCAAGTGCTCAATAAATTGTAACTGTTTTGTATAACTGTATATACACATGCCTGATAAGTCACTTAAACATAGCTCTGCATACAGGAGTCATTATCTTAGTTTCTTATTTCCTATCTAGCATCATATATGGTACACACTAGACATCATAGTTTTTACCTGAAGCCTACTCTTTTGGTTTGTCATAAATGGCAATAGGTAAACAAACAAACAAACAAATAAATAACTAGCTTGCTAGCTTTGGAGACTAATCTTTTATTCTCTAGGCTATACCAACCTGGGATTTCAGTAGAATTACAAATATTTTCTAGTATAATTAAACATGACAATAGCATGTTTAAGTCCTTCCAAAACGCTCCTTATTTTTCAAAAGGATTCTTGTGATACCCTGTCTTTCTACCTTATTCATTAAATCCACAAATATTTCCTGAACACCCATCATGGTTTGTGCACACAGCTAGGTGCAGGGGATATAGTGAACAACACAAGAAGAGGCCCCACCTTCATTCATAGAGATTATATTCTCCTGAGGGTGCCTTCATGATGTCACTTATTTTGCTGTTCCTGTGTTTTCCAAGCAATTCCCAGCCCCCATCCTCCTATTGCTTATAGGCTAGCCCTGGAGGCTGGCCACTTGCTTCAGTGGGCACAGCATTGGGCTTCCCTGCCTTCCAAGCAAAGAGGCCCTTACCACATTAGCCTTGCTGGACTTCTATATAGGTCAGTGGTTTCATAGCCCATACCTATCTTGAACCCTCTTTCTAAGAATTTTATTGAAACAGACTGATTATTGCACAAAACATTGGCTGAAGACTTGAAAAATATCCCATAAACAAATTCAAGGTTATCTGAGGTTTGTCCTTATGATTTGCCAGCATCTTTTCACATCTTTGTGATGTGAAAGGAAAACTAGGGAAATGTATCAGCTGCTTTTGGCATGAACCAGAGATATTTTCAAGGAAGGGTGAGGGATTCCAGTCCAGAGTCTCTTCTGATTCTTGAAATGGCAAGGATTATGCAAAGATAAAGAGCAGAAATAAACACTAGAACTGTGAACAAAGAATGAACACAAAGAAGGGAAATCCTTCTATGGAAACAAGCTTTCCTCCAGAAGAGAAAAACAAGAACCTGCTAAAAAACCTATCAGCCTAGAGTAATAAATGGAGGCTAGAGTCTGCACAGTGCCTCCTTGGTCTGTTTCTCTGCTGAACACTATGCTTTTAAATGGAAATTAATGTTTGGCAGCTCATGGATTGACGTAGCAGGCGCCGGCTCCATTGTGGACTGGAGACACAAACAACAAGTGGGAAGATGATTTCAGCACTAGGTTAAGCAGAGAGTGAAAGGGTACAGTAAAGTGAGAAAAAAGCCAGTTCTGCGAAGTCTAGCATGAAGTTAGAAGCAGCTCGATTTGTGAAGTTACTCCTCCTAAATTATGCATTTGTCCATTAAAGAGATGTTTCTTCAGCATCCGCTGTTTCTTACATTGTGCTGGGCTCTGGAGACACAGTGGAGGTTAGGGTGGAGGAGCAGCCAGCATTCATCAAGTCCCTACCCACCCTTTGCCAGACAGTGCTCAGAGCTTTGGCAACCCTGAGAACCGTGTCCCAGCCCTGGAAAGTATGGAGCCAGCCTCAGCCGAGATCTTTTCAATTGCAGAGCTACTGTCTCCCAATTGTTTTGGAACTTTTATCCTGTGTGGTTTTGTTTTTATTTTTACTTTTGATCACAACTGAAATCTTAATTTCTATTGTGAAATGCCACTTTTTTTGATCCTTGGAAGCTGCCTTGGGCTATAATGTCCTTCTGACCCAGAAAACCATAGTTTAGGTGATGTGACTAATCCCACCTTTTCTCTCCAGCTCCCATTTTTCCACCCTTCACCTCTGAATGCAGTTCATGTCTAAGCTCTGAATGATGCTTTCTGTTGCCAGATATTCTTTCTGAAGTCCTCCCAAGATCTTGTCTATTCCCTCCCAAGACTGGCCTTTGCTCTCCAAACCTAACCTGGTATAAACCAAAATGAAAGGAAGAAAAGAGACTCAGTGGACTGCTGATGGAACTCCAGGGTTTTTAACTTTTCTCATTCTGAAGTCAAATTCTCTTTGAAAGGACATGTTTATAATAAAACATGACATAACGAAGGTCCACACAGTTAATTCACAGAATTCTTAATGCGGAAACTCTAGAAGAATTACAAATATGCACAATTATGAAAACTTTAAAATTATGACACTCTGTAACTTTAATCGTTCATTCAGACAACTGATATTTATTGAGTACCTACTACATGCCAAATGCTGCCAGTGCTGGGGATACACTTGGCAGTAAATAAAGCAGACAAAAAATTCTTCCTCTCAAAGAGCTTGTATTCTAGTTTTCTGGGAGTCAATAAACCTAAGAAGTAAGTAAATTATATGGTATGTATGTTAGAAAGTGGTAAGTACTAAGAAGAAAAATAAAGCAGGAAAGAGAGATAGGGAGTATCAGGGGACGTGGTTACAATGTAGTTTTATAAGAAGAGAGAGGACAGTCTCACTGAAAGGTGACATCTGATTAAAGATGTGAAGTGAGGGAATGAGTATTCAGATTTCTCGAGGGAGAGCATTTCAGTCAGAGGGAACAGCAAGTATGAAGGCCCTGAGAAAGCAGGTCTGGTGTGTGTTCTAGGAAAAGTGAAGATGCCAGCCTGCCTGGAGCACAGAGGGTAAAGTCATAGGTGAGATATGACTGTAGAAGTCTTTCTAGGATTTTGGCTTTTCTCTGAGTCAGATGGGAGCCATTAATGGGTTTACAACAGAAGTGACAATATCCGATTCAGTTTTAACAGGAGTTAATGAAGTCAAAAAAGAGATTTTTCAGGACTGGAAAAATAAGAGCATGTTGGCGTGCTGTTGGAAATGACCCATAGAGAGAGAAGATAGAATGCTGCAGGGAAGAGGGGAGAATTACTGGCACAGTGCCCTCGAATGGGGACGTGGGGTTGGGGTGTAGAGCAGAGGAGGAGGGGCTGGCCTCAGAGTCATGGACAGTTCACCTAGGGCAGCAGGAGGGAAGGTTCAGATGCAGGCCATGCGTCAGTGCGGTGGTGGGAACTCGGGGAAGTTCTCTTCTGATTACTTCCATTTTTTTTCAGAGAAGTAGAAAGCAAGGTGGTGATCCAAGAGTGAGGATAAGAAAGGAGGAGGTGTTACAGGTTTGAGGAGAAAGAATAGCAGCTATAACCCTCCAGGAGAGAGGGAGCATTAATGGACCAGGACATGTGGTAGGATTATCAGATAACGATCCTGGTTTTTGATCATAAATCTAAAATGATACCAGCTGCATGGGTATGTTCTCCCCAGCCATGTTGAACTGCATGGAGTAAGTAGAGAATCAGATTTAACCAAGATGGAGGTCTTGCCAGGTGAATATTATAAAGGGAAGGGAGTTGGGGGCATAAGAAAGTGAATGGTGATAAGCTGCCCAAGAAGTTAAGTGAAGATATGGAAGGTATTAATAATAGTGAAAATATGGTAGGGTCAATTCATATAGGTCTACTTGGATTAGGAGAGTACTAAAGAGAGTGAGCTGGAAATCAAAGTTGTGGTTAGGATTCTTGAAATGGATGATGGAGGCTAGTGCAACCCCTGGGCCATAGGCAGTACTAGTCAGTGGCTTGTTAGGAACCGGGCCGCACAGCAGGAGGTGAGCGGTGGGCAAGTGAGAAGCTTCATCTGTGTCTGCAGCCGCTCTCCAGCACTAGCATCTCCGCCTCAGCAACACCTCAGATCATCAGGCATTAGATTCTCATAGGAGCACCGGTCCCTGGTGCCAAAAAGGTTGGGGACCGCTGGTCTAGAGTGTGACTGTGGAAGAAGCTGAAGTAGAGTGGAGGACAAAATACTTGATGGAACATAGAGACAGCGGTATTGGGAGCTTCTTCTGTGGGTTTTGAAATCACCAAGTATTTATAAGTGAGTAATGTTGGCAGAGGTACCTGAGTCAAGGGCTGAAATCTTCAAAGGATGAGAGCAAAATGACAGTTTGTTGTTGTTGGTGGTGGTGGTGGTGGTGGTAACTACAGCATGAAGAGTAGCCTGTGGTGAAGTGTGATGGCAGCAGCTCTTGAAAGTGGCAAGTTAGAAAAGAGGATCACTGACATGGAGGAATAAGGGGGCCAACTGCAAAGGTCACCTCAGAGGCCTGTGGCACGAGGCAATGAGAGAGAAAACAGCAGAGGAATCAGTATCCACAGGAATACCCAGATTTCAGTTGAACGGGCAAGTGAGGAAAATGATCAAAGTTTGGGTAGAGAAGACTCTGCTGATGACGGACCGTGGGTTCTGAGAACAGAGTGGAAGGTTTTGGGGCATTGGGTTGTCAGCACTGTGTGGGGTGGCAGCCTGGTGAAGAGGTTTGCCTGACTGAATCCCTGGAGATTCCAGCTTACAGACCTTAGCAGGGGTAAAGGGTGTGCTGGGCTGGGTCCTGTTGGCTTCAAAGGCTGGGAATACACATGTTTCAGGAGGGAAGCTAGTTTGGTGGAAGGGAGTCTTGCCAGGATTTCTTGGAGCTTGGTCTCCTCCTAGATGCAGCTATGTACAATGAATAGTTAAAAGTAAACAAAAATGTGTCAAAGTTTTTATAGTCATTGTATCAGGATAGTGGGATTATGGACACTTTTTCTTCTCTTTTCCATATTTTCCCTCTTGAATTCCATCTAAGGACCTCGCCTTAAACTCAGTTTTAAAATTCTACCACCTCTTGCTTGTAATTTAAATAAAATAGCCAGTGCTCTTTTACAGGATTCAACTTATTTTGTCTAGGTTCACAAAGGAAAAAACAGACATTAAAAACAATGATGACTACAAATAATATCCCTGCTGATGAAATGTCCCTGGTGTTCTTAATGTGTTTTCACAGGATATGCCAGGTAAAGCAATGCCTTTCTGTCCTTGAATATGGCTAATTACAATGCATCCTGCCCCCAGCTGTATGACATTTCGTTGGCCAGATCCAAACCTCTCGGGTTCTTCCAGGAAGTGCTTTGTGTTTCTAAAAATTTCCAAAGCCTGTATAGAGTTCTTTTGTGCCTGGATACAAAAATTTGTAATTAGTAGCAGCTGAAGGATCATTCTTTATGTTTTTGCTAAACCCTCTGAAGCCTCAAGAGCTGTTAGAAGTGAAATTATTCTAAATTTCAAGTTTGGATATCGAATCTCTTTATTTTTATTGGAGGAAGAGTGCAGTTATTCCCTTAACTATCATCCATCCTTATCCCCAGTAGCACTTCTTTGTAATTAAAACTCCTGGTCCTGAAAACTAAGATTATTGCGCAAACATATATGGAAACTCATCAATCTATTATCTACCTAACATACTAAACACAATAGAATAGTTTTGAAATTCCTTATTATATCTTGCTTTAGAGAAAGTATATTAATTTTCCATAAGGCTGTAGGTAGAACACTACTTTATCTAAGGAGAAACACACTGGAATTGAATATAAATATAAAGAATACCCATAATCACAGTGTATTTCTTGAATGAATGAATGAATGAATGAATGAATAGATATTTGATTAATATTAAAAAGACTCTCTTAACCGCTGAGTATATTAACAGATTGACTAGGATCCTCAAGCATAAAATCCTGCCGGAAAAGTAAGACCAGTTTGAAACTAACAACACCAAAAACTGCACTGTATTTTTTAATGTGTCTAACAGTAAGTACCTCTGTCAGCTTGGGCAGTTGGTATAACCTCTCTGATCCTCAGTTTTATGACAAATGAGAAGATTAGACTAAAACTGTAACATTATATAGAGTATTGAGGGATCATAGAGATTTTCTAATTTCCATCAAAAGAAACCCAGGGTTGTAACTCTCAGTTTATTTGCTTGTCCATTATACTGTGCTGAGCTTTAAGCCACTTTCAAATAAAAAAGTCAATCATTTCAACATTAAAAGTAGTTTCAAAATGGTGGTGACTTTGGAAGCAGACTCACTCATATGCCTGTCCCCCTACTGCCCACAGCACATGCCTGTCGAGCCATCTCTGAGGAGTTTGGGATCAGAACTCCTACATCACAGCGATTGTTTCACAACTCTGAGTACTAAAAACCATTAAATTGTACACTTTAAAAGGGTGAATTCTATGGTGTGTGAATTATATCTCAATAAAGCGAGGTCAGAATTCTTTTGTTTGCAGGTGATAGGAAACAGCTCGAACTGACTCAGGCAAAAAAAGGAGACTTAATAGCCCATGTCATTGAAAAGTTCCTCGTTAGATCTCCTGAGATGACTAGATTCCAGCCTCAAACAGTAGCATTAAATCCCAGGTGCCCTTTCCATTTCTCGCTCCTCTCTGCAGTGGGGATCTTCACTCTCAGGAGACATTCTCCACAGGTGGCCCTTGACAGTTCTCAATTTGCATTTTTACCAATTTAGTAAATCTAGCAGAAGCATGTCCAGCAAAAGTCCTGAAACTGAGAGTTATCGGCTTGGTTTGGCTCACATGACCATCTAATAATAAAGCATTCATATAATACTATGAATCAACTTAATTCTTATACTATCCCATTTTACAGATGAAGAGATTGAGGCTCAGAGAGGTTAAAAAAACTTGCCCAGGATCACACAGTCATGAGTTTAGGAGCCAGATTTGAAACTCAGGCAGTCTGCCCCTAGAGGTTCTGGTTTTATTGGTTTTAAGCGCTGTATTGCCTCCAGTCGTTAGAGTCGAGGAAAAACAAGTGTTCTGAGCATGTAGTCCTGAAGCAGATCCACCATGTGCAACTGCATTCTCCCCTGACCCGCTGTGCTTCCCGACCTCTGAAGACTGATCATATATGTATACGTATGTGGCTGGGGAAAACTGGTGAGGATCTTAGACATAGGACCTTAGGGGTCTTATATTGAACCAAAGGCAACATCCAAGGAGGCAATTTTAGTCCGGTAGGGAAGGAAGGGAGGCTCATAATCTCAGAAGTTGCCATATTTTGAGCAGCTTTAAATGTCGGACAGTATCTCTACGCTTTATGTCTCCATTCCTTATGTTCAAAGACGTGGGTGTCTAATATTCACTGCTAGCTCCAAAGAGCAGAAAAGAATAGCACTAACCAGTGTACTTCAGTAGAGATGTTTCACATGAAAAACTTGCTCTTGCAAGCTATAAACCAATAATAACAATTAATACTAATAATAGCAATTATTAAATAACAAGAGCTAATGTGTATTGAATGCACTGTCCTAGGCAATGTATATGCATCATCCTGTTCTGTCTTCCCAGTCACCTTAGGAATGAATAGGTGCTGATGTTCCCATTATCAGACAAGGAGACTGAGGCATAAACATTAAGTAACTTTTCTCACATCATAAAGTGTGGGCAGAGTTGGGACTGGTGGAGTTCAGGACACACTACCCCAAAATATGGCACCTTGGCATATTGAATATTTTAAGCTGAAGGAGTTAGAGAAAACAGCAGAAGCATTTTCTGCTTCTCCCATGAGACAGGCCATAAAACTCGCCTATACCAAGAGGAAGGGGCATCTTTACCTGCAAAGACCAAGGGATACTGAGAAGAATCCAGACAAAAACGCTTCATTAAGTTTCCCCTAGTTTACTACCCTTAGCTCATATCCTTTCGTCTTATTGTATTTTTCTATGACTGTCCACTCTTCATCAAACCTAGCATAAATTATTCAGGTCTGACTGCTTCCTTGGGTTTTCATTTTCTTATGAAGGATCTTGTGTCATGTAAAATTTAGATGAAATAAATGTGTAACATTTTCTCCTGTTAGCGTCTTTGTCGATTTACTTTCTGAACCTAAGAGGGCTGATAAAAACTTTTCCCTCCCCTGCAGGCTCATTTGGACCAATTCAATTTACTATTAAAGACCATCTGATTTTAATCTTTGAACTATACTGCCTTAGTCTCTCAGCAGGAATTTATTATTCTCCAGGAGACTAACAGAGAATCTGAAGAAACTGCAACGCAATGTTAAGTTTATTATATACATGAAAAGAAAGGACCCCCAGACTCTCCATTCTAAGATATCTAGCTCATGCACACAGAGGTGGTTCTTTTCTGTCTCAGGTACCTCACCTCTGAACTTGGGAAATAACAATGCCACTCTTTGGATGCATCTAGAAAGTTTCAGTGGTCAGATTTCTCTTTCTCCCTGAATCTTGGATTCTTAACTTTGGAAGGCCAGTTATAACTGCCACTCTTGACATGTCCTAAAGCCATTTTTCTGGATTAAGGGTAAAATAGGTAGGAATAGCATACCTGGAAAAATCGGCCCCGGTAATCTGTCTAGAAATGAATAAAAACACAGCAAATTACTTTTGCTCAAGTTCAAGCACCCACTTTAAGCCATGCCCTGAATTTATACAATGCCATATCTAAAGATATCCCAAACTCAGAAATTCATAGATCAGATGAGACATCCTGAGACATCCGCACAAATCGTTACAATGTGAGGCAACATGAAGAGTGCGTGAGCTCTGGAATTCAACTGCCTGGCACACATGCAGTGCCCCCACTTCCCTTTTAAAGTACTTAACCTTTCTCGGCCTCTATCTTCTCATCTATAAAAGGGAATAATAATGTGTGTTTGCCTAGAAGTCATTGTGAGGATTAAGTTAAATAAAATTTATAAAGTGCTTACACAATTCCTGTCTCATAGAATGTGCTCAGTAAGTAGTCTTATTACCAGCTCTTATTACTTATTACTGTTATAAACAAAATATTCTTGTGGCAAGAGAAAGGAGGTATTGCTTCTTTTAATTGAGTAAGACTTCTTTGAGGAGGAACATTTGCTCTGGGCCCAGAAGGGAGGAATTTCCATGAGAGAGGAGGGTTCATTCCATGCAGTGGAAACATAACCTGCAAAAGCACAGAGATGGGGCAGGCAAGGCGTGCGTTGGGAATGATGAGTAATGCAGAATGGCTGAGGCATGGAGGGTGGGGAGAGCTGTAGAAAGGGAGGAGGGAAAGACAGGTCACAAGTAGTTTGTGGACTCTCTCAAAGGGCAATCAAATTAATCTTCTGGTCCATACCTCAGTTTGGGGTGCCAAATGCCCAGTAAAGAAGAATTGCCCTATCTTTGTTTTGATTTGTTTTTGTTTTACATTGTAATACTCAAGGTCCTAGCCAGGGCTGCCTTGGAGACAAGAATTCTCTTGCAGACTTGAAAGGCAACAAGGCTTACTCCTGAAGTCACGGAACTCTTAACCCTTTTATAAGCCCTGTATGAGCCCTCAGTGCATCACCCAAGCTCTGCTTTCCCTTCAGCCCCACCCTGCCCCTGCCTAGCCTTAGCCTCGGGGACTTGAGCAGGCCAGAAGACAGTTGATTTGGGTGTTGATGTCATTGGGCCACCAAGGCCTCCAGGCCCTGGGGGTCAGGGAGAGGAAGGAGAGCAGATCTTATTTTGCAGAGATACAAGAGGATGCCCGAAGAATTGTGCTGAGAGGGTGACTTTAGCTGTTATCTGCTTGGATGTGGGATTGATTCACTCCCACTCAGAGGTTCTTGGAGCCCAGAATGTTACGTAAGTGAAACGCCTGATGCATTTGGTCTCTGTAACACTTAATCCACCACCTCCACCCCCGTTCAATATTTTCAATACTTGCAATGTACAGTGATAGCTAAAGGGCAGGGCTTGAATGTTTTAAAAGTTAAAAATTAAAAGTAAAGCCCTAATGGTTCTCTTTTGTCTTTGTTCTTCTAAATGGAGGTGCCCGTATTTGTGTCTCCATAAGAAAGGGAACTGGTACAGCGCTGATGTCATGTGAGATCTTGCCCTAAGTGAGGACTGGTTTCAGAAGTGTTTAAGGGAGAGTCTTGAAGCTCAGCTGGTTTATAATTACACTGGCTGTATTGGTTTTTCTTTGATTGGTAAATGCATGGCATTAACTATGTGGCAGGACTTGGATACAGATTGTTACAGTGTCAGATCCAGAGCAAACTGAAAGTATGTCACACTGAGCATTTTCAGAGAGCAGACATTGCCTCAAGCTTAGACCTGGCTTAACCTGATTCACAGTAAACCTGCCTCAGCAGCACCAGTTGTAGGGATAAAAGGTAAATGTGTAGGTGCTTCTAAAATTATGACATGTGGAATTGTTAAGCAATCATTGATTTTTTTTTCTCTTGATTCAGTTGGAGAATGTTTGTACACATCCAGATTCTTTCCAGGCTGTGTACATTACAAAAAGTATCTTTTTTGGCTCACCTTTAATCACAAGAAACACTGGAAATACTTGTGTTTGTATAAAGCATTTTTACTGGCTCCACCTCATCTGATCCTGCTCAGAACCAAGAGAGGCATAATATATATATACTGTCCTGACACTGAAGTTGGGCAGCTCGCACAGGCGACAAGGTTAAATAATGGCTAGCACAGAGGAGCAGCCCGCTAAGTTCTCTGCCTCCCAGTACAGTGTGTGGGCCTCTCCTCCACGTTGTCACAGAATAGTATGTCTTGATTGATTTCTCTAAAGCCCTGATGTTTCAGCTTCTCAAGAGAACCAGGAGTAGATTATTTTTTGTTTCTTTGTTACGTTGACCCAATGACACATCTTTTCTACAAATTTCTTTATCTGTAGGATGTGAGAAACAAACTTTATGCATAGCCAAGGATTTTTTAAAACCAAATATGTAAGCCAAATCTGAATTTCTTTGGAGCAGGAAATAGAGGAAACGAATACCTTATCTATGCTGATTGCTCACAGAGTTGGTGTTAACCAAAACTCTGAAAAGGGGCTGGGTTTTAGAAATTCAAATCTAGAAATTCCTTGTCACCTAAAATAAAACCTTCTTTCCCTTTTACCACAGTTCCAGCGCTTTCTCTATCTTGCTCTTCACAGGCCAGCTTTGGGGAGAGCTGACTGCCTCCTTGTCCTCAGTTCTTCTCCTCCCTCCCTCTCTTACTCTTCTCTAGTCAGACACTGCCCAGGTTTTTGTTAAGGTCATCAGTGGTCTGCATGTGAATCAACTAAGTAGACAGTTTTTAGGACTCATTTTAATTCCTCTCAGCAGAATTTAATATACATTATGGCGACCTAGGGAAAGTTACTTCTCTAAATTTTTTATTAAATGAGGGTAGCACCTTCATAGGACTGGAGCAAGGTCTAAACGAGACAGTCTGGGAGTGGTGAGCAGAATCTGCTACAGGGATGAGCAGCAATAAAGGTCAGTCATTGCTTTTGTTAGTACACTCCTTGGTTTCTGTGACACTGTTTTCTTGTTTTCCTCCTGTACCTTTGGTCCCTTCTACTTTTCTAGGGTATTATAAAATGTTAGAGTTTTTTATTCAACAAATAATTTAGCAAGTGCATCTTTCTGCCAGGAAATTTTCTTGGCTCTAGGGATAGAGCCATGAACAAAATTAAGTTGCTGGCCTCATAGAGTTACATTTTGGAGTAGGAAATTATAAATATTGATATATAATATTCCAGATGATGAGTGATATTAGTAAATATAGTATATATGGTATGTAACATAAGTATAATATATAATACTATATGTCAAGTCATATTCTGTATATGTATAATATAATACTGTATGTCAAGAAGACAGATATTCAGATGTTAGTAAGTTTTAGAAAGCAGGGAAAGGAGGATGGATGAATGTTACAATTTAGAATAGGATGCTCAGGGAAGGCCTCACTGATTGGCTGATACTTAACCAGGGACCTCAGGAAGTGAGGGGGTAGTACACATATGTAGAATAGCTAGAAGAAGACCATTCAGGCAGAGGGAACAGCAAGTGCAAAGACCCTGAGGTGGAGGGACCTTACTTCCATCCACACTTGGTGACCACTCAGTACATCTAAATGTACCATGCTCCTCCACGCCCTCCTGACCTCTCTGAAGTCTCACGACTCAGTAAACGGCACCACCACCTAACCAATTGCACCACCACCTAACCAATTGCTCTCCCTTTAGCATGTCACGTCTAGGGAATCACCAAGTCCTGTTATTTATGTCTCACCACGTCTCTCAGATGTACTCTTCACTGATAACTCCACGCCTCCTCTGCCACTTCCTTCCTAGACTACAGCTGTAGCCTCCTAACTGCTCCTGTGCTGCAGCTGGGCTGTCAAATGAATTTTCCACAGAATTGTAGAACTTATTGAGAAGCAGCGAAGATGGCCTTTCTCACAGTGGAGCAGCCTTATAAGTTGGCAGAAGGGACACCTACATTCTGCTACTCAGAGCACCCCACTACATAATTACAGAAGTTTTTAATTAATAAAGGGGCTGGAGTGGGTATGCTACCTATGCATGTTCACTTCTTTATTTAATTTTACCAGAAAAAAATCAGAGTCTCCAATTCTATCCCAATTGCAGCCAGATTGACCTAAAACAACCACAAATAATAATAACAATCTGATTATATGACTCCTTTGCTTAGAACTCATCAGTGGTTTCTAATTGCCCTCTCAATAAATTCTAGATTCCTTCATCTGGCCCACCAGGCCCTATGTGATCTGGTACTCACCTCCCTCCTCCTCCCAACCCATTCCTTACTTTTTCCTGCTACATGAGAATTACCTTCATTTCTCAAGTATACACCACTCTCCCCTCAGCTGTCTTTCTCTACCCCTTCTATACCCACTTAAAAACTTTTCTTTCTTTAGGCCTCATCTTGAATGTCTCTTTTTCAGGAAATGCTTCCCTGAATATGCAGATCTGCTTAGGTCTCCATGTCATATGCCACATCACACCTTTATTTCTTTGTCAGAGCCCACATTACACTGTACTTGCTTGTTAAGTGTCTGTCTTTCCTGATCAGTGTTCTACTCCATTCAGCTAGGTTCAGTGGTGATCTCCTTCAGCTGCGATCTCACTACAACCTGGCCAGAGCAAGCCTGACACAGAGTTGGCCCTCCATAAGTGTCACCCAGCTGGTTTGCTTGGGTTTTGCTGTAAATGTCAAGATGTTTCATAAAACAAAATGTTTTCTAAATGAAGATAAAATTGCCTCTCATTCATTTGGTGATTTTTTTTACATTAAACAGGAGGAAGGTACAATAGTTGTATGAACTGTACCTCTTAAAAAACAAATAGATTTTCAAAAATGGATGGTGAACTAAGAGAGCAGGAAAGCTGAGATAATTCTATGATTGTTATATTAGCCTTTTTGGTCCCATTTGGTCCCATTTCATAAACTGTAATGACCTGACTTCATATGCCTAATCCAGTAAAACAGGGTTCCTCTCAGCCTAGGCCCAAATGAATATTTATTTATAATGTGCCTTCTGTGAATTAAGGGTCAAGGACAGTCTTGAATGTTGATATTAGAAAGGATCTTCACAAACCCCCAAGTCCAAAATTCAGTTACTTTTTCTTCCCCTCCACACCCCTTCGCCCCAACAAGGTTGCTCCCTGAATCTGCAAATACCTTCTGTGGAGTTGGTTGCTGTAGAACCAGCATATTTTGTAATTTGTATAGTAAAACCAAGAAATAAAGACAGATTTTCAGTTTCCATTGGTGTAAGATGCACTCAAGTCATGCCAAAAGGTTTTTTTGTTTTGTTTTGTTTCGAAAAGACTTATCATCTCAAGCTTAAAGACTTCAACTTCCTTTTTAAAGATATGGCTCCCTTTTCTTCAGGAAATGTGTTTTTCTGCCGGGATATAAATGAGATTTAAAATATTAAAGGAAGTAGATTTGATTTACTGAATACACCCTGGCCAACTTCAAGAAGGCTATCTGAGATTTAAAAAGGATAATAACCGGGTTTGCCAGTATACTACTTTGGATTACAGAACTGCACAATGTTTCAAGGTTATTGTGCCTGTAACTTTTTGGTTGTTCTCTTTTTCAAAACTGCCTAATTATGGATGTAATGACATAAAACAAAAACATCCCATTCCCTTCCCAGTTTCTATTCTCCTGAGGATGACCCAAGGGCAGATTTAGATTTTCAAAGTGATCTGAAAGAAGATTGAATATTATTAAGGAAAAACAGTTTTAACCTTAGACTCCAACCTTGTGCATTCAATATTAGCAAAAGGACACAAAAGTCTGCCCATGAATGTTATTTGCTATCTTTTGAAAACTAATGTTATGCCACTGGGCTCCTACAAGTAGTAATAGTATACGCCCTTTGAGCTGTTTTTATGGCAGTGGTCATTGGTCGCACAATTTACTTAATCACTCATGCACTTCAGACTGACCATATGGGGACTTACGGGTGACCTTTGTGTTCACAGCACTTTGAGTCAATAAGTGAAGCATCAGGTCTCATTAGCCTTGTGGTCCAGCATTGTTTAGCAGAGAGTTTAGTTGTGAATAAGCAGTTCCCAAATGATATCAAATAAATATAAATTGTTTCTTCTTTCTGTGTAATAAAACTGTTTCTAATTCAATGGGATCACAGAAATCGATCACCAGTGCTCAGTTTGATGAAACATTTCCAACTAGACAATAAGTTATGTGAAATAAATACAAGGTTTTAAGAAGCTCTAAGCTTTAAGAACATTTAAGTAAGTTTAAAGTTTTATGAACATTTAAATAAGCTTATCATGTTTTAAACATATATTTCATACTACCTTGGCTTGATTTCTGATGTCTTGAGTTTGAATCAGTTACTGGATGATTCTTCTACCTTGTCCTCTATGTCACCATTAACATTAGGTGATGGGTATGTAACATATAGTCAGTAAATTTTCTATTCGGGTAAGACTACAATATAATACATTGCACTTTTATTCAAACAGTTACATTCAAAATAAAAATGCTCAAAAGATTGTGAAATTTTTCATCACCGCTTAAGGTCAAACAGCCAGGATTTCACTTGATTTACACCCAAATATGACTTAATTCATACTTTCTTAACTAAATGTCAGTTAAGCTGCCAACATAGAAACCACTAACAATCCAAAGATTGAATAGTAGGAAATTAACCCAAGATTTTGGGAAGCTATTGAATCTAATTTTGTATTATGTCATTACAAACATCAGTTTTGAACTTAATGATAGAACTCGGTTCTGGTTTTCTTTGAAAATGTAGGTAAATGGGAAAGGGCAGGTGTGTGGTGTCATTCAGACTTGGGTTTAGATCAGTCGCTCAGAATGACAGTGAGCAAGTTTCCTAACCTCTCTGTCTCAACCTCATTATCCTAGGACTATGGTAAGGACACTGTGAGGTTGTGTGTGTGTGTGTGTGTGTGTGTGTGTGTGTGTGTGTGTGTGTGAGAGAGAGAGAGAGAGAGAGAGAGAGAGAGAGAGATACAGATACAGACAGACAGACGGACAGACAGACATGGACCTGGCCACCGAGCAGGTGCCCAAAGTAACTGCAAAGCCTCTACTCTCCCTCTTCTCCTATGTCTTCCTCCAGCTCTGCCACTGATTGGCAAGTGATTTCACATATTTGTGCCTCAGTTTTCTCACCTAAAAAAAGAAGGTTCTGGAAAGTTCTATAATTCTAGGCTTTCAAAATATAAACACATATTTTTAAATGGTCCCTACTCATAAAAGAATATTGGCAGTATACTTAGAAGAATGATTAATATGTAATGAAAATATCTACAGACCATGAACTGTGTCTCTTCTTTATGCTAAAAGTAAATTATTCTGAGAGCAAGTTAATTGGGAATTTCAGAAGTTGTCAACTATTTTGTACATCCACCGTAAAAGAGCAATGAAATTCCATATCCTGCAGTCTCAAAATGAGTAAATGGAAGAATGTAAATATTTATTGGACTGAGGGTAGAGCAGAGAACAAATCTTTGTTTACTGGTGGGTGGTAGCACATCTATGGATCATTGTTTTCAGAAGCATTTAATAACTCCATCTGTTGAAAATGTATATTCAGAGGTACCTTGAAATTGCTGTAAGCTACCTAGAAGTTGACAGGGAAGTAATCCTGGAGAGATTCCAAATTCTGCAGCCAACCAAGAAATCTATTATAAATCAATAGGTAATTATAAAATCCCATCTTTGGCCACAGCTCATTAAATATATTTATTTAGGCATGATATAGACTTTTGACACCAGAAACTAGGACCATAGAGTCCTTTACTAATCTCAGGTTCAGTTCTTTGGGGACACTGACTGTTTGACCTGAAAAACCCACTCTTCATTTGACCCAGCAATGGCAGAACTTTTTTCTGCTCCCAGTTGCTATGGCATTGTCTCCACTAATAACTACATGCTCTTCTTGTCTCCCAAGTCCTTTTAAATAAATCACATCTCATTTCAAAAATAAATCACTGAGTTTTATTAAAAAATTATGTTGCTGCTTCCTTCCTGTTACTTCTTTTTACCATTAGAAATTCACCTAGTCCATCCTATCCTAGTGTTGCATTCAGAGAAGCACCATTGTAGTATGTTCTACCTTTCAGTAGTGTGTTTATTTTTCTTAATTGCACTTCTTTCTTTAAAATCTCAATTCACTGTCTTCTGTTCCTCCCCCTACACTCTCCCTTTCTGACCATATAACTAGGCCCTGCACATAAGTTTTGCACAGGGAGGTGGCATATTGAGAATTGTAGCAGCTCAGAAGGAGAAAAGACTGGATGTTTTGCAGGAGCTTTTAAAGACATTTAATGGATCATTGCCTCACTAGTTATCTCTTTTGATGAAGTTCTTTACATAACTCTATCTCTATATGAATTAAAGTAGGAGTTTGAGAGTACCTAATCAAAATGAGCCATTTTCAACAAAAGATGAAATCAGGGTTTTGCTTTCCCAGGGACATGGATCTCTATATGTGTAAAGATCCCGTCTCTTTTACTTCCCAGCTGCGATCCCTCCTTGCCTCACAGCACATCTGCTTTCATATATTGTAAAATTAAACATCACATAAATGGTGTTATGGGCTGAATTTTCTCCCCTAAAATCCATATGTTGAATCCCTAACCCCCAGCACCTCAGAATAAGACTGTTTGGAGATAGGGTCTTTAATGAGGTGATAAAGTTAAAATGAGGACATTAGGGTGGACTCTATTTCAGTCTGACTGGTGTCCTTATGGGAAGAGGAAATTTGAACACAATGAGATACAGGGTTGTGTGTGCACAGAGGGATGCCCATGTGAAGGGGCTGCCCTCTGCAAGCCAAAGAGAGGGCCCTCAGAGGAAACACTCTGCTGTCACCTTGATCGTGGATTTAATGGCCCTCAGAAAAATGAGAAAATAAATTTCTGTTATTTAAGCCACCTAATCTAAAGTATTTTGTTACGACAACCCTATAAACTAATAAAAATGGTCATAGCGGTACCACATCTGTGTTATGAGATCATTGCAAGGTGAAACAGGAGAATCCAAGGTATGAGAGCTAGAAAAACAGGGTGAAACAACTCTCAAGCAAGATATGAACTCACTTGAGAGATGATCCAGGATATATGTGATCTGTAACATGTTCGAAGCATTCTTTGTCTCTGAAAACCCAGTTTTAGTATTTTGACCTCCGTTGAAGTCAGGGAAGAATTGTCACCACAGGCTCAAAGCTACAGAAGTGTAAGCAACCCTGCAGCATCCAGAGAGAGCTATCTCCATGCTGATGCTGGGGTGACCCTGAGAGGTACTTAGTTACAGGTGAGTGAGGATGAAACTCAGCTTTGCCTCAGTTCACAACAGCCCAGATGGAGGTGAGTCCGAGGTACTGTTTAATAGCACTGGAGCATGTCACTATTCTGCTGGATTTTGGTTTCAGCTTTACAGAGTTATCTTCAAAGAAGTCTTTAGTACTTGTACAGTAACCGAGTCCTTCTGTTTACTTATTGGCCTTCACCACAGTTCTAAAAGTTTGACCTTCATAAAGGCACGGTGACTTCTGGCTTGATTCAACATTAAAGAAGAAAAAAATAATCTGTTTTATGTACCCTGTTGTATGGGCATCTTTAAAATAACTCTTTAAAAACTATCATTTCTGTTCCTTTTTATTTCCATCAGGAGGAACAATGTATTAACAATGTATATTTTGTATATTACATAGTCCACTTAGAATTCTCAATGAATGATCAATAATAGGAAATGTAACATAATTTCAGAGATGAATTACACCTGAATTTTTTATTTTGGTGTGAGATAGGAATCTACTGCACTTTTACTTTTTCCCAGATGAACTACCAATATTTTCCTTTCTCCATTGATTTCCTCTCTCATAGATTATGCTTCTGAATATGCCTGGCTCTATTTCTGAGTCTTCCTTCATTGATCTGTAAGCTTATTCTAGTCATGTTAACTAAATTACTATTACTTAACAAAATATCTTGTTATCTGGTAAGGAGAGCTCACCTTGCTTGCCCCCACTCACAATATTTTTTTCTTCAAAGTTATATGTTTTCTTCCATTGAATTTTAAAATAAACTTGTCAGTTTTAGGAAAAACCATATTGATTAGGTTATGTTACAGTTATCAATTAATATAATGAAAATTGACAGCTGGTCGATACTGTATCCTTGACTCCAGGGGCATGGAATACTTCAATATTAGTTTTAGGCTGCCTTTTATAGAATAGTGATTTTTTTCAGAAAACTCAAGTATACGCTAAATTCAAATCTCCAAACAGGAAGGATTGCCATTGCAAGAACTGGGCACTGATGGATTTTTTTTTAATCTATAATTTTATTTTTTAATAATTTTTATTTTTCAATTATAGTTGATATACAATATTATATTAGTTTCAGGTGTACAACATAGTGATTAGACATTTATATAACTTACAAAGTGATCACCCCGATAAATCTAGTACACATCTGACACTATACTTGTTATTACAGTATTATTTACTGTATTCCCTATGCTATCATTTACATTTCTATGACTGTTTTTATAACTAACAATTTGCATATCTTAATCCCTTCACCTTTTTTTTCCCTATCCCTCTCTTATCTGGCAACCATCAATCCATTCTCTGTATCTATGTGTTTGTTTCTGTTTTATTTGTTCACAAATCTTGTTTTTTAAGATTCCACATGTGAGATCACATGGTATTTGTCTTTCTCTGTCTGACTTACTTCACTTAGCATGATACCCTCAAGGTTCTTCTGTCTTATTGCAGATGGCAAGATTTCACACTTTCTTATGGCTAATATTTAATTCTATATATGTACCATATTTTCCTTATCCATTTATCTACTGATAGACATTTAGATTGCTTCCATTTCTTGGTTAGTGTAAATAGTGCTGCAATAAACGTAGAGATACATATGTTTTTTGTTGTTGTTGTTTTGTATTTCTTCAGATAAATATCCCAAAGTGGAATTGCTAGGTCCTTCTTTGTCTTTTTTTATAGCCTTTGTTTTAAAGTGTATTTTGTCTGATACAAGTATTGCTATCCCAGCTTTTTTGTTTTAGTTTCTATTTGCATGAATTATCTTTTTCTATTCCTTTAATTTCAGATGGTGTCTATTGATATGAAGTGGGTCTCTATTAGGCAGCATATGTGTAGGTCTTGTTTTCTTATCCATTCAGCCACTTTCTTTCTTTTAATTGGAGCCTTTAATCAATTTACATTTACAGTAATTATTGATAAGTACGTGGTTATTGATATTTTATTATTTATATTTTTAATCTTTTCTTCTTCTTTAAGAAGTATCTTTAACATTTCTTGTAATACTCATTTGGTGGTGATGAACTCCTTTAGCTTTTTCTTATTTGGGAAGCTCTTTGTCTGTCCTTTTGATTCTAAGTGATAGCTTTGCTGGATAGAGTAAACTTGGTTGTAGGTCCTTGCTTTTAATCACCTTGTGTATTTTGTCCCAATCCCTTCTGACCTGCAAAGTTTCTTTTGAGAAATCAGCTGACAGTCTTATAAGAACTCCCTTGTAGGAAACTAACTGCTTTTCTCTTGCTACTTTTAAGATTCTCTCTTTATCTTTAACCTTTGGCATTTTAATTTTGGTGCATGTTGATATGGGCCTCTTTGGGTTCATCTGGTTTGGGACTCTGCACTTCCTGGACTTGTTTGTCTATTTTCTCCACCAGGTTAGGGAAGTTTTCCATTGTTATTTCTTCACACAGGTTTTTAATCCCTTGCTTTCTTCCTGGTATCCCTATGATGAGAATGTTGGTACGCTTGATGCTGCCCAACAGTCCCTTCAGCTACCCTCATTTATTTATTTATTTTTATTTTTTTGCTGTTCTGATTTGGTGTTTTCTGCTTATCTTCTAAATCGTTAATTCAGTCCTCCACTTTATCTAATCTACTGTTGATTCCCTCTAATGTATTCTTTATTTCAGTTATTGTCTTCTTCATTCCTGACTGGTTCTTTTTGTTTGTTTTCTATCTCCATTTTTGTGTTTCCTATTTCTATATTAAAGTTCTCACTGAGTTCACCTATTCCTCCTCTAAGTTCATTGAGCAGCCTTATAAACAGTGTTTTGAACTCTGCATCTGGTAGATTGCTTGTCAGCATTTTGTTTAGTTTTGCTGGAGTTTTGTTCTGTTCCTTTGGGACGTGTTTCTTCATCTCCTCATTTTGGCTGCTTTCCTGTGTTTGTTTCTATATATGAAATAGATCTGCTACATTTCCTTGTCTTAATAGAGTAGCCTTTGTAGTAGATGTCTTGTGGGGCCCAGTAGAGCTGTCTCCCTAGTCAGCTGAGTCAGGTGCTTCATGGGTATCTTTTATGTGGGTTGTGTGTACCCTCCTGACGTTGTTGATCCTTGATTGCTGTGGGCACATTAATGGGAGGGGTTTACCCTCAGGCCGATTGGCTATGAGTAATGGCTGTGACTACAACAGAGGAGTTGTTGTGTAGGGGCTGACCCCAATGAGCAGGATTCTCTTTAGCAGAGCTTTGATGCTTACTGAGTCTGCCCATTGGTTGTGTCATTTGTGGAGGTTGTAAGGTGGTACTCTGGTGTGGTCAGAAGCTGACCACCAAAAGTGTTGGTTCTGGGATCTCTCAGGAGGGGCTCTAGTGCAGGCCAAGGTCAGCACTGCTTGTGCATAGCCCAAGGCCACCTGCTATGAGCCAGAAAGTGATCTTCAGATGTTTGCCACTAGTGCAGGGCTTGAAGCTACTTAATAAGAGGTGTTGGGTACACCAAGGCCAGACACTCCTTGTTTGGAGTTTGTGAACCTTTGAGAGATTTTAGGAAAGTCCAAAGTGTGAGCCAAGACAGGCCATTTGAATGAGAAATCCACTGGAAGAGGCTTGGATGGGACTTTAAGTTGGGTGGGATCTCAAGGAATCACCAGGGTGGAGGCAAATGCTGTTAGTCAGACTGATGGAGACTCAGACATGATGTCTGCCTGCATCTCAGGCTCAGTGGAGGAAGGGCTCAACAAAGGAGCAACGGCTTCTGTCAGCATTTCTATCTGAGAGAAAGCTACCCCTTCAGCCCTCACCCTGAAACCAGATAATTGAGTTCCTCCCCGTATGTCCCTGGTGTTTTTTGAGTTGCTGTCCCAGTGCTGGAGCTCAGAATGAATCTGTCAGTGAGTATGTTTGTGCATGAGTTCTTTAAATGAACGCTTGGGACTCCAATAGCCCTCCGTCTCACTTAGCTATAATCCTCGCTGGTTTCCACAGCCAGAAGTTGTGGGGACTTCTTTTCCCAGCACTGGAAGTCTGGACTAGAGAGCTCGAAGTGGAGCTGGGATTCCTCCCTCCACAGAAGGAACCTCTGAAATGGGGATATCCCTTCCAATACTTAACCACCACATGCAGGTGTGGGACCAGCCTGTTTCACATCTCTACCCCTTCTACCAGTCTCCATGTGGCTTCTTCCTTAAATTCTTAGTTATAGGACTTCTGTTCAGCTAGACTTCAGATGGTTCTCAATGATGGGTATTCCATAGTTTCGTTATAATTTTGACATGGTCGTGGGAAGAGGAGAACACAGTGTTTACCTACTCCTCTATCTTGACCAGTCTTTGATGGATTTTTAAAATGAGCAAGTGCGTTCTCTATTTCAAAAAGATCACCCTCTTGTAGAGAGGGATATGGTAGACATGTATACAATTTACTTGATATAAATTAGACTCTTATTAATACAATGATAAAATTATATATAACATGCTACTAGGGAAGGAAGATTAATTTTGACCCGAGAGATCACTTGGGAGAAAGAGCTATTCATAATACAAATATTAGTATATTTATATAATATTTGTTTCATATTTCCTATGATGAAATGTAGAGAATACTTGTAAGTTTATGTTTTCACAACTAAATAAAATTTGCCTTGTTGTTTATGTTGACATGTCATTATAAAAAATATTAATGAGGCATTTTACATTTTTTATACTGTCTTTAAAATGTAATTTAATTAAAATTAAGTGAAATTAAAAATTCAGTTCCTCAGTCTCAGAATGCACAATTCAGGTGCTCATTGTCCACATGTGGCTACTGTCTATTCTATTGGACAATGCAGCTTTAAACAATCATTTATTGGATAATTGATTTTTATAAGGGGAAATATTAAAAGCACAGTAATTTAAAGGTGTCTCTGGGCTGGGTTTTATAAATAATATATCTTCTAATAATATCTAAAACATTCTGATATTTTTAGATTGAAGCAAATGTAATTCCATTTGTAAAAGGATCATATGGAAATAATCAAGAATGAGAAAGCCTTGTCTCAGTAGAGTGTTGTCTGGAGAATAGTTTTGCAATTATGAATGATGGAAGGCAACAGTGTAATATATGGATTTTCTGCTTCTTCGGGTGGAGAAGAAATTCTGACTTCAGCTTTACAAGCTGTTTGGACTCTTCTCAGATCTTTTATTTGTTTTTCCTCTTTACCTCCAGGAGTCTCTTTTTGTAGTTGAAAATCATATTGTTGTTTTAACTTCAAATGACGAAACCCGTTAATATTCTGAAAAACCTACATGTTTCATTCCTGGTAACTTTTGATAATTCCTGTAGATGTGTATATTAAATGCATGCTCATGCATGTGAGCAAATGTGCCTACCTGCTGGGTACTTTGTATACCACCATGATATTATATTAGATACTTTAAATCTTGTACCTGGTATAACAGTTTTCTTCTTTTGTGAAAGACATTCCTTCAGTGGAAAGTCAGAAATATTAACTAGGAGTGCATCAGCTACAGCTGATCTGGGAAGGAGTAATGAGGAATAATAGAACTATATAATACTTTTCAAAACTGTCTTCTAGGAAAGTGAGTACTTCTAAATACTTGCAGGAAATTTGACCTTTACTTCTAAAATGATATGAGATGGATTTTTGTGAAACTTGGAAGTGCAAAATTGAAAATCCAAAAATGGTCAGAAATAATTTAAAAAAAAAAAGATGAACAAGAAGCCTTCAGGTGGAAGATAAAGTCAAAATGGTGTAATTTTGAATTTCAAAAGCCATGTTTGTTTTCTTTCCTCAGGGGAAGAATAGGAAACAAGAGGTTTATTACGGGGTTACTAGGAGTGCTGAATGTTCATTAAAGTGTGTGGGAGAAGCAGAGAAAGGTCGCCAGAGTGAGAGCAAGTCAGGTTCATGTGAGTTAAATATTATGTGAAGGGACGTGCAGCAGTGCACTTTCTAGATGCACTGATGTTCTACCCGATTTATATACTAGGTAGTGCCAGCATGAGCCTTCGGTTCAGAGATAGTTATTGTTTAATAGGTGCAATTCTACAGTTGAGGAAATTGAGGCCTATAAAGGTTACATAAATTGTCCAAGGATATATACCTAGTAAATGAGCTTTGAGTCAGATAAGCCTGGAATTAAACTCCACTGTTGTCATTTATTAGCTGGGTACCCTTGGTCAAATCACTTAATCTATTCAGAGACCCTGTCTGTTGCTACTCAGTAAAATGAGAAGATAATAGCACCTACTATCATAGAAGCAGGGGCAGGGAAGAAGTTTGGCATAATACATATTTGATGTAAAGTTCTGGTACAGATGGAATAGGCTAAATAAATAATAACTATTGTCATATGCTGACTTTGTACAGAGTACTGTAGAGATGTTGTAAGAAGACACAAAAGGAATGGAGAAAGATTTTTTTCTTCCTCTTCAGCAGTAAAATATTTCAGAGCTCCTGTTGGCCATTTTGCCCTGAACATTTGAGGGGTGGAGTAGGGCAGGAAATGTCAACATTTGTGATACTTCATACCAGGCATTTTGTTAGGGTCTGTGTTGTAAACTGTCAGTATTAGGTTTGACTGCTTACAACAACAGAAAGAACTTACTCTGTAAAATGAGTTAAGATAATGGGAAATAGGTACTGGATAGCATTTTCACATATAACATTTGGTTTTCAGCAACAGATGACTGATTTAATTGGGAAATAACTGTACTACAGTTTATTTATTCATTCTGTTGTTGACAGTTGAGTGTTTCCAAATGGGACTATTACCCCTGTGAACATCTTTGTATGTGTGTCCTAATTGACTTGTGTCTCCTAGGGTATATACGGAGGAGTGGAGAGGCTGGGTCATAGCATACACATAGCTTCAACTTTTATGAGATAATTAATGCCAAATCATGCCTCAGAAGGGTTGTACCTCTTTATGTTCCCACCTCCAATGTGTGAGTTCCTACTGTTCCAGCTCATTGCCAGCACTAAGTATTATAATACCTTTTAATTTTTCTCAATCTGGTAGGGTTACCCTGATTTCTTTTTTATATCATCATTGCATAAACATTTCCACACATGATTACAAATTCTTCCTAAGTATAATTTGCAATAGCTGTACTTTTTTTGTATCATAATTTATGTAATCAGCACTTTAGTTTTCATAAACAATAAATAACTGTTTCATAAAAAAATTCTTTAGATGAGTAGTCCCCAATGCCTGATGATCTGAGGTGGAGCTGAGGCGGAGATGCTAGTTCTGGGGAGCACTGCAAATACAGATGAAACTTGCCTCGCTGGCCTACTGCTCACTTCCTGCTGTGTGGCCTGGGTCCTAATAGGCCACAGACCAGTACCAGTCTGTGGCCTGGGGGTTGGGGACCCCTGCTTTAGATTGTTTCAAACTTTTCAGAATGGTAAAACACTTTAATGGGCAATCTTTATCTGTAAAAGTTTTCCCATACTATAATGTTTATTTAAGAATATTCCTAAAAGTGGATTTATTTGGTCAAAATGTATAAGCAAAAAGAAACATATATGGGAGCAAGTGCTTTGGGGACTAAGGGAATTGAAGATTAGTATAAAGGGAAGAAGTTTGTCTTTGTCAGTCCAGAGCCAAGAACCATAGCTTAGCCAGAGGCTCCTACTTTTCTTCCTTGTCCTAGTACCAGAATTTGTGATGATGAGGTATAGCATTGGGGTGAACCCTCTTTCTTAATAGAACATGTTCCAGGATACCAGCCATCTTAGAAATCTTACTGATAAGGAGAAGATATCATATGGATACAAATGTTATGTTTTATTTTGTTTTCTGTAGACATTTATTTTGCAGTACTTTACATACATTATCTCCTTTAATCCTCAACATTAATATGAGGTGAGTTCTATTACCATCCTTAGCTTATGAATGAGAGAACAAAGGCTTTATAGCTAGTGGTAGCAGCAACAAGATTTGAATCCAGGCAGTCTGTCTCCAGTATACCATCCCACCTCCCTCTAACGGTACAAGATCATTGATAATTAAATGTTTATGTGAGTGATGGAAACAACAGATACTGTCAGAATTATGAGAAGGGTGAGATAAGTGTAGACTAGAGAGATGAGGAAGGCTTCAACAAGCAGCATCCTCTCTTTTGATAGAACTGTGACTTGGGATTGTTTTCTGACATCACATCAAATTTTTCTGTCACTTTCATCTCCTACCAACCATCCTTATCTTGCAAAGTGAACTGATAAAATGCAAAGTGAATTCGTGGACTATGTGTTCCTGAAGTGCAGCTAGCTCGTCCTTCAGGTTCACTATGTTCTTAATAATAAAGAGTTCTCCTGAACTGCCATGCACAGAATGGAGACAGCTAGAGATCTCCAGAGAGCTGCTTCCTCTGCATCCAGTGCAGTAGGAACCCTTCACGCGTCACAGCTCCAGTTAAAAGCAACCGAACGGAACACTATGTGCCTAATGCAAAGTAAGGCATTTTCATCTACATTTGTTTTCTCTCATTGTTGTGGACTTCTGGGAAATTGCAGTAGCAGATAGCCAAGAGTAATACACAGCAATCAGACAGTGAAACCCTTTCCAAGAAATGGTAGGGTCAAGAGGTTGGAAATAACAAAGCACTCATGTTATAATCTGTGTATACCCAATGTAAAACAGACTCAAACCAATGTGGGACCCTACAACAAAACCAAGCACACGAATGTGTGGACTTCTCTACTGAAAGTAGAAAATGTAAATTTTTAGTTTACATACAACGTAATTTTTTACTAAACAACTCAGTATGTAATGAATCATTTTGAACCTGAACCAAATCTATGAATTTTAACATACTCTTCCAACAGAGTCAGGATTTATTTGCCAGTCATTTATTCAACAAAAGCTTTATAGAATCACTGCTGTTTGCCAGGCTGTTTCACACTGGTGCCCTTGGCCCTCAAGTTCTTCATAGTTGACTTCAGAAACAATGGGCACTCTGGTCAGGGTCTGATGGAAGTGGTCAGGTCACATTCATGAGCACTACCTGTAGTCTCTCCTTTGCCCCTCAGTTTCCATAGCTGGTCCCCTTCTTTGTTACGACAAGGAGCCAGAACCTGGAAAACACTGTTCTCTGGACAACTTCTCCAGAGAAGATATCCCTGTACCACCCACTCCTACTTGCTGTTTTGTTCCCACCACTCAAAACCTAGGCTTTTTTCCTATAAAAATTACCACAATTGCACCTAAAATTTAAAATACATTTTTAATTAAAACTTTAATTTTGATATTATTATCGATTCACATGCATTTATAAGAAATAATAGAAGTCTTGTGTGCCCCTTATCTTGTTCACTCAGAGATAACATCTTGCAAAATTATAGTACAAATATATTAACATTGATACAATCCACAGACTTATTCAGGTTTCTCCAGTTTTATTTGTAGTTGTGTGTGTGTGTGTGTGTGTGTGTGTGTGTGTGTGTGTGGTTGTGGCTCTCTGTGCTTTTATCACGAGTAGGCCATGAGGAGGCCCTCTTCACCACCACAGTTGAGATACAGGAGAGTTCATTTGGCAAGGGATCCCTAGTGCTGCCCTTTTACAGCCAAATTCACCTTCTTCCTGCAATCCTCTCCCCTCCCCACCCAATCCCTAACCCCTGGCAACTACCAATCTCTTCTTTGTTTCTATAATTTTGTAATTTCAGGAATGCTACAGAAATGGAATCATATAGTGTATAACCTTGGGAGACTGGCTTTTTTTACACAGCAGGATTCTCTTGATACTCACCCAAGTTATTGTATATCAGTAGTTTATTCCTTTATCCTGGTAAGTATAGATGCCCCATGGTTTGTTTAACTGTTTATTCACTGAAAGACATCTGGGCTGTTTCCAGTATGAATAATGCTGCTGCGAACCTTTATGTAAAGGTTTTTGTGTGAACATATGTTTTCTTTTCTCTAGGAGAAATGCCTGAGTGCAATTTCTAGGTCATGTGGTATTTGCACATTTTGTTTTATAGGAAAATGCCAAATTGTTTTCCAGAAAGACTGTACCATTTTACATTCCTGCCAGCAATGTATAAATTATCTCATTTCACTGTATCCTTACCAGCATTTAGTGCTGTCACTATTTTTCATTTTAACTAGTCTAGTAGGTATGTATTGATATCTCATTGTAGTTTTAACTTGCACTTCCCTAATGGCTTTTGACATTGAACATCTTTTTATGTGTTTATTTGCCATCTCTATCATCCATGAAATGTCTGTTCATGTTTTTTGTTTTTGTCCATTTTTAGTTGGATTGTTTATTTTTTTAAAGGTGAGTTTTGAGAGTTCTTTATATATTCAAGATATTAATTCAACTAATTTGTCGGATATGTGGTTTTGCAAATACTTTATCCCCATCTGTGTTTTATCTTTCCATTTTTTAAACATCCTTTTCATCCCTTTAACCTTTCACAAAGCAAATGTTATTCATTTTGAAGAGATAAAATACATTTTGAACTTATTAATGTAGCCTCAAGTCTATAGAATGACAAACATTAGAGATCAGTTTCCTAGGCACTTGACGTCTCCCTGTAGAATCCTTTTTAAGATTCATTGTTCTTGAGAAATCAATAAGATGAAATTGTTGAATTTGCTATAAAGGAATATTAGAAGGCAAAGTCCCCAGCCTGCAGAGTTTGAGTCTCTCTACTTTTCTGTTTTTTATCAAAATCTTACCAAGGGGAAGTTTGGGGCTTCTGTGCCAGAAGGTTGCTAATGCTAAATAAATAGCAGTGATTGTTTTTTATAGTCATGTAGAACAGGCTATGTTAAAAATTAAATATAAATATTGAGTGGTAATTTCCAATTGGCTGTAAACTAGGTGGTTAAAGTTAGAGATTCCTATTTGCATCAGGCCTAGAAGCTTCTGATCATCAAGATAGGTAGATAGATAGGTAGGTAGGTAGGTAGGTAGATAGACAGACAGACAGACAGACAGATAGATGTGATCAGCACATATTCACTGCAGGCTAGTTGAATACATTTTAAAAATCTGATTGATTCTTTTCCTTACTCTCTCTGTCCTTAAATTCTCCAGGGGAGTTGGGAAGCAGGGAGTGGAGGGAAGTTTACTGTACTTTTTGTTTTATAAATCTTTCCCCCAGAGGGAACATTTTCCTGTACTATTCAATCAAAATGGAACATAAAAGGAAATACATTTTCCTTCACTTGGTAAGAGACTTACATTTTCCTCTTTAAAATCAGACATTCCTTTATATCTATGTCCTTCTCCCTGCTGCACTGACATGGTAAGTCTGAAACATGAAGGAGGTAGAGACTACTTAATAAGGAGAATCCTGCCTTCCTCTGTCCTACCACTGAACCGAGGACAGAAATATCTTTACATAGGTAGCAACTTTTTGTTTTTACCATCTTCCCTTAATGGTTGGACCATGTCTTACTCAATTTTATATTCTCAGCACCAAGAAGAGAACCTATTACACCAATGGTGCTCACTAAATAATTGGAGAATTCACAAACTTCAGTAACTGCTCAGTATCTGAAAATTGATAACATTGTCATTCAGCAAAGTTTTATACTTATTAATTATTCATGTTAACCCCTTGAGGGCAAAAGCCACCTTTTGCTTATTTCTTACTCATTTTTTAAACCCCAGTGCTTGGAAAATAAGTAGACATTTAATAAATGTTGAATGCATCTATTAATTCAGCAAGCGTGTATTGAATACCTACTGTGTTAGGAACCATCAGGAATATATTTGATTACCTAGAAGGCAAAGTCCTTTCCTTCAGGTAACCTATAATCTAGTGGGGGTACGGTGACACATATAAATTTACAGATAAAATATTTAAATACCATGATAAGGTATTGTAACTTTTGTATCAAAATAGGAGTACAGACTGTAATTAGTTTAACAGTCCACAGGAGGCCATCTGATATGGACTGATCAAGAAAGGTTCTCTAGCTAGTGACCTGAGGAAGCACTGTGGTCCCTCTAGGGTTCTTTGCTCACTCTTCTCTTTTCACGCTGTCCACAGTTCTGGCCTTTGCTTGAAATGCTACCTTCTCTTTGTCTTCTTTCTGCCCATAACAGCATTGAATGTTGTATTAGTCAAGATTCTTGAAACCAGCTTAAGCAAAATGGGGAATACATTTTCTCATGTAACTAGAAAAGGGGTCTAGCCATGGCTGGTGTGGTGGATCGACTGCCATGTTGGCAGCCAGCAATTCCCCCCATTTTCATATGTGCACGCCACTCTTTTCATCAAAAAATGGATGCTGTTTCTTCTCCCTTTGAGTTTGGACTTCACTTTTGACTTGTTTTAACCAATAGAATGTGACAGAAGTGATACTCTGCCACTTGCAAGATTTGGCCGCTTTTGTTTATGTTCTCTTGGAAGCCAGTCAATGTGTACCCAGTACAACTAACCTGATGGAGATAGGGGGACCCTGAAAGATAAGAGACTATAAAATATAAAAATATTTTATTTTTAAAAACTATAAACATATGCAAATAGAGACAGAGGCCTTGCCAGCCACAGGTGTTCCGGCTACCCCCATTCCTGTAGGTGCTAACGTATGAGTAAGGCGTCTTGGATACTCCAGCCCCAGCCAATGTCACATAGAGCAGAGAAAACCACCCCCTTTGGTAGGCTGCTCAAATTGCAAAATCATGAGGGAGTGAATGTCAACTATAAGCCAGTACATTTTAGGGTGATTTGTCATGCAGCAACAGATGATGAGAAAAGCTGGATCTGCACTCTAATAACTCAGTAACGAGTCCTTCTCCTTTCGTGGCTCTGCTTTCCTCAGAGGCTATCTTCATTTGGAGGCAAGGATGTCCACTGCAACAGAAAGATTACATTCTAGCAGCTTAGCTATGCCTACTGAAAGGGCAAAGCTCTTTCCCAGGAGTCCCAGCAATCTCAGTGGTGACTCTGATTGGCTGTGACTGGGTCATGTGCCTAAGTCTGGATCTGATTGGCCAAAGTCTGGATCACTTGCCTCTCCCTGGAGTCAGAGGTAGGGTGTGGTCTGCCTTACTTATTTGAATTGAGGGTTAGGTAGGATAGGTCCCAAAAGAAAATCAAGGTACTGTGTCAAGAATAAGGGGCTGGATGCTGGGCAGGCAAAAACAACAAATATGTACTATAAAAGCCATCTTTTACATCTTTTCTTGTCATTGCAAACTTTAAGCTACTGTAGCTTAAATGACCTGTTCCTCTTCTTTGGTGCTTACCATATGCTGCCTTATTGTGCTGCTTACACTTTGGAAGCAAATTCTTATTTCACACCCTAGATTTTGTACTTTTGTATTCCTTATTGTTCTGAGTTTCTTACTGTAAAAGTGAAATTTTTCTCATTACTTTTGTAGAGAGAGGATTTGGGGGTATCATCAGAGGCACAAACAGTTCATACAATGACAGGAGAAATTTGTGTTTTCCCCCCCTCTCCCTCTCGCTCGCTTCCTTTTTCCTTCCCTTTCTCCCTCCCTCCCTCTCTCTCTCTCTCCCTTAGGGACTGATAAAATCCTAGGCATTGCCTCCAAAGGAAGGGACATGGTCTGTTATCCCCTTGGGTCCCACTTTCCAGTAGGAGTGTCAACTGGTGATAAGTGCTGTTTGTGTTCTGTCTTTTCTGGGGAGCTTGCTCTTGTGCTATTTAATTTGTTTTTGAAAACATTATTTTGTGTGAGTGTCCAGTAGAGCCATTTTGGGGCCACTAGTTTACAAAATAAGTCCAAATGATATAAACAAGAACATCCTGTTAATTGAAATTTAAGTGGGCCTAGTTTTTATTAATCTTTTTCATCGAAGGTCAGCATTTACAGGATGGAGTTCTTCTAAGGAATGCTAAGACGGCATTGCAATGGAAAGTAGGTGCCTGTTGGCACACTGACCAAAGCCCAACTTTGGTTTGTCAGGGACCTCACTTTAGGCCTGACTTTTCTAAAGTTATTCACATACACAGTTACACACACACACACACACACACACACACACACACACACACACACACACACACACACGTGAGTAATATACTTCGAATGGCCCTGAGTAGCAGGGAAAAAAAATTAGGTATCAGGCAAATGAGAGAGAAATTTCAGAGATAGACTCTCATAGATTTTTAGAATGGATATTTGTAGGATTAAATTGATATAATGACTTAATAATAACAGACTATCTTGCCTTCATATCAAGCTTTATACTTGTAGGAGTGCTATTATGTTTATTTGTTTGAATAGGTACCCCCACCGATCAGTTAAATCCGAAGATTAAGGATGCTATTGTCACTTCTATCACCTGAGTCTTCATTACATTTACATTTTTTAATTATTACAAAACATTGTGTGTGAGTGAATACATATATAGTATACCAATAGTCATTCATTATTAAAGCATTATTTATAATCTTGTATCCTCCTATCGAATCCTTATTTATCCCCCCCATCATAGATACTGTTTGGAAATTTGTGTTTATCATGATTTTGCTTTAATATTATACACACACACACACACACACACACACACACACATATCCTATTCTAAAAGATAAAACAATCTATATATTTTTTAACTTTACATGAATAGAATCTTACTAGATTTTATGTGGCTAGCTTTTTTTGTTTCTTAGTATTGTTTGTGAAATTCATCCATATTGATTTTTTTGACTCGAGATCTGTTTGTGGCTTATTTTTTCACTTTACGATGATTTCTTTTCATAAGTAGAAGTTATAAAATTTTAATGTAGTTGAACCTCTATGGTTTATGCTTATTGTGGCTTGAGATCATAATTTTATGCTCCCATTTTCTTTTGTCAGTTTTAAAAGTTGTGACGTTTTTTCTTCTTAGGTCTTTAATCTATCTGGTATTGACTTCTGTACATGTTGTGAGGTAGGGGTCTATTTTTTTTTCCCCAGGTGAGAAGGCAGAGGATGCCATTCTGCTCCTTTGCTTAAAAATTTCCAAAATCTTCCCATCTTCCTCAGAATTAAAGTTGAAGTTTTTAAATGGCCTAAATGGCCCTATATGACCAGTCCTCTGAAAGGTCTTTGACTTCACCTCTTACTGTCTTTCTAGTGAACACTGACCTCTTTGATCTTCCTTGAACACTCCCAAAATGTTACCTGCACCAGGGGCCTTTGTACTTGCTACTCCTGTCTTAAATTTTCAGATATCTACACTCCCTTACTTTTCAGGTCTCCACTCACGTATCACTTTATCATGGAGGCCTTCTCCAGCCACCCTAGCTAAAATCATACACACACACACACACACACACACACACACACACATACACACACACTCTCTCTCTCTCTCTCTCTCTCTCTCTCTCTCTCTCTCTCTCCCCCCCCCTTCTCTCTCTCTCATATTTGAACTTCTCTTCTCTGCTTTGAAAGAACTTGCCTGAAAAACTCTCTGAGCCTGGTGTAGTTGTGCTATATATAAGGGGGGTTATTTTAAAGTCTTGATTAAAGTTCTTGAATGTTTTAAGGACTGTATAGGGTTTTCTATTTAAGTTAATTTTAATAAGTTTACCCTCTTTATTTAAAATATTTTTATTTTGTTTTGAATGGTTAATATATACATACAATTCAAACATTCAAGTTTTATATATATATATATATATATATATATATATATAGTGAAAAATAAATCTGTCTTATCCCTTCATTCATCCTAGTTCCCCTCTCCTACCATTAGTTTCTTGTCTATTTACTGGGTTACTTGTTTCTTCTCCTTGAAATATGCTATGCATATATAAACGCGTACATATGTGGTTTTTACATAAATGGTGGAATACCATATAAATTATTCTGTACAACGCTTTTTTCAATCAGTGCTTCACATAGCTATCAGATATATCTTCTTAAATTTCTCCCCTGATATTGTCATTTCCCAGTTCAGAAACCTCCAACAGCTTGCCCAGTACCCACAGAATAAGGCTGAACTAAGTCTTGAAAGTGGAGGCAAGCACCACATGGTCTCCACCTACTTTTTCTGTCATGTCCTTCTGTTCCTAAAGACATCCCCTAAACTGATGATTTGAGATTTTCCAAGTGTTCTTTTGTTTTGCTTAGTACTTTTCTTCTGCCTGCACTGCCATGGCCCCCCAAACCTTTGAAAGGGAGGAGCATATCCCTCCCTCTGGGCTCATCACTTTGCACTCTAACTCCTCTCTGGAGCAGCTGGACTTTCAAAATTTCAACACAATGTCCCTCCGTAACCAGACCATATGTATTGAATGTTAGTTTAAGTAACTTATTTAACTGTTCACCAATCAGTCCTTTCTCTTCTAGACTCCAGGTTTCTTGTGGGCAGGTACTACTATTCATTGGAAATAAGGGATACTAAAATGAAAAGATAGGTCTTGACTTTCAAGTAGCTTCCAACATGAAGGTGAGCCAGACGTGCAAAATTAAAATACACAGCACCATAGATCCTTAAATGGGAATGTGTTCTATGCTCAGCGGAATCAAAGAAATACGTGGCCTTTAAAAAAATCTCTGGTCCCTGCCACAGGGTCTGGCACACGTCAGATGCCCAATAGGTGCACGTTGAATAAACGAATAACATAAGAAGAAGCATTTAAGGCAAGCCTGAACATCTTGCCAAAAATCTATTTATCATAAATATACAAGTAAGTCGACAAATAGTGTAGATGTCGCTCATCTTTTGAAGAAAGAGAGGGCATGTGGGAGGGGATGGAATCAAGTTTCAGCACGCGAGGGAGGCGGAGAAGTCGCACCTGGAGAAGGGTCTCGGGCCTCCGCGGGGCGCGCGGGGAGAGGCGGGGAGTGGGGAGGAGCCTGTCGCTTCCCTGCCCCACCTCCCCTCCACCCCGCAGAGGCGGTGGCGCAGGGCGGCCGCGCGGGTGTCGGCACCAGCTGCAGCCGCCCGCGCCTCCAGCTCCTCTGTGGCTCCCGGGGCGACCGCAGCACGGCTGGCAGCTTGCGGGCGGCGGCCCCGGGAGACGGGAAAGTTCCCGGCACGGGCGCCGAGATGCCGGGCAGCGACACGGCGCTCACCGTGGACCGGACCTACTCCGACCCGGGCCGGCACCAGCGCTGCAAGAGCCGGGTGAGTGGCGCCCGCAGGGTGGCGGTGGGGGCGCGGGGCGGCGGAGCGAGGCCGGGTGGGCTTCGGCTCCCGCGTGCTCTGACTCGCCGCCCGCGTTTCGCCGCCTGCGGCTCTTCCTCCGCTGCTGCCCTGCGCCCGGGCATCCCCGCCCCTGTGCTCGCTGAAGGGGCTGGGAAGGGGGACGTCGGAGCCCGGCTTGCGGCCCCGAGACCCCACGTCCACCGCCGGGGTGGGGCGCAGAGCAAAGCCTGGACCCCCGGACCCCCAGCCCCCCGGCCCTCCGCCGCCTCGGCCCCGCGAGCTCGGCCGGGACGCCCAGGCTCCCCGACGGCCACGCTCCGCCGCCCTCTCCGCCAGGGAGCGCCCGCCACGCGGTGCCGGGACGCCAGGGGATCCCGCCACCCGCGGCCCCGCGCTCCCCCGGGACAGCCTCCCTCCGCTCCCGACTCCCAGCGGCCGCCGCCTCTCCCGGCCCCCGGAGCTTCGGGCGCGGGGCCGGGCGGCCGGGCTGCCCCGTCCGCCGCGCGGCGGCTCGTGGTTCTGCCCTGAGGAAAAGTCAGTCTTGGCGCTCTCTCTCCGGAGTTTCTAGCCGCGCCGTGCAGGCGCCCTCTCCATTGTTTGCAGTGTAATTTGCTGTTGCCGATTTTGGCTGTGGGAGAAAATAGCTCTTGAGAGCATGCTGCGGGGACGAGCCCTGTAGCGCTTCAAAATACACACGGAGGCCGCAGCCCAGGCGCGGGTCGCTCCGGAGAGAGAAAGCCTCCGCCCCCTCGGGCAAACCTTTGCCCCGCCTGGGCTATGGGATCCCGGAGGCTCGGCAACCTGTTCTCCCCTTGGCGGATTGAAGTGCCACTTAGAACAGCACCTCCTCCACGCTGGCATTTGTTCTGGCAGAAGCTACCTGGAGTTGTCCTTGATCCAATAACTACTCACTTGTCCGAGTTCGCAGCATGTGTCAGCTTCTCAATATAAAGTGCTGATTCTGGCCTGCCACCTCCAAGATTGAGAGGCCAACCGGATGGGAAAAAGAGCGACAGTAATGTGTCGCCGTCCTTTGTGCAGGATTTGGGTGTTTAATCATACATAATTCGGAGAAGTAATCAACTACCCCGGAAGTGAAGTCACAAGTCTCTGGTATATTTACCTGTTTTCCTTTTTTCTTTTAATCAATTTTAATTAATTTAACAGTGATTTAAATTTTTATTTTTTGTTTAAATATGTTTGGTGGAATAATACTTTTCTCTTACACCCACTCTTCTCTTTGCTTTCCCTCAAAAAGAATTTATATTTTTTGCACTTTTTTTAAAAAAAGTTTTATAACAGTTTGTATGAAAATAACTAGAAACTCCATTTGGAAGGAAGCATTGATAAAGGATCTTTGTTTTTGGAAGGGCAACTGCTGATTAACACAGTTAACTAATTAACTACATAGAAAGGTGAATATCTTTATTTTTAATGCATTTGCAATATCCCAGTTGATAGAAGAAATTTCAGACTTGAAAAGTGTGGAAGCTCGGTTTCCTTTGTCACAACAGTGATAATCTTTGTGAAAACAAGATTAGTAATCTTTGAGGGATGGTTGGCTCACTGTGAGCTCATTTAAGCGATCTGGCAAAACTCACTGACTCTTCATAATCTGTAAAATGGTCGTGATAAAGTTTGTACTTCAACTAAAGATGAAAAGTGGTAAAGCAACCATGTAACTTAACTTCAGACTTTGTTTTCTCTGCTGTATTTATCATTCCATTTATACACCTGTCTTTGCTGTTAAAGTGCCACACCTTATCTGAACGGGGTTTCTTGTTTTCTTCAAAGTTCTACCTACCATGTTATACCTACTACATTGTTTTGTTAGCATGGAGATAGGGTCATGCACTGCTTAACAGTGGGACACATTCTGAGAAATGCACCGTTTTGTCATTGTGCAAACATGATAGCGCATTTACACAAACCAAGATGGGATGAACTATTACACACCTAAACTATTTGAAATAGCCTCTTGCCGAGGCTACAAGCCTGTACAGCATGTTCCTATACAAAACAGATTAAATCTAGAAAAAGAGAAAATGATGCAATCAAAAGGTATGGTAAACGAGATGTATGAGGCTGCTGACAGCATAACATAGTATACTGTTTTACAGCAAACTCTTTTTTTAATAGAGTACACTCTAAAAGAATGATAAAAAGTATAGTATAAATACATAAACCAGTAACAACAATATTATGTATAATACACATAATTGTGTGTGCTGTGACTTGCAGCACAGTAAGGCTTGTTTACACCAGCATCACCACAAACACATGAGTAATGCACTGTGCTACAACTTTACAGTGGGTAAGATGTCAGTCACTAGGTGATAGAAATTTTTCAGCTCCACTACAATCTTATGGGACCACCATCATATATGTAGCCCATCATTAATGAAAACATTGCTCTGTGGCACATGACTATACCTGATTTTTATAGAGAGTATGTATTAAAACTGAGTTAGATATTATATGTACTGATTATTCTAAATTAGCTTATTAGGCAAATGAAATCCAGTGAAGACTGGAAGAAATCAGACTGAGGAGGGCTAGAACTTGAGTAGACAGTCATCAGATATCTTATAGCACCCAGAGATCCAGTTTAAACTCCTTGACTGCTTATAGGGTTTTTATTGTTGAAACAGTGAGGAGGAGAGAGAACTAATGGAAATTTTGTAAATGCATAAGTTTTCTCAAGTTGGGCTGATGTAATTTTGAGTCTGTCCTTAAGGCTGCAGTAAGCTTGCTATAATGAAGGGAAAGCAGCAACAATTTTCCATGTGCAGAAAGTATTTATCCCTTTAGGTGATTCTGGCTCTTGTTTTGTGGGACTCAGATGTATCTATAAAGACATTTTTTTTTTATACTCAAAGTATGCAAAAGGAAAATATCAAGTGGTATTAGGGTTTAATTTCTTGATGTTACTTTTTGGCAGTAAACCATCTAATATAGGATTATAAAAGAACCTTTTATGAACTGATTTGGTAAGTTAGCCTCCTTAAAAACATTACAATTAATGAGAACTGGGTATGCAAGTGAAGAGTTGATAAACCTTTCAGAGATATGCACCTTCCTCTCAGGAAAGACCTAAGATTCTATGAGATCAAATTCTTGGTTACTGAATGGTCATTTTTTGAGTTCAAAATTGACACCCTGTTGAGGGAACAGAGAAAATACACATCTCTCTTGCTGAGCTTGGTTAAGCCTTTGAGACTGGGACAATAATGAGGCAGTTTACTATTTTAACATTTAGGAAGTCTATTTTTACAGCCAGGTAGACTAACCTAGATTTTTTTTGTCCCTCTCAGTAAAAATGTAACATAACTAATGAATTTTATGATTATCTCTAAACTGACAAGTCAGGATCATTCACATTTTTAAACTTCATCTGGGTAAAACTCAGAAATGGTGCATGTTAATTTGATGCACATAATATCCACCTACTTTAAAAGAAAGAACATACATAATGAGAATCCTACTTTTTTTTCATGCCCTAGATAGTTAAAGCCTATCATCTTTTTGAGAATACTGAAGGCAGTCTGCTTTCTATACAGCAACTGGTTTTTATTAATCAATTATGTGTGAATCAAATTGTATGTTCTAATTTTAAGTGTCCTAAAATGCCACCCTCAGTCACTTAAGTATAATGATGGGCAGCTGGGGCTCCCAGATCGCACCTGGATCATATTCTAGCTCTTCACCCTTCTCAACTGGGTGACTAAGACAAGATCTAACCTTTCTAACCAGTTCCCCATCTGTAAAAGAGGTGATAGTAGTCCCTACTTCTGGGAGTAATGATAGTCTTTAGGAAGAGAGCATTTGTAAAAGGAAAAAATGTTTCTGTGCACTCATGTGTAAGCTGTTTTTATACTTATATAAGATTAATGATTTTTTTCTTGTTCTGTTGGTACCACCACTAATCAGAACTGCTAATCATCCCAAATGCTTACTCTCCCTTCCATCTGTAATCTGTCAGTCATTCCACTGGGTCTTTTTTTTGATATGTGTCTAGATTCGGTTCCTTCCTCCTGTATCCCTCAGTCATCTTCCACCTTAGTTTAGCCACTTATGACCTCAGGAAGAGATCGTTGGTGCACTAGCTTCCTCATTGCTCTATGATTTTGTTAACTTTTAATCCATTCTGCCTACAAGGACCAGAATATTCTGCCTATAGAACTACTTTCATTAGGTGAGTCCTCGATGACAGATCTTGTGCTAGTGCCACTTACTTGTGGTGTGATTTTGGACCTTGCAGTCATTCTTAGTTTCTTCTTCAACATCCTAGGGATATTGCCAGGAATAAATGCAATAATGTCTGTGAAATGTCAGATACACAGTGAGAACTCAATAGATGGTAGCCATTTTTATTACTGTATAAGAAGTGACCATAAGCTTGAAAATGGAAAGACTCCTAACATTGTGAATAGTATAGTCTTTTCTGGTATTTTTAGCTTTTTCTTTCTCCTTCATCATATTGATTGTTTTTCATGTTTGTCATTTACATGTTCATAAATTATAGACACTGGCATTGGCTTCATTCATTCAATAAAGATTTTTTTAGTACCTTCTATGTGGTAGCTGCCCTTCTAGATATTGGTAATATAATGGTGAATGAAACAGACTGGCCTCTCCCAAAGCTTATTGTCTAGTGATTGTATCTTATTTATACTGTGGCCCCAGGAAATACCCTTCTCTTTTATAGGAGGAAATGATGGTAACAAGTATAAGTCTAACATCTGAAGAAAAACCTGTGTCAGGCATGGTAGCCACTTGTAGTGCATCTTTTAAATGTTCTGTGGTTTGGAAATAGATCCAGAATTGTATGATGAGTAATGACCAAAAGCGGTCAAGGAAAAGAGGATGTTATAGCCCGTCTCACAGTGGAAATGGTTGGGCAGTGATGCAATGTGGTGACGGATCGCATGCTTACTTCCTGGGCAGGAGCTAGAGAGAGTGGAAAACAGACTTCTTTCATAGGTGACACTGACCTAGTGAAGTGGTAAACTTACTACTTTGTGAGTAAGATTTTAATCAGTGATTTGTTGTATTTTAAAGAGTTAATTAAAGGAACGGTAAATAATGACGAATCTCCTAAGTTGGATTTTTCTTAAATTTGGGGTGTATCGATTGATGTGGAATGTGTTGTTTGAGCTATGCTTTGCTGCAGGCTCACCATTTCTGCCTTTAGAGGCAGAAATTACCAGCCACCACCAGCACGCCTGTTTGTCACATCCGCTGTTGAACACCACAGCAGCTGCTACCAAGTTCAATTGCAAGATGTGTTCTGCTTCAGATGTACTGCCTGAATCTCTAGAATTAGTTAAGGTCAGAAGTCAGCCTAGTCCTTCTGGATGGAAATTGCCTGAGTCTTAACTTCAGAGAGGCTGCAGCTTTCAGCTCTGCTGTTTCTTAATTTTTTTTTTTTTTTTTTATGTTTTCAGTGGAGGGGGTGGTGAGAAAGAAGGAAGAGAACCGTGAATCACTGTACTATGAATCAGAATGAGGACTTTACATTCCTTAGAAAAGGAACATCAGGATATATGATCAGTGCATAATCTAAACCGTTTCCATTGCCTTGGGGGTAGGGTACACTACTTGAAGGAAGACAGTGTGTGAGTTGATTATTATTTTCTGTAAGGAGGTAACAAGAACATACATGAAAAGAATGCAGTAGCAATAATAATAGCCAATATATACTAAGTCCTTACAAATGCACTATCCTTACGATAGTCTATTTAGAGTTCCATTTTACAGATGAAGAGGTTGTAGCCCAAGCAGTTATGTTCCTGTGGCTATTAGGAAACGGTGTAGCTAGGATTTGATGAACGTAGATCTAGTTCCAAAGCTTTCATTTTAACCACTTTCCTATCTTCTGCCTCTGAAGTGAATACTGGAGAGCAGCTCAGTCTTAAACCTGTTGAGTGCTTGGAAATGGCTGTGTTCAATTTCTGCAGGGCACCTAGCCAAATTGTGTATTCAAGATTCTTATGATACAGCACTTTGCCAGTCTTTTGTATATAATTATATGTCCCCAGTAAATATTTGATGAATGAATGATTTAGATGATACTCTGGGAACTTTTTATAATGCCTAGAATATAAGAATTTTGCCAGTAGTTTGCGGAAGTCTTAAAGTCTGTTAAATAAGCTCATGATTTAAGAACAGAGGTGAAAAACCATGTTTTAGCCTGATATTTGGTCTCTGGAGGATCATCAGTTTAAGGACATAACGAGAGTGGTTCTTGCTTGTCACAGTCTGATCTCACCAGATCTCCCTGTAGGAGGGGTCTGCTGCCACTTTTTAAAAATTATCTTTTCTGAATGAGGTCCCTTTTATTGTCTTTTTTTTTTTTTCAGAATAAAGTTCTGAGAAATGAGTTCATCTTTATCTTGACCTTCTACCTGTTGGCATAGGATGGATATTGGGGAAAAGCATGCCAGATGCACAAGTTATGGAGTATAACATCTATGTATTTAACTTAGAATTCAACCATGAATATTCTCTTGTGTCTGAAGCTCTCTGTTCTTATGAGTGTCTCATTGAGAGCATTTTCCATTACCAAGTGGCTTGAGTATATATAATGTTCATATAACACAGCCCCTAAACACAGAAACATCAGCTGGTTGTTTTCCAACAGTGGGGAGAAGATAGGGAGAGAGTCTTTAACCTGTTGAAAGTATGTCTAGAAGGTATGTTCTCAATGAAGTGTGTCTTTCAGGTGAAGCCTATAGGATTTCTGCCTTACACACTGACTTGAGAGCCCAACTCCGGAGAAAGATGTAGCTTTACCACATAATCTCAGATACTTCTACTTAGATGTTCCACAGACACCTCAAATTGTGTATGTCAACCTTATTTCATTCTCTCATATTTTTCCTCCTCCCCCTCTGACTCCCGGTTAATGCTTTTCCCATATAGTTGATCCCCAAACTAGATGCCTGGGAAGCTCCCTCAGTTACCCCCACTTACAGGCCACATCCAGTGATTTCTTAAATGTTCTCAATCACCTTTCTCTTATTATCCCCAACATCACTTCCTTAATTTACTTCTGGATTTGAGGGTTAAAGTGAAGGGTTAAGCATATGGACTTGGTAGTCAAACGTGAATGCCAACTCCTCCACCTACCAGCATGTGAGCAACCATGAGAAGCAGTGTTAGGAAACCTATTATGCATTTGTTGATCTGACGTTGAGTCATTCGTTGTCTACTACATTTCCCAAACTTCAGTCATTCGCACACCTACACGTAGCTTTGTACCACCTGTACTATTATTTACTTAATATTTTTAAATCAATTCACTCCTTAAAACTTAAATTTGTTTTTAAAGTATCAGTGTTACTGTTCTGGCTAAATATTGTCTAACCCTCTGAGGTCTGCAGTGCCAGATTTAAAAGATTAGTAAATGCTGGAGCTTTGCTAAAGGGTTATTAGCACTAAACAGAGACTTCCTCCTGGACTGAATCAGCTGGATTAGGTTCAGGATTGTTTTCAAGGCAATTTCTCGCTCACTGTGATTCTGTGTTATTTAATGTTTCCATTTTATACCTCAGAAAATAATTTGGAATCATTTAGGGAAGCACTGGTCTTAAGGGATCATCTCTCCTTATTCCTTTATGAAATACTTCTTTTAGATCCATGGCCTAGAAGATACTTAAAAATTTTTTTCATAGACTATGAAATCTGAGTCATTGAGTGTTGGGATGAACAGAAGCCCACTTTAGTAAGTTGAAGGTACACTTCTCTGGGTGAACATATATGGATGGGTGAAGTTGGAAAAGTGAGAGTTTTGCCTGTTCCAGGCCATCTCTAGTCTTCTGATGACCTGAGAAAAACTGAAGCAGTGGACGGCCTTAGGCTAAAGACTGGGCCTTCCGGAGGATATGGATTCTTTGGGAATTTCAGGCAGAGACAGAAAGTGGGTGGAGAAGAAATTTAAGCTCTGTGGTTTTCTGAAGTAAAGTTGAATCTAATTAAGACATGTATGTAGGCTTGTTGTAATGTTAGGGAATTAATTGGTACTGTAGCCTTTCACAGAAATTTTGATATAAGCACTTATGCAAAAATAAAGTATGCCTGTAGTGAAACTATGCTTCAGCACCTCAGTATATTTACTCCAGTGTGTGCAACTGTGTGTGTTGGGGCCAAAAGTCCCTCTTTTTTCTGCCTTTGTAAAGATATTGTGATAATCCAGAAGGCCTGGAACTCGACTTCAGATAGTCAGTGGTGTACTATTTTAATCTCATTAATTGGAACAGGTGGCCTCTGTTTGCGACTGAATCACTAGTTGGCATAAATTTTAATTTATCTGAGAATATGAGGCCCATTCAGTAAGAGCTGTTCAGGCTGTGTACTGGCATCAGGCAAAGTGCTTGAAAGCTTCGACCATTGAAAGCACAGAAGGCTGAGAGAAGATCGAACAAATGCAGTTTAATAGCTTGCTGCTTTAATTTAGTTCTTAAATGTGGGGTATAAAGCTAGTGAAAGAACATGGTCGCATGAAGCATGTCCAGATGCTTGAGAAGACTCTTTGAAAATAATCCTCCAGATGAGGAAAATGTCTTGAGTGTCTTCTTTGAATCCATCTCATAAGATAGTTGAGTAGGACTTCATGCTGTCCTCATGTTTTTATAGGCATAAGGTGAAGGGATGTTCCTGGGTCAATCAGATTACCGCAGGTGCTCAAGTTGAGATACCTTAAGACACCGCTGATGAAATCAGGGATGGTCCCCAGATGGTGAACTTTTCTAGCTGGACCACTCCTTTATTTTTATATTAAGTGTATGCTTATCAGAGTGTCTTGTCAATATCTTTAAATTTTCCACAGGACAGAATCCCAGCTTCTTAGCCTAACACCCAGTCTCATCTGACCTTTGTCGTTCACCCAATCTCAGCTCTTGAGCTCTAGCATTCTTTGTGGACTCTCATGCTTGCTTTCTGTGCCTGTGAAAACCTTCCTCCATCCTTTCACGTGGGGATGGTTGTGTTGTTTTTATCTACTCATAGAGCCTGGTAGGTGGGGCTTTGTAAATACTGACTGAATTAGTGAATGTGGATGTGTTATAAATTGCACTATGAGACTTGAGAAGCTAGAAAACATTCTATTCTTGATTTATAGCAGTGCAGATTAATCTACCTTGTTTTAATTGTTGAACAGGATAGCTGTATATGGGTATTTCTTAATTTATTAAACCATTGCCTTATTAAAGGACATGTATATTGCTTCTAATCAAGCATGTTATGACTGCCCATGGACATACTTCTTTTTTGCATGTGTGAAGAATGTTAGTGGGCTATATTCTTAAAGGGGGGATTGCTCAGCAAAGAGCATAGGCATTTTAAATTATGATATTGCCGAATTGAACACCATACCTACTCCGTCAAATGCTAGGAGCTGGGGTACAACAGTGAACGAAAATGATAAGGTATACAGCCATCCATGTGTGAAGATGCTGCAACTAACATCTCTCTGATGCCATGTATTATAAAGTTTTTTTATCCTTACCAATAGTTGAAAATTGGTAGCTCATTTTAATTTATATTTTTTCTGATACAAATGAGGTCAGTCATAGTTTCATATTTTTATTTTGAAATAAATATAGACCACAGTAAGTTGCAAAAAACAGTACAGAGATGTCCATACACCCTCACCCAGGTTCTCCCAATGGTTCCATCTATAGTACAATAGGTTGATAATATTTTCACATATTTAAAAAACATTTGTGTTGTGAACTGTTTATATTCTGGCCATTTATATGTTAGGTTATTAATCTTTTAAATTGATTTATAGAAGATTTTTACTTATTAAATAAGTTGTTTTGCACATATTTTCTAGTTTGTCATTCTTGACTGTATTAATTTTCTACTGTTATATAACAAATCACCACAAATATAGCAACTTAAAACAACAGCCATTTGTCATCTCATAGTTTTCATTGGCCAGGAGTTCGGGAACAGCTCACCTACATCCAAGACTACAGTCTTTTGAGGTCTGGAATCCTTTTCCAAGCTTACTGGTTGTTAACTGAATTAAGTTTCTTATAGCTGTAGGACTGAGGCCCTCAGCCCCCGGAGGTCGTCCATTGTTCCCTGCCCTGTACCTTTCTCTACCACATGTTAGTTTGTGGCTTCAACAGAAGAGCATCTCTGTTATATTTTGTTTCTTACTTCTAGACCAGGGGTCCCCAAGCCCTGCGCTGTGGACCGGTACCAGTCCGTGGCCTGTTAGGAACAGGATCTCACAGCAGGAGGTGAGTGGTAGGCAAGTGAGAAGCTTCATCTGTATCTGCAGCCACTCCCCATCCCTAGCATCACTGCCTCAGCTCCACTCCAGATCACCAGACATTAGAGTCTCATAGAAGCATCAGTCTCTGGTGCCAGAAAGTTTGGGGACCACTGGTCTAGACCCTCTTTGAAAACACTCACCTGATTAGGCCAGCCCAACCATGTAAACCGCTTTTTGATGAACCAAAGTCAACTGATTAGAAACCTCAGTTACATCTGCAGAATTCTTTTACCATTGCCATATAATGTCACCTAATTATGAGGGTGAAATTCCATCATATTCACAAGTCTTATTCATGTGAAAAGGGAGGGTGTCAAACAGGATGTGTACACCAGCAGGTGAGAATCTTGGGGGCTATCTTAGAATTCTGCCTGCTACACTGACTTAATGGTATATTGTACATAGAACTAGCATATAACAAATACAGAATAAATATTAACCAGATTTTGCCATGAAGAAACTTAAAAATTTTAGGTTTGTGTAATTCTTAGAATAGCCTTTTATACTTTGAGATTCTTTTAAGAATTAAAACGAATTGTTGTTCTAATAATTTTATAATTTTTATTTTTAGATATTTTAATATTTGATCCAATTAGAATTTTGAGTCCCTTTAAACTGTCTACATAAAAATGGCATAGTTATCCCTGCACCATTTTTTGCATTTATTTTTATTTTTATAAAGTTTTATAAAAATTTATTTTATAACTTTATATTTTATATATTCATTTTTACATATGTAAACAAATTTACATATAGAAATATAGATATAAATTTATGTGTTTTACATATTTTTTTATAACCTTTTACTTTTCTCTACGTTTTAAAACAAATCAGAAGTTATAGTTTGGGTGTATTCATTTTAGATTTACATCCTCCCCAACCCCAAACCAGGATTTGAAATGGGCATTTTGAGAACTCTAGCTTATACATTTAAAACAGGCATGATTCCAGTATCACTTATAGTAAGGAAACATCAAAAAATAGGGAGGAAAGAGATGGTAGTTTTTTTTTAAGTTCATTTTCAGTTCTCTTTAGAATAAGATAATACCTCTCAGTGAGTTCTATTTAATATAGAATTCTGCCCTTCTGTGTGCTTGCAAAATTCATTACAGAATAAAGAATCTGTGTTGTTGCTTCCTAAACAAACCACTGTTGCTGCCTTAATCATTCGTGGTCACCATCCCAGCCAGAGATATGGAAGAGCAGGAACCGGACCTAACTTTGTGTTCTGTAGGGCAGCAGACCACTTTCAAGCTTGTCTTCTTCTCACTTTGTAAACATATTTAGCACCCTTGTGCTGTCCTCAACACTAGGAAATTTAAGTTGATTTGTCACTCATGTTAGGATAATGAATAAAACAAGATCTTGTGTTTGTAGGTAATAAGCTGTTTCTTTATTTGGCTTAATTATCCTTATTTATAAGTTACCTCTGTGGCTTGCTAAATATCACTAGATATTTAAGAGTTGTTATATGCACCTATGTTAATATTGAGATGTTCACCCGCCTTGTAATCTCTGCATATGACTCGGAGGGAGGTTAAAACTATTGGCTGTGCCCAGAAACTAACACTTAACATTGCATTATCTGACCCAAGAACATATTAATGATGGAATGAATATGCTTTTATTACATGTACTTTTGTTTGGGATAAACACCGTGTTTGTAAAACCTTTTGACTTAGAGCAAATTATCAAGTCATAATTTGTTTTCAAAGCCAGCCAAAGTTTACTTCATGTGCTGAGCAATGTAGAGGTACTCACTGAATTGGCATCTGTTGCGTATATGGGCACCAAAATTAAAGCCAGTCTTTTAGGTGGCTCATTTATGCCCTGTTACCACTTGGGGACCTCTGAGGGCTCTTATTTATACCAAATCATTATCTGTTTTTAGCACCCAGAAATGCTCTCCTATTTGGGTGGGTGGGAGCATATTCTACCATTGAGAAAGTTGGCTAGCACTATGGCCATTTTAAATGATCCAACAGCAAGAAAGTGTTATAAATACTCAGGGCTCAAATTAAGCTTTTATTTTTTATTTTTTAAAAAAAGGAAAAAATAAAAAAGACTTAAAATGAGAACTCTTCAGCCTTATTTCTGTTTAAAAACAGGTTTGCAAACAGTCCACCATTCCAGTAGACATTTTGAGAGCTTTTGTTTCTTTGGGAAAGTAGGAAATGAAAAAGTAGTCTTGTATTTATGTGGCTTTTTTTCAAAATTAGACATGGTTGCCTTCTCATCCTTCATTTTTGAAGTAACTTCTTACACAGTTTGGGGTAATATTAATGGTAACGGATTCACTGAATAAGAATAATACATATGCTGTTGAAAGACAGAGACACTAAATTTGTATACAAAGATTATTTTATGTTTTCTGACACTTTGGACATTTCAGATATCACAATTACTTTGTTAGTAAATAATTCTTTAAAATACTTGCTCTTAGTTTATTAACACAATAACCTAAAATGAGTATAGATGTTTTTCTAGGGCAGCTAGCTTAATAATTTCTTTTTGGATTTTAATTGTTTTAAATTCATGCTTGCTTTGGTTGTTGAATTTAATTTAAGGTTGAAGTTAATGTCTTAAGGAAGTAAATGCAGTGACATCAGATTCTGAAATTACAAAGTAATGAAATGCCCATCAGAAACAGCAGCTTACACCGCTTTAAAAGTAAACCAGATTCACAAAGGGGAGAGAATGTTCTGAACATGAGAAAAACCCAAATCGGCTCCTTAAGTAATTAGTTAAGTAATTAGTAAACATTTATTTTTAATTACTAAATGTTTCAAACATGGGGGGAACATTTTTAAAAATATGAGACCCATACACCTACCTCCTGGATTAAACAAATTTTAACACTGTGCCTTGTTTGCATCTGATTTCTATCACTTGTTTTTAAGAAATCATTGGTCCCTGGTAAAGGTATATAGATGCCTTCTCCCTACTTCCTCAGAGATCTCTGTAACCTGAAGTTGTTGTGTTTCACTTTTTTGTATGTTTTTATACATTGTATGAATCTATAAGCCAGTATGAAGCAGGCTAGGCCCACACTCGAGATCTCTGTTGAAAATATAAAGAGTGGCTGCCTTATCCCAGTGCTCCCCTCATTGTCCTGAGTGCTTCACTATTTACCCAGCGCTGTGCTGAGCCCTGAGATCAGTCAGATCTGGGTGCTGCCCCGTGGAGTTCAGGCTGCGGAGGACAGACCCGCAAAGAGGTAATGACAAGTGTTTCCAGAAGCCCTGGCCTCAATTGAACCTTTCTAGAAAGAAATGACCCAGAGCCCACCCTGAGAGACAGTTTGACTAGAATGAATAGGTGTCAACTGTTAAGTCGTCCTGGCCCACCTTTCTTTATACTCACACCCTCCTGCAGGGGTATCTCCTGATAGTTGTTTGTAGGACCTTATTGGCAGAGAAGAAGAGATGGTACCAATTTTTGAGGTTTTAGTTCACCTCTGATTAGTCCTTTGCTATGTATTTTGTATATGTATATGTATATTTTTATGTCCTCACAAAAAGGAAATACTAAGTCATGGGCCTCATAGGTCCTTTGATTCGATTCAGAGGCTTCAGAAAAGAGAGAAACAGATGTTGTCATGGTAACCAGCAGGGGTTTTTTTGTTTTTTGTTTTATAATGGAACACTGCCTTTGTAACCCAAACCAGTCACCTTTTTTTTCTAACTACAGAAAACAGACTGAGGCAAACTCAAGGAATTATAGTACCATCTCTCAGTGGGGGTTTTATTTGCTTTTTGGAAACTGTTGTAGTTCCTTATAGAATTTCAGAGCCGAAGGACACCCCTTAAATGCCTTAGACCTTTACAAAATCAGGTGCTGTGGCTTTCCCATTATTGTGTATAACCTTCATTTCTGTACCCCCTGCCCAATCAGTCGAATCCACAAGGCCAGGATTTTTACAAAGGACTGGAACAAAGATGGCAGGCATTGTGCGTTCTGTGGCACAGGCTCCTCAATGGAGAAAAGTATTCAGTCTCCCATCCTCTGAAACTTTTGCTGTTTGACCTTGTGTGGTCTTGTGCCTGCTTCTTCGCCATCCATTGCTCTCTAGAATCATAAGATGCTGAGGTGCTTAGAATCTCTCACTCTTTCCAGTCCCTATGTAGGCAAGTTCAGAGTCCACCCTTTGCTGGAGAACTGGAGAACTGAACCCCTGAGGTTTTCTTTTGGTAGCTTCTGATGAGGTTTCATAGACTTGGGGTACAGAAGGCCAGTGTGGGAAAAGAACCCTTATGTGACTAGGTGGAGCTTAACTTGGAAAAATAAGGACCTTCTTGAGCATTCCAGAAGTTTATTGTTGATTAGCACTTTGAGAGAAGGCAGAGATGTAGGCTGGCTGTCCTTTATTTTCCCTAGCTTCGTGATCTGAGGAGTCCCTGTCACCCAGGACCACACCTTGACATCGAGAGCTCCAGGACCACTGGTCCTGACTTACTTCCTTGGACAGAGCGTCGAGATTGGCCGTGCCTGTATCTCCATAGCATGTAGCATGGAAAGGAGTCAGTCGAGTACCTTTTCACGACATTGGATTTAAAAATGAGCTCCCTTTCACCCCTCAGGTTAGCTTCTTCCCAGCTGGTACCACCCAGTTGTCTCCTCATCACCCCTGCAGCAAGTGAGGAGCATAGTGTGTGAGATGTCAGGCCAGAGTTCATTCGTAAGCAGCACAGGTGCAGATCATGCTTGTAACCATTCTGCTTTTAGCCTAATTCAACAACTGTATACTGAGTACCTGCTATGTACCAGGAATCCCAGAGACCAAAACAAAATCTCTTCTTTCATCCAACTTATATTCTGGTAGGGCAGACAAACCAGACCAGTAGGTAAAGTATGCCATATGTTAAATGGTGATAAGTGCAGTGTTTAAAAACAAAGAAAGAAGGCTGGGGAAGCCCAGGGTACGGTGGCAGAGGGAAGCAGTTTTAATATAGGAGACTAAAATAGGAAGAGCGTTCAGGGAGAGGGAGTGGCAAGTGCAGACTCCCTGTGACAGGAGTATACCTGTTGTGTATGCCCTGTGGCAGTTGCAGGGCAAGCAAGGACTCGAGGTCTAAGGTATAGTGGTGAGGCCAGTTCATAAGCCAGGACATGTCTCACAAGGATCATCTTGGCTGCTGGATTGAAGGTGAGCATAAGCTGACAGGGAGACCTGGGGGGCATGGAGAGAGTGGCACGGACTAGGATGCTAGCAGTGGAGGTGACAAGAAGTGGTCAGATCTCTAAATGCAGACCGTTTTAAAGCCCTCCTTCACTGTGCTAAGAGCTCTGAATGGGCAGTGTATTACTAGGGCTCTGGGGACCACGGGCTTGGTTTTTAAATTCTTACAAGCTGTGTGAGCTTATTTTAGCCAATTTACTCTACCCATTTTAGCTACACTTTCCTCATGTAAAAAGTTTCCCTATATAAAACGATGAGTATAATTTTTTTCCTTAGAAGGATGTTGAAGGCTTATGTAAGATAATGTACTAAAAGGGTCTCCCCTGAATCTTTTCTCATCTCACACCCTGGCTTGGGTGCTCACCACCCAACCTGTGCCCAAATTTGTTGTGAAACAAGAATTGTCACTTGTGGTTCACTTGTCTCTCTCCCCCCTGGGAACTGGGCAGAGATTGTATCTCTAGTGCTGGGCACATAATGCAAAATAAATGTTTGGACGGATAGAGAAATGAAAGGGAGCTAAGAAGGAAAGAATGAATGAATTTAGAATGTCATGCATAAGTATTAGTGTAATATTTGCATTCATACATTCCAAAAGACAGCAGGACTTTTTCTTTTCAGAGTTCAATGTTTAAGGACATCAAATGATTAGTTAAGGCCTTGGCTACAATTTGTATTTAAATAAGTCCAATTAGAGAAGACATGTACTCTTATTAACATATTTTAAAATTTATCTTCTCCCAGCTTTTGCCTTGAAGAGAAATGCTTGTTCAAAGATGTGAATTGGTGTTTTCACTTAGGTGTTCTTTAAGAATAAAGATTTGTTAGCAGATTTTATGAACAGTCTGAAGAAATTTTTCCCCAGCATTTTATTATGAGACATTTCAAACAAATGAATATAAAATACAAAGATTACAGACAGTCTAAATCACCCCTCACAGTGTCAGTACAGTATAGTAGTGATGACTACAGAACAAGTTTTCTTTTGAGTTTGGAACGTTTCTCTTACCTACCATGTCATAGGGAAAGGTTCAGTCTCATGATAACAATAACTTTCCTGTTGGAAAAATTCTCTATGACACTTTTGTTCACTGAAAGATCGTTTGGCCTTCATCTGGAACTGCTGCATAGTTTATATTTAAAGTCAGTGTTATAGGTTGAATTGTGTCCCCTCAAAAAGATGTGTTGAAGTCTGATATTGTGATTTATAATAAGAAATATGTATTTAATCTTTGTCCGCATTTCTAACACAAAATTTTTTAAATCCTTGGAATTTCCAAAATGATAGGAGCGATGAAAGTGAAATGGGTGTCTTGTTATTCATATAAATACTCCTCTTTCAACCAAACCTGAGTTAATGAGGTGACTTTGGGAAAGCCCAAAGGAGGGGGCTGATTGGCAGGGGAACCAACAGTTAGAGGATTGGAACAGTTTGGGGGGGGGGGCAGGAGGTTGATTTAATCACCAGTGGCCTGTGATTTAATCTGCCATGGCTTCATAAAGGAAACCTGAAAGGAGAGCGTCCAGGTTCGTGAGCACGTGGAGATGTGGGGAGAGTGGCTCCCAGAGAGGGCATGGAAGCTCCACGCCCCTTCACACACCTTGCCCTTTGCCTGTCTTCCACCTAGCTGTTCTTGAGTTACATCCTTTTATAATAAACCAGTAATCTAGTAAGTAAATGTTTTCCTGAGTTCTATGAGTAGCTTTGGCAAAGCAATCAATACAAGGAGAGGGTTGTGGGAACCTCCGATATATAGCCGCTTTGTCAAATGCACAGGTAACGACCTGGGTTTGGGATTGTCTGAAAGAGGCCAGAGGAGGCTGTTTCAGGGACTGAGCCCTTACCCTGTGGGATCTGATGCTATCTCCAGATAGATAGTGCCAAGATTGAGTTAAATTGTAGGACACCCAGCTGGTGACCAAAAATGGGGTGGTGGTTTGCATAGAGGAGACACAGGGGTGAGTTTTTCCTTTACAAAGCCCTACCCCCAACCCCTCAGAGTATGACCTCGCTTAGAAATGAGGTCTTTACAGAGGCCAGTTAAAATAAGGTCATTAGGGTGGGCTCTAATCCAGCATGACTAGAGTCCTTATAAAAAGAGAGAATTTAGAGACAGACATGCACAGAGGAAAGATGATGTGAAGTTGCAGGGAGAACACCTGAAATGTGAAGACAGAATCAGACTGATGCAGTTTATAAGCCAAGGAGTCAGGAGTGCCTCCCAGAAGTTAAGAGATGAGCATAGAATAGTCCCTTCGCTGGCACCTTCAGAGGGAGCGTGGCCTTGCCAAGGCCTTGATTTCAAGCCTCCAGAACTGTGAGACAATAAATTTCTGTTCTTTTAGGCCACCCAGTCTGTTACTTTGTTATAGCAGCCCTAGGAATACAGTCAGCCAACATGTTTTCTATCAATGATACAACTAAAGTACAAACACCTGGCCCCAGCATGAATAGAAATACAAAGGGCCTTGTAACCCCAAAACAGTACTTGGTTAACAGATGGTTATCTCTGTGAATGCCCCAAGTGCAGCTATATTAATATTCTTTATCATCTAAATACATATGATTTTAAATTGTGGCAAACTCATAGAACCCTAAGAATATGTCTATGGACCCGGTTTGGAAAACACAGATGTTAGAATAAGAAAGGCAACTCATGTGGCTCTCAGTTCAAATCTTGTCTCTGCCACTTGGCAGCTGTTCGACCCTGGTCACCTTCCATAATCTCTCTTGAGTCTGTTCTACACCTGTAAAGTTGAAGGGATACCTGTCTCCCCTGAGTATTGTGTATTGGGAACTAGAGGTAATGAAAACCTGTATCAAGCCTTACACACGGCAGCTGTTTAGGAATCAATTGAGGCAGGGAGGCTGGGATGAAGGGAAGAACGAAACAAGTAATGCTTGAAAAGATTCATCTAGAGTCGGATGGATCCTAGCCGGATAGACAGACCAGATCCGACTCCTGGTTTGAACACTGCCTGAGAGGTTTCCATCCAAATGGTTTTTCACATCAGATGAAACATTGCATTTTCCTTTGCCCAGCGGGGCAGAAGAAAGCATTTGGTTCATGCGTGAGCCTTGTACCCTTAACAAGGCACAGAGGCCCAGAGACAAAATATCTTGCCTAGGTCAGGTGATCTTGTCAGTTAGGCTTTTTTTTTTTTTTTAAATCTAATAGGACAACCAAAAACAACAACAAAAAAAATTGTGTTGGGTTTTATTTTTAAAATAACAGCTTTATCAAAATATAATTCACATACTGTACACTTCATTCATTTTAAAGTGTACAATTTAATGTTTTTTAGTATATTCACAGAGTTGTACAGTCACCACCACAACCAATTTTAGAACACTTTCATCACCCCAAAAAGAAACTCTGTTCCCATTAGCAGTCACTTTTCATTTCCTTCCTCCCCAAACCCCAAGGCCAAGGCAGCCACTAATTTACTTTCTGTCTCTATGGATTCACCTGCTCTGAACATTTTCTGTAAATGGAATCAGACGTAATGTGGTCTTTGTGTCTGGCTTTTTTTTTATAAGCCGCATGTTTTCAAGGTTTATCCATGTTGTAGCATATATCACTAATTCGTTTCTTTTTATTGCCAAATAATATTCCATTGTAGGGCTATATCACATTTTATTTTCATCAGTTGATGGACATTTGAGTTGTTTCTATTTTTTGATGGTTATGATTAATGCTGCTATAAATACTTGTGTACATGTTTTTGTGTAGACATATGTTTTCATTTCTCTTGGATATACCTAAGGGTAGAACTGCTGGGTCATAAGATAGTTTTATGTTTAACCTTCTGAGGACCTGCCAGAGTATTTTCCACAACAGCTGCACCATTTTATATTCCCACCAGCAGTGTATGAGAGTTCAGATTTCTTCATATCTCTAGCATCACTTCTTATTATGTGTCTTTTGATTATAGCTATCCAAATGGGTGTGAAGTGACAAATTCATTGTGGCTTTGTTTTGGTTTTTGAATTTTTTTTTAATGAAAAGAGTTATATTCCCTATACAAGGAAATAGGTAAAATATTTTTGGCTGGTACAATTAATAATATAACTTCAAAATTAACTTTCATGTTTTAATGTATTCCTTTCTGCTAGTCATTTATTGAAGGTGGTTATCCAAAACCAGGGTTGGATAGAATAATGCTGGGAGTTTGCATGGCTTGGCTTTGACTAAGTTGCTGAAACTGCAGAAGGACAGACACCTGAGAGCTTCGTGGTCCTCCCCACTGCAGAGCCCAGGCTTGGAAGGCCTTGTCATTGGCCAGCCTTTTAAAGGATGCAGTAAGTTTCTGCTTCTATGTTATCTTAGGTAAGTGGCCAGGGCACTTATTCATGATTCCTCCAAGGCATAGCTTCTGCTATACAGATGTGGTAGTTATTCTAGTTGGCTACAGCCAGAATTGGCACTTTATGCCTATAAAGATAGAATCTGTGGCTTCTTTACAGACAAGCTTTACAGGCTGCAAACTCAATCATAAAGAACAAAAAAACTAACAAAATGGCTGAATAAATGAACAGCTTTGACTTTGAGAGCCATACACCGTTCTAGCATGGCAGCTCAGGCAAGCTACTTTAAGCTCTCTAAGCTTGGGTGTCCGATCTGCAAAGCAGAGATGTGTAAGTACCTCTGTTGCAGGAATCTCAAAACGACGCAGAAGTGCTCGGCTTCTGGTAGGCACTCAACAAATGTTAATTGTCTTTCCTTAGGTAGCTCTGCTATTAGTCTCAGATATTTTTCACTACAGGTTTAGTCCAGCTCCAAATATGGCAGGACACAGGGTTGGTTGTACTGCTTAGCTGATCTTCTCTTTACAGATAAATAATGAGCTCTTGGCAAAAATTAAGTATTGGTGGAAATTAATATTGCAATTTGGTAGCCGCTGATTGACACATGTTTGTTAAACAGGTACTCAAATTTCAGGAAGCTTACCTAGAATAAGAAATCCTAAGAACATTTCACCCTTTTTGCCAGGTACTTATTTATAAAATCGTCTATGGAATGGCCCAGCTGAAAATTATTTATAAAACATTGGCTTGTTTTGGCTCAAGAGTTCAAGTTAGCCTGCATGAAAGTTTAAAAAAAAAATTTAAGAAAGGGATGTTCTTTTGGTCACTTGGTCTTTTTTTAGAACCGCAAGGAAGTCATAGTAACAGGCTCCATGTCTGATTGGGTTCCATGGCAACAAAGGGTTGTGACTTTATTAGAGGAGAGTCGAGTGTGCCAAGAAAGATAAAAATCAGAGTATGGAAAATGTCCAACCAGATGAATGTGTTTTTTGGATCATGTGCCCCGAAATGGAAAGGCTTCCTGAATTGGCATTATTCTCCATTATAAATTTGAATCCTACTGGGTTATCATTAGATCATAGGGGTCAGTGATTATTTTCAAAAGATCTGTCTACATCTTGCTTTTTACTCATTCATTCATCCTTTTTTCTATGTTGGTAAATTTTTTTAAAAAATCAAAATAGTAATGTTAAGAACCTAACTGGAGATGATTCTGATTTCAAAGGTAGAAAAGAAATGTGGCACATTCTTTGTGAAACTGATTACAGCTGTAAATTGTGAGACCGTGTGGGAGGGCCAATTAGAGGCAATTATAACTTGATTGAACTCTCCCCAAATTAAAGCTTGCTGTGTGCTTTCCAAGCTGGATGTTTCCTTTCCCATCCATGTTTCTCGTTTATGGGTTTAAAGATGCTGGTTCCAGGATGAGGTTGTCGCTAAGAGCTGTCCTTTTCTCTCTCCCAGCAGCAAGGTGCAGGCTGATGCTGTAACGAAAAGTGGGTGGTTTTTAGAGTTCTTTTGATAAATGTTTTAATATTTGACCAAGATGGTGAGAGCAGAGGATTTCAGACCATCCTCACCTGATTATAAATGTTTGGGCGCTGTATGTACTTTTCTGTCATCAGATGTGCTGTTTTATATTTTTCCTCTTCCTGATACTGAAAGTGAAAGAATCTGGGGGCAGGTAGATTGGACAGCCTTATAGCGTCAGCCACCCTTTAAACCAATGGCATGTTCTGACATGCCCACTGCGTTCAGAAGTCATTAGTCATTTACTTTGGGCCTCTTCATGGTGAATCAGAAACTTCACAGATACCCATGATAAACATAAAGCTAGTATCGGTTTAAGAGGAAAGAATTAGCTCACCAGGTTTTGGGTGTCCCAGCTATCAGTAATCAGCTGTTAAGTCCTTGGGAAAATTATTTAACTTCTTGGGCTTGATTCCTTATCTTGAAAAGAAGAGATTGACCTTAATTGGTGTTTCTCAAACTTCCCTTTTCGTAATAATAACCTGAGGCACCGGTTTCACAGATTCTGATTCACTAGATCTGGGGTGGGACTAGACTAGCAGTAGCCTCACCTGATCTTATAGTCCGATGTTAAACTAATGCCAGACTAGCTGAGCAGTTATCAAACTTTATTTGGTCATAAGAATGGGGTGGGAGTGGGAGGAAGAAAAAGGAGTTGTCTAATGCAGATCCCAGGTTCTGCCCCTGAACCCTTGTGTCCAGGCAGGTCTCAGGAATCAGGTGATTACAGCCATAATTTGAAAAATGGTGGCCCGCACTGATCAAGCTCCCTCCCAGCCCCAGGTGTAGCTCTCATATTTCCCCTGACCACCTCAAATGAGCCAAATGAATTGCATTGATGGAAGGGCCTGGAGGATTCTGCTTAGACCCAGTGCTAGCTCCACACTCCCTATCAGTGTTTTTAAAAAGTTATTTGTTGTAAAACCTTGGAGTTGTGCAATACTGAACACCTTTGATCATAGAATTTTCTGCTCTGTGCTGTCTTGTTTCTTCTAGATAAGACATAGTGTTTGCTAAGCATAATTACTTCTGGTGTGCATGAGGCAGTACCAGCAGCATAGGAATTACCTGGCCATCTTGCTAAAAGATACAGAGATTGGCCTCCCAGACCCCAGAAGAAACTACCTTAAGTGTAAACGCACATGTTCAGGGAGATGGTTCAGTCGAGCTGCTTAGATTGTAGAAGAGACTATAACACACATAGCAGGAGCCTTAGAGAAAAAAAGCTAACCTGAGATTCTAAGACTAGGGTTTCTAAAGTTTAATGATGAAATCATTGATTGCTGTAGCAAACACATTTTAATATAAATCTGCCCCATAGAGTTTCTATTTGTGCCTCTTTTGTTCTTTTTCCTGTTTAACAAAGATTAAATAGCAGTGTTAAATGAAGAGTTTAGATCATCCACCTAAGCCTAAATTATGAAGGTTCACTTTTTTCCTATTAACTAGATTAATGTAAAAAGTGCAAGTCCGTGGGAAAAAGTCCCATAGCATAAAGGGTATAAGGCAAAAAATACAAGGTCTCTCCTTCCAACTGGTCCTTATCCCTAGAGATAAGTGCTATTGTTATTTATACATCTTCACAGAAATGTTTTCTGCACAACTGTATAGATCCATTATTTCTTTAGGGAGTCTTTTATTGATAATTTAAGTTTCTTCTAGGGTGATTTTTTTCCCCCCATGTTTGTTTTGCTTTGTAATATTGTACTATTTTTGTACATCTTTTTCTGTATCCATTTATGGATAAATTCTAAAAGCAAAATTGTTGGGTCAAGGGGATTATGTCTTTTAAATAAAGATAGTTGGGAATAAATGTCTTTCTAAAGAGTCACGTTCATTTACTAGGAAATCTTTTTTTTCAAAAGCCTTTCCTGCCCTGGTTGATTCAGGTACAGCAGGTAAGCAGCTAAATAACTACCTCTGTCTACTTAAACAAGGCCTGAGACTCATTTCAGGGCTTTTGGTTGAAGGCAGAGAAAAAGTAAAAGGATCTAAGGTGTTCAGAGGGTAAAGAGAATAGGGAAAAGCGTAGTAAAACAAGTAGAACTCTGAATTTTTAAGGAGAGTGCTTTGAGTAACAAGGTCACTGAACCTGAACTGGGCTCTGAAGAGAGTAAGACAGCCCTAGAGCAGAATGTGATAGTGAGAAAATCATGCTCTACATTATGATAAACTATTTCCTGGATGTGACCTGCTCCTTTGGTAGATGCTGTAGGGCAGTTTTGAGTGAAGAGTTATGGTGATGAGATGCTCTTCATTTTAAGCAACACCTCTAATGTGAGTCACAGGGTGTCTGTGTGTGTGATTCAAAGTAATGTTTAAATTGGAAGAATTATGTCTCAGTAGTTGCTCACTCAGACTTCGCCCATCTCCTGAGTGTCTGGTGGGTAACTACACAAATCAGGAGCCAGGTGGCATGGGGATGTTGCTGGTTTAGTGTGGCAGTTACCATCTAATCTGGCCATCTAGCTGCCTTCATTTTGCTTCCTACTGGCAACAGGATAGGAGAGAATCTTGTAGAACAAAAAAAAATTGGTTGAGTCTATTCAAGTCTGGGGAGTTCAGGTCTATTCGAGGCAGGGAAAGAGTGGGAAAGTATCTTGTTAGTAGATGTCAGATCTTAAATAGTTGGCCTAGAAGCATGGCCAGGTATGTTGTGAGTTTAAAGGGAGCTATCCAAAATCTAGAAAATCTGAAAGCAGCAGGAACCTCAGGTCAGAGTGAGGCACATTGGGCCAGAGAGGGTACTTCCTCAACACTTAGGGACCAGAGTGCCTTCTCAGACTGGTCATGCTTGAGCCACACCACACGTGGCTAGGTTGAAAACAGCCAGGAATAAAACAAGTTCCAAAGACTATAGCTTTGGATCAAAAACCATTCTCTGTGTTTAGTCAAATGATTAAATGAGCCAGATGAATAGAGAGCTTTGAGGCAGTTGTCAAGGAATGTTATATTAGACACTTTGTGGATTCTTTATTTATTTATTTATTTTTGGTGAGATATTTCTGACTGATACAGAACACGAAGTATAGGTATGCCTATGGATGAAAGAATAATAATATGTGTAGCTACCAAGGAAAGATCAGGTAGTAGGAAGGAACAAGTGATCATGAATATGTTTTAGCAAGTAAGTTGGAAATGAAATAACATATCCAGTGACCAAGATATTTTCAGACGAGGAAGGCACCATAAAAATAGGTGAGACAAATTGGAGCCCAAAGTTGAAGGCAAAAACAGAGGAAAAATGCTCAAGCTGGGCTATGTGGAATTGAATTCTGTAGGCCTTAGCCTTAGCAATGGTCAGTCTGTTTTTTAAGTCTTATTGTAGTTTTAAAATGGTCTTTTTAAGTTATAAATAGAATAAGCAAAATGAGCCTAGCAAAGAAGATATTTCTTAGATAAAAAGCATGCTATTGATGTAACATTTTGTTTTAAGGCAAGATCCATTTTCTAGAATTTATCATTTGACATTTATTTAAGGCCTGTACTTGACCTGAGTCACACAGTAGAGGCTATGCAGTATTAACTTTGGTAGACATTTTAACTTAACTATTATAGTATAGTTTTACACAAAAAGTTCTGTTGATTTTGAGTAGACTTCATCAGACTGACAAAATTCTCTTTTTTTCTAAACTACATTGCCCTTTTCTCTCCCATCTCAATCCCCAACACAATTAAACCAGTACTACTTAAACCACAATTTTGAGATCTTTGCATTAGTTATTTAATGTCCAGGGCAGGAAACCTCTGGTCCCTTGGACCATTCTGGCCTGATTTTTTTTTATATGATTTATGGCAATTCAGATAGTAGAGAATCTATTCATACAAGGAAGGTCAAAAGAGATATAAAGATGAGTGACTGTGACAACAAGAAAGCTTGTAATCATCTAGGCCTGGGCACTCAAATATATTATAATACAAAGTGGTATATGATCACAAAAGGGCAAGAGAAACTATTAAATGTCGTCTTTGTCTGGCATGACAGGAGGTCCTTTTCTGATCTCATTAATTTCTAGAAGGTATTCCCTCAGATAAAATTAGAGTCTCAAAAAGATTAATTTACTTGCTCAAGGTCATACAGCTACTACATGGCACAGCCGGGAGGGAGTTGATCAGGTCTGCCTGACCTTTAAGTCCATTCATATCCTTTCAGTAAGTTGCCCAGGGCACTGTCCCTGTGGGCTCCAATTCTGCTCTTTAGCCCCTTTGTGTCTTTGAGCATTCCTCTGGACATTAGTGCTTACATGTCCTACAGAAACCTCAAATTCATCATGTCTGAAGGGGAATCCTCCATTACCCCAACTCTCCAATCTTCCTGTCTCTCAGTTGCCTGTCTTATGATTGATAATACTGGCCACCAGAAGGAATGAAAAACAGAAGTGGGGTTTTCCTTGACTCCCCCTTAATCCTCACAGCCAGTTGCTGTCAGTCCTTTTGATGCTGCCTCCTTCCTACACTTGAAACACTATTCTCCTTCCCCACTACCACCCTATGCCCAGCCTTCACAAACTCTTGCCTTAGATTACTACATACAGCAGGCTTCAGGCCACTCCACTGAAATGGCATTTTCTTTCCTGCTGCCTCAGAAAAGCTTGTCTGAAACTGGGATCTCATCATCCTAATCTCTTTTAGTGGCTGCCACAGGGCCTTTCAACTGAATTCCTAATATCTTAGCATGATTTAACTAGAACTCTCAAGGTCTTGTCCCTGTCTGCCAACCATGTTATTCCCCTGCCTTTTTGGTCTTGCACTGTATTTTCCAGATCCTTTCCTACTGTCTGGCTAACAGATTCAGAAATCTTAGTGGCAGGTCTCTTTCTCCCTGTCTTACGCAAACCTTGTCCCCGTCCCATTCTCTCTTCCTTCTCCGATGCTGGCCCTCCCAAGTGCTGCCTTATTAATACAATGTGCACCTCTCATGGCACTCATCAGTGGCTATCATTGTTTCCCTTTCCACTAGACTGAGGGGCAGGAGGGCTGTGCCCCTTTGCAACTCAAGTACGCCTCGCTGTGCCTGGCACACAGCAGCACAAGTGAGCATCTGTATCATGAGTGAAGCAACAGAGTACAGTCTTCTGATTCCACTTACTGCCTTCCCTAGACGCTAGGACTACTTACTTCTCATTATGCCTTCATTCATGTTGGGGTTGCCTGCGTTCAGTTCACTGCTTTGCATAGTCTCTGCCCAATCAGAGTGTGTTGAATTGAGCCCATTTCCTTGTTTGTAAACCTGGAGTATCCAACTGAACGTCTTCTAAGGTCTCTTACAATCCCAGCATTGTGTGATAACAGGACTCCCTTCTAGTCCGCCTCCCTGCATAGATACAGAATGGGTGTCTTTTCTTCTGGCGGCACAGAGAACCCATTTGTCCGGCAGTGGGTTGCATACAGTGTATTATTGCTGGAAGTTATATTGATTACGTGCAGGGCGGGGAATTTCTTTAAGACAAGCACAGGAATATCCAGAGAGATGTGAGCAGTATCTACAGAGTCCAAGGTGAGTCATATGGAGGTGCCATTGGAGTATCTAGCCTGCCTGCTTTGCAGACTCAAGTGCTTCTCGGGCAGGAGAGTGAGCTAGTCTGCTTCCAGCTTCGTTGTGTGGAGTTTGGTAAGTCTCTTCACTGCCCTCTCATTCTAACCAGACTGTGTAAATATGTATCGTAGAGCTTTGTGGTTATTAATATTCTGTAAGATACTTGAAATATAAATTATTTTTGTGCTCTTAATATTTGTCTTTGTGTTTACTCAAATCTCTTCCTAATTTCTCAGCAGGTTTCTAGGTATTTGACTGCCTAACCTCCTAATGAACCACCAAACTCCTTATTGTTTGGTACTTTAAAAATGTAAATCTAACGTGTGTGGTTTCATTTAACAGATGAACAAATATCTGGGTTTGAGTGTGTGGGGCTACTGACTGGAAAAGAGCCAATTCTCCTCCCACTTCCCTGTCAATTTGAAAGTAATCGTTGAGTCTTTGGCCAGACTGAGTTGGAGTCTAACTTCGTACTTTAACATCCAGTCCTTTGGCAAGTGGATATCTTTGAGTCCTCCCTTCCTGGGAAACTTCAGACTTGATAAAACTGACTTCGTGTGACAGTGTCAGCCACTTTCAGCCCACTGTGAGAAAGAAAGTGTGGTGGCTGGCTCTCAGCTGTGCGTTGGGAGAGGAAGCAGCAGTGGGGAAGCGTAGTGTAGGTCTAAAGAATCAGGGCCCCTTGGCCATCCTCAGACACCCACTCCATGGTGACAGATGCAGGGCTCACAGCTGTGAGGCTGTGAGGGTTCCATTTCACCGGAACTCTGCCCCTGCAAGCTGCTTGATGTCATGGGAAATCCCGTATTCAGTTTGTGGCTTTGTGTGCGTGTCTGTGTCACAGAAGATTCAGTATATTGCTATAAAATAAATATAATCTTTCTTTCATTTCCTGGACATTAAAATACTTGAACATATTTATTAATTCTGGTCATTTTATTTACATGAGTTCTGCATCAAAGGTTTGTCTAGAATGTCGCAAAAGGAGGCTTTATTGCTGATCTCTAGAGTTTAGAAACTAAAACAATGGGGGGTGGGAGAGGGGTGCAGAAATTTTTAAGACTTGCTGCTTATCATTTGATTTTTGCATCTCAGAGATTAAATTTCTGTTAAAAAAAAAATTGGAGGGCCAGTTGTTCTAACGGCAGAGCATCTTTATAGCCTTATAATGCAGCAGTTGACAGAGATTGACATGCACAGTTTCAGTTGGGATTTGGGGAAACTGCCACCCAAACTGCTAGAGCATTGCCTGAGACTGTTCAAAAGGATAGAAGAAGGAGTCTCTTTCTGCCAGGCTCCTCTGGAAAAGCCCTCTCAATGCTGGCCAGCCTCTTTTGGCTCTTCTTCCTCCAGGTGCCTGTCCTCCAGGTGACCAAGGAGTGGGTTGCCTAAAGTACCAGCTCAGGTTGTTTACAGGTTGCCTGGGGGAAATTTGGGGGCTTCCTCCAGACTCTACATCCTTCACATTCCTGTGAACTAGTGAGGATAATGACCCAGGAAGATTAAGTCAAGACCCATTGCACATGGTGGCCTGGGGGCCTTTGAGTCGCATCACAATTTAAGTAGGGCCTTAAATTTAGATTTTAACATGCTATCCAAAGAGTTAAGTATAGAGGCAGAGAGAGCAATAGGATCAAAAAACGTTCATTGTATAACTTAACAAGAACACATACATGCATACTTTATTGTATTTTACTGTGTAATTTTTTCCATAGTTTTAATTTTTAAATGTTTGTAAATTATAAAATACTATGCATAGAGTATATTCCATTTTAAAATAACATGAAATACCTCTGTACCTAAAACAGAGTAAGAAATTTAACTTGATCCTATGACCTTTTCCCTGATTATATATCCCTCCACCACACATCTCCCCATCCCCAAGAGTGTATGCTGTCCTAAGGTTTGTGTTAACCATGCCCTGCTTTTTCTGTCATTTTACCACCTATGTGTTTGTACCTAAACAAGAGTTTGCCTGCATTTGACCTTTATGAAGTGGAATTCATACTGCACATCTTCTTTGACTTGCTTAAGATTTGTCCATTTTAATTATTGTAGTGATGGTTCGTTTCTTTCTACTTTTCAAATGCACACTCTATCACCATATATATTCTTCCTATTCCCTGTAGACCTTTGGGCTATTTCTGGTTGATTGTTACTTGTCGGTGTTTTTTGTTGTGAGCATTGCTGCTATGAATATTTTCAGTGCACTCTCCAAACATGGTCATTTGTTCTTAGGAATGGAATTTCTGGATCTCTAAGAAATAATGCTTGTTCAAATGCCAATTTTTAATGTTTTAAGAATTCATTAAATGTAAACATTCCAGATACTGTGTAACCCAATTTCAACATCGATTATAAAAATGCTTATAACAGTCAAAATTTTTTCTTTTATTATTTTTTGTATTTAAAATTTTTATTGCAATATAATTATCATACAATAAGCTGTGCATATTCAAAGTGTATGATTTTAATAAGTTTTGACATATATACACACCTATGAAACCACAGGCACAGGAGTGACTATATCCATTATCGCGAGTCTCCTACATTTCTTCATAATCCCTATCTTCCTTCTCAGTCCCCCATCCTCAGGCAACCACTGATTTGCTTTCTGTCACTAAAAGTTAGCATTTTCCAGAATTTTTCATAAGTGGAATCATACAATATGTCTTATTTTTGGTCTTGCTTCTTTTGTGTAGAAAAATTTGAGATTCATCCATGTTGTTAAATATATCAATTGTCATTTCCTTTTTATTGCTGGATATCATTATGCCGTATAGATGTATCACTATTTACTTTTCACTCATCTGCTGAGGGACATTTGAATTATTAGTTTTTAGCTATTACAAATAAAACTAGGAACATTTATGTACCAGCCTTGTATTTGCATATGCTTTTATTTCTTTTTTGTAAATACCTAGTAGTAGAATGGCTGGGTCATAAGGTAGGTGAATGTTTAACTTTTTAAGAAACTGCAAAATTGGTTTCTGAAGTTATTGTATGACCCACAAGCACTGTACAAGCATTCCAGTTTCTCTATATCCTTGCCAGTACCTGGCATGATCGGACCTTTTAATTTTAGCTCTTCTAATGAGTAGATTAAATTTTCATTTCTTTAATAATTAATGATGTACATTTTTTATGTACTTCTTTGCTGTCTGTAGATCTCCTTTCGTGAAGTGTCTTCAAATTTTTTAGGCTGTTGACACTTATATTTCACTTTATACTTCATAAAGTTTTAAATTTTATAATGACTATATCTTTTATAGTAAAAAAGACTAAGATATCTCAACCTAGGATACAACAATAATTGCAGTTTGAACTTTAAACTATTAATAGTATATTATGATAGAGTGAAGGCAAATCAATTATGTTCTTTTTATTTTCAAAACAAAAAATGTTTTTTTAATGAAAGTAGTTTTGTCCTGTTTGACTTCTGAGAAACTTCAACCTTTAGGAGTTAGCTTTATTGCTTTTTTTAGTTGTTGTTACAGAAACCATTTTGAAGGGCAAAACCAAACTTTTAAATCTGAGGATCACAGATAAAACAATCTAACCCTCAGGAGTCTCATGAGCTATATGCAGATAGTCACTAGACGGATGGACTCTGTGACTCTCCTTGGCCACCATGGATAGAGACATTTGTGCCTGTCACAGGCTGCCCATGATGCTCTCATGAAGAGCCTGTCTGGAAAGCATCATCACCCACACAATACAAATCCAAGCATGAGAGTGTCTAGAAACTGAGTTCTTGGTAGAAATGTTTCAGTAACATTAGTAACTTGAGGAGACTGTTTTGTGAAAAGTTATATAAGAATGATGTACTATCAGTATATGATTTTTTATGGGATTTTATTTGAAAACTTAAGTTAATGACTTGGCAATTCCACCTCAGTTCCATAAAAATTTTTTTAGAACTACCTTTTAAAACATGATTTTACCTCTTTAAGAAATTGGATTTAAAGCTCTCTTTTCAGTAGGGAGCTTTTCTAAAAGTAATTGCACATAGTAAATCATCAAGTTAGTTTGCATTACAGAAATGCTTACTATACTGATTACTGAGGCCAGTTATTTTACTATTACTAGTAAAATCAAAGGTCCTAAGAGGAAACAAGTATCTTGAGTGTGCTAATGAAATTTTGCCTGTATTTGCATAATAGTCTCACTTTGAAGATGTGAGCACTGAAGACTTTAAAAAAAATATATATTAAAATAAGGTGAACAAAAACTATGCCAAAAAGAGAATATAAAATAAAAAGTATTTCTGGTCCCAGATTCCCAGGCCTATTCCTCAGAGATAACTACCATTCACAATTTCTAATATCCTTCTAGAAATTTCCATACAGAGTACACTTGTATACATTTATATAAACCCCACCACGGACCCCTTTTTGAAGCACAAATGAGTGTGTACTGTAACATGCTTTGTATCTTGCTTTTCTCCCTTAATAGTTTAGCTTGGACAGCTTCTCACAAGATCCATTTGAATCCACCTCTATTTAAATGGCTGCATTGTTTTCCATTGTATTAGAATTTTTTAAAGTGGTTCCCTATTGATGGGTATGTGTGCTGATTCCAGAATTGGAAACAGATGGTGGCAATGATATAAGGCAGACTATCCTGTTAAAAGCTGCAAAGAATAGCAGAAAAGGCAAACATCTGGAAACACTTTGTTCTCCGTTTTTGCTCTTTAAATCTCTCGAATATTTTGGTCTGTTTTAATGTGTTTGGATAACTATATGGAAGCTCAAAAAAGCTAGTTCTTTCCCTCCTTGCCTTTCCTTCCTGATACGGTCATGATGGTGGAAAAGATTGTGATATTTAACTAAGAATATGAGGAAAAGGGATGTTTTTTACCATTTACTGGCTAAAGAACTGGGAGATTCCAATTCTCTTCTACCTCTAGTGCAAACAGATTATTTGAGATTATTTGTTATAAGCTGATAAACAAACTTTTCTTATGATAATTCATCTATTTGGACATAGAGAAGTTTCATTATACAGAACTTATCATTGCATTAATATTCCTCTAATGGTGTTTGCAAACTGTCGGTTGCCTCTCCAAGCACCATTTTTCTTTTCTATCTGGCTGGCAGAGCCAGCTCCTGCAGTAGAGGCTGGAAATGTGCTTCACAGCCTCCCTTGCAATTAGTACATGGACATATGGCTCAGTCCTGGCCAAAGGGACCTAAGGGGAAATCTGAGGAATTTCTGGAAAATGTTTTCTTCGCTAGTAAAATAAGAAAAGCAGTGTACTCATCTATAGCCAGAAAGTGTCTACATGTGGTTCTTGGCACTGTAGTAATTCTCTTGCCTCCACAAAGGAATGAGCAGATGTCCTGATGATCGTGGAGTGGAAAAATGGAAAGAGCTTGGGCCTTTGATAACATTTTTAAGCCACCAAATTAGCCCTATCCTCTGATCTGCTTAGTTTGTGACCTCAAAAGGGACCCAATTATTGAATTCCTTTTATTTAGTTACTGAAATTATTCTACCAGATATGGAATTTTACCTATAGGAAATAATATCAAAGAACAAAACTACTCAGTTATTAAACAGTTGAGTGCCTACTAAGTTCAAGAGATAACGCAAGGTTCTGGGACTGCAAAAATGGGTGGGGGGAGGGACAAAGAATAAGGTAATGATACAAGGCAATAGAGGATTTAGTACAACAGGAAGGAGCAGCAAGAGTTCTGAGTAAGTACTGACTGAAAGTGTTAATTGAGCCAGACTCTGAAGGAATCTTAAGCTTTTTGTAAGTAGAGGGTTGGAGTTAGCATTCCAGGAAGCCTGAGGTTTAAGAAGGAATACAGGCTTTGAAAAGAGACCTGAGTTCAAACTCTAGCTCATCACTCACTAGTATCTGACCTTGTCAGGGTCCTTGATTTCTTTGATACTCATCTTGATAGACTAAATGTAACTTGTAGAATTGGGGTGAGGATTAAAGAAAGACAAAATATGTCAGACATCTGTCATGCCACTGGCGCCTGGGTAGGCACTGGGTACATCGAGGTGAAGATGTGCTAAGACTGCATGCATGGAGGGGAGCACACAAGCTTTAAAGGTAAGATGAGCTAGTTAGAAATGATCTGGGCATGTTGTTCCGGTCAAGAACCATTTGGTCTAGGTAAGAGGGTGGGAGTACAACATCTGGAGAAAGAGATGTTTGGGCTAAGACATGGAGGACCTTGACTTCCAACTAACAGAATTTAGACCTTATCCTGTAGACAACCATGTGGTGACCACTGAGAGGGGTTATGAGATTGTCACAGATGTGTAGTATAAAAGACGTAGACCAGGCAGCTATCAAGTGTTGGAGAGAAAGGAAGTGTTAGGTGTTAGAGAGAATACCAAAAAAGAGAGCAGACTTAGTGATGTGAGAGGCAAAAGAGTGGAAGGATTTAGCAGTGAGTCCTAAAGACTGAATGACTGTCAGTTTAGCGTGAAACTCAGAACAGATTTGTAACACTTTCAGATAATCATATCGCAGGTTGGGACTAGAACATTTGGCAAGATTTATTGGAATTTTTGATGAAAGATGTAATATAAGTGGAAAATAAATGACGGTGCCCAAATCTGCTTGTCATTTAATTCTTTCCTAATTATGTTAGTCACTTTCCCACTATTTATGTATAAAGTTTGGTTCTTTTGAATGATGTGCCCCTTAGTAAAATAAACATACCCTTGCCTCTGATTAGATATGATTGAACACTTTGAGTCAACACTATAATATGAGGTATATATTTACTGATTGTTGACTACATGTTTGTTCAGGATGAAAAGCAATAGAGCAAAGCTTATCTCTGCCACAGGGACTGTAGCACTTACAGATATATTTACAAGGACTTTATTAATAAAATGTCAGTTAAACAACATCTAAAGTAATGAATGACATCAGAGGCATCAACAAACATAGAAATGAAAGAAATTTCACTTCATCAAATTCAGGGTAATAATCTTGGTCTGAATGAGGTTTCATAATGTTCTTAGTGGTAAATTTTGAACAGATGGGCCTCCAACATTTTGAAATGTTAAATAATGTAGGTGGACTGAGTCAAATTAATAAAGTACACCACACTGAAATACTATTATGCAGTTAGCAGCCCTTGAAGCCTTATTGAGTTCATCAGCTTTCCCAATATAAGACAACAACAACAACAAAACCTCATCATTCATATTTCTTAGGGAACTAGGCATGAGTAAAGCCTCTTAAAAAAGATATTCTTCCCATTGGACATATAATTAATATGTTTTTCAACAGAATTCTGCACCCAGGCAGTTTTGTTATAAGCTCAGAGCAGGTGTCCTATCTGAGTTCTTACAGTCTTGTTGAGAAGTTAGGGCTCTAAGCCAGATACAGACCCAGGATTTGGTTCATTATGGTTCCCAGTAAAGAGAAAAAAAAAATCTGGCGTTTTATTTTTTTTGAAATTTTCCCAGACTCTTTTCTCTACTTCATACTTTTCACCCCTTTTACTAATCTAATTTGAAATTTTTTTTCTTTTTTTTTATACAGAACTTGATAATGTAGGTAGGTGTTTCCTGGTGCTTTCCTATAGTCAGAAGCATCTGGGATATTTTCTATAACTATGGCTTAGAATGAGAAGAATATGATTTACAGCATACACTGAAGGATTTCTCTTTTTAATTCGTGAATGAAAGACGAGGAATTGTACCCTTCAGAGAAGTCATCTTTAACATCTACCTTTTCTTTCATTCGAGGTAAAACTTTTGTCCTTTGTCATCTATGGAACCCTCTGATTTGAAGGAAGGAAGGAAACTAGGAAGGAAGGAAACTTTAGGGCTGTGATAATTGGAGTTTGTTTAGCATTTCAGGTCCCCAGGAGAGAGATGTGTGGAAATGAAATAAATTACCATTCATGTATTTATGAGGCAAAACACCTAATTTTCCATCGTGCAGTGGATAATATTAGTTTAGGTGAGAACTCAGCTGTCCTTACTTTCAAATGATGTTTTTCTTTAAAAAAAAAAAAAATGAGTCTGGTTATGTGATCCCTGCATCCCAAACAGAGGCATACTTAGTGTTGCTATGCAGTGCAGTGTGAGTGTACGGGCACACACTGACCAAATCCTCCAGAATCATTAACGCATCCTTCTTATGTGACTTTGTGCAACACATGAACCAAACTTGAAATCCTTATGTACTGTATAGGATAGTTCTGTATTTTTTAAAAACTAATAAGAATCTAAGCAGTGTCTTTATTTAAGGGAAGGTTTTATAGGTGATTTTCCTCGCCATACTCTTTTTGATATTTCAGCTTCTCTATATCTCAATATTTTATTTTTATGATTAAAAAGTTTCCACTTACTTTTAAAACTCTGGCTTTCTCTTGCCTATATGATAATGTGTTAAGCCCAGCATGGTTTACAGAGCCTCCCTCGGGCTGTCTATATTCTTTAAAGTCTCATGCCTCCTCCCTTTTTTTGTCCCAGCTCTCAATCCTACTCTGATTTAGAATGACCCCTTTAGTCTTTCTAAATTCTAGACTCCCAAGAAACTTTTAGTTTTCTAAATATTCTATTTTTCATCTGTGTTCCTTGCCTATGCTCTATTGGTTGATTTTTGAGCCTCCTTCTCTAAATTCGAGTCAAATATCCCTTCTTAGAAGTCATCTCCATGAAATCTTCTGGTTACTTATTTCGGCCTCTCTCCACCCTTGTACTTCCTACATTGTACAGTCGTGTGTTCTGTATGTCTCCCTGCCAGATGCCTACAGCAGTTTATCACACTTACCTTTCTGACTTCAGTGCTTTAAGCATACTGCCTGGCTCACAAAAAATGCCCAGAAAAAACATTTTTGAAGTAGAAATTCTGTATTTTAGGTTTGGAACCTAAATTAATCAATTTTATTATCTATCATAAAACTAAGTAAGTGAGTAAGCTCTGATTGTCCTTTGGGTGCTTTATTTAAATTAAGCCTCTTTGAGAGACACTGGCTTTGTAAATTTATTATGTAACAAACCAGTACATTTGTAAACTGCATTAACATGGTATTTAGGATTTTGCTCTGTTTTGCAGAATTTAAGATTATTTTTGCATCTAAATCTGAGTGAGGTATTTAGTAACACCACAGATATTAATTCCTTTCCAGTATGCCATACAGATGTCTACTCTTTTTCTGTGTTTGTACATTTGCTCTTTTTTTAGGCTGTACTAGAAACAAATATCGATTAGATAATGTCATGAAAGTTTTGAAAAAACTTTAAAAATGTTAAAGAACTGACAAAACGCAATATGAAGCACACTAATGAAATTAAAGTTTTTTTCCTGCTGGAATTGACAATACTGTATGTTAAATGACATTTATCGAGTACCTGCAATGGTTCCGTGAAGATAAAGTAGTAATTTTGACAGCTCCTGTATTTTCATTGCCTAAGATTTTTTTGTTTTATTTTTTATTTTTTTGATGAATAACTTGCAGTGAAGTGTATACATCTTAAATGTACAGTTGCACAGTTGGATGATTTTTGCCTCTGGCAAATCGTTCTCCCTGCTCCCTGCAGGAGTAACCGCTATTCTGACCTCCATATCCCTGGAATCATACAGAAAGCACATTTTGTATGTGGTTTCTTTTATTATGACATAAAAGAGATTCATCTATGCTGTCCTGCTAATAGTTGTTTGTTCCTTGTACTTGCTGCATATGGATTTTAACTGCTTTTGCATGATTTTCATTTTGGTGAGACATTAAAAGAAAGGAGTAAATATCCAATTTGTGGTCATTGGTATGTACTTAGGGATACCAGCTTTACAGACTTAGTATTAAAAGAATTGTTGAATATAAGAGCTGAAAAGGCCATAGAAGTTGCAAAGTCCAACCACCTTGTTTTCTCAGAAGAGGGATGTAAAGCTCAAGACTTCCTAGACCCCAGATCCCCTGGTTACTTTCTGTGGTCACGATGCTCTATCATAATTCAGACTTGATCACTGGATGACCTCAATCAATGGAAAAACAGTCTTAGGAATTTAGAAATTCAGAAATACATAATCAGCAAGACTGAAAATGTTGGCCCTTAAAATGGTTTAGAATTTTAATTATCTAGAAATGTCTTTCTCTCATTTATAACACTTCTCTTTTATTGTCAGTTAAATGAGGTATTACCTACTCTGCTCATGGAATTTATTTTTTTATTAGAACCAGTACTTGAAGGAGAAGGAAGGAAAAAGTTTTAACCAATGTACATGTTAATAATGACATATTTTCAGTTTCAGTGCATTGTCTTGAACTTTTGCCATTCCCAAATGTAGTTCATTTACCACAAAGATTATTCTTAGGATGAGAAATCCTAGGATAAATTCTGATTCTGTAATCTCTGCAAGTAAAAAGATAGTCCTTGATCTTATACCTTCCTGCTAAGGTAATAATGAATCATAGAAAGGATTTTAAAGCAGAGATTAGTAGACTCACAGCAATAGAAAATTAAATCTTTATTGATCCATTGGCCAGGCAGTAACCACAGAACATTCAGTATCTTAACACCTCCTTAAATATAATTAGCAAACATAGAAACAAATGACTTGTATTTTTCTTAATTATAAAGCACTGTTTTTCAAATAGAATTGAGATTCATTAGTCGTGAAATAAATTTGATGAGTAAAAACTATCATTTTATATTTTTGTATGGAAAAGCAGAAGAAAGTATAGCAAAAACCCATCTATCTACCTTATACATATTCAACAATTAAACATTTTTATGTTTGCTTTGTGTAGATGCGTATGTAATCTGTTCAAAGTAAGTTACAGACATCAGGGCACTTCACTTAATGATATGTTTCTAAAAGTTCTTTTTCTATATAACAAAATAAATATACCTAACAAAATTAATTATAATTTCCTAATATGCAGTTGTCCAAAAATTGAGCTATTTTTTCCCAGCTTTATTGAAGTATAATAGATAATTGCTCATATTTACATTGTACAATTCAATGAGGTTTTTTTTTTTTTCAATTATAGTTGACATACAATAATGTATTAGTTTCAGTCATGCAGCATAGAGATATATAGAACTCACGAACTGGTCACTCCACTAAATCTAGTACCCCTCTTCCCCCTTACATATTTATTACAACATCATTAACTATTTTCTATATGCTACAACTTATCTCCATGACTGTTTTGTATCTATCCATCTGTACTTCTTAATCCCTTTGCCCTTTTTCATCATCCTCCCCAACCCCACTACCAATCTAGTAGCCATAAAAAGTCTCTGTTTCTATAAGTTTGTTTCCGTTTTTATTGTTCTTTTGTACTTTAGATTCCACATGTACGTGACATCGTGTGGTATTTGTCTTTCTATATCTGACTCCATTCAGCTCAGTACCCTCTCGGTCCATCAGGGCGGTATTTTTTTCCATTCTCTTCCATTCCCTTTCTATTAGTCTGTGTGTGTCTTTTAATCTGAAGTGATTCTCTCATAGGTAGCACATGTTGGAGTCTTGTTTTCTTATCCATTCAGTCACTCTATCTTTTGGTTGGAGCACTTAATTCTTTTCCATTTGAGGGACTTGTTATGTGGTTATTATCATTCTTTATTCATGTTTTCAATACCTGTTTTTTCTTCTTAAATAAGTCCCTCCAACAATTCCTGTAATACTTGGCTTGGTATCGATGAATTCCTTTAGCTCAGTTTTGTCTGGAAAGCTCTTTATCTGTCTTTCGACTCTAAATGATAGCTTTGCTAGATAAAGTATTCTCAGTTGTAGATCTAGGTTTTCATCACTTTGAATATTTTGTATCAAGTCTTTCTGTCCTGAAAAGTTTCTTTTAAGTTGTCAATCTTAAGGGCGTTCCTTTATAGATAACAAATTGCTTTTTTCTTGCTGCTTTTAGGATTATTTATATTTAACCTCTGGCATTTCAATTATCTTGTGTCTTGGTGTGGGCCTCTTCAGATTCATTTTTTGGGGAACTCTCTGAGCTTCTTGGGGTTGTATGTCTATTTCCTTCACCAGGTTAGAGAAGTTTTCCATCATTATTTCTTCAAATATATTTTCAGCTTCTCTTTCTGCCTCTTCAGGTACCCCTGTGACACAGCTGTTGTTACCCTTAATTTTGTCCCATAAGCTTCCTAAATTATTATATTCTTGGTTACTTTTTTCTTGCCATTCTGGTTATATGTCCTTGGTTTCTCTGTCCTCTATATCAGCGGCTTGATCCTCTTCTTCATCCATTCCGTTAATTCCCTCTAATATACTCTTCATCTCAGATAATGGGTTCTTCATTTCTGACTCTTTCCCTTTTATAATTTCCATGTCCAGTGTTATGTTTTTCTCTTAAAGTTCTCACTGTGTTCATCTACACTTTCTTTTATTTCATTGAGTATCTTTATAACCAGTGTTTTGAACACTGCATCTGTTAGATTGCTTGACTCTATTTTTCCTTTATCTCTGTTCTCTTTTTTCATATGGTTTGTGCTTCCTTGCCTTCCCATTTTGGCTGCCTTTTTGTGTCTGTTTCTATGTTCTAAGCAAAGCTCCTAAGTCTCCCCATCTTACTAGTGTGGCTTTGTGTAATAGGTGTCAGTGGCACAGTCCTGAGAAGTGTTCAGCTGCAGACCAGGTTTAGCCCCAGCTTGTGCCCTTCTAGGGCCATCTGTTAAGATTTAGCAAAGAAGCCATGCCAGAAACCAAGGTCAGCTGCCATCAGTGTGAGTCTTGACACGGCTCAGCAAGTGGCATAGGATTTGCCGAGGACACATCTAGATGTGGCTTGGGTAGGGCTGCGAGTTGAGGACGGTAAAGTTTCAGGAAATCCTTTGGGCAGAGAAGCCTCTGTTATCTAGTTTAATGATGTCTCAGCTATGGTGGTGCTGGTGCTGCGTCCGCATACTGGGAGTGGGGAAGGGCTCAACAGACAAACAATGGATTCTGCCAGTACTTCTGCCTGGGAGAAAGCCTCTCCTCTTGCCCTCACTCCAACAATTCAGTGTCTCCCTGGAAGTCCCTGGTGTCCCTAAGCAGACAACCAGGTGCTGGTGCTTAGAGCAAGTGAGTCTGTCACTGCAGAAGTCCAGTGGTGGTCACGGCCCCTTTAAGAGTACTGTCCGTGGTTGCCGGCTACAGCTGCTGTAGCCTTTATCCCAGACGTTGGGAACCAGGCAGCTTCGTGTGTTCGCCCCCTCCTACCTTCTACTATTGCAGAGTGATTTCTTATTTCTCACCCCAGTTTTAGGGTTTCAGTTCATCCAGACTCCAGGCAACACTGCTTGTTGCTGTTTGCACCATGTTTCTGTCAAAACTTTGATGTTGCCAGAGGGGATGAACGAAGCTTCTATCATCTACATCATTTTTCCCAGTCTCCCTGAGCTGTGTTTTTAAAAATACAATTACATTGCATGTAGTAAAGATAAGTATTATTTCATAAAACTTGTGTTTCGACTGTATGTGTATATACATGCACACGATATATTTATGTATTGGTAAATAGGTATTTATTACTGAGAGTCATTCAGAATTTGGAATATACTGCTTTAAAGGATAGAGAAGTCAGTTACATAAACAAGAATTTACTACTCAGTGATACTGCAAGTTCTGTGTTGAGTGTTGTGTGGCATCTAAAAAAGTGGATACTTTCAAACACAGATATCCAACAAGGAAGATAAAACAAGTAGGATCTCAGGCAGCAGTATAAATAAGAGCCAAAATGGATCAGGAAGAAGAGGAAGTAACATGGGCAGGGGTGCTATGGGGTGGTCTCATGAAAGAGATCTTGAAGGAATGGTAGGATTTGGATAAGATAGAGGCCTCAGAAACGGTGTATCCAGAAGGGCACGATATAAGTATTGAGGTTAAAAAAAGAAAAGTACAGAAATGTGTTCAGTGGATCACAGTAGCGAGATCTGTCTTGTGGGTGGTGAAAGAAGAAAGACACTGGATAGTTGGTATGGGAAAAATTACTCGGGGCTAAGTACCAGCAGGCAGAGGAACCCAATTCCTTTACTGAAGGAAAAACCATTGTACGGCTTGAGCAGTGTTGTAGCATGATAAAAGTGGAAGTTTGGAAGGTTAGTGTAATGACTATGGACTAGATTGAAGAAATAAAACATGAAAGCAATGAAAACCTGGCTAAATTATTGCCCTTTGTTTAAGTGAGATAGAAAGTGAGGGTGTGGATTCAGAGAGGTGGACCTGGGGACAGCAAGGTAGAGGCAATCTGGAGAGAAATTACTGGACAAAGAAATAACAGTTTGGTGACAGTTTGAATAAGAATGGAGAGAGAACCTGGGTAAAATTAGAGAATGATGCCATCAGTGTATAAGGTCATGGAATTAACTATAGCCCAGCCCAAAATAACCCCACACATTCTCTAGAAAAACAAGCTTCCATGACATAATACTCTCAAGAATTAGTTTAGGGGACTTTTTAGAGAACATTGCAAGTTGCAATCATTAGATAATTTTTTATAAAACAGTTTTTCTTTGCTTTGCTTAAAGACTTGGAGATGGGAAATGTTAGACATCTGTCTTTAGGGTCTTAATTTAGAGTCTGAGTTTCACTGAAAATAGCAACATAGAAGACTAATGACACTTACTAAAAGGTTTTACATTTTAGTCATTTGAGGTACTTTACCTTTTTAAAAGTCAGATTAGATAACTCAAATACTAAGTGTTCTGCTTTGGGATGGGTGGGTATCTTTTAAAAATTAGTATTTACAAGCAAATATGAAAAACAAGGTGTGGAAGGTAGAGGCTGTGCACATCTCCTCTAGTGATCACACCAAAGCTATAACAAAACTACAGAGCAACCAACACACAGAGGAGTCACCTAGGGTCTGGCCCTACAACTAGGGACAAAAATAACAGGTCACCTCAAATGTCATGAGAAGTAGATATGCAAAATGGCCCGATCTCACAACCATGTGTGGTGATCGAGAATCAGGAGGCTATCTTGGCTGCAGAACCCCCTCCCCCACCTTAGGAGTGGGAGGTTCCTGGCCACACTGGGCCTCCCAGCCCAGGATTTCAAGCGCCAGGAAGAGAAGTCCCCACAGCCTCTGTCTGTGGAAACCAGTGAAAGTTGCAGCTGAGTGAGATGGGGATACTGTGGAAGTCAGAGTCCTTCCTCTTAAAGGGCCTGGCCCAGAGTTACTTGCTGACAGACTTGTTCACTCTAGCTTCATTTCTGGAACAGCTGCTTGTGCAGCACCAAGGACGGGAAGGTGCTGAGTTGTAGGGCTTCAGGGCGAGGGCTGGAGGGACAGCTTTCTCCTGGACAGAAGTACAGGCAGAAGCCATTGTTCTTTTGTTGAGCCCTTCCTGCTCCCAGCCTGCAGACGTAGGCATTGCTATATCTGAGTCACCATCGACCTGGATAGTACAGGTAACTCTGCCCAGGAGATTCCCTGAGACTCCACCTCTTCCAACTTATGGGCTCAACCAAGCTGCTCCCAGTGATTTATTTTGCACAAATGGGCTGTCTTGCCTTTTCCTGTAAACTCCTGGAATCTCTCTAAGGCTCACAAAGCCCAAAGAAGCAGCATCTGGCCTTGGTACCTCTTGCTGAGCAGCCCCAAGCCCCACACCAGTAGCAGCCAGACTCGATTTCTAACGTGGCCCCTCAAGGCACCTATAAGACCAGCATGGGAGGCAGCCATCTATGGATTGCTTGGTGATTCTTACCAGGTGGTCTCAGAGGTACACAGGCAGCGGCTGAACTTGGCCTGCAGCTGTACCCCTCACGGGTCTGTGCCAAAGGGCCCCACAGCACACCTTCTACATAAAGCCACTCTATTAGACCAGGAGACTTAGGAGCCCTACAAAGGAGTCAGCTAAGATGGAGAGACAAAGAAGCATGTCCCACATGAAAGAAAAGAACAAAGCTCCAGAAAAAGAATTTGTCAAAATGGAGACAAGCAATATACCATCTGAGTTTAGAACACTGGATATAAGGATCCTCAAGGAATTTAGGGGAAGAGTAGATGAACTCAGTGAGAAATTTAATAAAGAGATAGAAAACAAAAATGGGGATGAAAATGATAATAGGGAGCCATTCAGAAATGAAGAATACAGTATCTGAGATGAAGAGTACATTATAGAGAATCAACAGAGTAGATGAAATGGAGAATTTGAATAAGTGACATAGAAGATGAGGTAGCAGAGGACACTCAATCAGAATAGCAACAAGAAAAATGAATCCAAAAATGATGAAGATAAGTTAAGAAGCTTCTGGGACAACATCAAGTATAACAACATTTGCATCATAGGAGTGCCAGAAGGAGAAGAGAGAGACCAAGGAACCGAAAACCTATTTAAAGAAATAATGAAGGAAAACTTAACCCTACCTGGTGAAGGAAATAAATATAAAACCCCAGGAAGTTCAGAGAGTCCCAAACAAGATCAACCCAAACAGGCCCACACCAAGACACATCACAATTAAAATGCCAAGGGTTAAATTCAAAGAATCTTAAAAGCAAGAGAGAAGCAATTAGGTAACTACAAGAGACCTCCCATAAGACTGCCAGCCTATTTCTCAAAAGAAATTTTTCAGACAAGAAGGGGTTGGCACAAAATATTTAAAGTGATGAAAACACAGGACTTACAACCAAGATTACTTTACCCAGCAGAGCTGTCATTTAGAATCAAAAGACATATAAAGAGCTTCCCAGACAAAAATAAGCTAAAGGAGTTTATCACCACGAAGCCAGTATTACAAGAAAGGTTGGAGGGCCTTCTTTAAGAAGAAGAAAAATATATGTATCCAAAATCTAAATAATGGCAATAACTACATATCTATCAACAAGTACGTCAAATGAAAAAGAACTTAATGCTCAAATCAGAAGATAAGGTGGCTGAATGGATAAGAAGACAAGACCTTTACATAGGCTGCCTACAAGAGACTCACTTCAGATTAAAAGACACATATAGACTAAAAGAAAGGGGATAGAAAAAGATATTGCCTTGATGGACCTAGAGGGTTTTGTGCTGAGTGGAGTAAATCAGATAGAGGAAGACAAATGCTATATGATTGCACATATATGTGGAATCTATAAAGAACAAAATAAACAAAACAGAAACTCATAGTACAGAGAACACTTTGGGGGTCACCAGATGGGACAGGTGTTGGGAGAGGTCGGTGAAAAGGGGAGAAGGGATTAGAAGTACAAGTGGTAGTTACAAAATAATCATAGAGCTATAAAGTATAGCATAAGAAATATAGTCAATAATATTGTAATAAGTATGTATGGTATCAGAGGGGCACTAGGTTAATTGGAGTGATCACTTTGTGAGTTATATAGATGTCAATAATCCCTATGCTGTACACCTGAAACTAATATAATATTGTATGCCAACTATAACTGAAAAGTAAAAACTATTTTAAATATTAGTATTTACTGTTGAGATTCATTGAAACTTGATCCTTAAGGGACCCTCTGGATTTTGAGACCCTGCTTGTCTTTTCTCCTACCTCTCTGTTGCATGATGCATATGAATAATCAATCAGATTCCATGGGACAGAGCAGGGAGGCAGTTGATCAGCTTCTACCCGAATAATTTCATCATGGCAGCAGCATCATCATTATTCTTGGCTCTGAACTTCTTTGAAATTTCCATCTATTTGCAGTATGCTGTGTTTAATAAATGACAGCCTGCACTTAAGCATTTACTGTGTATGAGGCCCTGTTCCAAGCAGTTCACAATTATTATTTCATTTAATCCTCACAATCACCCTATGAAATAGATACTGCTAGCCTCACTCACTTCACAGGTGAGGAAACTGAGGCATAGAGAGAGTAATTTGCCCAAGGTAATACAATTAACATGGCAGAGCTGGAATTTGAACCTACATAGTAGCTCAGAATCTATGCTTTTAAGCAATGACTTGTGCTACCCCTGTGAATAGTTAACCTCTGTTGTAGGACACATGGCTTTGGAATCAGGACTTTTCTACAAATCTGAGCTGGTTGGTTGCTTCAAGTGCTGTGAGTGGCCCTGGAAGGCTGTTCCCTCTGTTAGGAAATATAGTCAACCCAAATATAGACTAGGTTCTAAGAAAGGTCGTGGTACAGTGTTTACCTTAAATATCATAATCCATAATTCAGTTTATTTCTTTGTGCTTTCCTTTCTCCCAGATTACAAAACAATATGTTCCTAGTACTATTCTCTCTCTAAAATACAAACCTTAGGTGGTTTTAAACTTCTGTGGCTATAAGAGAAAGAAGTGAAGGAAGCTTCCTCTAACCTGCGTGTTGGTAGCAGAGCCTCTGATGGTTATGTTATTGCTAGGGCTTTAGCCAGAAGAGGGAGTTCATGTTCAAACTGTAATGTTTCACTGACATCAAGAAGAATCATTATTAGTGCTTAAAACAGAAGCAACCTACATTTTTTATTATGCAGAATATCTTGGGATTTAAACTATTCTCTTCTCTTATTAATGTCAGTAATTGCCTTGTGGCACCAAGAACTGTACAGATTCGTCTGTTTAGTATTTGCTTTCCTGGTTTCTCCACCATACATATTTTCACTTTTTAATATTTAATGGTAACACAATGATTCAGGGTGGTAAGGATTATGGGAAACATGTTTGTGTCTACTGAAGGGCCTGACATATGCAGCGGCTCTCAGTAAAAGGTAGGGGCATTAATAGAGCCCAGATCTGGAACCAGCTGGAACAACAGCTCTGCCACCTCCTTGCTTAATGACTTCAGACCAGTCACCTATTCTTTCCATCTGTAAAATGAGAATAGTTATTTTAATCTCAGATTCTTGAAAGGAAAAATAAAATATGTCAAGCATGTAGAAAATCACATGATGTTTAATAAGTCTTTAATGACTGGTAGTTTCTCTTTTTAAAATAAATTTTAAATATCTTGCCAACATCCTATCCTCTCCCGGAACATTTTCTTGGGACCTGCTTTTGCCCTTTAAACAAGTCATTGACTTCTTAGACTTTGGAGGATAAAAAGAGTCCTTTGTTTTTGTGTTCACATTCAACTGACTTATGATTTTCTAAGGGACAAGGAACCATACTTGATAATCTTGCTGGTGCATTAAATTATTTTCAAAAGTTTTTCATTTAATGACTGCTTTCTTATAGCATCACAAATAATGGATTGAGTTTAAGCATGGATGTTTTAGAAGGAACAGGTGCCTGGGTTTCCTGCAACAGTTATGACAGTAACCACAGAGAAAATGTCACTTAGGGAAGAAGGGAGTATACCTGTATATTCTGTACAGAGTGGATCTTAATATTTACCCTTTGGTAATTGGTCACCTATATTCTGCTTAAAGCAATACAGACCCTTGAGATACATCCTTTTCCTGAATATTTGCTTTCTTGTGTGAATCAGGTCAGTAACAATCCACAATCCAATCAGTCATGAAAGTAATCCAGGACAGCCTCAGCTGCAGGTTCTCTGTCTCCTTGCAAGCAGCTGAGAGAATGTAAACATGAGGGACAACTGGCTGTCCCAGTGGGCCGTTTGTCAATCATTGACTCATGCAGCAGATACTAAGGGCCTGTTGAGGAAGGAATGTGGGGCAGGTCACAGGTGGTTTATTAGACATTCCCTCCTCTCAAGGCTTCCAGATAGTGAGGAAACAAATGTTATACAAATACTTACTATACCTAGCAGAATAAGCACTGTAAGGTGGCAGTTGGGCAGGTGGGGGGAGGGGGCGGGCAGTAAAGACAGATTTTAGGGCAAGCACAAAATAAATAATCAGTTCTTAGCTGAGTGTGGGAATAGAGGAGGCTTAGGTAGAGCGTTTGAACCTGTACTTGAAAGATAAATTTGGGTGGAGGTGTGGAAGGCCATGCTAAGATGAGGAACCAGCAGGTGTTTAACACACAGAAGTAGGAAAGCACATGAAGTATTCAGGGCAGCTTGCTTATCAGACTAATGGAATAAGATGAAGGTTAAAATCTTAGGCCTTGCTACAAATCTTGGTTCTTTGTTTTATTAGTTATAACCACAACCTACTTGAGGCCTCCCCATTTCAAGCCTATAGAGCATAGCTAATGACACCTTCTTTGTGGAACTGTGGGGATTAAATGAGAGTATAAAGCTCTAACCTCACTCTGGTGACTTTTACATAGACGTGCTCAAAATATCATTATGAATAGGTCTATTGAAACATAGCTAAGATAGGACCCTGATCAAGAGAGTTTTAAATTCTTTTCTGAGGATCTCACACTTTAGGGAACTTTAAAGGTTTTCAGAAGAAACAGGACATGAACTGATTCGTCTTTTGAAAAGATCATTTTATTTGGCCCAAGAACATCAGAGTTTGTATATTGATTGTCCTCATTTGAACAACTTCATTATGAGGCTTAGGTTTGCTGTGGGAATATACTTTAAGACCTGAGTGCCAAATGCTGTTTCCTGGCAAGGTGTTATATATAGCGCCTTTTCAAAGAACACTGTCCTCTTTGTAACCCTTAGTGTGGCTTTTTCTGGGTGCCCTAGAAGTGGGAGAAAGAAATAGCTATGCCAGTTGATGAGCTGGGTATGTTTGATCACATTACCCTTATGACATATGGGAGTGAGAGTATAGTGTTCATCTCCAGGCAGGATGACATACATAGCATCTGTAGATTCAAATTCACCTACATTTTTTCACTAAGAGTCAGGTTATGGTAAAACACATGGAAAAGAGAATAGCTTTAATGTCCAAGAGTCAAAAGAAGAAAGAGAGAGACAGACAGAGACAGAGAGGAAAAAGAGAGAGAGAGAGAGAGAGAGAGAAAGGAAAGAAGGAAGGAAGGAAAGAAGGAAGGAAGGAAGGAAGGAAGGAAGGAAGGAAGGAAGGAAGGAAGGAAGGAAGGAAGGAAGGAAGGAAGGAAAGAGAAGAGAAGAGAAAAAAAAGAAAAAGAAGGGGAAGCAAAAAGACTAAGCACTAGGTCTAACAGTTACTCTAAGTTTGATTCTGAATTTCCTAGCATCCAAGGCAAAGATGGAAACATAATTATTATTATCTGATAGACACCACTATCATATTCACTTTATTTTTCCAAGAAGCTGTACATTAGTAGACGAATTACTTTCCCTTTTGTATAGAGCACCTAAAATGAACAGCATGGGTCAAAATGAAGTCATTTGGGTTCATGTTCAAGCTGCTTTTAAAAATCAGGAATAGGTCAAGTAAGATCTCTAAGGATTCTTCCAGCTCTGAAAGTCTTAACTTCTGTTGTAGGACAACATTCCTGACGTGAAGTTGGTCATTGTCGTGTGTGCCTAAGAGGGCCCTAAGAACTCCTGAAAGAGCTCCTTCAGAGTGCAGATGCTGAAAGACTGTAGGAAAATGCTGGATTTGTAGCTTTCATTCAGAAACTTAAGCATATATCCCTCTCAAAAATGACCACCCTCCATGATTTGGAGTTAAGGGAGGTGATGAATAGGTGCTGTAGAAAAAAGAGAATGCTGGGGCCCCATTCCTGGGATAAAGGCAGACCTTCCTCTTCCACCCTCAACTGCCTCTCAGGCCCTGGTTGGTTCTCTGCTCACTGCCTGAGGGCCTTGGAGACTCATTCTTCCTCCTTTTGAGCTGCCTCTGCTTCAGTTCCTGGGGGTGGTTCTCTTGGAGTAGAATGTAGTATTCCCACCTATCCCTTACCTTTCAAGCCGAGTGCTCAGGTCCTTTTCCTGGGAGGGTTTTACTGACAGACCCTGCAAGGAACTGATAGAGAATAACAAACATGGGTGGGAAAGATTCCACACTCGCCCCCGCAAAAGGGTTGTTTAGTGCCCAGGGGTTCTCATTTACCCCTTTTCTCAGTTTCTTCTGAGTGCAGGAACTCCTCAGTGATGTTTATTCTGTATTTGGTCCTAAAATTGGGGCTTCCTGCTTCTCCCTCTTCAGAACTCACCATCTACCCACAAGAAGGAACTGAGACCTTCTTTCAAAAAGGCTGAGCTCTTAGGGCCCAGGGCTGCAGAGGTGAGGGCAGGTGATAGGTGCTCACTTCCCTTTCCCAAACGTGCCTATTTTCGAGGTATGTGGCGTCTCCAGAAACTCCTCTTCTTAGAAATAGCCCTCTTTGAGTGTTGCTTTGAATCCCTCTCCAGTTCTCCCTCCAGGAGACTGGAGGCTGTTCTTTACCTACAGTTGCTACTCATTATAAGTTGCTTTATTTTCATTATCACAGCCTTCCCCTTCAACCCTTCAAGGCACAGTCTTTTTAATCTGGCTTTTTTTCCCTTTTAATTTAATTCTTGTGTAAATTATACAGTATGCAGTAATTCTTTACCAGTTCAAACTGGTTTTGTAAGGGGTTAGTTTGTATTAATTGAAAGTGTGACTTATAAGCTATTTTGAAGAAATATGTATTTTCTAAGGCATGTAACTCAAAGTAGGTTACCACTGTTGTCGGGTAAAGACTTAGTCAGAAGATAATTATTTTTAATTACAGCATTAAGTGTAAGTGCTTAAAGATGTTTGAAGAATTTGTTTTCAAGAACCTTTAACACTCTGCCTGATCCCTTTTACACGGCCCTGTCTGTGGATAAAAGACTGGACTGTCAAAGATACTGCACTCCAGCCCCCATTCCAAATGATCCTTGATTCCAGAATAGTGAGATTTATTTCATCTTCAGTCAAGAAAAAAGAACTTTTGATGCTACATATTTTCTTTTGTCATTGATGCCAAAGGAGGAAGAGATGGAGGAAAATAAAACCTTTTGGTAAAAGTAGTGACTCAATTCCCATTCTGTACACTGTGAATTTATTTCAAGTTCAGCATGTACCGTTGTCAGACTTGAACTACAAAAGGAAGTGTTCTTTGTCTAAACAAATTAGGACATCTTACTAATACATTTTACTAATATCCTTTTGGATACTATGTGATGACCTTTAAGATTTTTTTCATTTCTACCATGAATAGGGGAAGTGGCTTTCTTCTAAAATATGGGTATTTCATATTCTGTTTAGATATCCACATGAATGTATTATGTCAAAATAAAGATGCTTATCAAGCATTTGGTTTATTTTTCCAATATCAGTTAGCTCAGTTAGCAACAAAATCAAGTGTTCCGTGCTAGGATCCGTGGTTTGGTTAGCTTCCCAGCCTTCCATGCTCACTGACTTGGGAGACATTTTGCAAATGTGTGTCAAGTGACCTCAACATAACAAGAGGGAAGATGACTTAGTAGGAGTATATATATTACAAGTAGGAAGTGATAAAGTTCTTTTGGAAGACTGTGCAGAGGTACCTCTCAGGGCCCTGCTGAGCAGCACAGCTTTCTCTCATTTCTGTCACCACACACAGTAGAGGGTGTCTTCCCTTCTCTTCAGGCAAACACACGTTTATGTGCTGATTATCAACCCCTCACTTGTTAGGCCCTTGCTGCTTCTCCCTAGGTCCTTTATCTTACTTTTCTGATTCTTCTCTTTCTCTCATTTTCTTTTTTCTTTCAGTGATTGTGAATGCTTGGCCATAATTTTGATAAAAAGCAGTATGCTTTTTTATCCTCATAAAATTATTTTGCCTAAGTCACTGTTTACATTTTGGAGCATGAATGAAGGCACATGGATTTTAAAGGCTGTATCAAACCTGGGATTGGTGTGGCTCCAGGCACCAACACCAGGGCCCTGGGCAGGAAGTTACATGGAAGGTGATTTCAAGTTCAGTCTGAGGGAGAATTTTCTGACAGAGTAGTCTCAACCAACCCCAAAGCTTTCATAACCATGTTAGGGACACTGTATAATGGATTCCCACATGGACAGTGGCTGAGCTTGTACAGATCTTTGAAAGTCTCGCATATTTTATGTATTTGAGTTGAGCCACAGCTAAGCTATTTATTATTCGTGGACCTCTAGAAACATGTTTTCTTCACAAGTCTTGTTTTTCTCTTAAAATGGGATTGATGTAGAGATTATATGAATACATTTTTAAAAATTGTTATGCCCGATGCATAATAAAAATGCTCAGTTGTCATCGTTAGGCAAGCAGGCTCTGGAGGCAGACTGAGTGGATTTCAGTCCTGGCTCTGACATTTACCAGCTGTGTCCCCCTAGGCAATTTACTGAACGCTATGCTTAGTTTTCTCATTTATAAAGTAGTAGTAATAGTAGGAAGGACCTGTCCCCAAGTTTTAAACAAATAAAATACTGTGCATGCCACTAAGGTACCTTTCCTCCTGGATGTGTGGCAGGGTTGTACTTCCCTGTCCTGAACTTCCCTTGAAATTAGATAGGGCCACTGTGGTGAGTGGAGGAAGTCACTGGTGTCTCTTCTGGCGGAGGTTTTGAGAGCCATTCATCAAGTTCCCTGCCCCTGCCATGACCACTGGCAACATTCTGGATGGCAGAGGCTCCATCACAGCCTGTGGGTCCTTCAGCTGACTAGCAACAGATTTGTTAGCCTGAGCAAGAAATAAACTTTTTTTTTAGCCACTGTTTTTTTTTTTATGAACATATAAAGGTTTTATTTAAGTCATTAATGAGGGAATTGGTAAAGAATACAAAAAATCATTTCTCTGAGTGTTCTCACAATAAATGAAAAATTACTTAGATACAGAACTGACTAACATTCTACAGGGATAAAAAATAGCACCTTTAGAGTTAATGTTTCTTTAAGGCTATACAGGAACAACACCTTATGAATTTCTACAGGTTAATGTTACAGAGCTGTAAAGTCTGTGTTTTTGTCAGTAGTGGGTTGTTAATCAAATATACCATCGCCACAATTATACTTTCAGGAGTTTCAGATGAAGGTCAAGTAGGCTTATTAGAAAAACTCTAGCATCATAGTTATTAAAAAAAGTAATCATCATTTTTTGTCTTTTTTTAAAGTTTGGGATAAATTTTCATTTCAGAAACAAATTCTTTACATGCCTTAATTAAAAAATACATGGAACACTTCACAAAGTTGCGCGTCATCCTTGTACAGGGGCCATGCTAATCTTCTCTTCATCATTCCAATTTTAGTATATGTGCTGCCAAAGCGAACACAGCACTGATATTTTGACATTGTTTGTTACCACAGCAAAGCCTTGCACATTCTGACTGGCACACCACTGGAACAGCCTTAACTCTAGATCTGAAGTTAGATTCCCACTAATATGAATAAGAGTACAGAACGTTAGCAGTGTTGACTTGGACACCTAGGCCACAAAGATCTGTGAAAGTCTCTGGATACTGAACATGCACCTCCATTGTGGGCTTGTCTGTGAAACCAGCCAGTTTGAAGGACCTGACCCTTGCCTTAGATGACTGAGCTCAGGCAGCTTCTCTTTAAGCAAAGGTCCACTGTATTCGGTCTCAGGACTGAGCAGGCAGTCATCTCTCACCTTCGTTCTGGTCTCTGTGCCCCCTGCACATCCTGAATACTCAAGTGGCCCTCAGAACCTCAGGGACTCCTGCCTCCTTCCACTCCCTTCAGGAGTTCACAGGAGCCCCTCATTTCCCTTTTGTTCATTTTCCTGCAGAGCTTTGGGGGGCAAATTTGAAATGTCACAGGGGATAACTCTCCTTGGAAGCCTGAACAATGTGTTCGAGCAGCACTGGTATGATTGTGTTGTGCCTGGCATCTCGGTGAGTGAGCTGAGCTCACTTGCGTTTTGCTGGCAGCTTGGATTGTTGCAGAGATGACTCAGTGTCAGTTTTGACGTCTGTCCAGGCCTTAGGCTTTTCCTTAGCCTTTGTTCTAGAACATTGAGGTGATGGCGGAAATGTTTCTGCAGGTGAAGGAAAACATTATCAGGAATGGCTTTTCACTGGAGTGCTGGTGCCCTGCCTTTCATATAAGGTATGAATAAGCAAACAATTCTGAGGTACTGAGAGGCTAGCAGTCATTTTAAAGAAACAGCACCTTTTCTGCCAAAACCAAAATTTGTGTTCATTATTTTTAAAAAATTGGAATATACAAAAGCGTAATAAAAAGGATGATTCTTCATAGCCCATAGTACAAAGATAACCACTGTTAATACTTTGGCACTTGTTTTCCTTTTAAGTTTTTACAAATAGGTACATTTTTAAATGAATTGGAATGATAACAATAACAAATCTTTATTGAAACTTTTTCTGTGCCGGAAAGTCTTTCAGCACTTGCACTATTCCTCACAACAACTCTTTGAAGAACTTATCTTCATTTTATAGAAGAGGAAACTAAGACACAGAGAGGCTAAGTCATTTTTCTAAGGCCACACAGCTCATAAGAGTGGTGCCAGGATGGAAACCAAAGTAGTCTGTCTGCAGGACCATTCCATGATACTATCCCACAGAAGAGCCATAGTTCTTGGAATTGGATTACATTTCATGGAATTTCGCAGTGTTAGCTCTGAGTTGTCTGGTTTTGTCTCCTTTAGTCCATAGATTGGGAAATCTAAATCCACAGGTGTTATTTGATTTGCTAAGAACACAGTGGCTGGTAAATGACAGTGTCAAAACTGGAATACATGTCTCCTGATCCAGAGTCCATATACATACTGACTCAGGGATCCATGAACCTTTGTCCTCCTCCCTGTGTCCCAGCCCTGAAAAAGCTGCTCTTGTACAGTTGACCTCAGTGTCAAAGTCTAGATTAAAGGGAGAACAGAAGACTCTCACGGCTTTCTTCCCAGCACATATGTGAAATTTCAGTTTGTGTTTGGGGAGTGCATAGGCATCTAATGATGATGTGTTAGCTGGCTCTTAGTTATCCCGCAGAGCTAGGGCTCTGAAAGGCTGAAAGGTGTGGCCTAGCATAGGTCCAACTTTTTACCTTCATCAAACTGAGATTTGCTGCTGAGCAGTAGGAGTGATTGATTTGAGCTTTAAATGCTGTAGCTTTCCTCTGACCTGGACTCTCAGGACCTGGACTCCTGAGGACATGCCAAGCATTGTTATAACTTTAAAGTGAACCAAAAGTCAGCCAGCCCTCTGTGTATAAACATTCCTGTGTACACAAGGCTCTCCTGGCCCAGAAGTCTGTAAGGGAGTGAGGCCATAGTGTTAAGACACCAGAGATGGGTGGACAGCTGCACTGGAGTTGAGAATTAAATGAGGAAGAACCACTTGCTGCTGTGGTTGATAAGGTAAGGTATAAAATATTCTGTATCTTCAAATCTGGTGGTGGACTTCTCAATAGAGACTACTAAGCTGGTTGTTTGAGGTTTTTTTAATAACTTAATCTGATCTTATGTGAGCTCCAGGAGGGTAAGAATAAGTTCTTATGAATCTCACAGTGTAGAGTGAAAAAAGACGAGATGAATTCAAGATAGTCAAAACTAACATATGTTGTTAGAAGTCAGGTTTGTGGTTATCCCAGAATGAGGGATGACAAAGTTGTGATTAAAGGGGGCACGAGGGGAGTTTCTGTTCTGTTTTTTTAACTGGCTTCTAATAACACAATGTGTTCAGTTTGTGAAAATTTATCAAGTTTTATACTTATTAAATGTGCTCTTTTCTGAATATAAATTATACTTCAATTAAATTTTAAAAGTCCCTGTTGATGTTTGTGTAAATTGTTGCACAGTGATACTCTGAAAATCTCCATTTAGTTGAATCAATTTGAAATGATGTAGGATTTATTACCTAGGTATTGGACAAAACATCTCTATCTGGAATCGTCAGGCCTCTTATGGGCAGATCTTCCAAGGTTATTTTTTGATGCTATTAAAATGTATCTTAAGTGACTTCAGAGTAAACTCTCTTGAATGATGAAGAATGATGTCACTTTGGCTCAGCCATCATTAATTGACAACCTCCTGTGAATAAGGGACAGTGCTAAGGCAGGCTGGCTAGAGTTATGGCACCATCTCTCCCCTGAAGGAGCCTGCGCTCTGGTGGTTAAACCCCATGCATAAGTCATAACTGAGGAGTAGGGTGGTGCCACAGAAGCAGCATGGAGGATCACAGAAAGGAAAAGCAGCTTTGCAATGAGACCAGGAAAAACTTCATGGAAGAAGTAGCAATTGAAATGAATCTTAAAGCATATGTAGGAATTCAGTTAGCAGAGGTCGATGGGTGGCAGCGTGCATTGTGACTATTAGACATTTGCGGAAATGCATGGAAAATTCACATACATTCTGGAAACTTTGGGTTACATGGTTCATTTAAGATGACTGGTATCCATTAGGTGCAAGGTGAGGCCTGAAAGGTAAGATAGGGCCTTACAGTGACCAGGTTGTATTATTTAATTGAGAGGCATTAGAGAGCCAAAGAAAGTTCCTGCGAAGTAGAAGAGCATTATTAGATTAGATAGCTCCAGTGAAATCAACTTTCTAGCCTCATGATTATACTGTTACCTTGTCTGCCCAAAATAATGATTTCCTAGGTTTTAGTGCATTCTATGTTACCGTAATTTGAGCCCATTCCTTTTTGGGTCCACTGGTGAGCCATAGAGACATAGCTTCCTTGAGCTTTCTGTGGTCATCTGTCTAGGACGTGAGAATGATGATGATTATATGCCTTCTTTAACCCCTACACCTATCTTTCCCTTTTAACCAGATGAAGTCACAATTCCTTTATCCTTTTTTCATACATTATGTTTTCTAGACTCATAGTGATTTGGTATTTATTTCCTTCCAGCCTTTCCTATGTGATCTTCTTCTGCCAGATTAACAACTACTGTCTCTTATTCATGGAAAACTGTGTGTGGAAAGAGAGGGGCCAAGAAATAATGTTAACAAATTTTTGTAAGTTGTGAAGGGAGCCTGACCCACCAACCTGGGATTGTGTCCCACTGTGTCCTGGGCTCCCTTCTCTGGGAAAAAGCAGTGGGTAGGATTTTTTTCATATGGCAAAAGTGTTAATAATACTGATTTTTGGAAATGATCCACATCCAAGTCTGGGTCACTTAGGCAGTTAAGTCTGTTAAGCAATTATCTTATTAATTGTTTGCTCTGTCAGATACTGTCCCCTGGGAAAAAATAAAAGTAATGTGCTGAATATTGTCCTATCTCACATTAGAATTCTGTTGAGACTCTATACCAGGGCATTACTCTAATCAAAGAATTGTTAACTTGACAAGTAAAATGCTTCATTTTAGATTTGATGAATTTTTGTTTAGAAATTGTATTCAAACTCTGTTACAAAGACCTGTTTTTAGTCTTCTGGGGAAACTATTAGTAGGGTGTCCTGAGAGCAAAAAGGACCTGAGTTAGGGTGATTTGATTCAAATCCTGACTCCTTTAAATCTCAGTTTCTACCTGTCCTATGGATTTAACACAGACTTTGTCTGGCGTGGTAGTGAGCATCAAACAAGACCACCCTTTGAACACCCACAGTGCCTGGCACACAGGCTGCATTTATTTGCCTTCCCTTTCAGAGCACAGACTAATGCTGCTGCCCCACCCCCTGCGCCAAGATGCTCAGGGATGCTCTACAGCTCTTTTCCCCCAGTGGCCCTTCAGTGAGAAAGCTGAGTACTAAGGACTCAAATGTCCTTAGTATTATTACTGGTTTTTTGAAAAATCACTTTGGTTATGGTTTATGGTTGTTTGTTTTCACATCTAAATACTATTGTCATATTACTCAACTATTAAATTTAATCTTGTACCATTATTCACGACATCTGTTTAATGATTCCATTAAGAAAATTATTTATTGTATTAATGAGTATACCCACTAGAACTTTCTTTTTTTTTTTTTTCCATTCTTCTTCTATTAAATGATGAGTTTTGAATTGGATGCATTTCTCACAGTGGTGAAGTTCACTGAAAATGGGGCATGGAAGCCATCCCACTTATCTGAGCACTCTGGGAAATCAGGACTGACTGGTAACCTAATTCGATTATGCACTTCTTCCTTGGCGAGCAGCAGTTACTGTCTAATCAGATAGAAAATTGGATACCTTGGGAGATCTGAAATCTCACAGTAGACATGGATGCATGGAGTTGTACTGTCCTATATTCACCTGAAGGATGTAGGGAGTTTTTTGAAAATTTGACTTAAAGTATGTCTGTTGTGTGCACATAGCCTATTAGTGATCACTATCTCTTTGACTAAAAATCTTAAAGTGCCTTTTTTTCTCTGTCTCTTTCAGGTAGAACGTCATGACATGAATACCCTAAGCCTGCCTGTGAACATCCGCCGAGGGGGGTCAGACACCAACCTCAACTTTGATGTACCAGATGGCATCCTGGACTTCCACAAGGTTAAACTCAATGCGGACGGCCTGAAACAAAAAATTCTAAAAGTAACAGAGCAGATAAAAATCGAGCAAACATCCCGCGATGGGAATGTTGCAGAATATCTGAAACTAGTCAACAGCGCAGACAAGCAGCAGGCTGGCCGTATCAAACAGGTCTTTGAGAAGAAGAATCAGAAATCAGCTCACTCCATTGCCCAGCTACAGAAGAAGTTAGAACAGTATCACAGAAAGCTCAGGGAGATCGAACAGAATGGAGCCTCCAAAAGCTCAAAGGACCTTTCCAAGGACAACCTGAAGGACATCCAGCACTCTCTGAAAGATGCCCATGCCAAGTCTCGAACTGCTCCCCACAGCCTTGAGAGCAGCAAATCGGGCATGCCAGGGGTCTCCCTTACTCCACCAGTGTTTGTCTTCAGTAAGTCCAGAGAGTTTGCCAACTTGATCCGGAATAAGTTTGGCAGTGCAGACAACATTGCTCACTTAAAAAATTCCTTGGAGGAGTTTAGGCCCGAGGCTAGTGCCAGGGCCTATGGGGGCAGCGCAACCATTGTGAACAAACCCAAGTACGGCAGCGATGATGAATGTTCAAGTGGCACATCGGGCTCTGCCGAAAGTAATGGCAACCAGTCATTTGGGGCCAGTGGAGCTGGCATGCTGGACAGCCAGGGAAAGCTCACCGTGATCCTGGAGGAACTGAGGGAGATCAAGGATACCCAGGCACAGCTGGCCGAGGACATCGAGGCGCTGAAGGTGCAGTTTAAGAGAGAATATGGTTTTATTTCTCAGACCCTGCAAGAGGAGAGATACAGGTATTTCAGACGATTCTCTTAAAATTCTTTTGGAAGCATGAGTTACTGACCTCATCAAGAATGCTTGAAAGTGTTATGCTGATGGTTGTGTTTTTCATAAAGAGGAATATGGGTCAAAAGGCATTTAGGTATCAATAGTGCTTTCTATCCTTCATAATTCTAAGCTTTATAATTTGTGACTTATAGCTTGACTCTTAGAAAAAGACATTATATTTGTGGGTTTGTTAAAATATAACTACGTAGTTAGTCTGTGATATTAAGCTGCTGATTCAGTACTTCCCTTGGGAAGTTTCATTAACTAGTTCATAGATATGCATTTGATTTTCCTCCATAACAACTATCAAGTGAAAAACTAATTCATTGTCCAACAAGATTGATTTTATTTGGTACATCAATCTTAAAGTCTTTATATAGCATATATGTTTTATGTACTACATTTTGCTCATTAAACTTTTTACCCTAAATGAAGTATTCAAAAGAAATTTGAAGATTAAAATATAAATTTAAATCTTGTGGATTATATTAGCTAATTTTGAGTCAGCTGCTTTGTAAGCTGGCTTTTACATGCTTATAGTTTATTAATAAAAAGGGTGTATGCCCAAATATGATGTGATTTCCCAGCATTTTCTCAATAAAAATATCCTCTAAAAGTTTTTTGGTCAAAATGAATATGTTACTTATGAAGAATATAGATTAAAAAAGTGAATACTTATCACATATTGTAATATTTACATATTGTTTTATATCTGATACATAGTTTTACATATGTATTAATTTAGGAATGTGGCTTTTTTCAGATCATATTTTATAAAATAGGTTTTTAAACTTTCTGCATACATACTTGACTTTTGTTACTTCATCACACAATAATTATTTCTGAGTCATAGCTTTTCCAGAGAATATTAACCTTAATTCCATCTGAACCGTTTGAGATACAGTACTCTTTGGATCCCAATTTTATCCCAAGTGACAAATATCCATTTACATAAATTTAGGCAAGTTTTTGTTCTCATTTGTCATATAGTAATATTTATGATCTTAATGATTTAGCCACTGGCTATATTCCTTACTTTAAGAGATCTTAAAATGCGTGTTTATAACACCAGCATTGGTACCTATGAGAATGAAATTCAATCTGTATTGGGTTTTCTTGGTCTCATTTCATAAAAATTATTTTTATCAAGTACCCTATATAAGCATCTAAAACTGGCATTGGTCGAAGTCATTTTAGACTAATGCATCTTCCCCAAATAGTGCTTCCTATTTCAAAATACATATTATGTTTATATAAATATAAGACAAATCCCTCTTCTCAGAGAATAAGGGCTAGGAATGGGAATCTTTGTGCCTGTTACTTTAGGTTTGGACTTTTGGAAATGCAACAGTATATACACTATAATTTCTAATGAGTTTAATTTGTTATTGGCACTTTAGTTCCAAGATCTGAAACATGTATCAGAATCCATGTGTGCACTGCAAAATAGTGGATGGAACTGGCTCCAGTGCCGTAATCCTTACAGGTACTCTGGCGCGTGAGAGCCAAGCCTGTGAACCAGTAGGTACTGTAGGGTCAGAGGAGGGAGAAGCACCAGAACGCCAGGGGGTCCTCACCTTCAACAGTTTCCAATACAGCTTGGTAGCCCAACAGCCATGGTGAATGCATTAGTGACAAGGTCTGCCCTGTCACCGTAGCCAGCCAAGGTGCTGATCTGATGTGGTAGAAAAGCCAGATTTGCTTTGTAGGAAAACTCAGCAGTGAGGACAGAGTTAGGACTGCAGAGGCTGGTCTTTTCTGGAACTGGAATTTAGTGTTGTTCAAAAAGTGTGTTCCCTACGGGTAGACTTTTCTTTTGGAAACATAGTCTGCCGGGAAATCAAAACAAGACTAGGGGCACTGGTGGTAGTGAGGTATAAAGGATGTCATTCCAGAATGTGCTGTAGGACACCTTTGGAATGTCATGCTCATCTCTTTACAAAGGTACGAGCGACTGGAAGACCAGCTCCATGACCTGACGGACCTGCATCAGCATGAGACAGCCAATCTGAAACAGGAGCTGGCCAGCATCGAGGAGAAGGTGGCCTACCAGGCCTACGAGCGCTCGCGGGATATCCAGGTGCCTTTTCTCTCATCATTACACATACGTGCTCTTCCCAGCCATTAATTCATTTAACAAACCAGGTGCTTTACTCCTGAGCTCTGAAAGATTTCTGGCACATGGAGCAAACATTTCTTCTCCACTTCATTAACCCCATATTCTGTTTACTTTCTGCCTAAATTAGTTAACAAATATGTATTACCTACCCCAAGCCCATCATCTATACCCTACTCTTCCCCGCTACAACAAAAATTACTCAGAATTTTAAAACATAAGACAAACCTCACTTTTATAATTGGAAGATTATACCCCTTAACCACCTTCACCCATTTTGCTTCCCACCACCACCTCTGGCAACCACCAATCTGTTTCCTGTTTCTGTGAGTTCAGTTTTTTCAGATTGCACATATAAATGAAAACATGCAGTACTTGTCTTTCTGTGTCTGATTTACTTCACTTAACATGATGCCCTCAAGGTCTATCCGTGTCGTTGGAAATAGCAGGATTTCCTTCCTTCTCCTGGCTGTATAGTATTCCATTGTAGATAGATACCATATTTTCTTTATTTATCCATCAGGAGATGCTTAGGTTGTTTCCATGTCTTGGCTATTTTAAATAGTGCTGCAGTGAACATGCGATACAGGTATCTCTTCTATAGATACTAATTTCATTTCCTTGAGGTATATTCCCAGAAGTAGAATAACTACATCATATAATTTTAATTTTTTAAGGAACTGCTGTACTGTTTCCCATAGTTACTGCATCAGCTTGGACTAATGCTCAGTTTCATTTTTACAAATGTTCTTTGTAGCCAGCTATTATTTTCTCCAGACCCACTTAACAAGGGAGAAAACTGAAACATAGAGATTTCTCCCACAGCATGTGACCTGCAGTTCCAACTGCCTGTGCTTTGTTCCACTCTGTGTCAAGGGCTGAGCCTGTGCTAATCCTACATACGTACTTTGACAGTTCTGGGAGCCAGGGCATCAGACCGAGCTGGCAGGAAATACTTGCCTGAGGACTGTGGTGCAGAAGACACTTAAGGATGTCTTCTCCTGCTCTGGTTTAGGAGATAGCTTCACCACCTACTGCCTTTACAATTTTGAACCCATTTAAATTTAAATTTAAGTGTTGCCAGGTAAGAAATGCAGTCAGTTTTATTAGATTATTCTGTCTTAGAGCATGCCTGAGATACCACTGGATTATGTCTGAATATACGGTTTTCTTAGGGGATAGTTTGGGTTAATATTTTTCTTCCTTGTTTAAAAAGGAGACAAACTTTAGGGATGAACAGATGAGATAAAGGGAGGGACTTCACATCGGGAGTCTGAAAATTCAGAAGAGTTAGTTTCAACATTTTTGGGTGTCATCTCTAGTTAAGATGTGCAAAGAGGGCATCTGTGTGACTGGAGGGTCCTTCATGTTATGATAGTTAGAAGCCTAGCTCTCTTATTTACTGTGTGACCCTGAACAAGTCAGCTCTCTGTGCCTCAGTTTCCTCATCTATAAAACGGAAATATTAGTAAGCTACCTCTGAGGATTGTGGAGAAGATTAAATGGGATAATAAGATTAAGTTCTTAAATCTTTGCTTGACACATAAGCAGGCAAAAAATGAATTCTAGCCATTCTTATGTTGGAAAGTAGCTGTGTTTCTCAGGACTTTTAGTAATTGGGCCTGCTCCACTTTGCCCTTATTTTTTGTTTCTTTTTTTCTCATAGGCAGGGTTCTATACAAGGGGACGGGCTCATATAGATGAAGGGATACAAGAGTTTGTTGTTTTAAGCAAATGAGTTTTCAGGTTTTTTTTTTTTTTAACCCTGAATTCCCAATTAAAATCCTTTTCTCTGTCCCTATCCCCTTATCCCCAATAAGTCAAATACTGGACCCAAGGAAGTACTAAAGATTATGGGGCTGAGTATCTCCTAGAAGGTGCTATGACTAAAATTTCTTACAATTCATTGCTTAATTTTCTTGGATTTTTCTTTTGATAACAATTTGACAGCAATTCTAAGGCAGTTCTAGGATCAGTCTAGTTGTATATGTAATTCATCTACCCAATCAAAGATAAATGAATTTGCCTAAAATGTTGATCTTTTGTCTTGTTCTGTCACCTTTCCTATGCCATGTCTAAAATGAAGGGAACTTCAGGCCCAAGTGTTTGCAAAGAATGCACAATTTCCGGGCACTTGCCTGTCATTGTAGAAAGCCAGCACTTTTTAGAATGTGAAGACCTGAAGAAGTTTTACCTTTTTTGTTGGTAGCCTGTGTTACTATAGTAACTATAGTAACAGCAAACCCCATTCTTCAGCCAAGTGAGAATATGCAGCAGAAGAAAAGCAAATCATGGTGGAGCCCATTATGCTGTTTAAAACCTGAAAAGATGACTCTATTTTAATTGAGCAAACACATATTGGTGAATGAGTTTGACAGTAAGCTGGTGAACTAAAAAGAGCTCATTGTAGTGCTTCTTCTTAGCTCCTTTTCTCCTTAGAGACAAAAGGTTTTTCTCAAGCCTCATGATCCACAGATGAAAAGAGGAAGAAGCGAGAAGATAGACATTTCAGACACAGTACACTGCATTTGCAGAGGCCCCAAATATGCTCGTTTTAGAACTATAAAAGGTCAGTATGGCCAGAACACATGAAATGAGGCAGAAGAGAGTGGCTGGGCCTGAGCCATGTTAAAGATTTAAAGGGTTTTGCAAAAATGAGTGACATCAAATCCGCATCTTTCAAAGGTCACTTGGGCTGCTGTGTGGAAAATAGTTTCGTGGGGTTTAGGATCAAGAGGGCATGTAGAGAAATTAGTGTAAAGTTGTTGTGGGCAAGAGATCCTGGTGACTTAGGTGACTGTGGGAGGGAAGAGAAATGGCCCAATTGAGGTAGATACTGGATGTTGCATCGCTGAGACTGGGTGTTAGAACTGATGGCAGGGGTGTCAAGGAATGCCTCCACAGCTTCTGGTTTGAGGAAGAGAGCAGATCAGGTTTCGTTTTCTGAGAAAGGGAACACTGGAAGGGGAGCAGGGTTGATGGCAGGTATGGGAGAAGGTGCAGTACATGCCACATATGGACATGTTACATTTGAGACGCTTTTAAGAATCTCTAGTGAAGATGTCAGGGACGCATGCAGATATGTGAATCAATCTCAGAAGAGACAGCTGGGTGTATACTTGGAGTCATCTGTGTCTTAGTCATTGAAATCTTGGAAAGAACAAGATCTAGAAAGAATGCGTAGCCTTGGATAGTGTCCTGAGTTACGTAGCATTCGAAGAGCAGGCACAAGCAGAGTAGCCCCGCAGTCAGTCCTGCCTCCACTGTTCTCCCTCCGTTCTCCAGTCAGCCTGTAAATGGGTGTACACAGACTCTGAGCAGTGAAATAAGGACTCACAATTGGAGGTACCACCTACTCGATGGCTAGACAGTTGTCCCAAAATAGAACCACACCCTTCCTCAGGTTTGTCCCTCATGGTGCCAACAGATGCCAATATTTCATGTACTTTATGTCATATGCAGGTAAAGTCAAAATATATGACCATAATTTCTCATTTATGGCATTTTATGATTGTGTACACATGTTCATTCTATCCATGAATAACAGGATAAAATGGCCCCCGGGATTTCTGTTTTACTTCTTAGTCCATCGTTGTCCTCACTGTCAGGTTGGCTTTGTGAAGCTGCCTTGGCATCAGGCATTCTGAGCCACGGCGGCTTCCATGCACATCCGGGCAGGTGCGCACATTCTACCCGTGATCTCGCAGCATTTGATCCTCCCTCTTCCTTTTGCCCACAGGAAGCTTTGGAATCCTGCCAGACGCGCATTGCTAAGCTGGAGCTCCACCAGCAAGAGCAGCAGGCTCTGCAGACAGACACGGTGAATGCCAAAGTGCTCCTAGGGAAGTGTATCAACGTGGTCCTGGCCTTCATGACTGTCATCTTGGTGTGTGTGTCCACCATCGCGAAGTTCGTCTCACCCATGATGAAGAGCCGCTTCCACATTCTCGGCACTTTCTTTGCTGTGACTCTTCTTGCAATATTTTGTAAAAACTGGGACCATATTCTGTGTGCCATAGAAAGGATAATAATACCCAGATGAAGCTACCAGTTCCTTTCTTCAAGTTTTTTCAAGTTTTTATTTAAATTAAAAAAAAATCTGTGCATATTACCAAATTTTAAAATGAACAGTTGTGCCAACTGAAGATTACACAGAGGACTGGGACTGTGCATTGTAAATAACTATAATTCTCTTAACTCGGTAGCAGATGCCAGCTCAGGCCTATTTACCTTGTTAACGTGACTGTTCCCAATCCCTCCCCACATTGCTCGTGGCCTTAATCAGACCAGATCTCTGTCTACCTGACTCGCCCAGCATGGCAGGTCTCTGGTTATTGAGCACTTGGCACAGAAGAAAAGAGAATTTAAATCTCTTTCTCTCTCAAGTCTCTCAAACTGAATCCACTATTGTTAGTGGTGGTGTTTTCCCTGAGTCCTGTAAGCAGCAAGGACATGGCACGACTCCAGCAAGGGAAGAGGCCCGTGAGTCGTCCGTGTTGAACACTTGTGGCCTGTGGAAGTATAGCAAGTCCCATGTAATCCATCCCACTGCTCCACACTTGACCATAGGTCTCATATGAGCTGAGTGGTCAGTTGTGTGTAACACTCTGTAACATGGATATCGTACATACCTGTTTATCCAAAGTCTAACTTACTTGTTCTGTTGCACTTTAAATAAGACATGAGGATGTGTGAATGGGGCATTTGCTGTCTTATACCTAGGAAGCCGTACACCTGATTTCATCTTAACTGGCTACTGAATGCTGAGCCTTCAAAGCATCTAGAAAGGCTTCCAAATCCCTCATCAAACTGTGGCTTTAACATTACTTTGGGGTCCTGTAAACCCTACTCCAAAGGTTTGTGTTTCAGCAAATCCTGGTTGTGATAAACCTCCTTTGAGGGTATGATTCACTGTGTTCCCAGGTCTGTGGGGGATTGTGAGGCTTACTCAGTAAATGAAAACACAGGATGCTCTTGTTGCTGGGTTTTTTTTTCCCCCCTTTAAGAAGGACAACGGAATCATAGTTTATAAAGCTAAAATGTGTTAAGATAGGAACACTGGAAGTGGAAGGAAGATATGACGCATGGTCTAATTGGATCAGTGGGAGCAGTTCACCTGGGTGAAGATTGAGAGGGTCCTCAGGACCCTGAAAGACCAGTAAGAATAAAATAAATTGGATCCAGTGTCTGAGCCAAAGTTGCGTCTGTCTCTTAGGATCTCACCAAAAATAAGTTCTAAGGTAACAGTGACCACATTTCACTCAGGTAAAGCATTCAGGAGTTAACATCTTTGGCCTGTTTTGAGGACGCTGGTCACTATTTTCAGCCCAGATGATACTTTCCTTTAAATCTGTTCCTCTATACATAAAAGGAAAACACAGAAGAATTTAATGTAAACTTCTGTCTATCCCCTCCTACCACCATCCACTTCGTTATCTGAAAGTGTAAAGATGCATATTAGTGTACATTTTCTTCCAGAAAACATCAGATCACCTAGACTTAAATTAAGTGCAATATTCACAAATAGCTGCTCTTAGGGAAATCTCCTGAAGCAATGTGACAGTGTGCCATAGGAATAGGGTAGTTGAACATTTGGTGTTTAGTATATGTGAGACTCCTACAGCTCAAGTTTAAGTTCAGTGGTTTTAATAATTCACAAACTTAGACAACTGTCACCATTATTTAATTCCAGACTTGAGCTTTTTAAAACAGTAAGCATTTCATGAAATTGTTGGCTTAAAAGTATTTTGTATTCAAGGAAGAGGGAATTACTAGTTCCACCCTCATCTCAAGACCATGTCCCTTTTCACTGTCAGACTCTCCCTTCGTCTCCCAAGTCAGCTTTGAATACACTGTGATCCATCAAATTCTGGAGACAGAAGCGGGTTCCAGACCGAGGGATGAGAGACAAGAGGAAGAATGGAACACTTTTTTTTGCTTTTCTGTTTTAATGGCCAGCACCCTCTTTTATCTGTGGGTATCAATCTCCATGTGGACTGAGGGCTGGGGGTAACTTATACCCTTGCATCAAGCTGGGTCCTGGGTGGGCTCCTCTTGAGTTTTGTGAATCTTTTCTGAGGCACTTTGGACATGCCAGGAGTTGGGCTGAGTGTAGAGAGACCGGGTGAGATCGCCAGCCCTGGAAGTAAGGGCCCTAGGAGGAACCAGGGATACGTGGGCCTGCTCCCCATGCCACCACATTTCACTCCATGGCTGAGCCTAGCAAGTTTGCTTTGATGCTTCCCAGACCTGCCATCACTGTGTGTCTGCCTCAGTGAGAGAAGTGGAGAAGGAAATGGAAAGCAGCACATTCCACCCCCTCAAGTCTGGAGCATTTAACAAGCTGCTAGAAACTGGCTCTACTCTGAAATATTGGAGGGTCTAAATCATCGCACCTGATTATGAATTCTTTTTACAGAATTCATACTTCCAGTAATTCTCATTAGACATCAGCTTGTTTTCACTCGGATGTGCTCATCCTACACAGCATATTTATTTTAGAGTCTTGTTGAAAATTCATGAAGTTTTTTAATAAGACGATACACTCCTAGGAGACTTTACTCTGTAGTTTGTAATTCTCTTCTTAAGGAATAAATCCTCCCACTGCTTGTTTTTTTCGTTGCATAAAGAGATTAAATAAAAATTTTATAAGTGTACAATTTAAAATAGTGACCTAGCTATGACATATTCTGGAATTGGATATTCAATTTACATTCAAGTGAACTAATCCCTCTTCCCCACCTCACGTTGGTAGTAAACAGCTTGTTATACTGAAGAGGAAAACCAATTGTGGGGAGCATAAGCACCTGCTCATTCAGTGAACTTAGTGATTTTAGATGCTGGACTTTTTTATTCTAGCACTGGATTTCTGGATGGCATTATTTTTCTGATCACCAGGATAACGATAGTTTGCTGAGGACAAAACAAGAACCTAAATATACTTCCTCGTGGGTTTTGAATTGGTTATTTCAGCTTATATTTTGAGTGTGATTAAGCCAAAACAAAATATACATACTCCCAAAAATATAATTAATACAAACCCAAAATGAATCAGTAAATAAAAGTGCTCCCTTACTGATATGGAGCAGTGAAAATAGGATCAGTCCCAAGTTTCTAGGTGTACCATTAGTAGTTTTATTTACATGATCGTTGTGCTCTCTTGATTGACTAAAATCTACTGAAACTTCTCCTCTTTTCAGCCCATAATAGTTATCCCTGTCAGTTACCATCCATGTGATTTTAGCCCTTCTGCTTTGTCATTCTTGTTTTTGTTGAACTGTTGTCCCGCTGTGTATATTCATTGCCCTGCCATTCCTCTGGCATATCAAGTTTAATTATGGGTTCAGAAATAGTGACAGCCACTAGCTACCATCAGGCAACTAATTACTTTTGTCCCTTTTGTTTGGATTTTAAATACCAAATTGTTTTGCATTGAATGGGAATGTTTGTTTTTTTGTATTGAATCCAAATACAATTGTATTGGTTTGGAAAAACTTTTAAATATATTTATTAATTTGAACATAGATGATTGAATAATTGTGCATATTTCTACAATTTTGTGGAACCGGTGGTAGGACAAAACATTATTTAAAATTCAGGACTTTACCTGGAGAGAGGGATTTCAAGAAGTTTAGCATGTGCTAAGGAAAGAGTTGGCCTAAAAAGATAAGTCACTGAAAACAATGAGATTGGCCTGTTTACTTCAGAGGTAGTTAAGAAGCTAAAATAATTTAAAAGTACAGTTAAGCGTTTGATAACCCATGAGACAGCAGAACTAACCTATAATTTTTTAAAGTCAGTACAATTCCGTTTATAAGAAGCTGGAAAGTAATGTACCTGGATTGTTTTAGGAATAATTTATGTGTTGCAATTTTAATTTATGTATTTAAAGCATGTCTTGCTATGTTTGTCCTATGAGAAATGTTTTAAGAAAATGTGCTGTTTAAGATACATTTAGGCAGTAGTTAGTGGCTCTGAAAGTAAAAACAAAATGTTTATTGTGAAATCTATTGCAGAATTTCCATTTTGTGGGATACTGTATAGTTTCATGTCAGCCTAAAATTTTAAATTATATGTAGATCTTCATTCAAAGCAGGTGCCATTATTTTTTTAAATAAAAAAAGTTGATGTTAGCTTTGATGTTAAATAAAGAGCTGGATTTCATAAATTTTCACATTTGTCAGAGTTGATTTCAATAGCAGACTGTGTGTGTGTAATCAATTTTTTAATAGATTTTATTTTTTAGAGCAGTTTTAAGTTCACAGCCAACTTGATTGGAAGGTACAGAGATTTCCTACATACCCCCATCTTCACACATGCATAGCCTCTCCTACTATAAACATCCCCCCAGAGGGTATACTTGTTACCATAATGAATCTTCATTATCGTCCAAAGTTTATAGTTTACATTAGCGTTCACTCTTGTGCATTCTATGGCTTTGGGCAAATGTATCCACCATTTTAGTATCATACAGAATAGTCTTACACCTAAAAATCCTTTGTGCTCTCGCCTATTCACCTTTCCCCCACTCCAATCAATTTTAGACTAATATGAAGTCTATTTCATAACAGGTTGTCAGTGTGTGATGTGCAGCCCATTATTCAATCCCTAGTGAGGAGGGAGTTTCTAATAGGTATGAACATGAGATGTAGAAATTGATTCAGCATAGAAGGACCATGGTGATGTCAAACAGCACCTTTTTGGGTTTTCATAGATGTGGGATGACAGCCAATATTCTTTGAGCAGTTAGTATATACAATGCTTTGTGCCAAATGCCTTGCATGCACTATCCAATGTGATTGTTCCAACACTTAATAAGATAGGCACTATTATCCCTGCTTAACAAATGAGGAAGCTGAGGTTAAAGAGCAGCATCATGCAGCAGGCAATAATGGAGCTGTTTATTCTCCCCCAAGCTTGTGTGACTACAGCCTACCCTGGGGACCACTACCTTGTACCGCAATGGAAAGGTGACCAGCTTCTAGCCACTCCAGAGCTCTCAGTGCCTTTGAGACAGATAACTCCTAAAGCCTTAGAAGGGGTCACTTTTTTTTTTTCAATTATAGTTGACATTCAATGTTACATTAGTTTCAGGTGTACAACATACTAATTAGACATTTATATAACTTACAAAGAGATTCCCCCTAACAAGCCTAGGAGCCACCTGTCACCATACATAGTTATTACAATATTACTGACTATATTCCCCATGCTTTACATGTTGTGATTATTTTGTAACTGCCAATATGTACTTCTTAATTCCTTCTTTTCCACTCACCCCCCTCCCTGCAACCTCCCAGAAAGGGGTCACTTTTAACCCTAGGACTGGAACAGTCAATACTGTAGTTGCAAATTATACATTTACACCTTTGCATACTGTGGTAAAGACGGTTACCTGAAGCCTATGTCTTAGGCCTTTGAAGAGAAATGGGCTGAAAGATTTGTGGATAAAGAGAATGGAAAGCTGTTAATTAAAGAAACTTTTACACCCTCCCTGGTTTCCTGAGCATCTCGGGATATGTAATTGGCAGTTGACTTGGCTGAGTATTTATCAGCTTTTTTGCTTAGCTCTGAGACAAAGTCCCTGGTGGCTTCTGCTCTGTGCTCCGTGACATCTGCTACCATCTGTGGTGGCTACCTCTGAAATTTCTCTCCTTGCTGAGCCAGCCAGAATTTCTCCCCTGGCAGGCCTTTAACTTGACTAAAGCAGTTAACAGAACTGATCGTCAGCCATGTTAACAGCTGTTTTGTTGGGAGTTACTCTACTCTGGCCCAGGCATTGGGAATTGGGATTTTTTTTTTTTTTTATGTTCTACTTAAAAATAAGCTATTGAGTGCAGGCATCTCTCGGAGATACTGTGGTTTCAGTTACAGACCGCTGCAATAAAGCAAGTATCACAATAAAGTGAGTCAAAACTTTTTTGCTGGTGGAAAGTCTTGCCTTTAGTTTGTGAAAGCTCTAAATGTGTGATGCACAACAAAATGAAGTGTACTAAAATGAGGTATTCCTGTAGTGTAGAAAGAAAGCAAAGTCATGGCCTGGTCTGTACTAACAGCTAAGGGGCTCCATTTGCCAAAGAAACTCTCGGAGGCCTGGATTCTTCTCTGATTCTTGGACTGTCCATGTCACAAACAGTGGTGCTGATTGAGCCTTTCCCTGGGTGTTTCTGCACCAAAGTGATTTTGATGACAATTCCCTCATGCTACTTCCCTTGCGGTTTCAGCCAAGGCCCTCCAGCTGCAGGGAACAGAGGGCTATAAGACAGACCCTCAAAATTTAGGCCACAGGCAGGACATACACCCTGCACACAAAGCAGCTAAAGCCATCCAGGACCCAACACAAGCCTGGATTCACAGAGTGGTCTTCTCCACGCTTCATGGTTAGCACTGTTACGGGTGACTTCTATGCATATGGTTTTCTCCTGTCGACAAGAAACCATCACCTAAGAGAATCAATGAAAACCATATATGGAGATGGAATGGAAGAGGTCCATTCAGTCATTCAAGGATTTTTTTTTTTTTTTTTCTGACAGGAAAAGCCGGAAAGACATGAGGAGACTGACGGCTAGTGGCTGGCTCTCTTGGTGACCTGGAAAGTGGGCAGCAGTGTGTTGTTGGTCCTCTCAGAGGCAGAGATCCTGACTGGCCAGCTACAATGGGTTTTCCGGACGTTCAGTTCACAGAGCTGGTTCGTGGAGCCCCTGAGAGTACTCGCCTCTCCTAGCCAAGCTGGGGGATGTTTGTCTAGTGTCCTCAGTAGACCTGTCCTACTGGGAAGAGACTAGCTATTCAGCTGGTCAGAGCATTTTATCTCCTTGGCAGCAATTTATATTTGAACGTAAATCAGTATGTTTGCTTTTTTTTTGTCGGGGACAGTCTTATCAGTTGGGTTGGCATGAATCAGTTTCACAGGAGTGGTCACCTAATAAACTGCTGAAGTAGATTCTGAATTATCATATCACGTAGGGGAAGTTTGAAACTTAGGGGACTTTCCCTTCACTTGCAGCCTCATTAACCTGGGGGTAATGTTTAACCTCTCAGAATCTCCCTTTCCTAAACTTAAATACCTGGGGTGGTAAGGTTTAGATAAAGTGCTTGGAACAGGGCCTTCAGTTTATTTAATGTGTTTTCTGTGAACTGACCATGTGTCAGGCACTGATCTAGGCACAGAGATACAAAACAATTGTTCCTCTCCTCATGGGGATTACATTCCAATGGGAGGAGACAGATGATATACAGAAATAGAATATTTGGCAGCCGTGAGGGCCATGTTCCAAACATGTTAGCTAAAATTGAAACACCTAGATATTCTTAGAGGGGAAATGAACATGCTGAGTGCTTTTTCCCAGGTCAATTTCATAGACAGCTGTGTGGGCATGACTGAGTCCAGTCCCTCTAAAGTGGAAGTATTTCTAGGTCAGAGAAACTCAGCACAATGGCTGGAGCACTCGGAAGATCTGGGTGGTTTGTTTGGAAAGAGGATGAGATGCTCCTGGTATTCCTGCCGGATTTGACCTGACATGAATAACATGCTAATGAGCACCTGGGGCTGAGTCAGCAGTGAGTAACTCCTCTGCGGGTGCTGAGCCCTGAGCACACACATGGCCTCCCCGCTGGCTCCTCTGAATCCCTGAAGAGCTTCTCTCAGGTGGCCTCTGCACCCTGATCCCTGACCCTTGCCTGTGTACCCCTGCCCTGTCACAACCTTGGGTCAAGCCAGGTGCTCACCACACCTATGCCCAGGCCTGCAGGCCCACTGATGAGAAGCATTTCCAGGAAGCCTGGGGCCTCTGTGCGTCTTCATGTAGCAAGAGCCAAGGAAAACATTCCCTTCCCCAGTAGCTCTCCCTCCCCTGGAGACTGGGACCCTACTCTTCAGGCTTGAACTCTCTCAACTGCTCCCTGCTCTTCCCCTTCTTCACTCTTCTCCATCCTCTGTTCAAGATGGACCCTCCACCTATGCTCACTTTCTCCCCACCTCACGTCTTCGGAGAGCTTGCTTCTCCCTCAGTCATCAAAGCCTGTGCCATCTATACCGGTTTTTCCGTGGTTCTACTTCAGCCTCTACAACAGTCCACACTGCTTCTGTACTAAACCGATTTTTTTGGATCCTGCCTTTCTTTAACTCTCTACCTCCTTCACTACCTTGTTTCTTAAAGAAATAGTCTCCACTCTCCTCTCACAGGACTTCTTAATCCATTAAAACCAAGTATCAGCCCCCAAAACTCATCTAAAACTTCTCTCATTGAAGTTGCCAATGACCCATTTGCTTACCTGGTACATGCTTTGTGGTCTGTAGCTTTATTTAACTTCCACATCATCTGCCATTGTGATGCTCCCTGCAGTCTGAAGCATTTTGCATCCTTGGGTATTCCTCGCTACCTCTGTTCTGGTCTCCTGCCACCCCTACTCTTCTTTGGCTGCACTATGTCCATTTCATTCCTTTTCTACAGAATCCCCATGATCCAACCATCATCTGTATAACTGTATGTAGCAGTACTTGCCTCTTTTTTCGGCCACAGACTCATATTGCCAATTATTTACCCTTTATGTCTACAGAGATATCCTTAGGGCACCTCAAAATATAAAACCAAGTTCATCAATTAGTTCCTGCATCAAATCTGCTCTCTCTATGCTACCTAATTCCATGGAAGGTACACTCATGCACCCAAACTAGAAACCTCAGTGCCATCCCCTTTGTCACCAGCACCGCCAAGTCATGTCAGTTATACCTTCTAAATGAGCCCTAGCTTGTCCACCTCACTCCATCCCACCTGCCACTACTGTGGCTCAAAGCACCATCATTTGCTCCACGACAGCTGTGACGGCCTCCTGGATGGTCTCCTAGGCTCCAGCTCTGCCTTCACTGACCCATCCCCCATGTGACTTGCAGTGCAATCTTTCTAAAATGCAAATCAGATGATTCTGTTCCATAGTTCACCCTTCGGCAGTTCCCCACTGCCCACAGGATCAAATCTGAATTTTTAAGTGAAGCCAACAATGTCCTTGATGTCCCGGAGCCAACCCCATGGCCCAACCTCATCCTCCACCCTCCTGGCCCATGTTCCTCCCATCCAGTCCTGAACCCACCTTGTCTTTCACACCCTTGGGTGATGTACAGGTGCTTCCTTCCTTCTGCCTGTAATCATATATTTTTCTTCTTCTCATCATTCTTCAAGACTCTCTGCCATGTCAGCACTGTGAAGCCTTGTGAGGAGGTATTTTATGCCTTCTATTCCTCATTTTCAATTTATTTACTTATATCAATATGGAATCATAATTTTCTATTTTATTCAAAGGGTTATGATGTTCTTCTCATTCTGTATTCTATACAGGAGTGCTCCTTTATAATACTTTTATCCATGTGATTGGGAAGGGTTGGTTTTATGTCTGTCTCCTCCAGTAGACAGTGGGTTCCTTGTAGCCCAAGCCACATCCTATTTATCCATTTCTCCTCCTAGGACCTTCCTGAGTGCTAGGCAGGTGAGTGAAGTTCAATAGTTGCAATGAGCAAAGAAGCCATGTTGTGTGGGAATGAAATCTCTAGTGGGGCTACCTTTCTTCCCCACTAGACTGCAAGCACTTAATGGGACCGTATCTCTTTCTTCTTGATCTGCCATTCTTAGACAGTTGGTATTCAATAAATATTATTGAATATGGGTCGAATTTACTCAAACTTTTTACTAGAAAACCCTTCTCCCAATGCTAAGGAATAAAGACACCTAACTAGAACTATGCTGTGCCACTTCTGAATAGTTTTTCTTTAATTTCACTTTCCCTGATACTAACCTTTATCCTGTCCTGCCATTTTCCTCTCACTCTGCACCAGAAGGCAGTCATAAAGCAGGTCTCATAAAACTTTGCTGGGGTCTAAAGTCCACCCTGGCTAAAAATAGAGCACACCTCAGAGCCCAGCCCCAGACTGGCTTTCTTGGTACTTTTCACTTTTATCAAAATGGTGACCACATTTCTGGAATCAAAACAAGGAAACATGAACTTTTAACTGATAAAGAAACCAGTTCCTGTTCATTGACCTCGTCACTTACCAACCCCAGGGTGTGGGTTATATCACTTTGTCCTTACTACAGCCCTGGGAAGAGGCTGTTGTCCTTTTCTCACCTTGCACATGAAGGAACTGAGACTCAGATGTGGTGGGACTGGAACTCAAAACCCTCCCTGTCTGTGTTGGAACCATCAGACCATGATGGGTGCACCATCTGGGGCACAAAGCTGCCTGACAGGTTCTAAAATGGGACAATTTCTGGGATTTAAATCATTTCTGAGGATAGTGGCACAAAAATATTAGAATTTTCAAATTTCTCACTTCTGAATTTTCTAGGATGTTTGGAAGCCATTATTTCATAGTATGGTGGCTAGGTATTATGGTGAGGGGCCTACCCTCCTGAGACCTTTGGCATTTGAGGGCCCTGCAGCCTCCCATTCAGCACTGGGGGATCTAGGACTGCTTCCAGGTCTCATCTATTTACATGTATAGTATATTTATATACCATAGTGCACAAATAAAATAAAGAACATAGTATATAATCATAATACTATAGATTTAGGGACATTTAATTTATATATATAAATAGAATTTTGGGGGTTCCTTTAAATTTTGTAACAATAACAAACTTAGAGAAAAGTTGGATTTCAGTACAAAGAATAATTTTTTCCTGAACCATTGGAGAGTAAGTTGCCAACCTGAGGTCCAATCACCTACGAATACTTTAGTGTGGAATCCTTAAACACAAGAACATTTTTCTACAAAACCACAATACAACCATCAAAATCAGGAAATGAAATAGATCTATTACTGACATCTAATTCTCAGACTACATTCAAGTTTCACCCGTTGTCCCCAAAATGTCCTTTGCAGCGAAAGGATCCCATTCAGAATTACGAGTTGCATTATCTCTTGTTTCGTTCTGTCTGAAACAGTTTCTCCATTGTTCCTACAGACCAGTTATTTTGTATAACATCCCTCTGTTGGGTGTTTTCTTATGAGTAGATTCAGGTTAAATATCTTTTGCAGGCATATTGCAGACGTGACATTGTGTTCTTATTGTGCCCTATCAGATGTGGTTTCAGTGTGTTGCATTTCTGTTGCTTTCACTTTGATCATTAGATCAAGGTGGTGTCTGCCAGGTTCTTTCACTGTAAAGACATTTTCCCCCTTGGTAATTAATAAGTATTTTGTGGGGAGGTACTTTTTGCCTCCTATTCTCCATCAAACTTTCAATTGATTTATTTATACCTGTATGGAATCATAGCTTCCTATTTTATTCAAAGGGTTAGGATTCATGATTGTTACTATTTGTTTTAATAATTTGTTTTAATGATGTTCGCTGTTTGGCCAGCAGGGACTCATTTAAGCTGTCTTTTTGTCCTTTTGACATGTCTTCATCATTCTTGGAGTACCCCTTGATTTTTGGTATAAGATGTCTAGGCTCATCTTGTACTTTTTCTACCCTAGACCTGTAAAGAGCTGTTTTTGCAAGAAGTCTGATTTCTTTTAATGGAAAATAATATTTAAAAGCCGATATCTGGGTTCTAGTTTTGCTCTTTGCTATTGGGGCATCACCAATCCCAGTTCCTCTCAGTGGACAGTGGTGGGGAATACATGTAACCTTTGTGTCTGCATATATGCATATGTATATAATATGTAATATGTGTACATACATATACATGAACTAAATGTTTGTGCTCCCCAAAATAAAAGATAAAGAGGCTGGAATATAAAAGATAAAATGTCAAAGCCAAGTCACTATATGTAGAACTTCCAAAGGGAGAGATTGAGAAACTCCATAAGCTCTTGACCCCCTCACCAATTCGAGAACATAAAAGAATTGAGAGAGGTGAGAGAGGATTCTCAGATTGGTTCTTTCTTCAGCTTTTTCTGAGGTGGCTGAGGTGGGAGTTCTGTTGCCCTAGACTTAGAAAAGGGTTTGAAGAGAGCTTTTACTGGCAAATAGGAGAGCTGGAGGCCTGTGGCTGTCAGAGAGACGAGGGCCGTGTTGGGGTCAGGCGCTAGGACGCTCAGTGTTTCCCATCAGTCGATGTGGGCCACATAAGAGAGATGTTTGCATAGTATGAACTGGATCGAGCCAATGGGTAGGAGTGGGAGGGAATCACAGCAGAAGAAAACTAGAGAGAGGTGGGAGCAGCATCTGTGGGGCCGAAGATGGAGACCCCAGGACAGATGCATTCCCTCCAGTCAAAGGAATCGCAGAGAAGAATGCCCAGAGCTGGGAAGTACGTACAAGAAAGTCAGTTTTTGTATCTGCCAGAACCAAGGAGCCATAGCCCACTTACAGCAGTACCTGTTTAAGAAAGACCCTACCCATGGTTTTAGCATTTACCATCCCACACCCTGACTCTAAGGGATCAAACACAGAGGAAGAGGAGAGGAATGAGGTGGAAAAGAGGGAAGCCAGTCATGTGCCCTTTTTACCTCAGGCTTTGAGCCTGTCACTGACCTGATGGTGGAGAGGTGATCTGATGCAAAATTAGGTTTGTGGTTTTTATTAATTTAGCACCATTTCGATTCTAGAATTGCAACTATGTTTGCTATTGAAGATGACTTTGGAATTTCTTTTACCTAAGAGTGAAGATTAAATTTATGGGCCTGCCAGAGTTATCACCCAGGAGCAAAGAGGTATTATCCCCACTGGAGAGTTTCCAGGGATAATGGGAAGTAGCAATAGAGTTTATTTTTATCACATCTCATGAGCAGTGTGTTCAACATACCAGTTACCAGCAGAATAAAAGTGGCTTAAGCAATAGGGATTTATTTTCTCACCAAAAAAGAAGTTTGGAGGTAAGAGACTATAGGGTTAGTTCATCAGGTCAGTGAAGACCAAGAACCAAACACACCCTCTCCTGCTCTGCTAGCGTCCATGCAGCAACAGTGTCTCCCCTCCTAGCCACAGAATGGCTGCCACAGATCCAGCCATCACCTCTTCACACAAACACAAAAGGAGTTGTAGGCTCTCCTCACTCACTTCTTGCCTTTTAAGGAGAGGAAAATCTCTTCTACAAGGCCCCAGTAAGACCAGCCTTAAAACTACTAGACCAGAATGGGTCATATGATCATACCTCATAATACATTTCCTACAAGAGTAATCTCCACTTCCTTATTTCCTAAGACTCTTCAAACCACTGTAAAGTAGAATAAGTGCCTCCCTCACATAAACTGTTTTGAATAAGGTCATCAATTACCTAACTGCCAAAACCATATATTTCATAGACCTAGTCTTACTCGATATCTAGATTAATTGCCTACGACCATGCTACCTTAATTGTGCCCAATCTCATCTGATCTCGGAAGCTGAGTAGGGTTGGGCCTGCGTTAGTACTTGTATGAGAGACCACCTAGGAATACCAGGTATTATAGGTTTAAACAACAACAAAAACAGAATAGCTTAATCAACACTGCAGACCTCTCTCTCTCTGCATTTTGAAACTCTCTCCTCCCTTGGTGGGGTTCCTTAACATCAGACTCCTGGGTCTCCTTTTACTTCTCCATCACACTATAGCATTCTGTGGCTCCATTATCTCCATTCCACCTTCTTTATACTCACTCTCCATGGTTTCAGCTACCACCTGTGTGACAAATATCTCAATTACAGTTAGTACCTACTTCTTCTCTGAGCTATGGATCCAATTTTAAGTTTCCTATGAAATATCTGTACATAGATGCAGGGCTTGCGAAAGGTAGAAACTCTTCTTTCCCAAATAGGGGGAAACTCACTTGACTGGGGGATTCTTGACTGGCTTCCATCTCATCTAGCCTCTTCGTTCTCAGTGTACCTCTGGAAGGCCTCTCTCAGCTCTACCAACACTTCTACAGGAAACCCACACCATGGCCACATTGTACAGGGATCATGGCCATCTCTTGCACTAAGGCCTAAAATCCACCTTGGGGTGTAGGAGTGGTAGGATTGGAAGCAGGGGCTAGGGAACCTGTCCTGATGCCACAGGTGTTTCTAGCAGCTGCTATTGGTTGCTAGGGGAAGCACCAAGCAGAATCTCTATTGTTCATAGGCAAAGGAAGTATAAAGATGAGATCCAGAGCAGAGAGAGAACAGAAGACCCAGAGGCCAATGGAGACAACAAAGAACTCTGGACACTGGAGAAGCATCACCATTCATACTCAGAAGTGTGGATTGATTTAACCATGATGCTCCATGAAGAGGCATTCTGGTATCTCTACCAATGGTCAAGGCTGGGAGTGAATTAAATTTCCATCACCAAGTACAAAAATCCCTGGGACCAGCAGTTCAGCAGTCATCTAGTTCTTAATAACCAGACCTCCAAAGCCAAGGGTCCCCACCCATTCACTCTACCCCTCCCCAAACTGCCCCTTCAATGTTGTCCTTCTGCCCATAGAATTTTCTAGGCTTCATAATGCATCACTTATTGCGGCTGGTTAGTTATTTCTGAGATATTCGAGTCCTGGTGTTGAAGAACTGCCTTTGAGCAAACAGAGAAATACACTTAATAAACATTCAAATACTACTGGCCGCTGGAGGAAGTATTGTCTTTTGTTCATATAATTTATTTTTTTCTTCAGGGGAGGGTGTTAGCGGAGTGGGCCTTTCCTTCTTCAGACCTTGTCAGCATAATTCCATGCGTGAGTAGACTGTGGTCCCATCCTACTATTACCAAGGCTCAGCTACTTCTGCATCCGAGGAGCCACAAGTTCCCTGGGCACAGACCTCCTCTTTGCTGAGGTTGCAGCAGCCTCTAGGGGTTGCCGTGGTTACTGAGGGCTCTGGACTGCCCAGGATCAGTTTAAAACTAAACTAGAGCTTGCAGTATTTCCTCCAGGCCTGCAAGGAGGCAAAGGTTATTTGATAGCTGCACCTCAGCAATTTCTCCATCCAGTGACCTTGGTCTGGAACTAGTCAGTGACGGTGTAAGGAAAGGAACCAGCTTGAACCTGTGGATGGTCAGCTTGCCAAGACCCACCTCAGAAGTACTACAACTGTTAAGTGTGCACACACACACGTACACACACATACACACGCAGCAACCCGCTCTGAATGGGATGCATGTTAAAGTCATCACTCCTCTTGTTGAAGCCCCCCGAGCTCCAACAATTCTCCCCAGGTGTCAGCCTCCTCATTACACACACACACACACACACACACACGCGCGCGCACCCCGGAGAGCTGTTGCTGAGGGGCAGTTAGCTTTGTCCTGAGTCTGTTAGCCAGGCTGTTTCAGGCTCTAGTTTCATGATTTATCTCAAAATCAAATCCGATCTCGTCAGTCTCAGCTTAAAAGCCTTCTTAGTCTTTCCATTATGGCTGTAATGAAGGTAAGCTCCTAGGTGTGGCGATGAGGCCCTTTCTCCAGATCCGCCCAGCCCTGTCCGCCTCGTCTCTCCTGACACCCATCTCTACATTCTAGTCAGGGAAAAGTCCTTTCAGTGCTTCAAATGCTGAGCTTTCTCTTATTACATAGCTTCTACAACTAGAGGCAGTCCCCTCTGGTCACATGGACACACAAAACAACCAGAAAACAATGAAATGTTAAACCAGAGGTGGCAAACTTGTGGTCTTTGGTCTGAATCTAGCCCTTATATGTGTTTTGTTTGGCAATAACAATTTTAGCCAGCAGGGTTTTTTTTCCAATTATTTTTTATTCTGGTAAAATCTATGCAACACATAAATGTACATGCATTTTATTCTGGTAAAATGAACAGGGCATTATAAGCTTAATATAAAAAGAGATTTTCTATAGCAAGATAGTAATGAACATTCAGCATACATAGGGACAAATTGAAAGAACAATTACTGAAAAGGGGAGGATTCAAAGACCCAAATTCGCAAAAGAGAATGGAGATAAGGCACACGCAGAAGAAAAGGGGCAACTTTATATGTGTAACTATCCTTTATATATTCGTAATGGTAACCACACACCAAAGATTCAGAACGAAAGTATATAACATAAGACAAGAAAGACCAGAGAGAAAACCCACAAAAGCCAACCAAAATAAAGAAAACAGAAAGACAAGGAAGCAATGGAAACACTAAGCTACCAGAAAGCAAAAGCTAAAATAGCTATAAGAAGACTTCAGATTTCAATAATCCCCCTTAATGTAAATGAACTAAACTCACCAATACAAAGGCACAGAGTTGCAGAATGGATCAAAAAACAAAACCCAACCATACGCTGCCTCTAGGAGACACATCTGGGCTCCAAAGACAAATATGGACTCAATGTGAAAGGGTGGGAAATGACATTTCAAGCAAACTACATTTAGAGAAAAGCAGGAGTAGTGGTGCTAAAATCACATGAAATAGACTTTAAAATAAAAAAGGTAAAGAAAGATACAGAGGGACACTTCATAATGATAAAAGGAATCATTCACCAAGAAGACATAATATTTATTAGTATCTATGCTCCCAATTAGGGAATCCCAAAATATATAAAACAATTACTAACAGAACTAAAGGGAGAAACAGACCCAAACATGATTGTAGTAGGGGACCTAACTACTCCACTGTCAGATGTGGACAGATCATCCAAACAGAAAATCAATAAGGAAATAACATTCTTAAATGACACATTAGACCAACTAGACATAATTGACATTTACAGAGCCTTCCATCCCAAAAGAGCTGCTTATACATTTTTCGCTAGTGCACATGGAACATTCTCAAGAATCAACCACATACTGAGACACAGAGATAGCCTCAACAAATATAAGAGGGTTGAAATCATACCAATCATAGCCCCTGATTATAATGCTTTGAAACTAGAGATCAACAGCAAAAAGTAGGAAGAATCACAAATATATGGAGATTAAACAACATGCTACTGAAGAACAACTGGGTCAGAGAAGAAATAAAAGGAGAGATCAAAAGAAACATAGAAAAGAATGATAATGGTAGTATAACATATCAAAACTTTTGGGTAAATAATTTTTGACCAAAAAAAATACAGTGGAGAAAGGAAAGCTTCTTCAATTAATGGTGCTGGGAAAACTGGAAAGCCACCTGCAAAAGAATTAAACTAGATTGTTGTCTATCATCACACACCAAAATTAACTCAAAATGGATTAAAGACCTGAATATAAGACCTGAAACAATGAAATGCATAGAAGAAAACGTAGGAATGAAACTCAAGGACCTTGGACTTAAAGGGGATTTTATGAATTTGCTCTCAAAAGCAAGGGAAGTAAAAGCAAAAATAAATGAATGGGACTACATCAAACTACATCAGCAAATGAAACCATCGACAAGGTAAAGAAACAACCATCCAAATGAGAAAATATATTTGCAAGCAATGCCTCCAATAATGGCCTAATATCCAAAATATACAAAGAATCCATACAACAAAAAACAAAAAATCCAATCAAAAAATGAGCAGAGGACTTGAACAGACACTTCTCCCTGGAGGACATACAAATGTCCAATAAATACATGAAAAGATGCTCAATGTCGCTAGCTATTATAGAAATGCAAATCAAAACCACAATGAGATACCTTCTCACACCTGTTAGAATAGCTATAATCAACAGGACAAATAATAACAAATGTTTGAGATGATGTGAAGAAAAAGGAACCCTCATACACTGCTGGTGGGGCTGCAAATTGGTACAGCCACTATGGAAAACAGTATGGAGGTTCCTCAAAAAACTAAGAACTGATCTACCATATGATCCAGCAATCCCTCTATTGGATATTTACCCCCAAATACTTGAAAACCCATGTCCAAAAAGATATTTGCACACCGATGTTCATGGCAGCATTATTCACACTGGCCAAGACATAGAAGCAACCAAAGTGTCCTATGATAGCTGATTGGCTAAAGAAGCTGTGGTACATATATTAAATGGAATATTACTCAGCCATAAGAAAAAATGAAATACTGCCATTTGCAATAATGTGGATAAACTAGATAGAAAAGTTTGAATATCACATGATATCACTTATATGTGGAATATGAACTTAAAAGCAACAAATGAACAGCATAAACAAACAGAGACTCATGGACATGGATAATGGATTAGTGGTTACCAGAGGGGAAGGGAGAGGTGGGGAGATAAATAAAATGTTTAAAAAATTAAAATAAAAAATAAAGTCTACATTTCCAACTTCTTTTGAAAACTTGGGAAATTGTGGCAGCCGTGGGGCCTGTACTTAACCCCTTTACCAGTTGTCTGGAGCCTGCACACACCAGCTCAACTCGGCCCCTCTCCCCATGGGCTTCTGGACACAAGGATGAGTGCAGGTGTCCTTCTCCTACTGTCACTTTAACCCATAGTACGGCCAAGAAGAGAGAAGAATGCTTCTTGTATCCATCCTCCATCTAAGGTGAGAAAGCTAACAGCAGATAGGAAGACTGAGAGTGAGCCTATTTTTTGTGCTAGCGTCTATTGTTTATGTGTAATTTTGCAAGCGCTGTGCTTCTTACACTTAGCTCATTCACTCATGTAAGTCCTTTTCACGGCCCCTGCAGGAATCTGGGTTTGTGGTCCTTGTGCTAAACTGTGGCGACACTCAACGAGTCAGTTTTCTGAGACAATGGTTTCTGTGCGTCTGGCTAATCAAAGGCACTTTGAGAAAGGAGAATTTTACCTCTGTGGCCTTGAAGGATGGTGCATTAGTTGGCTAGGGTTGCCGTAACAAATACCACACACTGGGGGGCTCAAACAGTTCTGGAGGCTGGAAGGCAGAGATCAAGGTGTCTGCAAGGTTGGTTTCTTCTGAAGCCTTCCTCCCTGGCTTGAAGGTGGACTTCTATCTGTGTCTCCATATCATCTTCCATTTGACGGTGGTGTCCTAATCTCCTCTTTTTGTAAGGACACTAGTTATTATGCATCAGGGCCTATGTGTATGACCTCATTTTAACCTAATTATCTCTTTAAAGACCTATATTTATATACAGTCATATTCTGAGACACCAGGGGTTAGGGCTTCCACATAGGAACTTGGGGAGGACACAATTCAGCCCATAACAGATGGGTAGGGTTAAGAAGGAGAAGAGAAAAGGCACAGTGGGCATGCATTTTTTTTTTCTTCTCAGCCCCTGCGTTAGTTTCCTATGGCTGCTGTAGTAAACTTCCACAAACTTATTAGCTTAAACAACACACATTCAATTTCTTATAGTTCTGAAAGCCCTAAAATCAAGTGTTGGCAGGGCTACAGTCCTTCCATGGGTGATAGGAGAGAAGCTGGCTCCTGGTTTTTTCCAGTTCATGGAGCTGCTGGCATTCCTTGGCTTGTGGTTCCCATTCCTCTGCCTCCATCATCTCCTTCTCTGTCTCTTACTCTCCTGCACCTTTCTTATAAGGACATCGTGATTATATACGGTTTACCCAAATAATTCAGGATAATCTCTCCATTTCAAGATTCTTAGTTGAATCACATTTGCAGAGTCCTTTTGCCAGGTAAAGTAATCTATTCAGAATGCCAGGGATTAGGGCATGAACAGCTCTCAGGCATTGTTCTGTCTACCTCAGCACCCTCCATTCTTTCTTACTCAACCTTAAAGATCTAATTGGGGATCATACATCATAACACTGAAGTAGTTACATGACTCAATCTGAATCCTTTAAAGGATTTCTCCTTGAATGGCAAAACAATGCAACCTGAGGCTGGAGTTGGCCTAGATCAAAACTCCAATAAGGTGTAAGTTTTAGTCGGAGCTAGTGGAGAAGGAAACCAAGACCTGGAGAGAAAGGCAGATGGGGAATCCTGGTGGTGTTACTTTCACTGATTCCAACTGTTCCTGAGGCCAGTAGTTTGGGAATTTCTATATCCACCCCTCTAGTTTGTTTTTGTTGGGTTTCTGTCCCTGGAAATCAAAATCATCCTGAGTCTACAGAAGCTATTTTGAATGAAAGCTCAGCAGTTATCCAGGTGCAAACTGCAAGAGCCCAGGTGGCTCTATTTTGAAGCTACTGAAGCTTAAGCTTCAAGGGCACTCACTACATGAGTCCCTCCATGGTGCTAGATGTGAGTGATGTTCAAAGTTTTTGCAAAACTTTTAGGAGATGCATTAGCTGCAAGTATTAAGATCACATCAGCCTCTTTTTATTTTAATTCCTCCTCTATTAAATCTCCCCTCCCCCCAGCTCTGATATGGCTGTGGGCATTTTTTAAAACAAACTAGAGGAAATTGAGTTGAGGATACATTTACTGTGGTGTTGAACAGGATATATCTATTTATATGGCTTCCAGTCATTTCATTAAGTTTGCTGGTTGGCTGGGTGGAGGTGGTTTTTAGGAATACCCCCACTGCCCTGACTCACCCAGCGTGGTGACAGGAAGGTGCAGTGCTGGGGGTTCTGTCACTTTATGACTGTGTCCTACAGTGTTCACCACCTGAAATATCTGGGGAGTTGAGCAGAAACAAGTTGGAAAACATACAGAACCAAAGTTTGGTCTGTTGAAAATCTTTCAATCATCAGACCTGTAAAACTGTGAAATGGAGAATTGGATTTTTGACTTCTGGTCAAAATTAAAATTCTCCCTTGTCATAAATATACCAGATAATGCTACGTCAATATACTATACTCTTTCTTTCTTTCTTTCTTACTCTTTCTTTCTTTCTTTTACTTCCTTTCTTTCTTTCTTTCTTTTTCTTTCTTTCCTTCTTTCTTTCCTTCTTTCTTTCCTTCTTCCTTCCTTCCTTCCTTCCTTCTTTCCTTCCTTCTTTCCTTCTTTCCTTCCTTCCTTCCTTTCTTCCTTCCTTTTTTCCTTCTTTCCTTCCTTCCTTCTTTCTTCCTTTCTTCCTTTTTTCCTTTCTTTCTTTCTTTTCTTTTTTCTCTCCCTCTCTCTCTTTCTCTCTTTCTTTCTTTTTTGATGGAAATAGTGCAAAATAGGATTTGCCAAAATTCCTGTGGATTTAATCCTAGAGGATTAAACAATAGTGAGTACATGTTTTGTTTGAAGTCATATGATTCATGGACCCTAATACTTTGGACTATGTCTCAAAGCTAAAATACACTTTTCCAAATGATCAGCTATGTTAGAAAAAACCTGAAGTCTCTTTCTATTTCCTCCATAGAAAGTGGTAGTTCAAACTTATTGTCATATGAGGAGACAAAGAGTATACAGCCAAAAGGGAAGGAAAGCAGTATTTCAAAAGTGTCTGACAACTAAGTAACACAAACTGATGTTTTTTTTTATATTTTGTGTTTTTATGGTATTTCTCAGCTGTTAAAACTTTGTAATTTGTTATGATTTATTTTCTCCTTCTATTCATTTTCATATTTAATTTTGTACTCATCATTTTGCATTCACTTTCTTTAAAAGAGTGATTATTATTCGGGCCCCAGTAAACTCAGATCAGCCCCATGCAGAGGCTACAATAAAGAGCCAGGAATGGCCAGTCTTCCTAGAATAGGGGCTGAGGACAGAGGAATTGTGCAAGCAGATAGAGAGGGAGAGAGGCGGGGGACACTGATGACAGAAGATGTGGAAAGGCAAGTAGGGAAGGGCAGATCCAGTGAGGCTGACAGTGGGTGTGTGGTGGATTCCTGTCAAGGAGAGTAACACGACAGAGGGCTTCCTTTTCTCTGGGAACAGATGCTTTCCAGCTGTGTCAACCTTCTGCACCTGTAATGAGTGGGGAGATGATTAAAGACTAAAACATGTGGTATGTTCTGGAATCCTGAAAAAGAGTCCAAAAAAATGCCACTCTCTGAAACAGAGATTTATAAGAACCAACATCAAAGTGAGGAGGGATATCACAGTTTGACTGCTTCCCAAATCTCTCAAAATTCTTCAAGGAATAGAGTAGCCTCTCAATTCATCCAGGAGTTGAGGGTGTGTCCTAAAACTCCCTCTGGGAAGCACCAATTTAAGTGTAACTAATAAAAAATGTAATTTCCAAGAATATTGCTAAACATATAATGACATGATAAAGTATTTAAAGGAAAATTCAAAAGTGGCAATCACACACATACATACACAGATGAATAAATTAGACCAAAAACAATTTATAAGGCAGAAAACAGGTAATGTTTTTTGTCCAAAGACAAATGACATATAAGGGAAAATGTTTGTAACCCATATCACAGCCAAAGATTAATTTTCCTAATATATCAAAGTTCTTATAAGTCAATTTTTAAAAAAGATCAACAACCTAACAGAAAAAAAATAGGCAGTTTATGAGAAATACAAATGTCTCTTAGACATATGGATAGATATTAAACCTTATCCACAGTAAGAAAATGCAAAATAAGGTTACACTGCAATATGACTTTTTGACTATCAGATTGGCAAAGATAAAAAATAGTTTGATAAAGGTGTGAGAAAACAAGCTCTCGTAAATTGTTGATAAGAATGTAGATACAATGCTTGTGGAGAGCAATTTAGCAATATCTATCCAAATTACAGCTATATGCAGCTGTGATTTGCAGTTTGACTGCTAAGAATTTATCCTGTTTAAGTGGTCACACTTATGTGATATGACATGTATACAATATTATTTGTAGCATTCTTTGCAATAACAAAAAATGAAAGAGCCTACATGTCCATCTGGAGGCAACCAAATAAATAAATTGCCCTATATCCAGACATTGGAATATCACTCAGCTGTAGAAAAAAATCAAGAAGCTTTATTTGAACTGACATGAAATGATCTTCAAGATATATACAGTGAAAAAAAAGCAAGATATAGAAGAACTACAAAGTACTCTACTATTATGGTTGTAAAAGGGAAGATGGGAGGAATGTGACAATGTGTGTGTATTGTTCAAATAAGCATAAAGTATCTGTAAAGATACACCAGAAACTCAGATATCACTTGCCTTCAGAGTGAAGTTCTGTGTGCCTGGGAGATGAGGATGTAAGTAAAGAACCTCATGCCTTCCTGGAAAAGAGTGGAATAATGGTAATCATGATCCACTTGACAAGTGTTAACTGAGGGCTGGCCTTATGGCGGGCACTGTGGTGGGTTCCACACTTACAGCACTTAGTGAAAGAGAGTGTCTTGCCTTCATGGACCTTCCACCCCAGTGAATGTAACAGGCAATAAATAAAATGTATCGATGGACAGATGAATGACAGACAGATGGAGAGAGGAGGGGGAGAGAGGAAGAGAGATAGAGAATGAGGAAGAGAGAAAGAGAGAGAAATCAAGTGCTCTAAAGAAAATCAAAAATGGCAAGTGTAGAGAGAGTACATGGGGGTAACAGATGTATTATTTTAGGGTGGTGGCCAGAGGAGGTCGCATGTCATCCAGGGTAGAAGCATCCAGGGAATATGTGCAAAAACCTCAAGTGGGTACTTCTGAGTGGGTAGTAAGAAGGCTGTGTGGCTGAAGCAGAAAGAGGGAAGGGGACTGTGACAAGTGGCTGAAATGTGGCCTCGACATTCAACAATCATTCTCCAGGAGCAATGTAGCCCGCCTGGGCCCACTGGGGTGGCGCCAACCCCTCGGGAGTTCACAGTCTTCTTTCTGAGCTCTAGACATTGGCCCAGAATGAGACGGGTCTGGCTCTGGAACTGTGGGAGGCAAATGGGCTGGTACATTCCACATTCTGAGGTGTCGCCTATCGTTTTAGTCAATGCTTGTCATGACTTTTCTCTGAAATAGCCTTCCAGGACCAAGGCAGCCCTTTGATAACTCCAATACCACATCCCAAACGTAGTATTTGCTCCCACGGCACAAAACCAGTCCTCTAGTCTCCTAGAGAGCTTATATATTTGGAAGGGAACACATGCAAACCCCTATCCTATTATTGGCTCTTCCAGAAGTAGTCACAGACAGAGCAGCCTTCTGTGTTTCGTTAACGAAAGATGGCCAGGACCCGTGGGGCCACAGCTTCCCCCAGTGGGTGCGTTTTCTCTGTGTGACATGTGCTATGTAAACTCTCTGGACATACTGGGTCCTTGCCCTTTAAGACAACAAATCCCCGAGGGAAGAGGGTTGCATCTTGCATAATTGGACAGTTGGCTGTATCCAGAGAGAAATGTTTGCAGAGAGCATGGGAAGCCAGCCCAGGGACCCACATGTTTGCTTGGCATCCACATGGCAAACAGCAAGAGCCTCCCTTGAATGCAGGGGTCAGAAAGGGATTTTCCTCAAATCTAGGCAAACCTCTGGGGTTATGGCTCATTCAAAAGGCTGTACTGTCGAAAAGGCGTTCATTCTGGTATACCAGTGCCAGGCCTCGCCTCGTCTGAGATGGGCACAGACTCTTTTCTCTCTCTTTTTGCATTCTAGAAGCAGAACTGACCCTGGAATACTGAGAGGTCCTGGTCCTGATTCAGAATCCAAGTGTCTGGAACCAGAGCCCAAAGGCCAGCTGTAGGGAGCAGGGGGTGGGAGAAGGAGGGAGGCCTGTTTCATCTGTGCTGAAAACAAAAACCCAGGCTTTATGCACATGATTAGTGATGAGAAGCTAGTTGCCTGGCAACAGCAGCCCCTTCCCCCTTCTATCCATACCCCTCAGGCTGCTTGTAATGTTCGGTGACATTTTTCTTTTCAAAGCAGAGACAGGGAGTCTCCCCCTTAATTAGCTGAGGATGATTGCCCCCTGCACCCCCCCCCCCACTGGCTTATTGATCAAACTCCTGATTAGAAATCATCCCCCCAGAGAATTTAATTATTAATTGCACATTAATAATTGCTATACCAAGATAATCCCATAGATAGCTGTTAATATAAGTGAAGAGTTTAGACCAAGACCTGACGCATAGGAAGTGCTGTATAAAATTAGCCATTCAAATAATTAATTAAGTCTATTTCTTCTAGGAGACGAGTAGTAAGACCTACACAGAGCAGACCAATTCTTTTCAAAGAGCTTTGCCGTTTTCTCTCAGCAGAATGCTACAGCCAGAGAAGTCCTTAGAGAATCCACCCCCCCCCCCTTCAAAACTGCCTTCTTTTACAGATGGGGAAACTGACACTCAACCAGGCGAAGTGACTTTATCAAAGTTGCACAGCTAATGACGCCAGAGCTAGACTGAATCCAGACTTCCTTGTCCTCAGTCTCTTTGCACTGTACCTCTGGCCATCTAAATTTAGCATTGTGTAAAAATCTCACCAGGAGTCCACAAAAAAATACAGATTTGTGATTACTGATTGCTCCTCCTCCCTGTGTTAGTGTCCTAAAGCTGCTGTAACAGGTCACCACTAATTTAGTTGCCTAAAACAACAAGCTTATTATCTACAGCTCTGGAGGTCAGAAGTCCTAAAGTGGGTCTTACAGGACTAAAAGTAAGATGTTGGCAGAGCTGTGTTTCTTCTCAAGTCCCTAGAGAAGATTCTGTTCCTTCCTTTTCCAGCTTCTCGAGGCTGCCCGCATTCTTTGGTTCATGGCGCAATACTCTGATCTCTGCTTCTATCATCACAACTTCTCTGCCTCTCCTGCCTCCCTCTTTCCCTTCTAAAGACCCTTGTGATTACATGAGCCCTTGCAGATCATCCAAGATAATCTCCCCAGCTCAAGATCTTAAATTTAGTCACATCTGCAAAACCCCTTTTGCCACGTAAAGTAACTTATTCGCAGATCCTGGGATTGGAAAGTAAACATCTTTGGGGGTTTCTTGTTCTGCCCCACCCGCGGGCTCCCCTTCCCCCCACAGGTTCTGATTCATTCAGTCTTCCAGGGTAGAGCCCTGGTGTCCACATCTTGAACAGCCTTCTCTGAATGTGCAGCTCGGGGAAATACTTCATTGCCCCTCCCGCTTCTCTCTCTTACTCTTCACAAAAAAATGATGCGATCAGCCGGGCAAGGTCATTGTTTCCGTTTTATAAAATTTGAAGCTCAAGGCTGAGAAAGGTGAATTACTAGTCCAAGGTCCCACAGCTAGAGCTGAAACTGAAAGCCATACCACCTATCCCCACACCCACACCCATACCCAGTGCAATTTTTGCTACAGAACAGTCAGGACCTGGTTCTCCTCTGCAACAGACGCAAACTTGTGGAGCCTGATCCCTTCCTCCTACGCTGGAGGAAGCCAAGGGCCAGAATGGGTGAAGCGGCCTGTCCAAGGTTCTACTTCCTGTCTATAAACTTCACCACCACTCCCTTGGGAGGCCAGGAGAGAGCATCTTCACCTTCCTCACTAATCTGCCAAGAAACACTTTTTAACAGAAAATAAGATTGATGTGCTAAATTAATTTCAAATACGTGAGACCGAAACGACATCTGAGGCTCTTGGTTGATTAACTACACAGAGCAGGCTGATGGGAGTTAGGGTCTATGAAAAGAAGACGTGTGGGCGTGACGGGTTTTTCCTGTTCTTGTCCGGGAAGATAAAAATAACAAAGGAGACTCCCAATTGCTTGTGCGCAAGTGCATGAATGACCACTTGGGGGCAGAGTTTGTCCAGGAATGGGAGAGTCAACGACGACTTTCCTTCATTTTTAAGGTTTTTCAAGGGTGAGTTTGTAAGAGTGAAGGGTCATTGTCATTAATACAACCTCAGTCGATAGTTTTGTAATTGGGCTATTAATATGGAAATAAGCGTAAAATAAGAAACCCAGAGGGTAGTTTGAGAGCTGATGCAATGCGAATAATGAGCATCTTACGATTTTTTTAACAAGTCAATTGTCTCATAATCTTTGTTCTTTTATTTTTAATGTGAAAATTCCTGGCCACAACTTGGCAATTTGTCATAAAACAATGAGTCTAAGTATCGAGAAAAAACAAATAACATTTTAAGAGTTTTCTAGTATATAGTCTCTGCAGCTGGAAAAAAAATTTACACACACACACATTTGTACATATTTGAATTTAGTAGTGGCCTGAAGATGTTATCTTCTTTAGAACAATAATAACTACCTGTGACTATAGTTAATAATGGCACATTGCATATTTGAAAAATGCTAAGAGAATAAATCTTAAAGTTTTTATCACAAGTAAAAAAAAATAATTTGCCACTATGTATGGTAACAGACGTTAACAAGACTTATCATGGTGATCATTTCACAATATCTACAAATATTAAATCACTATGTTGTATACTCAAAACTAATATAATGTCATATGCCAATTATACCATAATTTTAAAAACGAAAAACAAAAATTAATAACTACCATAAATGAGAACTCATTAGGCACAAGGAAATGGACATTTCTTGAATGATCTTATTTCAGCAATCTAACCTATAAAATAGATACTATTATTATCATTTTTATTTTATTTCGGTTTTAAGGTTTTTAAAGTTGAAGAAACTGAAGTTAAGAAGAGTTAAGTAAGTTAAGTAAGATAAAGCAGTTCATTCAGGACTCAGAGTGAGATCTGTCTGACATCAAAGCTGAGGTTCTTAGCTCCTGTCTTTCTGAAAGTCTGAACAATCCTATCCCAACAGAAAAAAATCTGCATCATGTACTCTGACACTTCACTTTCTAATCTGAGCTTGGTGCTGATTTGGTGTTAGGTCACAGGAAAGTGACTCCACTACTCTGCTGAATCTTAAGATCGTATAATGAGGCAAGTACTTAACTCAATTAGTCAAAATAAATGTAATGTGACCTCTGTGTTAGAGCATTTGGGACATCAAGAACTCAGATTAATATGGAGTGTCCAGGGCTACCACCAGCTCTGAGATCTTCAGGAAGCTGGTGCTGGGGTAGGAAGGACGTTTTTACAGGATGGAAATGAAACAGTATGGTGTGTGAGGTGTCGAGTGGGATTATTCTCTCAAATTCCCGGTGTAAGAATATGAATGGATCCTTTTCCTGTGGGCAGACCTTAGAATATGGGGGCAGAGACTTGCCAGAGGAGAGCCACACATTGGGCAAAGACAGGTGTGCTTTGGAGAAATGCTGCACACGGCCATTAGCTGGGGGTTAGCTGGAAGGAAGCCATGTTTCTCGAGGGAGCAGCAGAAAGAAGCTGCTTGGTGCTAAGTGACTGGGCAGGCCCTGAGGGACTTGGTCAGCCACATGACTGCCACAGGCAATCACAAAAGAGCTATTCAACTCTTCCTTTTATTCTCTCTTCCCCTAAAACCAGAGGGGTAAGCATAGGAATGGTGGGACAGGATAGACCCCACCTGTGATCTCTCTCATTCCCAAATCTTCTAAGGCCATTAGTCTGTTCTGCATGAGAGACAAGGAAGAAAGCTTTGATTCAAACATAAGATTGAAATTTTAAATTGGACAAAGCTGAATCTTAGTAACTAGAGAGAAACTGTTTTGATACAGAATCAAACTGGGATCTATATAGCTAACGGAGCCTGATACTCAGGAGGAAAGGAAGGTTCTACAGAGCATAACTAATAGATTTTGGGGGTGGGGGTGATCCATTTCATGTTTATCCTCCCCAGAGAATCAACAATCTTCACTAAATCTGTTACTCCAAAGGAAAATCAATAAATATTATATATTCTGTCACAGGTGAAAGATTGCAGTTTGCCGTTTCACATTGCACAGTTAGATGCTGCATGTGTGATGGTCATACTACCTTCTGGGACTTCAGGTTGCAGGAGCATGTAGGGTACCTCAGATAATGGTGAGAAACACCAAGGGTTTCTCTTCCTATTTAGATTGTAGTACAGCTCTTTTTTATGCTCTCATAACAAGTGCTAGATCAGGACACTCATCTTCTAAAGTGCCTCCACCTACTCATACTCTTGCTCTCTGAGAGGTCTGGACTGAACCCCTCCCAGTGTGCCTCCCTCCTGAACTCTTAGTTCTCATTTCGATCTAGCCCTAGGCTTCAGAGGAGCTATACAGTGTGAACTTAATTTGCAGATATCGTGATGATAATCTCCCAAACCTGAGTACTCTCTACCTCTTACTATACAGAATTGGGCAGTACAAGGACCTATAGACAAACACACCAATGGAACAAAGGACAGAGCCCAGAAACAGACCCAAGGACTGTATCATAATGCACTCTGTGATTTAAAAAAAAAAAAAAAACGATGATATCAACCCATGGGAAAAGGAAAGAATATTCCATAAATAATATTTGTCTAATTTGGTTAGCTACATGTGGAAAAATAACCACTTAAATCCTCACTTTACATACATCAATTTCCAATGGATTAAAGACTTAAGAGGTAATAAGTGAAAATAAAAAATGTATAAGAAAACTGAAGTGAACATTTATCAGACTTTGGGATTGAGGAAGAACTTTAAAAAAGAAATTGCATGAAAAAAAAGGTAACCCTTAACATATAAATGTAAATGTTTTAAATAAATACCAAAAAATAATATAAATATAATCAAAAGGTGTGGTAGTAACACAGCCCCATCACATTAGCTGACAGTCAGCCGACAGCCAGCATGTAAGTGAGGACATCGTAGGCCATCCATTCCCTAGCAATGCCACCAGATGACAGCAGGTGCATGAATGAGCCCAGACAATATCAGCCATGTCTGGTTCAAGCCATCAGATACACTCTGCTGACCCACAGATTTGTAAGCAATAGTGAGTGATTTTTGGTTTAGAACGCTAAGTTTTAAGGCAATTTGTTAAGCAGAATTAGATAAATGACAAATTGAGAAATGACAAATTGGAACAAATATGTGCAAGAAATATTAAAGATAAAGATTAATATGAAATGAGGTACTATAAATCAACAAAAACAACATATGCCGTAGAGAAATAGATATAGGACATGAGCAGACAAGTTCTTAAGGAAGAAGAGAAATGACTAAAACTAATGAAAAAAAATTAAACCTCACAAAAATAAAAGAAGTACAATTTAAACATTAAACCACACATTTTTTTTACTTATTAACAACAATGTAAAAATATTCAACGATGATGAGGGTGATAGTGTGAAGGGCATTCTCACATCTGTGGACACAAGTGGAATTAACAAACCATTTCTGGATTAGGTTGATGTAGAAAATGGCATTATTCTTCCCAGTTCCTCAACATGCCCTTTAAATGATTTTGTAGCTCCTTATCCTAGACGCAGAGTATTTTTTCTTGCATATTATTGTTGTGCTTGGTCTTGTGGCTGTTTTTGGCTAATGGAATGCTAACAAATATGTGCTGCAAGCAGAGGTTTAAGTGTCCTCTGGTTTCAAGTTTGTTCTCTTGCATTTCTCTTTTTACCACAAGAAAGCAGAACAATTAAATAGCAAAACCAAAATTCTACAGACATTTCTATCAAAACCAGGTAAGAAGGTTATCCCATGACCTCTGAAACCCAAGCAAGTGAGGACAAATTACTAGTAGTCTCAGGATCTGCATGATATCAGCATCTGTGCAGGAGAAAGCACAGGAAAGCAGGAGGGCATTTAACAAACACACCTAAGAACAAGAAACCCCTAAAATATCCAACAAGTATTCACGGGAAATCTCAGCAGGCCAATTTTAGAACAACTGCTGAAACTGTTTTGCTTACACCAAGAAGCAGGTGAATGCAAAGAGCCTGCAGGAAGGTCTGAAAATTGTGGAGCAATGTATTGCTAGTGAACTCTCAACACTCACCAGCTAGGGTCCCCTTTCAGGGTTGGCTCCTCCCCGAGGACACTGCTGGGAGTAGAATTAAAATTGAGCAGGCAAGGCACTGTAGAGTTGAAAGAAAGAAGGTCCAGGTAAAAGTAGATGAAGGAAATATACCCAGGAAATCTTACAAAGAAAGCTGCCATGTTTTTTGTACTACATGAAACTCAAAAGTTAGAAAACTTATTCTGGACAAAGCTTTCTTCTAAAAGTTTGAGAAAACTACCTTTATACAAAAATGATCAACAGGAAAGTATTGAGGTCAATCATACAAAGTTATTGTGAGAAAAATGAAAATAAGGAGCAGAATAATATCCCTACAGATAAGAGTAGACCAGAAAGATTTGCTTTTAAAAAAATGGGAGGGAAGAAAAAGGAAAAGCAAAATATAATGTGCTATTTAAAAATGAACTAAAAGACATTAAGAAAATGATATAAAACATGAAAAAATCAGTTAATGAGAAATAGAAAAACTCAAGAGTAACATGACAGAAATCAAGAAAAATACAGAAATAAAAAAATGAAGACTAAACTACAGTGAATAAGCACACAGATAATGCCTTAAGAGAAATAGAAGGTGAAAATAAAGATCTGAGAAAAAATACAACTATTGAATGAATATAGGCAAGGAAGATCCAACATGTGGTGAACAGAGTTCCTGACTAAAAAGACAAAAATAGGAGAATTAAACAAATACTAAACACTATAATTCAATAAAAACTTTCTAAAATAAAAAGATATGAAAGTATATATTAAAAGAGCACACTATGCATATGAGAATATTGAACTGAATGACAAACACCAAGACGTAGTCTAGTAAAATTTCTGTACTTTAAATAAAAAGAAAAAAAATATTTCGGCATCTAGACAAAAAGAATATGTAGCTTACTAGGGAAGGAAGGTTATCATTACACTGTGACACTTTATGTCATAACAAAGTAGAAGAGAATATTTAGAATATCCAAGAAAAGAACATGTGACTTTCAGGTATAAAGGATACAAGCAAACTGTTATGAACACACAGGAACTTAGGGGATGCAGCCCTCAAAATATTTTCTGTATCTATGAGTTCATCTCCACTTTTGTTGTTATTTATTTCATTTTTTAGATTCCACATGTATGTAAAACCATGAGATATTTGTATTTCTCTATCTAGTTTATTTCATTCAGTGCAATACCCTCTAGGTTCATCAAGGCAATATCTTTTTCCATCCCCTTCCTTTTAGTCTGTGAGTGTCTTTTAATCTGAAGTGAGTCTCTAGTAGGCAACATATTGTTTTCTTATCCATTCAGTCACTCTATCTTTTGGTTGGAGCACTTAATTCTTTTCCACTTGAGAAAATTGTTGATAGGAATAAAGTTATTACCCTTCTTGATTTGTGTTTTTTGATACATGTTTTTTCTACTTAAAGAAGTCCCTCCAATATTTCCTGTAATACTGGCTTGATGTTAATAAATTCATTTAGCTTTTTTTGTCTTGGACGCTATTTATCTATTCTTCAGCTCTAAATGATAACTTTGCTCTATAAAGTATTCTTGGCTATAGATCCTGAGTTTTCATTATGTTGAATATTTTGTGCCAAGCCCTTCTGTCCTGCATAGTTTCTTTTGAGAAGTCAGCTGCCAGTCTTATGGGTGCTGCCTTATAGGTAACTGCTTTTCTCTTGCTGCTTTTTAAGATTCTCTCTTTACATTTAACCTTTAGCATTTTAATTGTGATGTGTCTTGGTGTGCACCTCTTTGGGTTCATTTTGGGGGGACTCTCCTAGGGTTTTATGTCTATTTTCTTAACCAGTTTGGGGAAGTTTTCTATCATTATATCTTCAAATAGCTCTTCCACTTCTTGTTTTCCTGCAGGTACTCCTATGACATGAATATTTTTACATTTAATTGTGTCTTGTAGACTCCTTAAATTATTATTAAGTCTTGGCTTCTTTTTTCTTGCCATTCTGATTGAATGTCCTTGGCTCCCCCATCCTCTGTATCAGTGGTTCAATCCTCTTCTTTATCCACTCTGTTTATCCACTTTATCTCTCTAATATATTCTTCATCTCAGAAAACGTGTTCTTCATTTCTGATTAATTCTCTTGTATAATTTCCATTTTGATTTTTGTTTTTTATATCTTTGTTAAAGTTTTCACTGAATTCATCTACACTTCTTCTAAGTTCATTGAGCATCTTTATAATCAGTGTTTTGAATTCTGCATCTTTTAGATTGCTTGACTCCATTATTCCTGGATCTCTGTTCTGTTCTCTCATATGATTTCTACTTTTTTGTCTTCCCATTTTGACTGCCTTTCTCTGTCTGTTTTTATATACTAAGCAAAGATCCTAAGTCTCCTGGTCTTATTAGCATGACTTTGTGTATTAGGTGTCCAGTGGCACAGTCTGAAGAGGGTTTTAGCTAAAGGCCAAGTTTAGCCCCAGCCTGTGCCCCTCTGGGGCCACCTGTTAAGATTTAGCGAGCAATCCACCAATGCTGTGCTTATAGCTGCCTCAAGAAACTACGTTAGAAACCACCAGCTGAGTCTTGATGCTGCTCAGCAAGGAGCACAGGACTCACTGAGGACACACCTGGATGTGGCTTGGGTGGGGCCTGAATTGGGGAAAGAGGAGTTTTAGGACATCCTCTGGGCAGAGCGACCTCTATTACCAATTTGATGACTTTTCAGCTATGGGGTCACTGAGTCCTCATGGTGTGGAGGGTGAGGAGGGCTCAACAGAGGAACAATGTATACCACCAACACTTCTGCCCAGGAGAGAGCCTCACCTCCAGCCTTCACTCCAAGAAATCAGTATCCCCCTGTAAGTCTCTGATGCCCCCTGTGCAGCCGACCTGGTGCTGGTGCTCAGAGTAAGCAGGTCTGTCACCACAAAAATCCGCTAGTGGATTCAGCTATTCTGAGAGGCATCTGCAGCTGCTGCTGCTATGCCCTCTGTCCCATTCAGCCACTCAGGACCGGGCAGCCTCGCATTCTTATCCCCTCCTACCTTCTACTGTTGCAAGTTGACTAGTTATTTCTCTCTCTAGTTATAGTGCTTCTGTTCATCTATATCCGAGGTGACTTTGTTTGCTGTTTGCTCTGTGTTTCTGTCACAACTTTGATTTGGTTGCAAGAGGGATGAACAAAGCCTCTATTATCTACACCATTTTCCCCCGGATTAAAAATCTGTATATGAGACTGATGAGCTGGCATTTCTGTCCTGTTGTGACAGGAAGGTGCTGTGCAGTCTTTTAATTTGGAGTTTGGGTGGGCTCCCTCAGCAGGTCTTCTCTGCAATTACAATGGTGATGCTGAGTCAGGGAAGTTAGAGGAAGAAAAGTAGGAAAAGTAGATAGGACCACTGGACTCCTGTTTGATTAGAGAACAAGTCTCTCATCAGCCTTTTAGAAATGGCATCAACCATTTGCCCAAGGCCAATTGGGAAAAAAATTGCCCAGCCACTCTCAGATGAGAGGAGCCATGATGAACTTGGATGGGACAAGTTTATGTCTTTTGATTCCTTTATGTTTGCCATAAAAGATAATGCAGGGCAGAGCTAATTTCTCTGAGTTCATGCGCAAAGACCAAGCTCTGTACCGAGAGAAGAGGGTTTCTTGGCAGAGAGCGTAGAAAGAATTCAACACACACACACCAAAGTTAGAGTTAAAAGGAAAGTTTATTAGAAAAGAGATAACACTCCACAGAGTGTGATCAGTCTCCTCTCAGAGGCAGAGAATAAGAGGGATTAGATGCAAAACTTTTAAAAATTGTTTTAGTAATCATAATTGGTGGTGGTTATTTGGAGTATTGTTATTTTGAAACTCTTTTGTGAATAATGTAGGATAAAGTAAATTGATTCTTCACGGGATAGCCTGTACATTTTCCACTGGTGGGGGTGAGGGAATAATGGGGCTTCTTAGAGAAATAACTGTTCTCAACAACTTTGGGTCTTTGAAACCATGCTGGGTCTGGTCCTTTCTATAGAGTTTCTAGAACTGTGAGGGCTCATTATAGGCATCTAATAGTGGCATTTTGGGGTCAGCAGGAGGAAACCATTTTGCCTGTTATCATCCATGTCTCTGGCAGGATTCTCAAAAATGGGCCTCTGAAAATTTACAGGTGAAGTAGGGCAGGGAATTTTCTAAAAGGAATTCTTTTCCTTTCTTATAAATTGAAAAATGACATATATACAGTATAGAATGTAAAGTGTGCTAATTTTAAGTATATATCATGGCTAATTTTTATTTCTTTCTACATCTGTGTAGCCATCACCCAAATCAAGATATAGAACCTTTCCTGCACCCCAGAAAGCTACCTCATGCCTCTCCCTAGAAGCAACCACTGTTCAGATTTTTATCACATCACTTTGTTTTGCCTATTCTTGAATTTCATATAAATTGCAATGCTGATAATGTATTTTTTTTTCTCATTGGTTTTTAAACAAAATACACAAAATTGTGTCAAATGAAAAAAAAAATTCTTCCCTTATCCCCACCTCACCAGTCTCTCCTTCCAGTAGTTAATAGTAGCACAGGTGGTGTACGTCCTTCCAGTGTTCCTAAGGCTGTGAGGGCTCTACCAGAAGAGGCGTCTTGCCTGACACTGAGCTTGTGGCTTCCCCCATCCCTTATAGAGGAAGAGACTTGCCAGCTAAAATGTGTACAGACAGGAAATTATTAAGGGCCTTCCTTAGAAAGGGCAGGTGCTGGGAGAAAGGGGAGATTTTTTCTAAGAGGTACAGAAGATGGTGGTTCTTGGTCTACATAGCAGAGACAGTCCTGATACCTTACTGCAAAAGAGAACTGTTGCTGGAAACAGCAGCCCAGCCAGAGACAATACTCCTAGCCCCAACTTTGCATTTAGAAAGGGCCATGTTCTTGGCAGGTGGCTAAGGAGCTTAGGACAGGGGAGTGCCTTCTCCATTCTTCCCCATGTGCTAGTTGGGTGCAGAGGACTCAGAGATTCTAGAGGAGGTTGGATCACGAATGGAAGAAATCTGGGCCCCCAAATCACCATGTAGAAGGTTGATTGTCAGGTAGACATACCCACATGGGATATTACACACATAGATATTTATTGCGTTTAGCTACTGAAATTTGAAGGTTTGTTAAAATTGTAGTATCACCCTAAATATACAACCCATGAGAAAATGAATTCCAGAGGATGAGTTAGGACATAATCATGTGCGCTGGGCAGTGCCTGGATGTATAAATTTAAAAAAGATTCGAGGGCTGAGGTGTTAGCCCACTGGGCTCTGGCACAGATATGAGTGAGGATCCCATGTCTGAGCAACCAGCTGTCCCCTGCTCCTGGAGGCTGCCCCCATTGGAGGGACGGCTTCCTAGCACAGCAGTGCATCCTCTTCCTGAACCTGCAACTTCCTATGCAGATGCTCTCTGCTCTCCCACATGCCTGCACCGCTTGGTGCCCACAACCAGTGCCATGGTGCTCAGTGAGACTAGTCCCCTGGTGCATATATTTCTTCCACATCCATTGTGAGGAGATAGGGAAGTCACAGAAATTTAATTCAAAGGGCTGACCATTTTAGCTGGAACCTCCCCACCAGGTGTAACATGAGCCAGAGAGCAAAGAATCCACATTTTCTGTTTCAGAGAACGACACTACCTTACCTCTGTGGCCACTGTTAAAGCTCGGTGCTTAGCTTAACCTTCTCATTTTGAACACAACTTACTCTCAGCTTACTCCCTGCAGTGGTCAGTATAGTAGGACTCTGGCCCCAAGACACTCAAAAGCATATCACTAGCTGTATAAGGGGGAAGATTGAAATCTTGGGGAAGGGGTAGCCTGGACTTTAGACTTTGGACAAATTTTGAGTTTCTACCATCTGAGAATGGGCTTGGGTGGTGGCTTTAAACTTTTTTGACCTTGACACGTAGTAGGAAATACAACTTACATAGTGACCCAGGACATGTATAAAAAACATACTCTGATATTTTCCCTTCTAGTCCGTCACACTCCATCACATCGCATCCCATTCTATTCCATTTCCTAAAAGCTCGTCACAACTCATTAAATTGATTTCATGACCCACTAATGAGTAAGCTACACTCTCTACTTTAAAAGACATTGCACTAGGACATGCTAGCTGCCCCTACCCCTACCCACACACACCGACCGTGTACCAAGAGGAACTAGAACATGCTGGTTAGGAACCTGGGCTCTGGAACCAAACTGCTCAGGTCTGAATTCTGGCTGTGCCACTCATTAATTTTGCACACTGAACAAGTTCCTTTTCCACCTTGTTCTTCAGTTCCATCTGTAAAAGGAAGTTGGTAATAAAATTACCTACCTCATGGTGTTGCTGTGAAGATTGATTTTATATATATCAAAGTTTATATACTTTACATAAGTAGTTATTATTTCATATATATATCAGACATATTAAATATGATATTATATTTAATATTTTATAATATTATATACATATATAATTAAGAATAGGGCCTAGCACATAGCACGTGTTATATAAATGTTAGCTTTTATTTTTAGTGGATCACTCTTTCTTAGCCTGAAGGAACAAACCCTATGAAAGAAGTTTGGAAGTCCCTGAAAGACGTGAGGGTTCTTATTCTCTAAGTGCTTGAACTATTTCTTAAGCAGGGGCAGTGTGACTGTATTGTGTTTCTGTGGGAGGCACTAATGGCAAAAGTGCAGAAATATGATCCTCTTCAGTACTTTCTCCTATGAATTCAGCTTTGGAAATTAGTTCTTCAAGATGGTAACTGCCCAGGTGTTATTCATATTCCAGACCCTGCTGAAATATGAACGTGTCCATGAAGATTTCCTGGTTCTCACATGGAAATAAATTTTCTGTGTTCTGTGTTTAATTATCTCATCTCTTGTGGCACTTATTATTATCGTTTCAAAGTAAGCTTTAATTATGTTTATATATCTCTCGGTCAGATATATTAAGGTATACCTTCTATACAGAAAAACTGACCCTTTTTAGAGTATAGTTCTGAGCCTTGGCAAACACATTCACTGTGTAACCACCGGCACCACAGTCAAGTTATGTAACATTCCCAACCCCAGTTAATCTTCTCATGTTCCTTTGCAGTCAACCCCTCCTGAGATTCCCAGCCCCAGGCAACCGTTGAACTGTTTTCAGTTCCTAAAGTTTTGCCTTTCCTAGAATGTCATACAAACTGAGTCATACAGTGTGTAGCCTCTTGAGTCTGACCTCTTTCACTGAGCATAATGCATGAGATTCGTCCAAGTTGGTGCATGTACTAACAGTTTGCTACTCTTCAGTGCTGGGTTGTAATAGTATTCCATCATGTGAATGTATCTCAGTTCATTTATAAATTCACCTTTTTTAAGGTAATGAGTAAAGCTGCTTATTTACATATACAAGTTTGTGTGTGAATATATTTTCTTTCTCGTGGATGACCCCTTGGAGTGGGATTACTGGGTCATATAGTAAGTGTAACTGTAAGAAACTGTCAAACTGTTCTTCAAAGTGGCTGTACCGTTTTGTGTGCTTGTCCATCAGAGAAATTCAATTACTCTGTGTCTTTTCTGCACTTAGTAGAGTCAGTTTCTTTCCTTTCTTCCCCCCTCCCTCTCCTTCTTTCTCTCTCCCTTTCATTCTTTCTTTCATTGGCGTTTTAATAGGTACGTAGGGGAGTAAGCTTTTGTTGAGGTATAATAAATATACAGACAAGTGCACAAGTCAGATGTCAAGCTTGATAAACTTTTATAGAGTGAATGCATCCATGTAACCACCACTCAGATAAGACACCAGAATATTACCAGTACTCTAGAAAAACACTGCTGTGCCCTCTTGAAGTATTATGGACTGCGTGTTTGTGTCCCTCTGCTCGAATTCACATATTAAAATTCCAGCCTCCAATGTGATGGCATGAAGAAGTAGAACCTTTGGGAGATAGAGCCCTCATAAATGAGATTAGTGACCTTATAAGAAGAGACACTAAAAGCTTGCTTCCTCTCTCTGCTCCTTTCCAAAGGCAACCTTATTCTGGCTTCTATCACCATAGAATAGTTTTTGAACCTTCCATAAATAAAATTGTATACCATGTACTCCTTTGTGTGATTTATTTTGCTCAATATTATGTTCAAGATTCATCCATATTGTTGCAAATAGTTGTAATTTTTTAAATTTTCTTGCAGTATTCTATTGTCTGAATATACCATAGTTTATCTAACTACTGTTGATGGTCATTTGGGTTGTTTCCAGTTCTTATCTGTTATGAATAATACTATAAAAATTCTTATTGCCATTTGGGAGGTCCCAAGACCACCCTCAGTTTCAATAATTCACTAGAAGGACTCACCAAACTTGGAAAGAAAGGTGTTAAATTCACAGTTATGGTGTATTACAGTGAAAGAATACAAACTAAATCAGCAATGGTACAAGGTGCATAGGGCAGAATCCAGGAAAATTCCAGGTGTGAGCTTCCAGTTGTCGTCTCCCAATGGCAGACAGTACCTATTTCTCCCAGCACTGATGTGTGGCAATATGCATGGATTACTGCCCACCTAAGAAGCTCACCCCAACCTTGCTGTCCAGGGATTTTACTGGGGACAGGTCGTGTAGATATGCTGACCACTCGCTTGGCTATCCTTGGTCTCCAGTTCCTCCAGAGGTCGAGTTGATACCACATGGTTGAAGGCCCTGACCATAAGTCATATTGTTATCGTGGACTATCTGGTGTGGCCCAAGGCTCCCAGGTAGACAGACACATTCTTATGAGACAAGACCTCCAAGGGCTTAGAGGTTGTCTCCTTGGAGCTAGTCAAGGGCCAAACCTTTCTTTGTACAAGGTTAATCCTTTTTTTGTATTCTTATATGAGTCTTTTGATGAATATATGTAGCATTTCTATTGGATGTATACCTAGGAATAGAGTTGCTATGTCATAGCTTATGCATATGTTCAACTTTAGTAGTTATCCATAGTTTTCCAAAATGACCGTATTGAAGTACATTCTCACCAGCAGTGTATGAGAGCTCCAGCTGTACCATGTCTTCTCCAACACTTGCTATTGCCAGATGTTTCATTTTACTTATTTTAGCCATTCTGGTAGTTGAGAAGTAAAATCTCACTGCTGTTAATTTATATATCTCTACTCAATAATGATGAGAAGCCTGTTTTATGTGATTATTAGTCATTTGCATATTCTCAGCACTTATTATCAACTTTTTATATTGCAATTTAATTCAGGTTAATACAGAAATCTTATTAAGCCCCTACCATGTGACAGACCCTGTACTAAAGCAATGAAGAACGTAATAGTGAACAAAATGTAGTTCACATGCACACACACACACACACACAACAAGAAACAGCTCTATATGTATTGATATGGAAAGGTTCCCAATACATACTAAGTAAAAAAAAAAAAGGTGCAGAAAAATGTGTATAGTAAGCTACCAGTTGTGTAAAATGTTTGTGGGATAAATGAATACTCACACAAGCACACATGCACAAACACACATATATATGGTCTTGAATATGCCTAAACATTTTTCAAAGGATAAACAGAAATTATAATAGCTACTTATAGAGAAAGAAAATTATGTGAACAGAGAATGGTGGGGGAGAGGAGAGAGACTTTTCACTGTATACCATTTTATACTCTGATATGTGAGCAAAGTAAATCTTGTGTCTAAACCTGAATCTTTTTACCTTTTAAAATCATTGTGTAGAAATATTTTTTAAGAAAAAAAAACAAATATTGCTTCTGACTATGAAATGGTTTTATAGTTCAATCGTGAAGTTTGTGCGGGAGTTATGGACACTAGTGTGATAAGTCCTGAAAAGGCGAGAGTACAGAATCCTTTGGGGAAACATTCAACGAATACCTACCTAATCTAGGATTTCTTTGAGGAAATAGATTTCATGTAAAGTTTCCCAAAGGAACTAATTTCTAAACTGACACTGACGGGCCAGTGGAACTTAGTCTGGAAAGAAAGTGGAAAGCAGGAAGGATGTTGTCAACGGAGATCACTGCCCGGGTCTGAAGGTGGGGTGGAGTGTTTCAGGCTCTGAACTGCTCAAAGTTCAATGTCAGAAGACAGAGGAGCATGGCAGGAGGAGCAGCAGTGGTCAACTGGGGCCAGATATTGAAAACTCTGTCAACTCTAGATGTCTAAAGCTTGGTGAGCGATTTAAGGGTGTATAAGCAGGAGAATGACAAGAACAGATTTGCGTTTTAGGAAGATCACTTTGGCCACAGAGACAGTGGATTGTAGGACTACAGGCTGGAAGAGGCTATCAGGAGTGTGGCATCATGGGTAAGTACCTGGGCTTTTGAGTCAAATCCAATTAACCTGACTCTATAAATGGAATAGCACCTCCCTTATAAGCATTCTACTTCCCTAAGTGGAATGAGACAATGCTTACAGGGCTATTATCACAGTGCTTATATAGAATAAAGATTCAATAAATATTAGATATTATTATGATGTTATCCAGAGTCTGACCTCTTTTTACTATTTTTACCTCTACATTTCTAATTCCAACCACCATCTTCTTTCACCTGGAGCATTAGAGTAGCCTCCTAACAGGTCTGCCAGTTGACATGCCTGCCTCTGTCAGTCCATTCTTTATAGCAACCAGAGTTAGTCTTTCAAAATGTGATTCAATCACAGACAAAAGCCTAATTTTCCTAGTACTTGGGGAACTACAAAAAGACTGACAACTCAGTAGAAAAATAGGCAAATAAAATAAACAATCACAGAAAAAAAATTCTTATGGCTCTGAAGTATATGAATAAGTGCTCAACCTCATTCATATAAGAAGCATGCATATTAAAACCGTTTTTTCACCTATTAGATTAGCAAAGACCAGAGAGCTTGATAATACCCTGCTTGATAATTGCAAGTGATATACTGCTGATAAGATGATAACTTGTTACAGCCTTAATACGAGACAGAACCCATCAAAATACCAAAGCACAAACCTTTTGACATAGTCATTTAATTACATAAACTGCCTTGTGGCTGTAATGTCTTTATGCAAAATATCTGTAAAAAAATATTAATTTCAACATTGTTTGCAATAGCGAGATCTGACTGCTCTCCAGCCACCCCTTGACCTTATCACTCTTTCCCCTAGAATACGAAACTCAAGTTAACTCTGACAATCTTACTATCTTTCATATGTTATTCCCTCTGCCTAGAATGCTGTTCTTGCCACATGAAATGCTATTCCCTCAGATAGCTAGGTTCAGACCCTTTCTTCTTTCAGTTCTCTGTTCAGATGTCATCTCCTCAAAGAGGCTTTCTCTGATTGCCCTATTTCAGTAGTAGTTGCACGTTACTCTGTTCCATTATAATGTTCTGTCAGTTAGATTTTGCAGGATAACAAACCATACCAAACCTAGAGGCTTAAAACAACAAATATTTATTATTTATTATTTTTTACCATTCTCTGGCTCTGCTGGGCAGTTCTGGCCTGGCCTGGCTAGGCTGTAGCTGGATGGTCTAGGTGGCTCTATTCATATATGTGGGATCTTAGCTGTGACAGTTGAAATAAATGGCTGGGCGGGGGCCGGGGGAGGGAGGCCGTTGGGCCTTATTCACTTGGTGGCAGAATTATTCTCAGAAGCAAGAGAAAGCAGACAAATTTTCAAAAACAAGAGAAAGTTAGTCAATACACAAGCATTTTTCAAGCTCCTGTTTGTACCACATTTGGTAGTAGCACACTGGATAAAACACATCATAGTTGAGCCAAACTCACTGTGGGAGAGGAACATCCAAAGCTGTGGATACTGGATATAGTTGTGACTAGTGACCATTCCTGTAATACTGGACTATAGATTCTTCATAACACTTATCACTATGAGACATTATATTATGCATTCATTTATTAACTGTATCTTTCCATAACAATAAAGTCTTTATAAAGGCAGAGGTTTTGATTTATTCACAGCTTATCTCTCCAGCACCCCAAAAAGTGCTTTGTATATACTGTGCATTCAATACATATTTCTTGAATAAATGAATTAATGAATAGGAAGATAGGAATCAGATGCCATAAAAAGGGGGCATAAGGGAGCAAGAAGGATGGTGACCCGAACTAAGACAATGGCGCTAGAGATGGAGAGAGGTGGTTGAAGTGGTTGGATTGGAGAGATATTAAGAGGGGATGTAAACAAAACTTAGTGGTTCTTTGTATGTGGAAAATAAGAGAGAGAAGTCAAAGATATAACATGTTTCTGACTTGACCAATGTATTTATTAATACTCTAAATGCAAGCAACATAAATCCATCTCAAAAAGCCTAAGCAAAAGGGAAACTTATTGGAAAGCTACGGGTATAAATCAGAAAATTGAAGAGTTGTGTAACCAAATGGCAAAAGGGAGGGAATGTAGTTCGATCTCAGGAAATTTGGATCCAATCTCAAATATGACCATGACTCTAGAATTCTCTTCACTATGTGTTCTTTTGAGTATTGGCTGTATTTGCACTCACTGCTAATTTGTTTTCCAGCTTTACTGCCACTGGCAGCTCCAGAGTTTCACACTGCAGGGATCACTGTTTTTTTCCTGCCCTAGTTATAAACAAATAATCTGTGGTAGAACTCTTACTGACCCATTTCTCAACTTGCCAACTATGGCAGTTGGGGTAGGGTACCATGACAGACCCAACTTAGACCAGGTGCCCACACCATACTAATTGGCTAAAGGCAAGGAGATTATGAGAAACTTGGTAGTATGGCTAGAACTACATGGTTGCTGTAAGAGGGATAGAAGTTCACTAAAGAAGGGGGTGCTATTCACAGATACAGAGAACTCAGAAGAATATTTTGAATGAATATGTGTGTACTTAAAAAAAATAGAGCCTGTTATCAGGCTCTATTTAAGGCAGAATCTGTGTTCGATTTATTCTTCATAGACTTGTACACACACACGCATATTTTACTAGAAAAGAAATCTTATTGTCTTAGTACTTGTTTCCTAACATATCATTTAAGTACTTTGTATAAGATTTTAATAACAATTATTTTCTAAGGTATAGATATATCAGAACTCATTAAACTAATTTTCTATTTATAGACATTTAGATGGCTTCCAAGTTTTTTTTTCATTTATTTTGCTATTATAATATATAATACTGCAAAATTTGAGACTTCCCAAGACTACCCTCACTTCTGATACCTACTAAAAGTTCAAGAGTCCCCAAGACAACTTTCAGGATCAATAATTTGCTAGAGGGACTGACAGAACTCACTGAAAGCTATTGTGCTCATGGTTACAGTGGAAGGATACAGATTAAAATCAACCATGGGAAGAGCTGCATGGAGCAGAGTCCAAGGGAGTTCCAAGCAGGAAGCTTCTAGTTGTCCCCTCCCAGTGGAGTCAGCGGCAATCTTAACTCCTCCAAGAAACCATACACATGATAATATACATGGAGACTGCCAACTAGGCAAGCTCACCTGAGCCTTGGTGTCCAGAATTTTTATTGAGTTTTGGTCACAGAAATATAGTTCACTGCCTGGGTATCTGACTTTATTTTCCAGTACCTTGATATTGTGTGGCTAAGGCCCTCATCATAAATTCACTGTTAGACAGTTGGGTATGGCCAAAGTCCCCAGGTAAACAAAGATATTTTTATTAGGAAGGACATTCCAAAGGCTTAGAGATCATCTTCAGGAGTTGAGAGCAAAAGCCAGACCTCTCTTTGGGTAAAGTTAATTCTCTACTACACAATATGTAATATATAATACTATGATGAACTTCCTAAGAGTTATATCATTTTTTTAAAAAATAGCTTTAATGTTTTATAAAACAGAATGTATGTCCTTATAAAACAAAACAGCAACGTAGTAAAGTAAAAACAATGAAAGCAAATTCAGCCAAATTCAATCGCTAGGTAATAATAATGATTAATACTTTAGTGCAGGAGTCCCCAACCCCCAGGCTGCAGACTGGTACTGGTCTGTGGCCTGTTAGGAACTATGCTGTACAGTAGGAGGTGAGCAACTAGCCAGAGAAGCTTCATCTGTATCTGCAGCCACTGCCTCAACGCCACCTCAGATCATCAGGCGTTAGATTGTCATAGGAGCACCTGTCCCTGGTGCCAAAAAGGTTGAGGACTGCTGCATTAGTGTATGTCCTTTCAGATACCTTTATATGCTGTTTATATATATAATAGAAATAGAGTTTTATATAACAAAATCATTCTCTTCATATTGACTCATAACTGGCTCTTAGATATTAAAGTTCTTTAAATTGTTTTTATTAACCATTGACTAGATACAAAAAATATTTATGGAGTAAAAAAAAAGCGCATTTATTATCAAACATCCTTAACTTACCACCAAGTTTAAGAGAAAAAAGTTCAACATTTTTTTTACCTTTAAAGTCCTTTTCTGTGCCTCTGTCCAACCTCGTCCTCCTTCTTCTCCCTCCCTTAATTTATGTCTATTATTACCTTGTTTTTAGTCTTACCACATATATTTGTTTGATACAAACTAGTTTTGTATGTTTTAAACTTTATCCAAGTGGAATCATACTGTATATATTACTCTGCAGCCTGCTATTTCTCACAACACAATGTTCCTGAGATCATCTATGTCATTGCAAGTAAATGTAATTCATTCATTTTCACTGTTGTGTTTACCTATTGCATCGTTGACTGACAAGTAGGGTTGTTTCTGTTTTCTTGGTCTTACAAACAATATGGATAGGAATGCATATGCAAGAGTGGAACTAGTGGGTCATAAGGAATACACATTTTCAGCCTTATCAAATAATGTCAAATTGTTTTCAAAAGTTGTTGTGCTACCTTATATTCACACTAGCAGTTTGAAAGTGTTTCAATGACTTTACACTCCCACTGAAACTTGATATTTTGTTTGCATCTTTGTATACTACTGTGCTATTTAAAGTAATATTTTAAACTTGATATTGTCAATTATGCCTCAAAAAGTTTTTACCAATTTATACTTCCATTAGCAGTATGTGAAAATCGGATTCCTTATATCTTAGAAAATAATGAAAACTATAATTTTTAACATTTGCCAAATTTAATTTTAATATTTGCTGAATGGCTAGGTAAAAAATTATTTGACTTTAATTTGCATTCTTTGTTTACTAGAGAAATTGTAACTGCAGAACTAGCTCAAAATTTTCTTATCCTGTTTAGGGAGATACTGAGTTGCTTTTCAGAGACAACAGGCCAAAACTACAAGTCATATAGCTGACCTATGAGCAGAGGAGAGAGCTTTGACCTCCAACTGCACCGGGAATCAAAGTCTCACACCTCCCTCACCCCCTACCATTCCCAAGGAACCAAAAGACCAGGACACAACCAGAATTTGAACACCAGAACCTCTTCAGAAGCCAAGGGTCTATTGTCCAGGAAATTGTTCTGTTGATGCCTCTTTACCATAAATGGTCAAATTCCAAGGTCCTCCAATTACAACTTGCCCCATCAGTACTTCTGTATAGCTGCCCCCTTCCCAACCCACCGCAAGGCCCTTAAAATCCTTTAACCTAGTCCAGAGAGCAAGGCAAAGATTTGAGGCATCATTAGATCTCCTATCTTCTTGATTGGCACCTTCTTGATCAATAAACCTTTCCCTACTCCAAAATCTGTCGTTTTGAATCTTGGCCTATTGAAGTGTCAGGCACACGAACTTGAGTTTGGGTAACAAAATTGTAGAGTTTTAAAGTTTTTTGATGTCTGCATTTCTTCTGATATAACATTCCTCTTTGTATAAAATTGCAGTGTTTGTAGATCCAAGGTCATGGGCATGAGACTGGAGCATCAAGTAATGAAAATTTTTCAGATAGAGTAAAGAAGTACGGATCTATGCCACAGAAGAAAAGACAAAATTAACTCTGGAGATTTTACTATTTCAATTTTACTATAGCTTTTTTACCCTAATTGAAAGGAAACTGGTGATATTAGATTTTGACAAAATAGCAAATTAAATTTTGTTTTCACTGTATGAAAATTATAAATCATATAGTACAGAATTAGAAAGATATTTTAAAATAGGATCTGTTAACTGGATTTGATATGAGTACATCTACAAATAACTTAGAATTTCTCCATTTTCTCCAATGATCTCAAAATAATAATCCTATTGTTTTTTATGTTTTATAATGAAAAAAACTGAAACCACAAGAAGATAAATGATCTTCGTAGGTTCGCAGCAAGTCAATATCAAGGTCAAGAGTAAAATTAATTCTCAATCTATCATTATGGCTGAAACTCTTTAAACCTCCTGCAAGTTTCTTATTATTAGGATTTTAAGTGTTTTGAAGATGAAAGACTTCAGCCAAAGAATTGTTAGTTAAAATAGAAAACAAAAACATTAACATTGAGAGTTTCTAAAGTGTTGAAAGCTAAGTGTTTTAATGCTAAAATCCTTGACATTTAAAAGGCTCAGGAACCAAGCTTACTGAAAGCCAACTAACATGCAAATTATAACAATTTATTTCTCTCAGGCCTTGGCATGCTTTTTTTTGGTACCAGAAGTAGAGTGAGATATTTGAGATTCAAACTCTTTAGAAACTTGTCTAAATTAGAGTTATATTCTGCATGGAAGAATATCAATGCATCATCTTCCCTATTCCTTCTTCCCTAGGAACTGGTTGGACTTTACACCAAATTTAGTGTCAGTATGGAGGGATGGGTTGTGAGAAATATTCGTGATGTGGTTTAGAATATGGTGCCTTGGCTTATTAAATATTTTAAGCTGAAGGAATTTGAGAAATAGCCTGTACAGGAAGGATCTTCTGACCTTTGCCTTCCATGCACTTGGAGGAAAGAGAATCCTTATCTCAGAAGACAAAAGGACACAGAGAGGAACCTGAACGAACAGACCTTGCTAAGACTTCCTCAGTTTACTGCACTCAGTTCATCCCCTTTGTCCTGTCACATCTTTCCATGACTTCACTCTTTGTCAAACCTAGCATAAAAACATTCAGGTTCAATCCTTTTATTGGTTCTTCATTTCTTTATGAAGGCTCTTATGCCATGTAAAATTTATGTTAGCTAAATTTGTAAGCTTTTCTCTTGTTAATCTGTCTTTTATGAAGAGGGCTCCAGCTGAGAACTTAGAAGGTTAGAGGAAAAATATTTTCTCTCCCCACATCCAATAAATCCCTCAGGCTTCCCTCCTAATGCTTCAGGTTTTGGTATCCTGGCTTTCTGTAAACCTTCCTCATAAGTTGTTTAGATACAATTTTAGTGCTAATAATAAAAGTATGAGAATTAGAGAAATGGGTTGGTATGGCTGTCAATTCTACCCCCAAAGTTAACTTTTTTTTTTTTTTTTTTTTTTTTTTTAGGCAAGACAACCCTTGGTTGACCTCACAGATTGCAAAGACCTTGTCAGCTTTCAATCCCTTATTTTTTTAGGCCTATAGCACCTAGTCTTCCTAGATGGTCTCCCATCCAAGTACTAACCAGGTCCAACCCTGCTTAGCTTCTGAGATCATACGGGATCAGGCTTGTTCAGGGTGGCATGACCGTAGTTAAAATTAACACTTTGGAATAATGTTCTTTGTTTGAAAACAACTACCTAAACTCCTTGGGAATTTGGTGGGGAAGGACATGATGGGGAATGTCAAGTGACAAGCTAAAACAATTTAGCATGGAGTCTGATGTCCTTTATTGAAGGAGAAAAAAATCATTAGACTGGGGGAGTCCAGTACCTCACAAGCAGTAGAGCACAGAACTTGAGGGATCTGGAGCAAGAGTGAGTTCATAGAGTGTTAGAAGAAGCAATGTGGTAACAGGGCACGATAGGCTAGGAGGTCCTGTTTTTAGGGGAAGGTGAGCTAGATTCAGCTGAGCTGGAGGATTGTCATTGCTGGGTTGGGTTTCTTAACAGGTATTTCCCATAAAGTGCAGGTTGGCTCAGGTTTAGATTAGTGATGTGGGCTGGGACATGGGGTGGCTCCCTTTTATGGGTCCTGACATAGGAATTAACTTGGAATATGTCTTCATCTTTCAAGGAATTTACCCCTCATTTCAGAGAGAGTAAAAACTGTGTTGCAGCGTTCTCTATTGTTGCCCTCCTTTCCCCAAAGTCAAAAGGGTTTGCAAGAGGATACGATAAGTTCGCACTTGTTAGGGACCCGACTGATGATGTTCTATCAGCCCCTCTTTCACCCTCGACTCCAACTCAGGGTCTTGGAGGATTCAGGTGTCAGTCTAGAGTTAGAGCAAAATAACATAACTGGAAATCACCATGGAAAACTAAAAGGAGAGAGGAAGTTAAAAGAAGTTTTGGGGTAAAATAATCCTGTGATGGGATCTTGGCACTGAGTTGTTCTTTTTTTTCTTCCTTGCTTCCCTCTGTCAACGACTATTTATTGAGTACCTCCCATATGCTTCTAAGCTTTGAGATTGTAGAAATAAAAAAGACAATTAGGGTCCCTGAACCTGTGGAGCTTACACTAGTGGGAAGAGGTAAGATAGTAAACATTTCTAATACTGGTAAGTGCTGTTAAGAAAAATGATGTGATGGCTGAGAACTCCAGTTGGAGGCCACTTTAAAAAAGGCAGGTTCTAAGAAGATGGTATTTGAGCTGAAACCCAAAGGATAAAAAGAGCCAGCTGGGAAGATGAGCTGAGGGAAGTCTGAGACAGTTCATACTGTTTATGCTGCAAAATCCCAGAGGGGATGGGGGAAAGCTTGATGTGTTTGAGGGAAGAAAAGGAGAGTATTGTGACTAAAGCAGAATGGTGGAGGGGGACAATAGTAGGAGCCTGGAGCAGGAAGCAGGAGCTAGGCTATGCAGGGCCTTCTGGGCTATAGTCTGGAGTTCCCATCATATTCTAAGAGCAATGTGAAGGCTTTAAGATGGCATGATCTGATTTATGGTCTCAAAAGCTCATTTGGACTGTTCTTCGGAGAGTGAAAGTTGGGGAGTGGGTGGTGGGTTAGAAAGCTATTGATTAGAAGTCCAGGGAAAAGACAGTGGTCTTCATTAACGTGGCAGCAATGGAGATGAAAAGATTTTAGATAGTTTTTGGGTAAATATCTGACATAAATTGTTTACACATTAGCACTGAGGGGGTGAGAAAAAAAAGGGAGAAATAAAGAATGACTCAGGAATTTTGTTTTCAGCAACTGGTTTAGAGAATGCTGTCATTTATGGAGACAGAGAAGACTAAAGGACAGGAGCTGTCTAAGATTTATTACCTTTGAAATACCTATTAAATATCTAAGTATCCAAAAAAACCCCAAAAAACAAAAAAACACAAAACAGTTGTATACATGAGTCTGAAATGATGCATGTGAGCTATCTGGAGTAGAAGATATACATTTGGGAATAATCAATCCATAGAAGGCATTTAAAATCACAGGACTGGAAGAGATCATCTGGATAGAAAAGAGTGCCCAGTCTGAGTCCTGGACATGCTAACATTTACAGATCAAACAGAAACGAAGGAGGCAGCCAAGTATTTAGTCAGTAAAGCAGGAGGAAAGCCAGAAAGCCAGAGAATGTTTTAAGAACTGGTTAACTGTTAAAGGCTAAAAGGTTGAGCACTTATTGTGTGGCTTCAGGTATATTGCTTCATCTATCTGTCTAAACTCGATTTCCTCGTAAGTAAAATGTAGACAAAAATGATACCACACTTATAGTGTTGTTGGGAGTATTAAAAAAATATGTAATGCTTTATGTGCCTGGCATGTGATAAGTAATAAATAGCTATTACTAGTCTATTGCTGTTGATTTCAGAAATCTACAAGGCAAAATACATGTCAGGGGGAAAAGTATATACATTTAGTGGAAAAGTTTTGAATAACAAATACCCAGTTTCATCATATCTTGCAAATTATTTTTTAATGTTCCTGTGAGTCTTTGTGCTTTTTTAGCTCTTCTGGAGTTGGGGTTTAAGATCTGAGAATTCCCTCTCTGGAGAGTCAAAAGTTGCTATGACAACTGCCTGAAAATGAAAGTCCTGTGCTTTATTTATTTATCTGAGGGTGATGTGCTGCAGAAAGAGGGAACTGTAATTGCCACAAATGTTGCCTCACAACCTTTGGAAAGGGGACATGGAAAAACTGTGTTCTCTCTCATATTGTCGGTATCATTATTATTTAAATAAAATTTACTTTCTTCCTCTTTTTCCACAAGTACTTGAGGTCATTGACAATATTAAGACACATAAGTTGAGGCAGTTTAAAAAGACAAATCAAGATGAAATACTATTTGGAGAAGTAACCTGTAACGAACCTACCATCGAGTTACTAACACTGTGCAACAAATTTAACCCCAAGTATTTTGGAAGTCAAATAAAAATGGAAAATATGATGGTTTAAGGAATTCTCAAATATCTGTTTAAAAGTTACAACAGGCAGGTTGATTAGGAGAGAGAAACTTTTAAACTGATGTATGTGTTGTTATTCTGCAATAGTAATAGTGGCTAACAGTTGCATACAACTTTACAGTTTATGAAGCATGTTTACAGAAAGTAAAATTACAGCTATTCTATATTTTTGGTCCCCAAATCATACAACAGATTAACATAGATAGAATCATGAATCTTTTAGTTTTCAAAACCCTGCTCTTTCTACTACACTAAGAGGCAATTTAATTGTAATTTTTAAAAATTCATGAAATATAACATTCACAAAAGTACATAAATCTATATACATATTTTAAGAAATAATTGTAAATCATCCATGTAGCCACCATCAAGTTAAAAAACATAATGCTCTTGGAACTCCAGAATAGCTATCCTCAATATTTTTGTTTTCATAACTCCCTATGCTTTTCAAAATTATTGAGGACCTCAATGAATTTATATTTATATGGTCTATATCTAGTAATATTTACATTATTAGAAATCAAAGTTGAAAATTTACAAAAACATTTATTCATTTAAAAATAATGAGAAAAAAATTACATGTTAATCTAAATAAAACTTTATGAAAATTAAATATTCACCAAAACAAAAAATATTAGTGAGAAGTGACATTATTTCACATTTTCTCTCAAATCTCTTTAACATCCAGTTTAGTAGAAGACAACTGGATTCTCATATCTGATTCTGAATTCAGTAGGTTGTGGTAGGTTGCTTTGGTTGAAGGAAATCTGGCCCCACACAGATATGTAGTTGAAAGGAAGCAGGGGTATTTTAGTGACCTTTGAGATAACTGTGGATAGTCTTCTTTGTACTACACCAGAGCTCCACAGGTAGTGGTTTATAAAGGTTAGCTGCAATGTGAAATCTGAAACTATATCATATTGTTACATTAAAATTAGTTGGTCAAACATGTTGGCTCTGTCACATATGCATAATTTTGTAACATTATGCACTTATGCACTGTTCATTTGGAAAATATTAGCTCACTGATTTATGCAGATTTTCCAAATGTGAACACATCTCATTATACAAGATCCAAATAGTCAGTCATTAATATCACTACCAATATTACCACTGGAATCTTATGTAGTATATATAGTAAAGCTCATAATGGTACACAAGTTTTTGAAATTTCCAGTTTTCACTTGAAAGCTCAGATTTTGACATTGACATTGGCAATGAATATTGTCCATTGTTTTCCTCAAATTGACCAGTTCTCTTCATTTTTGAGAAAATGCCTCCCAAATATCCAAGTCTGAATAACTACTGTGTGTCAGCCTTCTTTCCAATAATAAGATGGTGTTCTCTAAAAAAAGGGACAAGTTCAGCAATTCAATTGCACAAGTGCTTTTCCCTGAGACCACCACTGTGCCTAGCATGTGCAGCAGAGTGCTTTATGTTCTCTAGGTGTGGTCTCTGGACCAGCAGCATCAGCATCACCTGGGAACTTCTTCAAAATACAAATTATTGGGCCCCACTCGAGACATAATGGAGTCAGAAACTCTGAGAGTGAGAGCCAATGGTCTATTTTTACAACACTCCTGGTGATTCCTAAAGTTTGGGAACCACTGCTTCAGTCTGAGAGCAATGGTTCTCAGTTTTGATTGCACATTACAATCACCTGGATAGCTTAAAATCTCCAATGCTGAGTTATTCTTGATCAATTAAGTCAGAATCTCTGATGGTGAGACCCAGACATCAGCATTTTTATTATTTATTATTTATTTATTATTGTTTTAGTTTCCTTCATGATTCCAAAGTGCAGCCACTGCCTTTGGTTCTTTTTCAAACAGTTCTCAGCTGTGTTCTTACCTAGTGGTGGACAGCCATCTATTGAAAATGAAGTTCTCTGACAAGTTCCTGGGGTGCTAATAACTAGCCTGCTACCAGTTGCAGAAAAATCGTTGTGTTTTCAGAATCATTTCCCCATCGTGAATAGTCAGGAAATCCTAAATTATGAACAAGAAAATGTCTAGGAGGACTCAAGAATACTTTGGATTAGTAGTGGAAACTGTGGCAGACCTGGTGAGGTCTCTGCTTCGGTTATGTCTAAAGCCCCCTCTTCAGCTGCCACGGCTTGCATTTCCCCCATAACTTCCATTTCTCCCCAGACTGCCCTCACCCTTATAATGACAATATTTATTATCATTCTCATGGTATAATATTATTTTACCATTCTCAAATGAAACACATATATAATACAACTTACTTACATATGTCATTAAAAAAATCAATATAATGATGTAACTTTATTATGAAAGATAAACAAAATGAGGTTAATTCACAATAAAAATACATACTGCAATGCATAAATGCTTGAGAAAAATTGGCAGACATAAGTTATCTGGTATTGGCATGTGAATTTTTTAAATTGAGGTATAGTTGACACAAAACATAATTTTCACATGTACGACATAATTTGACATTTGTATATATTTTGAAATGATAACCACAATAAGTCTAGTTAACATTTGTCACCAAACATAGTTACAGAATTTTTTCTTGTGATTAACTCTCAGTGACATTCAAACATGCAGTACAATATTATTAATTATAGTTGCCATATTATACATTACATCTCCATGACTTATTTATAACTGGAAGTTTGTACCTTTTGACTTCCTTCACCCATTGGTCCATCTCCCCAGACCCCACTGTCTGGCAACCACCAGTCTATTCTCTGCATTTATGAGCTTGTTTTCTCTCTCTTTTTTTTTTTTTTTTAAGAGTACATAAAGTGGAAGATGACATAAAGAAGATCATGTAGTATTTGTTTTTAACTTATTTCACTTAGCATAATGCTATCAACGTTGTTGTAAATGGCAAGATCCATCAATATTGTTGCAAATGGCAAGATTTCATTATTTTCTTATGGCTGAATAATATTCTATTGTATATATTTATAGTATTTTCTTTATCCATTCAGGCATGGATAGCAACTTAGGTTGTTCCCATATCTTGACTATTATAAATAATGCCACAATGAACATGTGGGAAGTACATATATATTTCTGAGTTAATGTTTTCATTTACTTTGGATATACTTACCCATAAATGGAATTGCTAGATCATAAGGTAGTTCTATTTTTTATTTTTTGAGGAACTTCCACACTGTTTTCCATAGTGGCTACACAAGTTTACATTCCCACCAACAGTGAACAAGGGTTCCCTTTTCTCCACATCCTCACCAACACTTGTTACTTCTGGCATATGAATTTTATAAAAAAAAATTTAATTATGAAAAATTTCAGACACATGTTGAAGTAGAGAAAATAGTATTGTGATATCGTGATTTATAACAAGAAAGACATGTTTGGTTTGTCTCGTTTGTGGCACAGAGCTCCTAAAACCCTTGGAATTTCTTAAGTGTGGAAAGCAGCAAAAGTATTAACGAAGTGACTTGGGAAAGCATCTAAGAATGGGGGCTAGTCATCAGAGAAACTAAGTACACAATTAAAGTGTGGGAACTTTCAGTTCTTCCTCCCCACCGAACCTCTGGCCACCAATGGCCAATGATTTAATTAATCATGCCCATGTAATTAAGCCTCCATAAAAACCCAAAAGGATGGGATTTGGAGAGCTTCCAGGTTTGTGAACACGTGGAGATTTGGGGAAAGTGACATACTCTGAAAGAGCATGGAAGCTCCATGCCCTTTTCTTACATCTTCCAACTGGTTGTTCCTGCATTATACCCTTTAAGAATAAATTGGCCATCTAGTAAGTAAAATGTTTCTGAGTTCTGTGAGCTGCTCTAGCAAATTAGTCGAACCCTAGGAGGGTGTCATGGGACCCTCTAAGCCATAGACTGTCAGCCATTAGCACCGGTGATATCCTGGGCTTGGAACTGGTGGCTAAAGGAGGGGAGTGGGGTGCAGCCTTGTGGAAATGAGCCCTTAACCAGTGTAATCAACTATTTCTCAAAGGAGCCTTGGTTCTATATCGAAAAATTTTCCTCTACTCATATTAGGTGTATTGCCTGGGGTCCTTAAAATTCAGACTGACGAAAGACAGATTAACAAGAGAAAGACAAATAGAAGTTTATCAACATGTGCATTCCACATCCATATGGGAGTACTCAGTGATGAGTAACAGAGAGGGTGGTTGAAATATGAGCTTATATAGCATCTTGTCAAAGAACAATTATTTTGTAGAGAAGTGACAAGATAAAGGAAAAGGATTTTGAGCTTCTAGGGTTGGCAAATTGTGGGGAGGCAAATAGACGGGGAAACTAATGGTAGACAAGGATTACTTTTATCAAAAGACATATCGATTCCTCTGGTGCCTTGGCTAATAAAGGTCTGGAGTTGTCTCCAATGCTTAACTTATATAGGTAGAGAGGGGAGGGAGGACACCTCTCCAAGTTTATGTTCTGCTTTTAGGCAAGTAGGGGGAGAGCAGAAAGCTTTTCTTATATCTACTTATCTTCAGCTAAAAATAATCCTTATGCTAAAAGTGGCATAATTTGGGGGGCACATTTTGCTGCTTCCCAGTTACTTTTACTGGCAAATAGCTTTTAGACCATAATCTACATGGTAAATTACATCTCAAGGACATACTAATGTTCCTAGTTTAAATGTAAGGTTATAGGAATTTTACTTCTTTAATTTTATACTTGTATATTTTCCCTCTAACATACATATTGTTCCAAATAACAATAGCAGTATTAATAAAAATATTATAACTAAATAAAGTTTAACATTTCTCTTCAGTTCCTTTTTGTCCTTCCTTGATTAAAAGGAACATACTACACATCACTGTTCTGTACTTTGCTTTTAAATTTAACTTAACAGTATGTCATAGGATCGCTTCATAACAATATACAGAGTTATTAATTCTTATAGATGTAAAGTATTCCAATGTATTCCCCCACTTATGGACATTTGGATTAAAGAAGTTTTATTGTATTACAAATATTGCCATAATAAATATTCTTACATATTCACAATTTGATATTTTGCCATATTTTATTTGAGATAGATTCCTAGAAGTAGGATTCAGGATCAAAGGGAAAGGAACTTTTAATTTTGCTAGATATTGCCAAATTTTATAGAAGTCATATCATTTGTATTTCCACAAAGAATGTGTAAGAATCATACAGGCTTAAAATCGGGCTTTTAGAGAAAACAATGTTTAAAAAAATACTTTTGGCAATTGCATTCATATTTACATTTTCCAATAAGGGTTAGATAGGTACGTTGTATATGTGTATATGTGTATGTGTATGTGTATATATGTACATATACATACGTGTGTGTGTGTGTGTGTGTATACACACATTAGGCACAAATTCAGCTACAAGAATATTGTATTGGTGACTCAAATATCAGGTTAGTGTTGCTGCCAGTGATGTAATTTTTTCAAAATGGTAAAAAGAACTGGTAAAGTTCAAATAAAACTAGATTTTCTCCCAGTGTGGGGGAACATCCTTCCCTAAATAATGATTCATATATTTTGAAAGATATAGAAAGAAGAATGCTTAGAAGGACAGTGAAGGTGGCTGGTTATACTACGCTGTATTGATGCTCTGCATAGAGAATGAGAAAATGAGGGCTATTTACAAACAGTTAAAGCCTAAGTGTGAGAGCAAGAAGATCTCTCTTGAAGCTTAGTAAAAACTAAGAAAAGTTGGTCACCTTACCTTAGGGGTAAAATAGGCAGCTAATAAGGGTGCTACTTAACATCTACAGTCAGAAGAAAGCAGGAATAGAGGGGAAGGAAGCTAAGGGCAGTCATCCCAAAAAGTCACAGTAGCTTGCTCAGTTCCTGAATTTGAGCCTATTTTCAGATCTGGAGTCCACTGACTAAAGAGATGGCTGAGTCCCCTCTTTTGCAGGGGAGAAGACTCTGACACCTTGTGAAAAGTATATATTGCAATGATTCCTTGAGTCATTCCCCAGAGAGACCCAGGACATTTACTGGGAAAAAGGGAAAGCCCATTCATTTCAAGGAGTTTTGGACCTAGGTTCTAAGTAGACTTTGATAACTAGAGATCCCAAGTGTCAACATGTCCCCATTAGATCAAGGGCTTACAGAAGCAGCTAAGGATCTTAGCTAAAGTCTGGTTTATAGAGAACTCAGTGGGTCTGCAGACCTACCTCTTGGTTGTTTCCCTGGCCTCTGAGTATAAAATTGCAACAAACACACTTGGCAGTTGAAGTACTGGGTCCTCAGGCCATTGTTCCCCCAAAATGATATTGTGTCACAGGCAAGTGACACATGGTGATTTAGTGACACTCTGGATCCTGCAGAGTAAATGTAGACTACCACAGCAAGCTTAACCGAGTAGTCCCAATTCAAGCTGTGTTGGACATGGCATCAGTGCTAGGGCAGATTAATAAGGCCTCAGGCACATGGTATGTGGCCAGTGAATGCATTCTTTCATATTATAATCTGAAATAAGAATAAGAGGTTTGCATTCATGTGGAAAACATAATATTTATTTCCAGTTTTATCCAAGGACTATGTTAACTCTTCTACCCTCTATTGCAATACAGTCCGAAGAGATCTAGACTATGTGGACATCCTGCAGAACATCATACCGATATGTTATACCAATAATATACTGATGGGTAGGATGAGCAAGAGATGGCTTATATGCTAGAGGCCTTGCCAAGATACATGCATCCAGAGGGTGGTAAATAAACACTATAAAGGTTCAGGGATCTGCCACTTTTGTAAAGTTTTTTGAGGTCCCGTAGTCAGTGATATGTGGAGACATCCCCTCCAGAGTAAAAGACAAACTTCTGTATCTTGCATCTCCTACTACAATAAAGCATGATGCCTGTAAGTCACATTGGGTTCTAGAAGCACAAATTCCACACCTTTGGACACCAGTCTGGTTCATATCCTGGGTAACATGGAAGGTTGCCAGTTCTGAGTGCAGTATGGAATAGTGATGGGCTCTGTGGCAGTCATTGTGGAATTTACAGCAAGTCTCAGTAGGAGGCCACAATATAAGCCTCTGGGATTTTGAAGCAAGGCCGTGCCATCTGCAGCAGAAGGTTTTACTCCTTTCAAGAAACAGCCCCTAACATGGTACTGCACCCTAGTAGAGGCAGAAAGCTTGACCATGGGACTCCAAGTTACCATGTGTCCGGAAGTGCCCATTATGAGCTGATTTCTATTAGACAAACCCAGTCATTAAGTTGATGGGCCCAGCAACAGTTCATCATAATATAGAAATGACATATTCAAAATCAAACCCCAGTAGGACCAGAAAGCATGAGTAAACTGCATGAGCTAATAGCCCAGACCCCCATATCACCCACTATGCTTGTACCGGTACCTCTCCCTCAGGCTGTATGGCCATATAGGGGTCACATGTGACCAGATGAGGGAAGAGAAAAAAGATCAAGCTTGATCCACTGCCATGGGATCCAACATAACATAGCATCCAAATAGGGGAATCACTTTACAGTAAAGATGATGTGGGCACGGGCTCATGACCAAGGCATCCACTGGTTGCATCACCTAGAAGACAATTCAGATATTGCCAGCCTGATAAGCTGGGCAATGTATGAAAAGTGCAACAGAAGAGCCAGGCAATATTCTGTAAGGATGGAGTGCCATCTTTCAAGATGCAGTATATATACTAAATCAGAGACCTTTGAATGGCACTTCCTCTAATAGAAAGAATATGTGAGGTAGGAGCAGAAGTGGTCTTACTTAACATCTCAATGAATCATTAGGAGACTCTGTGCAGGATTAGAAATCCTGGTTCTCAAAGGGGTACATTTTTTTGCCAGCACAACAACAAGGGTCCCACTGAACTACAAGCTATGGCTACTGTTTGGGTACTTTGGACTATGTCCAGGCACCAGAAGGCAAGAAGGATTTCCACCTTGGCAGGAGTAACTGACCTAGATCAACAGGAAGAGGAAGGGCTGCTTTCATATAAAGGGCAGGGAAAAAAATATGTGGAACCTAGATGATCCACTTGGAAGTCTCCTGATACTTAATTGGAACAGTGGAAGGACTTGTACAGCAATCCCAGCCTGAGAAGTGTATAATTACCAATAAATATGCATTCTTATCAGGAATGAGGATTTGGGTCACACCCAGGTAAACCATTAAGACCTATGGAGGTGACAGGTAAAGAACAGTAGAATATGCAATGGGTAGTGGAGGAGGAGGAAGATAAGTTAACAGTTGCAGCCCTCAGACCAACAGAGTGATGAGGGCATAGTTTGTCCTTATAACCTCCTTCTTCTAAGCTTTCACTGGAAAAGAGAGGTCTAGAGGAACCATAGAGGAGCTGCTCCCAGAAAATGGGTGGAGAAGTGGATCAGTGTTGTGCAAGGGGTGTTTTATGGTGGCTATGGGATGCACTGCTCAGGTGTTCCTTCAAGAGAGCACCTGCTGGAAAGACTCAAAAGAAAAAATAGGATTCAAGATATCATGAAGAGGCTAAGAGAAATAATAGATGCAAAAATGTCAGCAATGCTACAGAAATATGAGGAAATGATACTTATGAAGATGAAGCAGATGACGAAGATGAAGGAACTGAAAAGGAATCCTTTGACAAAATGCCTCCTGAAGAAATTAAAAATGACATTAGTTCACTTCCAAAGTCAAGGTACAAATGAAAAATAATGTCAAGAAAATCCTCCCAAGCTGGCCTATTCAGAAGCAACTGCTGGCCAAATAGATAAACTAGTAAAGCATTTGTTAATGGTGATATAACAATTTTCAAACAACAACAAAAAATCTGACCCTGCTTAAAACTGAGTAAAAATGATTAGCTAGGATGCTAAATGTGAACGTGAATGAAGTTGACAATGAAGTAGAACCCTCAACGAGTCTGAATGCGAAACCACAGGAGTGGATCTGTGATAAGATTATTGATACTGTAGACCAGATGATGCCATCTCTGTTAGGTTGTGATGCTATCTCTCTTGAAGACTATAAGCAAAACTTAAGATTCCATGAAGTTTCCTCAAAGTTCCAAAATAGCTTTTGAGGTCAAAAGAAGAAACAAACCTGTTGCAACTCAGAAATGTGAATACTCATGCAGCCTGGGAAGTTAATTCATCTTATTTTCCATGTTGGATTGCAACTCTCAAGCTTATTTTCTAAAACTTATTCCATATCCAACTTTAACCTGGTAAAAAAAAAAAAAAAAGAAAGAAAGAAAGAAAAAAACCATCAAAATAGTTACTTTGGCAGGTTGTAGAAGATTTCTTGTTTATATCATCTTGTTCTCTTGCTTTACAGGCAAAAGTTTTTGAGTAAAGTGTAATTTTTGTTTTCAGGGAAAGGGAGAGGAAGAAGAAACACCTGCTGTGAAGATTGTAGTTAGCTAACAGTCTTCTAGTGCCAACTTTGAGAATCCACCACAGCATTTATGCTACAGCCTTATCCTCCCAGAATTGTTCCCCACAAATGGCTAAGTACAGAACAGTACTAGAGTCAGGCCATGCCTGCCCAAACTGGGACCCCCCTCAAATGGTCAGACTTTGCTTTGAGGCTCTTTACTGGCAGGGGCCAAGACTTCCTCAGAGCTGTATTGTAGCCTGAGGCTCTCACTTTGCTTCCTTCTCTTTCCTTTCATGGATAGCAGAGCTGGATCATTCTGAAGGCACTCCTTGTCTACTGCTCCCACTCTCCTTTATTCTCAATAGCAATTTCCCCCAATAAATTTCTTGCACTTCTAATTCTGTTTCGGTGTCTGCTTTCCCATGGGCCTGAACTGACCAAAATCCTATGCATTGCAGGATGCTGAGCATCCTGGGCCTCATCCACAAATGCTGGTAGTACTGTCCTCACCAATCCGGAGGCAACTAATGACACTTCCCTAGATTGCTAAAATGCTTCTACAGATAAAAAAAGAGAAAAGTTCAATGATTTTCTACATTTCTTTCTTCCCTCTTCAACAGTGTCTTCACCTTCTTTTCATCTCCTATGTTATTCTTGTACTTTAACAGAAATTGATAAACTTGAAGAGAGAATTTTAAGTACTAAAGAGACTCTATAGCCTCAGAATTTAGAGACAAATTTAGGAAGTTATCATCTGAAAATGAAGGTAGGGACAAAAATATCAGTTATGAGAGATGAAATTAGCTGCCTATATAAGTAACTTACCTTCGGAATCAGCTGCAAATGTATCGCTTTTGTGATTAATTTCTAAATTTCCATCAGGCCATAAAGATATAGTCTCAGAAAGACATTCTTGGAATGTGGCAGTACTGTGGAAAAATCAGTAGTAGGTTGCATTGTCTAAAAAAGATCCAAGAATTTTAGTTTAGTTTTACCAATAAGTTTGTAGTAGAGATCATTTTTTGCTTTTAGTTCAATAGATATTCACCTAATGTATTTATTGATTGCCTACTATGTCCCAACATTACACATAGAGTATACTTAACATGATCTTTGCTCAAAAAAGTTAAAATCTGGAGTATGTATTCTCTAGGGGGGGAAAAAACAGATATTACAATGGTTTGTGGCCCTCCAAAGAACCACAATACATAAACATACAGGATATCTGTGGTTAAGTTCTCATAGGAGATAGGGAGAACAGTTATGAAAAAAAGTGCCTAAAATGGCTTAAGAGGTCAGTCAGGAAACTAAGGCTGAGAAAGTTGATTTACTAAAGGAAAAAGAAAAAAATGAAGGCAAAAGAAGGAGACTAAGAAGGAAAAAATAAAATAAAATGATGAAACAGGAAAAGAGCGGAGGTGAGAAAAAAAGCAAGTTTGTGAAATTTTAAGAAGACAATAATAGTTTTGTCTACCACTGATACATATGACATATAACTTTTTTCCTTGACATTCTAAAACACAGGCTTATTTCTCTTATTATCTCTGGCTCTGGTAACAAAGTATTAAATGTGAAAAGCAACATTGGAATGCCTGTTTTTTTAAAAGAACTCTCATATCCTACAGCATTCTTTTCTTGCTCAAATACTCCAAATACCACTTTTTCTCATTTAAAATTTAAACCTATAAAACAATTTTCTATTAGGTTCCTAAGGACTCCATTATTCCACTAACTTGTAATGTAAACTGTTAGCTCCACAATATCAAAGCCTTTGGTTTTACAGCAATTATTTCTTTAATTTATCTGACATAGACAAACCCATTTGTTGTTGTTTGATGGCTTCTCAAGCTTCTCTGCAGTTTGAATCTCTCTCTCTGGACTATATATTTTCCTTTGTTCAGAGTATGGGTGTTCCTGGCAACTTTCTGATTACGAGTTCGATTTCTCAGGTATCTTGGTATCAAAAAGGAAGTGACCTTGCTAGCAGACATTGACATTTCAGTTAATAGAAAAGCATCATCTTAGCATTTTAAAATATATTTTATATTTTGGTATAATTAACATAGAATAAAGTGTCCACATCTTAGAAGCTCATTAAAAAAAAACCTTTATTTTTCAGGGCAGTTTTAGGTTTATAACAAAACTGAGATGAAGGTATGGGGATTTCCCATATACCCCCTGCTCCACACAGGCATATCCTCCCCCATTATCAACATTATTCACCAGAATAGTACATTTTTTTTTTTTTACCAATGATGAACTGATACTGGCATATCATAATCCTCCAAAGTCCATAGTTGACCTTAGAGTTCACTTTTGGTGTTATAACAAATGTATAATGACATACATCCATCACATATCACACAGAATATTTTCACTGCCCTATTCAACTCTCAGCAGTCCCCTATCACCCCCAAACCTGGCAACTGCTGATCTTTTTATTGTCCCCATAGTTTTGCCTTTTCAGATTGGCTCTTTTCATTTAGTAAATACATTTATGGTTCCTCAGTCTTTTCATGGCTTAATAGTTCATTTCTTCTCATTGCTGTATAATATTTCATTATCTGTATATACCAGTTTATCAACTCAACTGCTGAAGAATACCTTGGTTGCTTCCAATTTTGGGAATTATGAATAAAGCTGCTAAAAACATCTGTGGGCAGGTTTTTATGTGGACATCAGTTTTCCACTCATTTGGCTAAATATCAAGGAATGAAATTGTTGAATTACATGGTAAGACTATATATAGTTTTGTAAGAAACTACAACTGTCTTCCAAAGAGGCTCTACCATTTTGCGTTCCCACCAGTAATGAATGAGAGTTGCTCCACCTCCTTGTCAGCATTTGGTGTTGTCAGTGTTCTAAATTTTGGCCATTCAATATAGTGGTATCTCACTATCAGTTTAATTTGCATTTATCTGATGGCTTATGATGTGGAGTATCTTTTCATATGGTCTTTTGCCATCTGTATATCTTCCTTGGCATGGTATCTGTTAAGATCTTCAACTCATTTTTTAATTATTTTCTTATTGAGTTTTAGGAGTTCTTTGTATATCTTAGATAAGTCATTTATTAGATGCATCTTTTGCAAATATTTTCTTCCAGTCTATGGCCTGTTATCTCATTCTCAGAGCACAATTTTTAATTTTAATGAAATCCAACTTACCAAAATTCTTTCTTTCATGGATGCTATATTTGATGTTGTATCTAAAAAGGCATCAACATATCCAGTTTCCTAGGTTTTCTCCTATGTTATCTTCTAGGAGTTTTATAGTTTTTGCACTTTACATTTAAGTCTATGATTCATTTTAATTTTTATGGAGGGTATAAAATCTGTGTCAAGACTAATTTAGTTTTAGCACATCGATGTCCAGTTGTTCTAGGATCATTTATTGAAGTGATCTTTGTTCCATTGTATTGCTTTTTCTCCTTTGTCAAAGAGCAGGTGACTGACTATATTTAAAGGTGTCTATTTCTGGACTCTCTATCCTGTTCCATTGAACTATCTGTCTATTTTGCCAATATTATACTTTCTTGATTATGATAGCTTTATAGTATGTCTTGAAGTCAGCGTCAGTCCTCTTTGTTCCACTCAGACATACATTTAGATGAATTTAACAACTGTATATACCTGTTTAACTACCACAGACATGCACACAGCTGACCCTTGCTTTGGATAGTATGGACATTTTAACAATATTAATTTTTCTAATCCATGAGTTTGGAATATCTTTTCATTCATCTGTCTATTTTTCAATTTCCCTCATCAATGTCTTATAATTTTCAGTGTACAGGTCTTTCACTTCCTTAGTTAAATTTATTCCTGGGTATTTTATTCCTTTTGATGTAATTGCAAATAATATTGTTTTTTCAATTTCTCATTCTGGTAGTTCATTAGTGTTTATTGATCTTGTACCCTGCATTTGGGCGTGAAAGTTTCTTTGTAGGAAAGTTTTTGATGACATATTCAATTTCTTTCATAGCTATTAGGCCATTTAGATTTATTTTCCTTCTTGGCTCTGTCTTTTATTTTTTTTTATTTTAGTTTTTCAGGAGTTCGTCCATCACTTCAGCTGCTGAATTTACTGACATGAAGTTGTTGAAACTATCCCTTTGACATTTCATTCTATTGCCATTTTGACTATGTTAAAATGATCATTTTGCACACAAAAATAGATGACAGAGGAAAATAAATACATAATATCTGACAGAAAAAAGATGTGTATATGTATACATATACATGGTAGGTGCAAACAGTGACAGAAAAAGAGAATTACAGTTCAGTGTGACAAATACCATAAAAGGAACACAGAAAACACATAGAAAGGATACTGAGTCCAATTTGGAGAATCAGAATTATGATGTCCAAGTGATGAGTTCGATTGCTCAACTCTAAGTAAATTAATATAATCAGATTTTGGACACTTTAAAAGCTAAGACTTAGATCATGAATCACTTCACATTGGGTATCTACTTGTGAGGGTCTGTAGTCAATTGCCCACCCCCCTTCACTGGCATATCTTTAATTAAAAAATAAAAGACAATGATATATTTATTACAAAAAATTTCAAACAAGATAGAATAGTCAAAAAGAAAGTAAGTCACTTGCATTTTGGCCAATGTCCTTCCAGATGTTTTTGTACACTTATTTCACAGATATACACATATACACTCATGTTGGTATGACAATGTTCATGCTGATCTGTGTGATGGGGGGGACAATCTATCTGCTATGGACACATTTTCATGTATAAAGAGATTTACGTTATGTTTAATGGCTCAAGGGTATTCCATTGTATGCATACTCCAAAATTTAACTAATGTCTTAGTGATAGCACTTATAAAAAAAGGAGTGAAGAATATCCTTATGAATCTTGTTTTCTTTTTGCTATTTTCCTTACAATAAATGACTAGGAAATGAGATTGTTCGGGCAACAGTTAATGCTTATGTTAATTTTGGTAAATAAGGTTATACCAATTTCAACTTCACAATAGTGTACAACAGTAATTGTATCATCATATCCTTATCTACACTGATAGACAAAAGGGATTTTTTTGGAAGATGAACATCTTTTCATTTTTTAATTAGGTGTCTGTTTTTCTTGTTGTAGAAACGTACTATTGATATCCTTTACCAATTTTATTTATTGTGGTGTTAAGTTCTAAAATTGATGTTCTATGAGCTCTCTGTATATTACGAATATTTTTCCTTCTTTTTCCACTTGCTACACATTTATTTCCCACTGGTTCATTATGTGAAGATTACAATCTTTATGTGGTTAACTTGTACCTATTTTTTTTCTTTTATGGTCTCTGGTTTGCTTCATACTTAGAAAAAACCTTTCTCAGCTCAAGATTATAAATTTATTCACCTCCATTTTATTGTATTTTTATGGTTTCATTCTTTACATTTAAATTCTTGATCCATCTGGTATTTGAAAAACGATATGATGTAAAGCCTGTCTCTAATCCTTAGTCATTTCTCAGATTATCTTTTCCTACTGATGGATGATTTGCAATATATAGTTTACTGATCACCACTGAGACTGATGGAGTCAAACCGTTTTCCACACTTACCAGTGATGGCTCTGGGTAACGCTGTAAAATCGAGATAATTGCATGTGTCTTACAAAGGGTTAAAAAGTGCTCCAGTACTTGACATATAAGTGCTCAGCAAACGTGAGCTACTATTACTAAACACTCATACATACATAGCTGTTTATTTCTGGATTCTATATTAGGTTCACTGACATATCTCACATCTATATGATCATCCATTAACATTCCTTATTACCCAACCCATTGTCCCAATAGCTCTTCTTTGCTCATTTCAACTAAGGTCATATCTCACTTGCCTTTCTAATCATAACTAGAGCCCAAAAATGTTAACCTTGGTGGTAAAACAAGTATGCTTGACAATATAGTGAGAATCAAAACCCAAACCAACGCGCTGAGCAATCATGGGGGAGGGGAGGGTGCCTATTTTTTCTACACTGATTCTGAAAGGCTGAAACCCTACCTATTTCAGCCCTTGGTAAATAACTAACGTTCTTAAAGGCTCATCCCTTTTCCTCCTTCTCTAGCTTACAACCTGAAGACAAACAGTTCAGTTACCCTCAGTGGACCGCGAAATTGAAGCAACTACAGGATGAGATTTGGAGTTAGAGGCCCGGGGGCGGGGCCTGGTCCTGACCTGGCCGTTTCCTGGTGGCAAGCTGAGCCGAGTCCCCACTCTCGGGCTAACGCCCCACAGCAAAGGTGGTAGGCAGGAGACTTCGGGACTCATTAAATCTGCGCGGTCGGGCACGTAGGCAGGGGGCTTGAGGGGCGGCAGGACCACATCAGAGCCCTTAAAGAAAGTGTGGGAAAAGCCAGCAGAGCGAAGGAGAAACGCGGAAAATCCCCAGAGCAGTTGCGTTGGGAAGAAGCGACGCGCGTCACTTTGCTCCTTGAAGCCAGCTGCCTGTCCCACACTTTCCGTTCCCTTTGGCTCAGCGGACCTCTGCATCCCCCAAGCGTCCTCTCCGGGCGTCGTCCCGGGCCCGGCGTTCGGGCCGTTGTCCGCAGCGTGCCCGCGGGGGCCCGCTCGCTCCTCCCGCTAACGGCCTCCGGCCGCGGCGTCGGTTACGTCATCGTGGGCGGGACTTCCGGCCTCGCGCGTCTTTAGATCTCGGGACCAAGGCACTTCTAGGGGCTTGAGGGGTGGTGGGCGGCTGGGGGTGGAGCTTTCAACCAGATCTCGGCGTGCGGCTGGCCCCGCACCCCTGTGAAGGCCGGTCCACCAAGCAGCAGCGGGCTTTTCTCCGCTGCTGCCGCTGCCCTCTCCACTCTCGGAGCTCTCCCGGGATCTCTCGGATTTATCCGAGGTTGGGAGCCCTGTTCCTCCTCTTCAGCCTGCGCCGCGAGCGGCCGCAGGGACCTCGCCAGGCGTGGCGGGCTGGGCCAGCACCCGGCGTGTGGGACTGGATCTCTTCGCCCCAATGACCCGGCGAGAAGAGCTGAGTGGGTGCCGGTGGTTGGAGCTGTGGAGGTGTCTCCTGGGTGGCAAGTGCGGCCAGAACATCTGTCACTGTTAAGTTTTATGTCCTCACGTTGCAAGGCCGTGTGTGAGTCTGGTACGTGCCCTCTTAATGGAGACGTTATCTTGTTCGTATTTTGGAATACTCATTTTATTTTGTTTGTTAACTTGCCCTTGAGTAATTTTTTCTTGTAGTGGGAGCGGGTGTTAGAGAAGTAGGCTTTGAGACCTGTTTTGTAGCCAGTTAAATGCACGTGAAACTCTTTAAGGAGCTTTTTGATGCGCTCTAGTGTGGTGCTTGTGTAGGCAGGTTAGTAACTGTCTAAACGTGTGGTACCTCTGGTCTAATTTGTGATGAAAAAGTTATGCTACCATTTTCCTTGACCCCAAGGACAATTTTAACAGTGATATTGACTGTCATTACAGAGATAACGTCTAGAGCTTTTGACCATTATAAATAGACACTTAACCCTTAAAGATGCCCAAGTATTTTAAAAGTCTTTGGTCACTTTAGTTGTAGTGAAGAAGCTATTTCAGTAAAATCTCAAGTCTAGAATAAGAAACTTTGTAATTTCTTATATAGGATATACTTCGTAATGTGTTCAGACTATGAGCACAAAATGCTTGAGTAGATCTAAAACTATGTGAGTAGTTAAAGCATTGCTTCTGTTACCAAGCAACATCTAAGTAAACAAGTCTAATATTCAACTCGAATGTAATTAAATGTATCCTACAATGATCTGGATTCAGAATTCTCTAAATTCATGGATTTAGCCTGTAGTTGATTACAGTTAATACTCACTTTTTCATCGAAGTTTTATTTCAAACTCATTTTGTTTAGAATTACTAGAATGCTTTAAATTCCAGTGTTATACAAGACGTCAGAGAGTTGCAAGGGGATTTGAGTTATCCTTTGGTTATTTAGGACAGAGTACGTTGATTAGTCTCCTTCCTTTCAGTATTTTCTTTTGTAACCAGATAAGTGTGCAGGCCATATTCAGGAATTTTCTCAAATAATGGAGTAATACCAATCTAGGGTTATATAGAGCATTGGGAGATTGTCCACCAGTGATTTTTTTAAGCCTTAATGATTGTATGGAAATTAATTAGTTTTCAGAGCATTTATCATGCTATTTTGAACGCAGTAATCTTTCAATATGTGAGAAAATTGGTGAGAACATTTGAGATTCTGAGACTGAATGACTTCTTTGAAATCAAGCTGTTAATGGAATTGGAACTTGAAATTTAATGTTCTTTGCATCTTGCCCTTACTGTATTCAAAAACCGGTAGACTTCAATTTTGGTCCCATACACCTTTTTTTTCCCATTTGCTGATTCTGAAGTAATCAAATATTCAAATTGGGCACGACAAGCAGAGAAGAAGAAAAATCAGGAATGACTCGTGTTGTAAAATCCTTAGAAATCACATGTCAGCATTTTGTCATCGGAAGTTCTAATTCAAGAAGCTTAGAATAATGAAATTCAAGCAGAAAGATTAGTGTGTTGTCAGAATTCTTTTGTGTGTGTTTTATAGGTGCTGTCTCTGTCTAAAAAATAAATGAGTTTTATTTTAACTTTGTCATACATAATGTATTAGGTTCAGTAGGTAATTTTCTCAAATTGTCTAATCTGTGTGTACTTTTAGGGAATGTGTGTATCTATGTAAAAAAATTTCCAGAAGTACTCCATTCTACTGACTGAAGTTATTTCTTAATCTGAACTCTTTGAAACCTTCCTTGCACTCTGCGTTTTCAAGGTGGTTTATGTTCTTTATAGAAAAGCTATACTCTGAGCACACTGGTTTCTTCACTAACCTCTAAACCCACTGTATGCGTATTCCTTTCTTTACCAGTCTTTATGTCATTCTACCTACCTGACCTGATTTCTTCCTTTTTTCCCTAAAGTCTAAATTGTACCTTTTCTGTAAAGTTCAACTCCACCATGAACTCTAAAGGAAAGGAAAAATTCTCTAACCTTGTAGGGTCTCTGGCTGGGCCTAAGAATTAAATTGATATAAGACAGATTAACAGGAGAAAAGCAATCAAGTTAAAAACAATTTTTACTTGTACATGGGGACCTTCACAGGAGACTGAAGACCTGAAAAAGTGACCAGAGTGGAAAGCTCTTATATGTTTCAGACAAACAATACATTTGTGAAGAAATGACAAGGGTTTGGGTTATGATTAGTGAGTTGTGGAGAAGTGAATAGGAAGATAAGAATTAATTTAACAAGATTTGTTTGTGCAGATTTCTGGGCTTTGATTCCCCATCTCTGATGATAAGAATGTCTTCCTCCTTATAGGGAGAGTACCTTTCAACATAGGAGTTTTATCTCTTTTCAAGAAGAAAAAAGAGGGTCAGTATCCCTCTCGAACCTGCTGTTTCTCATGTTTCTCAAGTGCTTTTAACTCAATCAATATACTGACGTGGCATATTTTGGGGTGACATGTTCCAAACTCCTTCACCTCTCAAATTCTGTAGTATTTGTCAGCCATATTCACTTGATGCTTATACTTTATATAATATTGTTTTATCATTTCTATGTATGCCTTATCATCCTAACTAGATTGTAAGCTCCTTAAGGGCAGGACACGAGATCTCAATGAGCTGTATTCTTAGTCTCTTCCAAATAGAAGTTCCTGAATAAATGTTTCTTAGAGATGAGGAATGTACATTTCTACTTTTTTATTTTTTTGCCTCTCCCATTGTGCTGCGGGAGTTAAAAAATAAAATCTTTGAGAGAGTAATTGAGGGAGGAAGGGCAGCTAAACCTTAAGAAAGGGTATTAAAGAGAAAATTCATTGGAATCAGAAAGAAAAGATTCTGTTCCTAGAAAGTGTGAATATTTGAGAATTTCCCATGACAATATTGGTAGTAAGGACTCCCTTAGGAAACTACTCCCAAATGGGCTTGGGGAGTTTGGTCAATTTCTTCGTTCCTCTTTAGTAGACTCAGTTTTAAAAGTATTTCCTCTGGAGCTGCCTTTTACTTCTCTTCTCCCTCTCCCCCTTATTGCAAATATCCCTCTCCTAGTTTTCCTCTATTTTACTTTTTACCTGGTCAGGACTTAATTTATGAAATTTTGTCAATACTTTCATTTGGTAATTAGCAATTCTTTTCAGTTTTATCTTTTTCCATCAGAACTGCCTCTGGGTCATAGACAGATCACAGACTGTATTCTAGCACTCCTCTTTTAGTTTGTTAAACTTGTTGATACACTTTTGGAAGACAAATGAAGAAAGTCAGGAAGTGCCCAGTTATTTGCTTTCTGTATATTGTAACTTGAAACTGCTTTTGGATTAAAATTTATAGAGTTAGGAACCTAAAGCTAGCCATTCCCTTTTAGAAAGCTCCTATCACCCTCAAAGTATGTCTTCAGATAAATTCTAGGTAATTTTTATAGTCTTGCTATTAATTTTGTATCTGATGTTTGTAACAGTTAAAGGTATAAGAAAGTGAAGTTGTGTTTCAATACTTTTATAAATTCTTGGTTTGATTCACAGGTTTCTTAGTGAGCTGCTTAGTTGTTGCCCAGTAACACAAAGACAGTATAACATAGCAACCATTGAAAACATTAGCACTGGACTATAGGGATTTTCCTGATGAAGTTGCAGTGCTTATCTCTAGTGTTCATATTTAGTCTGTCTTAACTGAATCACATTTTGGTTTAAACAGACATCTGAGGCATACAATAAAATTAAGTATATATTTTTTGGAGTGTGACAAATTATAATTTGCATATTGTTTTTCAAGTAGAGGTGCATGATAAATATATGTTGAAATAATAGTGTGTGTGAAGAACATGTGAAAAGAGTGGTTCGAGTTAAGATTAGTCTATTCTTGGCAGAAAAGCTATTAAGTAATAATTGACATCAGAATTCTCCACAATGGATATGTATGTGTGTGTGTGTGTGTGTGTGTGTGTGTGTGTGTGTGTGTGTGTGTTGGATGAAGTTGAAATGGTTCTTTAAAGAACATTTTTATATTCTGGAGATTCATGGAAAGCTTAGATCAATAAGCATGAATTGATAGGCATCACGATTTTGCAGGAAGAAAATTGTGATTCAGGAGACTAAGGCTTGACTGAGTCATTTAATTTTTCTTGGCTTATTTTCTCATTTGAAAAAAATAAATTCCTGAAGATTTCTTTTAGAAATTGTATGCTTCCAATTATTTATCTGTCTATCTATTTATTTATTTTTTAACGCCTACAGCACTTGGTGTTCTTAGGTGGTCTCCTGTCCAAGTACTAACCAGGCCCAACCCTGCTTAGCTTCCAAGATCAGACAAGATCAGGCACATTCAGTGTGGCATGGCTGTAGTGTATGCTTCTAATTTAAAGCAAGTTTCCTCTGTTCCTAATTGTTGAGTTTTTAATCATGAATGGTGTTGGATTTTGTCATATTCCTCCCACCCCCGCATCCACCAAAATGATCATATGGTTTTTATACTTTATTCTGTTAATATGGCATGTTACATTAATTGATTTTCAGAGGTTAAGCCAGCCTTGTATTCCTGAGATAAATTTCACTGTGGGAATATTGTTAATAACTCAGTTTACTTACTTGTTACAGTTCTATTCAGATTTTTTTCCTTGGGTTTTGATAACTTGTATATAAGAATTAGTCTATTTCAAATAAGTCATCCAATTTCTTGACTTAAATTTAACATTTTTTTGATAGTTTTTTAAATTACTGTAAGGTTGGTAATGATGTTCCTTCTTTATTTTGGTAATTTGTCTCTCTTATTTTCTGAATGAATCTAGCTAAGAGTTTGTCAACTTTGTTAATCTTTTCAAAGAAATTTTTTTTATTTCATTGATTTTTTCCCCCTATTTTTCTATTTTATTGATTTCCACCCTAATATTACTTTTTTCTTCTGTTTGCTTTGGGCTAGTGTACTCTTTCCCTCCCCTATTTTCCTGTGGTAGAAGATAAGATTATTTGAGACCTTTTGTTCTGATATGTGTTTAAAGCTGTAAATTTCCCCTAAGCACAGCATTAACTGCACTTTGTAAATTTTGATGTGCTGTTTTTGTTTTCATTCAATTCCAAATATTTTAAAAATTTCCTTGTGTCTCCTTTGACCATGGGTTATTTAGATGATATGTTGAATTTACCAATATTTAGGAGTGTTTCCAGGTTTCTTTCTGTTGTGGATCTCTAATTCCATTGTGATCAGACAGTGTAATTTTAATAATTTTGATGTATTTTAATTCATTGAGATTTATTTTGTGGCCCAGCATATGCTGTGTTGTGAAGAATGTTCCATATGTGTTAGAACAGGATATTCTGCAGTTTTGGGTGGAGTTCTATAAGTTATATCAAGTTCATTGGTAGTTTTGGTCAAGTCCTCTTTCCTTGCAGAATTTTTGCCGTGTTCTATCAATTATTGCACGTGACAACTATTTTTGTTGAATTGTCTGTTTCTCTTATTATCCCCATTTATTGCTTGATGTATTTTGGGGTTCTCAGATTCATATGCACTTATAATTGTTATAGCTTCCTGATATAGTGACTGTTGTCATTATGAAATATCTTTCTTTGTCTTTAGTAATATTTGTCTTAAATTCTGTTTTGTTGTCTTGGTACTATAAGTACTCTATTTTCTTATAGGTATTGTTTTTGTGGTGTATTGTTTTTCTACTGTTTCAGTTTTAACATTTTCACGTCTTTAAATCTAAGGTATATTGCTTATCGATAGCATACAGTTTTTTTTTTAACCTAGTTTTTGAATAAGGATATTTTGAATGGGGGTATTTAGTCCATTTACATTTAATGTAATTATTGATATTGAATGTGGGCATTTAGTCCATTTACATTTAATGTAATTGTTGATATTGTTGGATTTACATCTGTTATTGTTTTCTATTTCTCTTTTTTTCTCTTCTTTTTACTGGCTTTCTCTGTTAATTCTTTTGTTGATTTCTTTTACTATATTATGTTACTTTCATAGTGGTTGCTCTAGGATTTGTAATATTCATTTTAACTTATAGTCACTTTCAGAATAATGGTACATTAATTGTGGTAAGTTATAGAAACTTTGCTTTAATATACCTCTTTTTTTCTCTATTATTATTGTTATATATGTACACTATAAACCCAACAACACATACTTTAATTGTTGCTTTATACACTCTTGCTTCTTTAAAAGAAGTGAAGAAAAGAAATGAGAACAATTATATTTTTTTTAGTCTTTTGTATTTATATAATTACAATTTATTTCTTCTTGTGAATTTGTTACTCTCTAGTGTGATTTCTCTTTAGTCAGAGGTGTTCATTTAGTTTTTCTAATAAGGCATGTCTCACAACAACAAATTCTTTGTCTTCAAATGTGTTTATTTCACCATCATTTTTGAAAGACAGTTCTGCTGAATATAGAATTCTTAAGGGAGAGCTTTTCTGTTTAAATTCCATGTTTTTTTCTTTTTCCCGGCCTCACTGTTTCTCATGGGATGCCAGTTAATCATGTTATTAGTCCCCAGTATGTGATGAGTCCTTTTTCTTTTGTTTTTTGAAAAATTTTTCCTTTGTTTATCAGCATACTGTGGTATGTTTTGGTGTCGATCTCTGTGTTGGCTTTCCTGGGCTTCTTGGATAGATAATGTTTTTTATTTAATTTGGGACATTTCAGAAATTTATTTTTTTCAAATATTTTTTCTGCCCATCTCGTCCTCTTCTTCTGGAAATCACATGACATGTTTGTTGGCACTCTTTATATTGTCCCACAGATCTCTAAAGTTGTTTATTTTTTTCTTCACTCCTCTTTTTCTCTCTGTTCTTCATTCTGGATACTTGCTATTGATCTATCTTCAGGTGCATTCCTTTTGTCTTATATCTCAAGTCTTGTGCTGAGTGCCTCCAGTGTTTCTTATTTCAGTAATTATACTTTTCAATTTCAGGTTTTCCATTTTTAAAAACAGTTTTTATTTCCTTATTGAAGTTTTCAACCCTGAGTCATTGTCATTATACTTTAATTGAATTTTAAAAATATGATTTCTTTTAGTTCTTTGAATATTTATTCTACAGTAGTCCTCCCTTATCCACGGGGGATTGTTCCAAGACCCTTAGATGATACCTGAAACTTTGGATATTAGTTAACCATATATGTAGTATCTTTTTTCGATACATATATATCTATGGTAAAGCTTAATTTATAAATTATGCACAGTAAGAGATTAACAACAAAACTAACAATAAAATATTTCCTTTTGTAGTATATTGTAGTAAAAGTTATGTGAATGTGGCCTTTCTCAAAATATATTATCATACTGTACATTGTGGATACGTTGGGCAAAGGTATTATTCATATCCCAGGTGAGATGTGGCAGGATTGTGTGAAATTTCACTACTCAGAATGTTTATTTGTGGAACTTGTTATTTCATATTTTTGAACATTGGTTGACTGTGGTAACTGAAATTGTAGAAAGTGAAACCACCAATAAGTGGGAAACTACTGTCTTTCTTTTGAAGTTTTTTTTCTGTCAAATCCAATATCTGAGGATACCAGAGACAGTTGCTGTTTGCTATTTTGATTCCTGAAAATGGATCACACTTTTTTTGGTTGTCATAATTTTATGTTGAATACTGGACATTTTAAATAGCATTTTGAAGCAACTCTGTGATTTTTCTCTCGAAAGTTGATAATCGTTGTTTTTTCTGTTTGTGTGATAAGTTGCCTGGTCTAAACTTGTGAAGTCTGTTTCTCCTAAATTGTGTGGTTCCTGATGTCTGTGCTGTTTTTCTTTATCTTTAAACCTAGTTTCTGGTATCTGAATAGCTTAGTGTTGGTCAGAGGTTGTGTTCAAGTAGCTTGAAATAATATGGCTAATACTGCTGATGGATCTGTGTTGAGGGCTGGGAAATGCATTAAAACTCAGGGCATTTTCAAGTCTTCCCTGGCATTTTCTTTCTACCAGCTTCTCTTGGGCCTCTTCTGTGCATGTGATTGTAGCTCTGTTGGCCAAAGATGTGTGAATGGCCTTGTCCTGCTGCAGGCTCTGATGCACACATTTATAGTCTTTGTTTAGCCTGGGCTAATGAAAGGTTCAAGAAGTCCCGTAGGGCTGTTTCACCTCCCAGAACTGTGAAATCCCCAGCTAATCTGCCAGTTTGTTGCTTGCCACAGAAAGTCTTGTAACCTCAGGCTAAATCAGAGATCTCTAATTTAACTGACAATGCATCAGGTCAACAGATCACCCTAAAGCAGTGATGGTGAAACTACTGTTTTCACAGTTGGCTTCACCCTCCTTAAACCCTACACTGACAGGTGGGAGATGGGAACAGCCAAAGGGAGGAATGCTTATAGACTCATATCCTTCTTACCCAGAGTTCAGTTGTTGTCATGAATAAACACCTCTCAGTTTGTTGAATGCCTTAGATTGAATTCCAGAGCACTGAAATGATTGTTTTTGGCTGTTTTGTGAAGAGGATTTGTTGACTTGCTCATTCCTTCTTATTGGAAGTAGGAGGTCTGTTTTTTGGTTTATATGTGGAATTTTTTTCTCAGGAGGATAAAAGTAGTCCCATACTTATTTTATATTACTCTTAATCCTTTGTACAAAATTAGTCATTTATTACTCCCTTTAAATGTACCTGTTGAGTTAAAATTTCTGGTTTTCCTCAAAGTTAAAATTATAAAGTGTTTGAGGTTTGGGAATCCCAAGCTTTGCAATTTCTTGCTTTCTCTATCTTTTTGATAAATGAAAGAAACAGATTACTATATATTCAACAAGTGTTTATTGACTACCTGACATGTTCCAATTATTGTGTAGGGTTTTGGGGATATAAAGATTATTAGAACATAATCTTTGATCTCAAGGAGGCCTTAGCCTAGTGAAGAAGATTGGATACAAATAGCTGATTATAACATGGTGAAGTAAATAATTGATGTGGATAACTGTGTGGCATTGTGGAAGAGCTCACCAGGACACTTAACTCAGAATTGATTTAGGGAAGGAAAAAGGGAAGCATCTAAGGAAGACCTTCAGAATGAACTAATAACTGAGTTGACTATAAAAATGAGTGAAGGGTAAGATTAGAAGATTGCATTAGGTAGAGAGGTCAGCATGAGGTAGAAAGTATGGTGTGTTCAATGAACTATGAGTAATTTAGTGTTGGTAGGGCATAAGTACATTTCAGGGAGTTGTAAGAGATGAGAATGGAAGGATAGACTGAGTATAGACTGTGTACAGTTTTATATACTGTATAAGCTTGGATTGACTTTTATTGGCCAATTCTTCAAAACTGAATGCAAAGTACTTCAGGATTCTGTGAAGATTTGACTTGAATTTCATTTAACTACATCTTTAACTTCCAAAAGCCACAATATAAGATACATATACCAAAATGTGCTATAAGCCAGATTTTTAGAGACTGCCAACAAACATATTAACTGATACGGAATGAAAGATCTGAAAATGTATCTTTAAAATAAAATCTTAGAAATTGAAATTTTTTTTGTTATTATGAATGAATAAAATGACATTGTTCTAAATGTTGGAATTCTATAAGATTTGAAAAAAGCTCAATTACTAAAATTGAGAACTAGATAAAAGGAAGTTATTGATAAGAGAATTTTAAATAGTGTCAGATTTGGTAGTTCTGTAGAGTATGGATTTGAGACAACCGCCAGATATTTTTGTTTGGGTATATGTTGAATATTTATCGCATAAACAAATAGGGAAGGGAATGGAATTTGAGGACTTATGGGTAATTTTCTGAAGTGGAGGCTTGACCTTCAAGTTTCATTTTCTTCTATATTTATGTTATCTGATGGGGAAAGGCAAGGCTTCTCCTCCTTTGGAGAATTGGTTGAAGTAAGCAGACAGATGAAAAAGAATCAACAGGGTAATAATTTAGTAATAATAGGAGTTGAGCGATGAGTTCTGTGTCAAGAAATAAGAGGACGATAGTGGTAATTAATTTTTTTAATAAGGAAGAAAGAAAATTTGAAGTTAATGAATTTTATTTTTGTTACATTGAGCTTTTTTAGATGGGACATGTGAATAGAATGGGAGTTATGAGTTGGGAGAGAGATTAGGGATGTTGGTGTAAATTTTGAGTGTCATTCACCTGTAATAAAAATGAAGCTGTGAGAAAGGTGTCAATCTGGTTGTTGGCATCAATTTAATACCAACAGGAATTCCCAGGGATGTGGTAATGAAAAAAACTTTATTCTGTGCAAACGGCTCACTTCTGATACAGCACAGGCTGTGGAACAGCTCAGTAATATATCATTTATAAAGTAGCATGGCAGCAGGGCAGCCCTGGGACCAGGCCCCTCTCTGGCTAGACAGCTCAGCTCTTCTCCACCTGCTCCAGTTTAGTCTGCTCCACACATCCTGAACTTTTCTGCTCCGGCAAGACATCTTCAGTGTTTTAGCTCCAGCAAGGGATACGGTCTTCAGTCTTGGTGGAAAGGGTAAGTGCACTTTCTGAGCTAGAGGGGAGCTGATTTATATAGGCAGAAGTCCCTGTTCTCATGCAAATCTTTGCAGTTTGATTGGTCTGTTGCTTGGTCCAAAAGGTGCTCTTTTGATTGGTCAGTGAAGATGCCAGCGGGGGAGATATAGCTGCACAGTTTGATTGGATGGGAAAAGCCCCAGTCCTATTGGTTGAAATACTATTCTGGGAACTCCTTTATAAGGAAGGGCTGGGTCAGATAGCGAGAACACAGTGCAGGCTTCTGCCTGAAATGTGGTTTGTGTGAGAGGCCATTGTGTAGAAATGGCTGCTAGGCTTTGCTTTTTAAAATGTGATCCCGGTTAGCCACCAGGCTCCTCCTTTATAGGTGTCTTCTTTCTCAGGGTCCAAAGAGGCAACTTTTCTTACAGAGATAGGGCAATGGACCAGAGATTTCTCATGGTGAGCGGGAGAAAGGGAACAATTAAGAGAGAGAGAGGAGTCAGTGAAGTAGGAGGTGATCTTGGTGGTGTAAATGCTAAGAGAATTTTCAGAGGTTCACAAAGGTGATTGTGTGCAAACTACATTGTTAACTTTTATGTTTACTGATGTTTAGTATAGTTTAGTAAACATAGTAAACTCAATGAAAAATAATTATAAATTATTTTTTTGATTATTGGATTAATCAAGCTTGAAATATTTAAAGTGGTACAGGTTTCCCCCGCTATCTTAAAATAGACTGTTATGAAACCCTTCGTGAGCCAAAATGTTGTAAGAATTGATCACCTCATGGTACGTCTTGCTAAGGGGTGCACAAATGCTTACAGACAGTTAAGAGTTCAGAGCTAGAGCAGCTTGATGCTGGATGCTGAGTGTAGGTCCTGGGATAGGAGCTTGGCAGTGCCATTCTCACTGCTTGGGGTGTGTGATTCCTCCAAAATGGCTGCAAAACAAATGCTGACCATCATTTTCACTGTTTGCCTTTTTTTGAAAAAGCGTAAATCCTGTTCGGATTATTTTTCCCCCCAGAGAAACAAGTACTAATGTAGGGCTTTTGTAAAAGCAAAGTGGAGTAAAGTGAGCTTTCAAAAAGCAGTCTATTGTTTAATTGGTAAGAAAGGAATAATGACATCAAAATATTTTTATAGTTTATAAAACGTGTCAGTATTCTCAAGTAAAGAGATTGCCAACATTATAAATTTTGCCCCAGATGACAAAAGTAGTCTCTTATTGCATCGTTTAAAAAGACTTATAATTTTAGTTCAAGTAAAGGGAATAGTATAATACTTTATATTTACAATTTGGAAGGTACTTTTGCCTAATATTGTGACATTTTTTTAAAGCTTAAATTTTTGTCCTTAATTTTCCAATTGGATTGTTTTCATACTCATTCATACCACCTTAATACTGTGGTTTTGTTTTTTTTTCTCTTTGCTAAACCAGTTTTATTCTCTTTGCTGTAAGAATATTTCCCAAGATAACTTATATAATTTAAAAAGTCTTACCACAAGGTGTCATTGTAACCTATGAAAAGAATTTTTATGTAAACGTGCAACACCAATTTTTACATTTCCTTGGGTTTTTAAGTTTTTTTTTGTATCTGTCATATTTTATAGTTGTCTAAGGTATATTGTGTATCTCATATTAAAAGAAAAAATAAAGTAGCTCTCATGTTGTTGAATTCTCATATTTTTGCAAAAACATATGTTTTCCACCCACAAATTTCTTAAGAGTGTGTTGCTATAGAGATGATTGTTTGAAGGAAAGAATGAGGAGGAGTAACAGCAGGTGGACATTTAAGGAACAAAATACTTATTTTATGTTTTTTTCCTGACAGAACCAGCTTTAGTGTTTACCCTTTTGCTGATAAAATCCCTGTGAAAGAAAGGTAGATATTTAGAATGTTTTACTGTAATAAAATTTGCATTTACTTAGATGCTTTTGTAAAGGTCCCTGTGCTTGAGTCTTTGTTCATGTGGAGAATTAGTGCTTGAAGTAATTGTAATCTTTGAAAATGCCTTTCTTCTACTTTAATTGGATTCCATTTTACTTTTTGAAAACTGTCCTGATTTTCTGGTTGGCCTTTTAACTAGTGACATTAAAATAAGTTATTTTTTTGAGAGAGGGCTTGTCAATATCTAACTAACTAATAACTCCTGTTACTTCTGTATCCAAATTCATTTCAGGACTATTCCTTGTCGGCTATCTGCTGCCATTATTTTAGTTCAGGCCTTCATCATTGCTTTCCTGGACTTTTGATCTCCTTCCCTCTTACCTCTCCACCTCCTCTCCCCTACCTCCCCAATCTATTTTGTACACCTGGGTAACCTAGTTATTTTTTGGAAGTCAAATCTACCTACAAGATTAAAAACTTTCATTGGCTCTCCTAGACCCCAGAATAAAGTCCAGAGTTCTGCACGTTGCCCTCAAGGCCCTGCTATACCTCTCAAGGCTGAGCTGCTTTCTGTATACTCCCCTCCACCACCCAGTTTTCTTCTCTTTCATTTCCATACCTTTGTACTTGATGTTTCTTCCCTGCATCACTCCCCTTTTTATTAAGCTCAGGATTGTCTTCTTTGTGAAATCTTCCCTGACAGCTTCTCTAGCAGAATTAGTTCTCTCCTCTATACCCATACTAATAAATAAATTATAGTGCTTTGTAGTTTAAAGATTTTCTAATTCATTTATCATTTGAATAGGTAGTATATGTACATGGTAAAAAGCTTTTTTGAGGTACAAAATTAATTTATATAAATAGAAAGTTTTCTCTTATTCTTGTTCAGTCATACAGTTGGTTAACATGCATGTTTCACTGACCATTGTGAACTCCTTGAGGGCAAGGATTTTCTTTTATTTATTTCTGTATTTCTGTACCCCACAAAGTTTGGCATATAATAAGTACTTAGAAAATGTCTATAATACTCTGAATATGGGCAGGCTCTTTTCTTCCTTAGAATTCTGCTTGACGGGGTGGTCTGTGTATTTCTATATCTCCTTCAAAGCCCTCTTAATATATATGGACCACTCAGTAAATAGTAGCCTCTCAGTAAATACTTTTGTTGTTTAATTGTTTTTTTTTTTAATATATGGTTTTAAAATTAATTTATATGTCTTGAGGATGACTTATCTCCCTCTCCAGCTCTGAAAAATTTTATACTTTTTGGCAGATTCTCAAAGATGAAAAAGAATGCTTATGTTAACTCTAGTAAAAATACCAGGTAAACTCTTACCAGCTTTTCAGACTAAGACATAAATCTTGTGGAAATAAAATTAAATCATGATTTACTTAAAAGACAAATTGTTTCCAGGATATGTTGTTAGATTAGTAGGCAACCTTCATTTTGTGTTAGGAGCCATATGGTAGCCTTTTCTATTTCAGGAGAAATATAGGACTGTGAGCAAAGAAGGCTCTACAATTTGCACAAAGGTATTAAGTGCTTATAAATCTTTTGGAAAGTCCCATGTTATATGTAATAGAGCCTTTACTAAGAAACATTATAATGAATTTGAAATATGGTTTGAGCAACAGTCGTCTTTCTTGTTCAGATCACAACTTCTCAGAGACTTTTATAATTTATTTCTAAGCACTTGAGTTTGACTAGTTACCATATCCTACTTTCCAGAATTCTTTTGTGTGAATTAAACTGTACAGGAGGCAGACAGTGCAATTATAAGAATAGAATACATTTTAATTCAGAGTGCTTAGTAGTTGATTGCTAACCATTCTAATACATATCTTCTTTCCTTTCTCTTTCTTTGCCCTCCTGGTTCCAACCCCCCTGCCCCCCAAATCACAGTTCTGAGGTCTGGCACCTTACCAGAGCTTTGAAGGGTCTGCTCCCAGCTGCACTTCAGGTTTGGCAGGTTGTCAAGTTGTGACATTTCTTTGTATACGAGACACCCTGCATAGCCATCCAAAGACTGTTTGGGTGACTAGTATAGGATTCTCTCTGGATTTTAAAGAAATTCTTTTTCTAATCTTTTGTTTGTAAGTGAAAATGCCTGATGTAGGTTCTTCCCAGATTTCTAATGTTTTTAAAAACAACATTCACATTGAGGGCATATAATATTTAAAGAATTGTTTTGAAATGTTCAAAGGCATAGCATGTGCTGTTTAATGGAATGTGTTTTGGAAGCTTTCCATGAGTATCATCAGCAGCTGTGCTTTTAGAATATTTTGAATTACCATTTTTTGGGGCAGACATTATACTACTGCTTAAGAAATACAGATTCTGTGTTAAAGAAAATGTCACATGTAGGTCCGTAGAGCTGGTACTACTGGTCAAAAGAAGTAGGAAGAACATGTGGGTTTGGTTATGTGACAGTAATAGTTGCGAAGAGAGGAAGATGAAGTATTTGGAGAAAGATTTTACTGAGTTTTTCAAAAACTGCCTGTCATAGAGACTAATCGTCTAACAAGTGCTCACTGACTAATAGACTGACCAAAATAATCTCTTTAACCTTTTTTAAAAATATGGTTTGAACTATGTGCTTAACTATTTAAAATTTGCATTATGAATTATTTGGTCAATTCTGTACAATAGGAATTGTTTATTATATAGTTTGTGTACCTAGTACATGTTTAGATGTTTTGTGAGTAATTGATACCTGTATATTGACTAGTTGAAATCAGAAAAGCCTGATCATGGTAGGAATTTAGAATTGTGATAGAAATTTTGTCTTTGGATAAAATTATGAAAAAACACTGAGGAGAAAGTGAGTGTATTAATTTCCTGCAGCTACTCTAACAAATTACCACATACCGTGTGGCTTAAAGTAAAAATTTATTCAATCACAGTTTGAAGACTAGAAGTCAATATCTGGGATCGTGCTCTTGCCAAAGGCTTTATGGGAGAAACCGTTCCTTGCTTTTTCTGGCTTCTTGTGGCTCCAGGCATTCCTTGGTTTGAGGCTGACTTCATCTAATCTCCCTGCCTTCTCTCATCGCCTCCCCTTCAGTCTTAAAACTCCTCTGCCTCTCTCTTAAAAGGATACATGTGATTGCATTTAGGGTCTGCCAGTATAATCCAGGATAAACTCCGCTTTAAGGGCCTTAGTTTAAGCACTTTTTTCCCCCTCCATGTGAGGTAATATTCACAGGCTGCAGAGATTAGGAAGTGACATATTTTTGAGGACCAGCATTCAGCCTAATACAGTTTTGAAGCCCTCAGTTACTGACTATGGATAACAAAAGTGAATCGAGGCTAAAGTAGCATTAGAATGGTGAACATACTCATTTGATAGGTTTGAGCTAATATGTGCCTGTGTTTGTTTTAGGTTTTGGGGTTGTCAAGATGAGTAAAACATGTTTATTGCCTTGGAGGAAGTTACACTGCATGTGTTACATCTATTAAAATACTAAATAGAAAACAAAATAATTACCTATATATTTGGGAGAGTCAGGAGGTACTTGCTGCAGAAAGTAATACATTCCTGGGCAAGTTTTGAAGGCTTACTAGTAATTTTCTATATCGGAGTGCAGATGGATGGAAAAAGCCTTCTGAGCAGGGAAAACTGGTATTTGCGAAGACATGGAGCTGGAAAACAGTGTGTGCTCTGGAAGCTACCAGTAGTCAGTATACAGAGATAAATTTTAAATTTGTTTTTATATACAAATAGCTATCACATTTTACTTTTCAAAGTGATTATTCTTAAAGCTAAGATCTTTTACATTAAGAAGATCTATGAATGACTATTAAATACATAAAAAGGTGCTTCCGGGAAATGCAAATTAAAACCACAATGAGCTATCACTTTACATTCCCCAGAATGACTAAAATGAAAAAGACTTTGTTAAAGTAGTTACAAAAGGAGGCCATTAGACTGAGATGTCTCTGATGCCTTGGTAGTCTAAGTAAACCAAAACTTAAAGTCTAAGCCAGAATCAGTGCACTCAAATTCAAGAAAATGAAACTTAAGGATAACCAATCACAGCCAAGTATGCTTTCCCAAATGTGGCAACTCCTTAAGGTATAGCCAGTCAGTTTCCTTGCTTTGCTTCCACAGTTTCTCCCTTTGCACCCACCTGTGTGTGGAGTGCCCTTAAACACTTTCAGTTTGCACTGCCTGATTGGGATCTACGCAAGCTCAGATAAACAGTTGGAAATTTTAATGTGCCTCAGTTTGTCTTTTTAACAACTGGCAACACCAAATGTTGGCAAAAGTGTGCAGCAAACAGAAATCTCATATGTTGTTTCTTAAATGAAAAATAGTATCACCACTTTGGAAAAAGATTTATCAGTTTCTAATAAAGGTAAACATATACTCCATGTTACAGCAGTTCTACTCTCATGTTTACTCCTCTACCCACATGACAGCATATGTAGCTTTTCCAGTTTACCTTTCTGTATTGAATTTTAGTTTAGTGGCACTGTGGTCTGAAAACATATTCTGTATAATTTTGGTCTTTTAAAATTTTTGAATTTTTTTAAAGACCCAGCATGTGGTTGATATTTATAAATGTTGCATATGTACTTATAAGAAATGTGTATTCTATAATTTATTGGTTGATTTTCTATAGATGTCAGTTAGATCAGGTTGGTTAAGTATGTTGTTTTAAGTCGTCAATATTTTTATTATGTTTTGCAGCTTGTTCTATTAGTTACTAAGAATAGTGGTTAAATTCCCCTGTGATTGTGAATTTCTCTATTTTTCCTTGTAGTTCTGACTTCTGCCTTACCTATTTGGTATATATAAATTTAAATTGTCACTTCTTTCTGATATAGCTAACATTTTATCATGAATGTCTTTCTTCATTTCTAGTATTTTTTTGTCTTAAAATCAACTTTATTAATGTAGTTATATAGTATACATATAGTTCAATTGTATATGTTATACAATACAATTAATATTTACATTATCTTTTCCTCTTTTAACCTTTCTGTTCTTACCTTTAAAAAAAATGCCTTGTAAAAAAGGCATATAGTTGGGTTATGTTTTTTCTTTAAATTTCTCTTTTATTTGAATATTTATATACTTACTGATATGTTAGTCTAAATTTACTATATTACTGTTTTTCGTTTTCTACTTGTTTTGTATTTCCTCTTATCTCCCTGCTTAGTCCACTTCTCAAAGATGGGGTGATTCTTGCCCCCTAGGGTACTTATGGCAAAATGGAGACCTTTTGTTTTTCACACCTGGGGTAGTGTTGCTACTAGCATCTAATGGGTAGAAACTAGGAATGTCACTTACTGTCCTACGAAGTATAGGATAGCCCCCCACAACAAAGAACTATCTGGTTTAAAATGTCAGTAGTACAGAGGTTGAGAAACCCTATTTTAGAGTGTTTGAGTAATTTTAATTTTTCATCCTTTTACCATTCTTTAATGGTTATCATAAAGAAATATTCAGCAGGCTTTTATTACGAAGAGTTAGGTAGCAAATATTTTAGGGTCTCAGGCCTTGTGTGGTTTCTCTCATGTAGTCTTTCCTCCTTTCTACCCTTCCTCCCTTCCTTTTCTTTTTTAGAGCTGTTTTAGATTTATATCAAAATTGAGCAGAAAGTGCAGAGGATTACCATATTCCCCTTGCTGGACCCTACACATGCATAGCCTTCTCCATTTTTAACATCCCACAGTAGAGTGGTACATTTGTTACAATTGATGACCCTACTTCAACATATTATTATCACTGATAATCTATATTTTACATTAGGGTTCATGCTTGGTGTTTTACATTCTGTGGGTTTTGATAAATGTATTTTGGCATGTATTTTATAATTATAGTATCTTAAGGAATAGTTTCACTCCTCTAAAAACCCTCTGTGCTCTGCCTATTCATCCCTTCCCTTCCCCTAAGCCCTGGCAACTACTGATCTTTTTAATGTTACTGTTTCCAGAATGTCATATACCTGATATACAGTACATATCCTTCTTAGATTGGCTTCTTTTACTCAAGTGATAATGCACTTAAGTTTCCTCTGTATCTTTTATGGCTTGATAGCTCATTTCTTCTTAGAGTGTAGTAATATTTTATTGCCTGAATAAACAATAGTTTATTTATCCATTCACCTACTGAAGGACATCTTGGTTGCATATAAGGAGTAAAGCTGTTAGAAACATCTGAGTGCAGATTTTTGCGTATATGTAAATTTTCAACTCATTTGGTTAAATATCAGGGGTTGCCAGATCATAGGTAAGTGTAATGAGTTAGAATATCTGTTGCTGTATATCCTCACACGCATTATGTTGTCAGTGTTTGGGATTTGGTCCATTCTAGTAGGTGTGGAGTCATATTTCATTGTTTTAATTAGCAATTCCCTAATGACATGTGATGTTGAACATCTTTTTTATATGCTTATTTGCCATTTGTATATCTTCTTTGATGAGATGTCTGTTAAGGTCTTCGGCTTGTTTTTTAATCTGGTTGTTTTCTTATATTTTTAATATATTTTGGATAACAGTGCTTTATCACATATGCCTTTTCCAATTATTTTCTCCTCGTCTATGGCTTCTCTTAGTCTTTTGACATTGTCTTTTATATAGCAGAAATTTTTAATTTTAATGAAGTCTAACTTATCAATTATTTCTTCTTAGATCTTGCCTTTGGTATTGTATCTAAAAAGTCATCACCATACCCAAAGCTGTCTAGATTTTCTCCTATATTATCTTACAGGAGTTTGATAATTTTGCATTTTACATATAGGTGTATGATCTATTTTGAATTAAATTCTGTGAAGCATTTAAGGTCTGTGCCTAGATATTCTTATTTTTGCATGTACATTATTTTTGCATGCACTCCTTTGTCAAAGATCAGTTGCCTGTATTTCAGTTGACTGTATTTGTGTTAGCTGATTTCTAGACTCTATTCTGTTTCATTGATCTGTTTGTTCTTTTGCCAATACCCCACTGTCTTACCATTGCCTTAAAGTAACGCTTAAAGTCAAGTATTGTTAGTTCTCTAACTTTGTTCTTTAGTATTGTGTTGGCTCTTCTGAGTCTTTTGCCTCTCCATGTAAACTTTAGAATCATTTTGTCGATGTGCACAAAACAATATGTTCGGATTTTATGGAATCTGTAGATCAAGTTGGGAAGACCTGATATCTTGGCAATATTAAGTCTTCCTATCAACAAACATAGAATATCTTTCCATTTATTCAGTCCCTCTTTGATTTCTTTAATCAAGGTTTTGTAATTTTCCTCATGTAAATCTTGTACATATTTTGTTAGATTTATACCTATTTCATTTGGGGGGCAGTGCTAATGTAAGTAGTATTGTGTTTTAAATTTCAAATTCCATTTGTTCGTTGCTGATATATAGGAAAGTGATTTGTTGTTGTTGTTGTTATATTGATTTTTTATTCTGTAACCTTGCTAGAATCACTCATTAGTTCCAAGAGGTTTTATTTTATTCTTTTTAAATTGATTTTCTGGATCTTTTACATAAACAATCAAATCCTCTGCAAACAATAAGGTTTATTTCTTCCATCTTTATCTGTATGCCTTTTATTTCCTTTTCTTGTTTTACTGCATTAACTAAGTCTTCCATCCAGTATGATGCTGAAAAGGAGTGATAGATATCCTTGCTTGATTTTTATTGGGAAAGCTTTTATTTTCTCATCACTAAGTTTATCTGCTATAGATTTTTTGTACAGCAAAAATTAAGGAAAATTTTTGATAAAAATCTTTATCAAATAGAAGAAGGTTTCCACTATACCCAGTTTGTTCTAAGTTTTTATAATGAATGGATGTTGGGTTTTGTCAAATGCTGTTTATGCATCTACTTATACGACCATGTGATTTTTCTGCTTTAGCCTCTTGATGCAGTGGATTACATTAATTGAGTTTTCAATGTTGCACAGGCCTTGCATGCCTGGAATAAATCCTACTTGGTTGGGGTATATAATTATTTTTATGCACTGTTGGATTGGATTTGCTAAAGTTTTATTGTGGATTTTTGCATTGATATTGTTCATTCTTTGTTTTTTAAAAAAACTTAGGGGATAACATTCTTAGCTTTGGGCTATACAAATTTGGCCAATGGGCTATAATTTGCCAACCCCTTTCCTAGAGATTATTGATTTATCAGAGTAATATTAATTGATACTTTGTTACTTGAGCCTTTTCTCATAAAGAGCAAGGACTCTGTACTTATAATTCTACTGCTACTGATTTATATACCATTTTTATATCATGTATTTTAAGTCTATGTATGTTAAAATTCCACAAGATATTATTTTGTGCAGTCGATATTCAGTTAGAATTATGCACATGTTTATGGTTTTCATTTATCTTTATTTCTGCATTATCAGGTTTACATCTAAGAATTTTTCTTGTATATGAAGGACTTTACTGTTTCTTCTAGTGTACATCTTCTGTGATGAATTTGTTTTGTTTGTCTGAAAGTGTTTTTATTTTACCATCATTCTTGAAAGATAAAAATAAATCTATCTAATATTGTATGTATAGGATACAATAGTTTGGTAGTTATTTTCCTTTAGAACTGTAAAGGTAATATTACATTGTGTTTGGCTTTCATTGTTGAAGTCAGTTCTGTCTTTCTGCTAGTTATTTGAAGGCACTTTGTCTCGTTTTCTGGCAGATTTTAAGATTTTCTCATGGCTTTTGTTTTTTATCTGTCTTAATGTGTTGATTTCTTTTTATTTATGTGTCTGGTGTTTGTAGGACTTTTTGAATCTGAGAATTAATATCTTTCGTCAGTTTGGGGAAGATGTCCACTCCTTGCCCCTTTTTTTGCAGGCATTGATTCTGTTCTATTCCTTCCTTTTCTTCTGTGATACAATTGCATGTCTGTTTGAAAAAATTTTTTAACTTTATTCTGTTTCTTTTCTGTATTTTCTTTGTTTCTTTCTACTTTATCTTGAATATATTTTTTTAACCTGTCTACCAATTTCTTTTTAAATAGTGTCTAATTGGGGCTGTTATACCCACTCAATTGAGCTCTTAATTTTAGTTATATTTTTCATTTGCATTTTCCATCAAATTATTTTTACGGTTTCTAATTTTCTCAAAAAATTCCCAATCTTGTTTTCTATTGCCTTGTACACAATAATATATATAAAAAATCTTTTTAGAGTCATTGTCTGGTAACTTTAATAGTTAGACTCTTGTTTGTCTATTGTTCCTTGTGACCTTAATTCATGTTGCTTTATTTTCTTATGGACTCGTGTATGTATGTTTTTATTTGTAAAATTGTTTTTTAGAGCAATTTGAGGCCTAGTTTAATATCTTTCTTCTGAATTACTCTTACTCCTAAGAAACACCCTATAACATATCCAGCTTTTATTGCCCTTAACATAAGGCTTGATCCAAATTACCTAGTCCTCTGTTACCTGAAATAGAAGACTGTCTTCAGATTTCTTGATATAAGAAATAAATAATACATTTTTCTCAGTGCTTAATTAAGGTAATTGAGTTGAGGTTTTCTCTTTTTCGCTAAAAAAACCCTCCTTATAGAATTAATATAAAAAATAGAAGTTATTTCTTTTTAGCCTTGGCTGTATAATGGTGGAACCATTTTTGAAGATCAGAGAAGGAATTGAGTTTCATGAGGCCTTTCTGTTGATGACACTAGATATCTATTTGGAGGACTGTCATAACTAGATTTTCCAAGATTATTATTGATAATTTGATTACTTCTAAACTGGAGAACTGAATGTGATGTGTGCAGAATACTTAAAAACAGACATAAAATTCATTCTGACCTTGGTAAGACTCACACAAATGGGCAGGTAGTTTTGATTCTTAAATATGATTCTTAAATATTTCTAGAGGAAAAAATTTTGAGAAAGGCTATTGACGAATGCAGCCCAGTGGCTTATAACTTTAAATTTGAGGCAAGAAGTTCTTTCCATTATCAAACCTTAATTATTGTGTTTAAGTCTGTTCTTATCTAATCATCACAGAAATAGAGAACAGTTTGTGATTATTGTCCATACTGTAGTTTTTTTGTCATTATTAGGATTCATAAACCAAAACCAAAGCTGCATAAACAAAGGCATGATGTGCATATTTGTTCAGGATATAGCTGGAGTAGGAGATTTTTAGCAGCTGGTAGGAAATGAGACCAAACAAGGTAGAATGGGGCTGATTGTGTAGAGCCTTGAAATGCTGCCATGTTTGGACTTCATTTTACATATAGGAGTTTTTGAGTGAGAGTGAGAAGTCAAATCAAAATTTCTGAATGTTAATCTGTCAGTACTTTGTGGGGTAGACCAGAACGAGAAAATATTGGAAGCAGGGATAACATAAAGCTCTAATAATGAACTAGTTATAAAGTGATAAGAGCCTAACTTTTTGTGGTTAGCTAGGAATGGAGAGAATGGAATGCATTTTCAAGAAGAATATTTGGTGTTTATATATCGTATGTTGAGAGAGAAAGCAAGGAAGGCTTTGGGCTGTTAAGTGTGGATGAATGGTAACCTTATACTAGTATAAGTACCAGAAGCTGAAAAGCCAGTTTAAAGGTGGATTGTAAGCAAGGATGATGAATTTGGTTTAATATAATTTGAATATAGACTGAGTGTAGAATTGTTCATTATTTGAAATTTTTTTGGTAATTATTAAAAAGAAAATTTAACAATAAAATGATGAAAGTAAAAGGTATAAGTCGCCCTCTTGGGGTGTCTCCCCATTGTTATTACTCCAGAAGTTACTATTATCAGCTTAGTATATATTATTTAACTATGTGTAATTATGTATGTTTTATCTTCATAATTCATGAAGATCATTCATAATGTTCATCCTACTGTTGGGGCATTGGGGACCAATGTAATTTGTCATTTTTAATGCATCATATAGATGTACCTTCATTTATGGAAGTTTAGGTTATTTCTGATTTTGCTTTTTTAAATTAAAAACAATGTCGCAAAGAAAATTCTTATGTAATTGTTTTTGGGTACTCATCCAACTATTTTCACAGAATAAATTCCTAGAATTGGGCCGGGGGTAAGCATATTTACCATTTTGATAATAGGTAACTTTCCAGAAAGGTTAATATTTTTGTGTGTACATGTGCAAATTAACAATGTTAATTTTGTGTGTGTTTGTTGGAGGAAGTATATGTATTTGGATATGATACTGGTGATGTGATAGTCTATTCTAGCTTTGTTAGTCACTGAAATTAACATATAAAAAGGTAATTAAATTGTAAACATCATCTTGCAACAACAGAAATCTTCCTGGTTTGGGAAAATACAAGAGGGCAATACACATGTTTGCATAGGAACTAGAATTAGACATGAGGTAATGGTGGTAGTAATTGAGAAAGGGATATCTTGAAATTAGTGAAGTCTTGAAAACTACTTCTAGTAGATTTTAGTACCAGAAAGGAAGGAGATAAATCATTTTAACGTTTTTTTTTTTTTTTTTTACAGAAATGTTTAGGCCTTCCTTAGTAAATTTTATTTACTTAGAGACTTACCTCCTATTTTAAAGTAGGTGTTAGTGAGAATATTTACTCTCAATTTAACTAGAATAAAAAAGAAATATTCCTTTTAGCTTGGAAACTTTTTTCTAGTAGTGGAACTAAAAGGGTAACTCTGGATTTTTCTAAGGTACTTTTAAGCTTTTAGCTAGTTAAAATTAAACCCTACATGCCTTGTGGTGGTATTAGTAGAATCTATGAGGTAGGTTTATTAAATGTTTTTATCTCTTAAAAATTCATTTGGATCAAGGAGCAGAATGAGAATTAAATGCAAGTTTTATGATCCAATTCATTTGTGTACTTTTGACAGAATAAGGTTGAGGCATCTGCTACAAGCAGTATGCTCTGCATTTGTACAGGTTCAATCCTGGTGCACAGTTAACGTAGGAGTAAGGTATAACACAAGTATATGTGGAGAACTTTTTCCTCTCTATTAAAATACAGTAGGAAACCATAGAAACCCCAACTTTAGTTTAAAAGTCTTCTAATGTAATATTCAGACATCACACTAGTTTATCAGAAATGGTATATTTCAAGCAAGACTGAGTAATTTTATGGTGGTTGTATGTAAGCTAAAGATCTTTTCTTGTGGTAAGTAAAGGTAATTCATGATAACTCATGACTGAGGGAGATGCTCTTGGGGGGGATACACACACACACACACACATATACATACTCTACACACACACATATATATACACATATATGTATGTATATATATATATATACACACACACACAGTAGTTTTGAGACAGATTATTGAAGTTAAAGGTGACAGATTCATTTTGATTAAGATGTTTTAAATTATTTACAATAAGAACTCAGTGTCATGATTTTTAACATTTCAATAAAACGAACATTTAATTACTTTCATAATCTTAGGTCAGTGCTTTTGGGGATAGCTGAGGTGATTTAGTTTCTTGTTCTTGGCACAGTGCATAGTATGTAGGAGGTGATCAATACTTATGCATTGACTAATTTCTCATCTGAATCTGCACCTGAGGGCAGTTCACCTTGTGTCAAATAAAAGACCTGTTGTAGCATTAAGCAAAGACATAATTACTTGTTGAAGGTCATCTTTGCGAAGACTACGATTCTCCCTCCCCATTTACCAAGTTCCACATGGCCTTTCCCTTGATTTCAGGGTATGGATTTTGTACCAGGATCCATCCTTGACGTTTACCCCAGTAGCTTTAGGAAACACCTGGGGTTTGTGTATCCAGGAGTACCTAAATTGGAAAAGTCAGTACTTCTAGTTAGGTTACTACCTGAAGATGTTACCCTGATGGTCACAGAAACTTTGCAAAGACGTTAAGAAAATTCGTTAAGGTATGATTCAACTTTATTCTTCAGTTTTGTTTTATGAACAATTGAAAATCTGAAAATCAAGTTTTATTATAGAAATGAGAATAATAAATGATAAAAAATATGTAACACTGAAGGAGTTCACTGATTGTTAATTAAGTGTATTTCTCTGTGCAGGTATAATTTGGCCTCCCAAGATTCTGCTTTAGCAAGAAAGAAGTGGAAAATACTCTTGGAAAGAAAACTAAGACAATAAGAAAACCAGAAATTATTTTTACATGGTTGTCAGCTTACCTACCAATATGGATACCTTTCCCACCAATTTTCCCCCTAGTGGAGACAGTGGGCTGACAAGTTCTCAAGCTGAGTTCCAAAAAATGTTAATTGATGAAAGATTAAGATGTGACCACCATAAAACTAATTATCAGACTCTGAAAGCTGAACACACAAGGTAAATTAAATTTGGAGGTGAGAAGTTTGATTAAATTTTTTGAGTGTATGCTCTGCAACATATAGTATAATTTTGTTATTTTGCAATATATACATTTAAAACTTTTAATACAGTAAAATTTTTGTTTTAAAATTTATTCTAAACTAAGCATGGTATCAAGTGGATTGTGAATTTATAAAAGTCTTATTTTGAAAGTAGCAAGACATAAATGTATCTGAGTGGCTAAGTTTTGAATTTTCCTCTCAAAGTTAAATTGTATTCAGAGACTACAGTGTTAATAATTAAATGAAACTCTATAAAGAAAAGATACTTGCAATTTTAATGGACTATATGATGTTGGTCTTATTCTGTAGTGTTGGTTGACTTTACATAAAGTAATGTGAATAGAAAGCAAAGGATACACTTAAAATTGAATTCTTCATTTTTTAAAAATCAGGTTGCAAGATGAGTACACGAAGTCACAGAATGAACTTAAACGCCTATTGATTGAAAAGCAAAGTAACCAGGAAAAACTTCAGCTGCTGCTTGAAGAGCTAAGAGGGGAATTAGTAGAGAAAACTAAAGACTTAGAAGAAATGAAGATGCAGGTAAGGAAATATAGTTAATATATATATATATATATATAAAAGGCAGATGTTTAGTGGAGGTAAGTAGTTTTGGTAAATTCTCTCTATAGTCTTAGTTAAATATTTTGCTATATCTTCAGTTGGTACAATTTAATGTATATTTTTTAATATTCTAGAATGTTTGCTACCATGTAGGGTTTGGCCATGAAACTGTTATTTTATGTAAATTTGCATCCTTTTATCTATCTTGATTTAAATAATCTTTTACTATTCAGAATAATTGAAGAAAAGGCCACTTTAAATTGATAAAAAATTTAGAATTAAAGAATTTTTTTAAAGATTTACTATTTTAAAGTATTGTAACTAAGTATTGTAAAATGGCTAAAAAAAGACAGAGTTATTTTTAAGGAACTTCTTAAAAGACACTAAAAATAATATGTGCATCTAATTTATATACATAATGTAAGGTAAATGGAGTCTGTAAAGCAAAAGATAGTTGGTACTAAAGTACTGACTACAGTTTCTTTAGTTATTTTTCGCACTATTTATTTTATTTGCTTAGAAGGTAAAGCAAAGCTTGAATTTCAACAGTCAAACTTACTGGAAATTTCAAATTAGTAAGTATTAGAGGTGATATTTTCTTATATTCAATTAATCTCTGAATAGCAACAGCTGCGTATTTCTGCTTGGTGCAAATAATGTGTTATTAGTATTGGAGTCTTTAAGTTTATAAAGTAAAAAGCCACCTTTCAAGTCATCTAGTTTGGCATATCACCCAATTCATGAATTCCTTTGACAGCAGTGTTGGAAGTTCGTCATTCAGTATCTTGAAATCTTCCATTGTTGGGAACACTGCCACTAAGCTTGGACTAGAACCTCTATAGTGTTTACTGTTTCACACCTAGGAATATTTAAGACATTTAAACAAAAAAAGAACTTCAGAAGGAAGTGTAATTTAGGCCTTTAGAATTAGATTCATTTGTTTTGCAAAAACTGAGAAGCCTGTGTGAATGGAATCTGTGAGTCGTGAACCCAAGGTATTCAAAATATTCTTCAGGCATAGTAAATGTGATTACTCTCTTTCTTTATAGAGTAACACCAATCCATGCTTATTTGTACCGAGAACATAGGACATTTTTATAACCAAAAAAAAGAGTCAATTTACCAGGAAGATGATGACTTTCAACAAATAGTTGTGTTTCTTTGCTTTAGATTTGTCATGTGGCAAAGAGGATGAAAATTGTTACCTAACAGGAGTGGTTGTGAGGACTTAATGAGATAACACATTTTTAGTATAATATCTGGCACATAGTAGATACTCGCAAATGATGGCCATTTTTATTCTGAGTGAATGCAGGCTCCATGAGGGCAGGAACTTTTTTTCAGTGTGTCTCTAGAGCTCAAGATGATGCCTAGAAAATATTTGTGGAATGAATGATGTATAAATGAATAAGTGAATGAGTCAGAATTGTTCTATTCATACATAATGTTACACTTCTTGTCTTATATGTACCTAGAACCTCAGTGTTTTAGAGTTAATAATTATCTAGTTCTCTTTCATATCTGTTATGAGTTGAATTGAGTTTCCCAAAAAGATATGTTGAAGTTCTAACTCTCAGTACCTCTGAATGTGACCTTATTTTGGAAATAAGATCTTTATAGATATAATTAGTTAAGATGAGGTCATACTGAAGTGTGGTGGGCCCTTAATCCAATATGACTGGTTTCTTATAAGAAAACAGACACAGAGACAGAAAAATGGGTGGGGGAGAGTGAGGACTGGGAAAATATCCTATGATAACAAAAACAGAGATTGAAGTGCTGCAGCTGCCTGGCAAGGCCAAGGATTGCCTGCACACCACCAGAAGCTTGGACGAGACAAGATGGGATTTACCCTATAGTTTTCAGAGGGAGCGTGGCTTTGCTGACACCTTGATTTTGGACTTCTAGCCTCCAGAACTGTGAAACTATAAATTTCTGTTGTTTTAGACCACTGGTTTGTGCTATTTTGTTATGGCAGCCTTAGGAAACTAATATACTATCCAAAGCATAGTTCCCTTTTGGAAGATCTGTGACATGTGTCTCTTAGTTCTCTGCTTCAGTGCTTCAGTGCTAGAGAACCTAGTGAACTTTTAAGTGATCCAGTTCCACTTTAGGATTGGAGTATGTTAAGCATTTTTTTTTCTCTTGTATTGCAATGGAATCATCCTCCCTACAGACTCCCTGTTGGTTTTTGTACTTTTCCTTGGACCTACAAAGTAACATTGGACATTTCTCCACATGATAACTTCCCAAATATTTGCTGAAAAATGTAATTCATCTGGTAAATTTTTATTTTTCAAGATAAACATACCTGGTTTCTATGTGATATTTATCTGGCATAAATAAGCTAAAGAAATTTCTATATGTATTCATATATTGAAGCAATTTAGCCATTTGCTTTAATGGATGTTTGCAATTTGTACAAATTGTGAGTTAAGTTCAGTAAATCAACAGAGTAAGATCAGCAAGAGATATTTCAATGAAGGTTTATGAAAGATGATTATTTTTAAAATACACATGTATTATCTTGTCTGCCTGCAAAATGCCTTTTCTAAGATTTAATATCCCTTTGGCTTTTATAGAAAAGCCACATAAAAGACATTCATTTAAAGGACATTTCTGGGTCACGTGTAGTTGTAGCAAATGAGAATAATAATAGTGCCTGGCTCATAAGATGATTGTCAAGATGAAATGAGACAACATAGAAAGTGTTAATATATAGTGCTTTGATATTGTCAATGGTTAGAACATATTAACTATTACTGTTATTATGTACCATGTTAACAAAACCTTTTTTTTTAAAAAAATAGCAAGTTGTTTGATATATTCTGATAAAAATTTTTAAAAATTACCAAAAATTTATACGCTTTCTTTGTTGCCAGGCAATGAAAACTATGTAATCCAGTATGTTTACCATTTCATTTAGCTGCTAGGAAGCTTGGAGCAAAATTTGTTACTCAGTTCCAATCATTAATTGTTAAAAATATCTGGTACAGTAATACTTGCTCTCTTAAAAGTCTTGGAAAAATATTGGGCCTATTTTATATTAATATGAGAAGTGCTGGAATGTTAAAATTTGTTTTTATAGATTTAATGTAGCTCATGACACAGCCTGTTGTATGATAAAGCATTCTTGTAAGTTTTTTTTTGAGAAAAAGTAGTTGAAGTAGTCCATTAGAAGTCTAGACACAACATGATTTCCTCCTAAAATGGCATGGGGGAAATCCTCTTATTCTATGTTTCTCATGTATGTGCGCTTTGAGAGCAAGGGAGAGAGGAAAGATAGATTTTTTTTTTTAATGTGTGTGCTTGTTTTTAATAAGGTTTATAGATGATAAAGAGAAGATCTTATAATTAGAGACCCTTTTTCAGAGACCTCGTAGATCATAAGACTCCCATGTAGTTACCTGTTTTAGTGTTCTTTATTCCTTTGTGTAGATCCTATTTCCATCTGTATCATTTCCTATTGTCTTAAGGACATTCATTAACAGTTTTTCTAGTGCAAATCTACTAGTGAGAAATTTGTTCAGTTTTTATATCTCTAAAACAGTTTTTAAAAGATATTTTTGATGAGTATTAAATTTTATGTTGACAATTTCCCCCCACCCAATACTTTAAAGATGTTCTACTCTCTTCTCACTTATGTTGTTTCATATAAGAAATTTGCTATTACTCTTAACTTTGTTCTGTGTATTAAGCAGTGTCTTTTTTTTTCTTGGCTGCTCTTAGGATTTTCTCTTTATTACTGATTTTGAGCTATTTGATTGACATACCTGTGCACTTTTCTTCACATTCCTCGTGTTTTGGGTTTATTGAACTTCTTGGGTCTGTGGGTATATAGTTTGTATTAAATTTAGAAATTTTCTTTAACATCTCAACATCTTTTTTTTTTTTTTTTGCTCCTTTATCTCCTTTGGGGACTTTGATGTTAGGCCACTTAAAGTTTTCCTATCGTTCACTGATGTTCTGTTTATTATTTTTAATTATTTTGTCTCCTTATTTCAGTTTGGATAGGTTCTGTTGTTATATCTCCAAGTTTGCTGATTGTCTGCCAATGTCTAATCTGCCATTAAGTCTACACATTGTATTTTATTTTTCATCTCAGAAATTTTAGTTTTTATCTTGAAGTCCAATTTGGTCTTTTTCATAGCTTCCTTATCTACTTAACATAGCTACTTAACATATTTAATCTTTTATCTAAGCTTTTTGAACATGTGGAAGGAATTCAGTTGTAGTAACTATTTTAATCTCTTTGCTAATTTTGACATCTCCTCGGTTGCTTTCGGTTGGTTGATTTTCTTTTCCTATTATTGTGCGTAGTATTGTCCTGCTTCTTTGTATGCCTGGTAGATTTTTATTGGGTGCCTAGACAATGAATTTTTCTTTGCTGAGTGCTAGATATTTTGTATTCTGATAAATATTCTTGAGCTTTGTTCTGAGACATAGTTACTTGGAAATAGTTTTATCTTTCTGGGTCTTGCTTTTAACATTTGTTAAATGGGAGCAGATTAGTATAGTGCTAATTAATTACTTCCCCTTGCTGAGGCCCCTCTGAGTATTCTGTCAATTTCTCTATGAAATGAAGTGTTTTAGTCTGGCTTTGGGAAAAGGAAATAGCCATGGCTGTGTATGAACTCTAGGTGGTCAAGCTTCTAATCCTTTCAGGTGGTTCTTTTCCTGGCCTTAGATATTTTCCTTACATACCTGTGCTGATTAGTACTCTCTGAATGAGTTGAGAAAGATCTTTTCCAGATCTTCATAATTTTCTTTCTGTGCTACTCTCCTCTCTGCTATCCTGTCTTATGACTCTAGCCACATATTAGTCTCCCTGGATTCTCAGTTCCATCTCCTCATGTCAGGGAGTCCATCAGATTTTGCCTGGATATTCCTTCCTGTGCCATGACTTGGAAGTTTTTGCAAAGCTCACCTTTTATTTTAAATTAACTTTTAATTATGAAAATCTCAAGTACAAAAGTACAAAAGGTCCTTGAATAACGTCATTTAGTTCAATGTTGTTTTGTTCTAATGTTGATGAGAAAAATAATCACTTTTGCATGGAGTTTGCACCTTTTCCCCATGTTTTCTCCAAGTACTCTTGTTTTCGCCATCATCTCAGAGATGTACCTGTGAGGCTAATTGGTGTGTCTAACTTGTTCCAGTCTGAGTGAGTATGGGTGTGTGTGAGTGCACCCTGCGACAGAAGGGCATCTTGCCTGGGGTGGGTTGATGGCCTGCACCCTAAGCTACTTGGATAGGCTTCAGCCACCTGTGACTCAGAACTGGAATAAGTGGGTTGGAAAAACATTATTTTATTTGTTTTATACATCTTTCTTAAATGTATATATAGCTCACATTTATTTCAGTGTTTAATATTAGATTTGTTTTAGGTCTTTATTTGGAAGTTTGATGTTTTTGTGACCAGAAATATGCTGTAGGAACTTTTGTTCATGTCAGTTAGCCTATGGCAAAATTGGTTTTGTTATACATCGTTTTGCTTAAAGTCAGTTTTCATGAACCTGTTGAAGGCATTAAGCAAGAACTTACTGTAAAGAGTATTTTATGTGATGCATCCACATACTTATCACCCAGCACCAATAATACCATTTTTGAGAGAGTTTTGTTTTATCTTCTAAGCTCTCCCCAACTCCCATACACATCCCACTGTACCCCCAACTCTCCCCCTTAACTCCTTTCAATTATTTTGAAGCAAGTCATATTATTTCAACCCTACATATTTTAGTATATATGAAGCCGAGGGGTTAAGACCCTTCAAAAAATATTTTTAACTAAAAAAAAGTTTGTATGCTAGTTTGGACTAACAGCCAGAAGAAGAAATTCATGTAGCATGCTATTAACCATTATAGACATTGCTTAGCCTAGGGCCTGTTAGACTGCAGAGAAAAATAAATAACCAAGAGAGCAGAAATAATAGCATATAATGAGTAAGAGTCACAAAATATATAGTTTCTATCCCTGCACATCAAGATAACCTAGTAACATGTATTAAGATGTTTTTAAGCCCACAAAGCCAATAACCAACTGAAACGGAGGTCCTGATTTTGATTTTATATGTAATGCTATCACTCTATTCAGTTTCTTCACAGCATGCCCTGCAAGCCCTTTCCCTTACTAGTCATTAACCCCCTGAGGCAGCCAGAAACAATGACCATGCTTTGACTAAGGGTCACAAGGTATGGGTTTCTGTTAAGCTAAAGGTAGCATCATGGTCTAAGTTATGTTTCAGCTCTTGAGCCTTAAAGCTGAATGACCCCCTCTGGCCACATCCTCATGAAAGCAGACTGAAGGACTCGGAAGCTGACCTCAAGGCCTGAAAGAATGTTTTACTGCCCAAACTCCTACTCATGATAATTTGTGATCTTTGCTTGTAAAATTTCTTGACTGTAAACCATTGAGGAGTTTGGGATTTTGAGCATTAGCTTTCTGTTCTCCTGGGTGGCACCATTCATAATAAAATGGCCATTCTTTCTCTTTGGCAGTTCTTAGTGTTTAGTGCTTGGTTCTGCTAGTGCTAGATTGACGAACTCTTTCTGTTCGGTTAACATATATCTCTATTACATACAAGGCAATCCCTCTTTTGAAGTTTTGCCACAATAGCATCACCATACCTAAAAGTACTTAAGGAATACTATCTATTAATATTGTATCTTTGTTCAGATTTCCTTCAGTTTTGCTTGCTTGTTTATTTTTAAAGTTGGTTTGTTTGAAACAGTCCAAATAAGGTTTATCTGTTTATAGTTTCCTTTTAATTACCACCTCTTCAATTTGGGCTTTTGTTACTATCATCTAGACCCCTGACATCATAAACCAGATTTTAACAGGAGCTTTCTTTCTGTCTGGTTTTTCTGGTTTTTCTGGTTTTTTACTGCCTCTCCTTCCCATAGCCATCAGTTCTCTCCCAGCAAAGCTTTTGATCCTTCTTGCTTCTTTCTACAATACATATGGTGATACCATTCTTAAGCTTAAAAACTTTCAGTGATAAACAAGGTACAAAAAATGTATATAGTGTGCTTTTCATTATGTAAAAGTTAAAAGTGGTATATACGATTATATATCTACAGATTGTGTTAAGAAGGATTACAGTTGTTAAGAAATTGTTAACAGTTGTTGCTTCCTAAGAGAGGATAACTGGATAACTGAAGTGAGAAGAGAATTTAGGCTTTTTGGTATTATATTTTATTTTGTTTGAATAATTTTTCTTATGTAATTATATTTATTTAAATAAAAACTTTTAAAGTAAATACTATTGAATGCTAAGAATATGAACCTAGTATTCAGGAACCTTCCACTTTGTAGCACCCACCTCTTTCCCATTTGTTCCCAGCTAGAATGCAGCTCTCTTAGGTGGCATATGAAAATCATTCAGGGTGGCCTTGGTTGTTACAGTGTCCAGAGATTGCTACCAGCATTAATGCACAGGGACACGGGATTCTAAATTTCCTGTAGCGCTTACTGTAGTCCTATTCAAAATGCCTTTAGCTCACTTCTGAGGATCATTTTTCTCCCCAGGGAACTTAAAATTTTATCCATTTTTTGGTTTTGGGTTATACCTAAGCTGTAGTTTGCCTATTCCTTAGATGTTCAGTTCTTTCTATCTTAAATATCTTCAGTTTGTCTTTACCTGGTAAGCCTATATTGCCTATTTTTTAAGTTATTTGTATATATAAGTTCTTTTTCACATTAGAGTTTGAACTTCTTACAGGGAAAGATATGCTTCCTGTGAATTTTTATGATCTTAGAAACTTAGACTGTGTGCTTCAAATTCTGTTAGAAGGGGGTGGTAATGTGACCACATTATGGATTGTCACGGGGATCAAAGAAGTTAATGCATGTAAGGTATTTAGAACAGTATGTTATATAGATAATAGTATGTTGCACATGTTTATATGTTGTAGGCATTCACTCAGTAAAATGGGATTTTTGGAGTATTAATGAGTAAATGAATGAATTAAACGTTATTCTTAGTTTTTAGAAATAATTATAAATGCAAACAAGATTTTTTTTTTTTGCAACTAATATTTGTCAAGTCAGGAAATAATAACTGAATGGTTCCTGAGTGCCAGGCTGCAGTGCAAGGTGTTGGGAACACTATAGTGAATAAAGACTGTATCTGCCCTTAAGGGGCTTACTAAAATATTTCATTACTCCTTGAAAGTTGAGTTTTATAAGGGAGTGTTTTAGGAAGGAGACTAAATTAGTTTTGGTGATCAAAGTAAAAATCAGCTTTTTTTTGACTGAAAATAAAGCTGAAGGATTCTCTGTGGTATACCAAATTATTACATCTTTATATTGCTTGCTTTAGAAAATAGACTATCAGCCACTGTATCCAACATGATACTTAGCTGCCAACATAATTATTTCTAATAATAACAGTGATAATAATTAGTGACTGCCTTTACCTCATGTTAATGGAATTTTCAACATCTTTGAGAGCCTGAAATTGAGATTCTTAAAAGCATTGTTTCAAAGTATTGTTCAAAAGATTGGTTCTATTATATAATGATAACTGTAAAATTAAGTTTATTGTGAAATTTCTATAAATTGTATTTCATTGTCATAATTAGGAGAGAAGCTTTGAAATTTGGCAAAAATCTTGATTTTGATATTTGTGATTTTATATTTAGAATTGTTTGTATTCCTCTTCATATTAGGTATTAACTCCACAAAAGTTGGAATTGTTAAGAGCACAAATACAGCAAGAATTAGAAACTCCAATGAGAGAGCGTTTTCACAATCTAGATGAAGTAAGTATATTGAAAGAACTATGCATGTATCTTCATGTGACTTGAAAAAGCTTGTTGAAAAGCATCATTCTCCTACTCAAAAGCCCTGCAATAGCTTCTCTTATTCAGAGTCCTTACAGTGGCCTTAAAGGCTGCACAGGATCAGACCCATTGCCTCCGTGACTTTCTTTTCTTCATCCACATTGGCCTCCTTGGTGTTTCTTTGGCATTCCAGAAATGGTACAGTTCAAGAGTCATTTCTCTAGCTGTTGCTTTTGCCTTGAACACTTCTCTTTCCAGATATATATTGGCTAACTTCTTCATTTCTTTTACATGTTTGCTGAAATGTCACCTTAGTGAAGTTACTTTGACTACCCTCTGCCCCAATTGTAATATTACAACCTGCCTTTTCCATCACTCCTTAGACCTTTGGTTCCCATTTACCCTGCTCTACTTTAAATTTTCTTTAGTACTTACTGCCTTCTGATATGCTATATAATATTTATTGTGTTGATTTTTATATTCTTCTTTAGCAACTTTAGGAATGTAAGTTGCATGAGAGGAAGGACCTTAACTGTTTGTTCCCTGTTATAGTCCAAGTTCCTAGAACTGTTCCTAGCATACCATAAGTGCTCAATAAACATTTGTTGAATAAAGGAATGAATTTCATGCAACCTCAGAAAAGTACAAATTTGTTACAGTTTTCTTTCATATTGTGAGGATGGGGAAAAGATTACAGATAATTAAGTATATTAGATACTATACTAGACATTTTGTTGCCTTATTTTAACAAATATTCTGGTCCTTATATATATAAATGAGTATTGTCTCCTTCACTATGGACACCTTTGGAAAGTTACAGTTTAGTGATGCTGCCATTATACAAAATAGTTGTGGATTCTGTGTTATAAATGGCTTACTGGCTTGATAAAGTCATCTTTTTCATATCTTCCTGATGGATAACCAAAGCATTATGGTTTAGGAATAAATTTAATTTTTGGATGTACATAAGGTAGGTGATCAAGTTCAGTAGAAGCATTTTTTTAAATATCAAAACAAAGTATGATTCTAATAAAATTACAAAACCCATTTTCTTGGTTTGTGAACTGGCTTAGAAGAAAAATCTTTCAGCTAAAGATTTACAGGGAGCTGAGTATTTTACGAGACTTCCTGGTTATTTAATTTCCTGCTTCTTGTTGACATAGCATCTTCTCTGTTTTTCTGCTCTGTTGTCAAAGTTCTTATTGAGACACAGAATGCCAGAAACTTTTGTAGTGTTAAGAAGCAGAATTGGAGCAAACCAGGGAATGACATGTGTTCCTGGTTAGTTAAGAGAGTTGGTGCTATATATATTCTTCAGACCAGTATGTTGAGTTGACTATCAGTATAATATTTGATTGAACCTTAAATGACTGTACTAAAATTATCCAAATAATCTTGTATTTACTTTGAATTCATCCTGTATGACTTTTAAGAGGGTATTTTAACTTTTATGAAATTATTTTTTAATCTATATTTTGAAAGGTATGCTATATTCTTAAGTATTATTAAGTCCAGAGATCAGAACTTTTGACTTGCTATACATTTTTATTATTATGAGAATCAGTGAGGAAATAAGGTTAATTGAATGGTAATTGGCTTTTTTGATATCTTCTCAGGAATGTACTAATTCTGTGTGTAGGATACTTGTTCTGAGAACTTTTCCAAAGTTTGTTTGTACTTCTGTTAAGCTTATTTTTTACTTTTAGAATTACTCTGAATATAATGTAATTTAAAAATTATATTTGCAAAAGTGATTTTTAGAGTGAATACGAATTTCATTTATAAATTTGTGATAATTTGCAGTCTCCTTTTAATTTAGGAAGTTGAAAAGTATAGAGCTGAGTATAATAAGCTTCGTTATGAACATACATTTCTCAAATCAGAATTTGAACACCAGAAAGAAGAATTTGCACGTATTTTAGGTGAAGAAAAAATAAAATATGAATCAGAGGTGAGTGATTGATTATACTAATTTAGTTGTTTATTCTAGTCAATAAAATTTTATGATTATATTTTTTTGTAAATCCCAAGTTAGAGTTGATTGCATAATTAGTTTTATTGATTAATGGTGAACTATTGTGATTTTCATCTGCTCTACAGGCAGCATTTTTCTTGTGAATATTCTTTTGTGGCTGTTAGATTTTTCTGTTCATTTCCTCCTTTATTTTGCCGCAGTCAGTGGCAATGGTTTCTTTTCTTCCATAGCCACAGAGGAAGACTTCTCTTTGCAAATACAGTTTGTCTCTGTGATTTCTCATTTAGCACGGCCCCCCTCTCCTTCTTGGAACCATACCCACGTCTAGGAGAGCTCTGTCTGTCAGCCCATGCATCTTGTTTCCATTGATACAAACAAGGTATACCTTAGAGTGTGCCCGTCACCTTCAGGAAGTATTACTTTGTTCTTTGACACCTGCACCTACAACATCCCCCGTCGGCTGCCTATAGCATGCACTCCTGCTTTGTCTCTAGTGCCGTGGCAGCTTCTCTGCTCATTTTATGGTTTGTCTCCTAATATTCCCCAAAATAGGGTTTGTATTTCTCATTCTTTATGTTACTTTTAAATGATTTTTCAGGATGGAAAGAGAAATACCAATTTTATCATGCTCTATTCAAATAAGAAATCTAATGCTAGTAGAATTTGTAAAAAAATAATTTGTCATTTGTAGTTATGTGAAATGTACTGTGTATAAACACATCTGCATTGTATATTTATTGTATTGCCTTTATTCAGAATCAAGAGTTGGAATACTCACTTTCCTTTACCAATAACTAATTGGATCAAACTGATTTAATCAGTGAACAAACTGTTCTATGATTGTTTGAAATGTAAGAAGCTATATGAACTTTGGGGCATTTGAGTTCATTAATAATACAGTATCAGAAAACTATAAACATTTATAATAGTCTTTTGCATTAAAAATATTTTTTACAGCTTTAAATCTTTTATTCACATATGATCTTACTTCTAATAGTGTCTCCATTTTAAATGAGGACACTGAAGCACAAGTTAAGTAACTTCTTCAAAGTCTCAAAGTCAGCATCCAAGTTAACAATAGACTCAGGTAACTCCAACACGCAGCCCAGAGTTATAAATTTGAAAATTCCCATGATTTGAAGTTGTCATGATAATTAGAAGCCATCCGACAACTATAATTTCATCAAGAGATCAGTCGACCTATACTATGTGTGATGATGAAATGATTTGAATTTGTACTTATGATAGACTTAAAGGAACTGCATATAAAAATTTCTTGTGGAAAATAGAAATAATAAAGATTCCCAGCCTAAAATATAGATTTAGTGTATTGAAGAGTAAATACTGAGGTAAAGAATTGTGGTGCTTTATTTTTTACTTTACTTTTAAAATCTAATGATGTTTATCTGGTAATGATTATTTGTATTCTTCAGTTTATTTTTTTTTAAAGAATGAAACTTGTATCTGAAATCTGACAACTAATCTATTTTTTACCCATGAAAGATCAAATGATAGTCATTAAAAAATTTAAGAGATTAGTTGATTTTCATAACTGGAATGTCATATGACATTCTTAGAAATCTTAAGGTAAACAGCTAGCTGAGAAGCCATAATTAGGAGAGGCTAGAAAAGTAAGACTTTCTGATAAGACCAAACTTCTTTTCTTTCTACTTCCCAATTGATTATGCAGGAGCAATAATAATTAGTGGTTAGTTGGGTATTTGCTTTTATTTAATCGCTTATCTTTGTACTACAGTTTCTATACATAATAACAATAAAACCTACTGAGATGATTGTACATCATGAAATAGCAGTAAAACTTCAAAGCAAAGTGTACTCTTGCCATTCTCCAATCTTACAATTTAAAGTAGTATAAAATGTATTAATTTGATGTACTAAAATATTTGAATTTTCTTCCATTAATAACTCAAAGTATGAACTATTCATTTTTACTTCTATAGATAAAAGAAGTAACTGAATATTCTTTAGTGTTGGTTCTTAGGGGAATACTTTAGGAAGATTTTGTTAGTGTTTTCCTGGGAAACACTCCAGGAATTCATGTCTCCCTCATGATATTCTGAATTAAAAAGAATACATGAAAGATGATATCTTATGAAAAAGATAATGTCATGATTTCTCAATGCATTTAGTTTTAAGTACATACCATGTCTAGTACTTTATACAGAGGAAATTCTGAATTTGCCTATATAAAAGAAGCAGGAGTAGCTATATTAAGATAGAGCAAAGAAAAATACCAGAGGTAGACATTATATGACAAAAAACATCAATCCACTAAGAAGTCATATGAATACTAATTGTGTATGAACCAAATAACTACAAAATATGTGAAATAAAAACTGACAGAACTAAAAGGAGAAATAGACAAATGCACAATTACTATTGGAGATGTCAGACTCCTGTCTCAACAGTTGATAGAACAATTAGTAAATCAGAAAGGATGTACACCTCAACACCATCAACCAACAGAATCTACTCAACATTAATAGAGCACCCAACAAGAGTACCTAAATACATTCTTTTCAAGTGGCCACTGAACATAGACCAATATCCTGGGCTATAAAAATAAATCTCAACAAATTCACAAAAATTAAAGTTATATACAGTGAGGTCTCCAACCACTGTAGAATCAAACTGGAAACCAGTAACGGAAAGGTGGCAAGGAAATCTTCCAGTGAAATAACGCACTTCAACTAATTCATGAGTCAAAGAAGAAATTTCAATGAAAAACATAACAATGAAAAAAATAATTAAAAAAAATACATTGACCTAAATGAAAATGAAAATGCAGCATATTAAAATATTTAGGACACAGCTAAAGCAGTGTTGGAGAGGAAAATTTATAGCACTAAATGCATTCATTAGAAAAGTGTCAGATCAGTAATCTAAGTCCCTACCTTAGGAACATAGAAAGGATCAAAATAAACCCAAAGAAAATAGAGGGAAGGAAAAATCAGTGAAGCAAAGTGCTGTTTCTTTAAGAAGACAAAATGACAAACTTCTAGCTAAACTGACAGAAAAGAAAGAAGACACGAATTATCTATATCAGGAATGAAACAATATCACAGATTTTACAGACATCAAAAGTGTTATAAGGTAATCTTTTTATGATATACAGAGATGAAGAACTCTACCCAAATAATTTTGACAGATGAAACAGGCACATACACTGTAGGTTGGCCCATATAAAATAGATAATTTGAATAGCTATATAACAAGGAAACTAAATTTATAATTTAAAAATTCCCCCAAAGAATGATTTCACTGGAAAATTCTACCAAGTGATGTAAAAAAAAATAAATAAAATAAATGAAAACCAGTTCTACACAATGTCTTCCAGAAAATGGAAGAGGAAGGATATTACTAGAGGGGAAAACTGAGTAAAAGGTACACAGAATCTTTATTATTCCTTACAACTGAATGTGAACCTAACATTATGTAAGAATAAAAGTTTTAATTAAAAGTAACCAGAGGAAAAATGATAAGAATAACAACATACTTCTTTTTGGAACTAATAATATCCCAAAGACAGAGTATTATCTTTAAAATTGAAAGAAAAAAAATTTAGGCCCTTTGATTATAGCGCGTATAATCAAACTGTACTCTTAACTGTTTTTCTATGCTGCATCATAAAGATAATAAAAACAAAGACAGATGGAGCAATTAGATACACTGCCTTTTCCTTTTGGGTGCCTTGGGGAATTGAGTGGTGCCACCATTTGTTGTAAAGAAGATCAACAATTATTCCTAGCTCCTAGAATGTTTCTGTTCCATTTCCTTTACTTCAACGATTTTTTAAAAGTAAAATTGGTTCATACAACATCTTTCCTGTCAAGTAAGTTTATGTTTTCAAAGAGCAAAGTAAACATGGAGGTAACGATAATACAGGCAGATTTGTATAAATGTCATAAAAGAAAAATTCAAACAAAGCCTTTGGAAATTTAGAAAAAGAATTGAGAGCACAACAAATTGAGGATATCGAGAAAGATGACATTGAGTCTGAGAGTGTAGGAAAAAAGAAGAGGTGAGGATATGTCTAAGAACTGTGCCCAAATGGGACAAGAGTGGTGTCATAACAGTGATTGAATATAAGCTTCTTGATAGCAGAGGTTTTGTGTTTATTTGCTTGTCTACTTGGTTCTCCAATGTATCCTTACTACCTAGAACAGTGTACATAGTAAGTATTCAATAAATATTTGTTGTATGACTGAATAAATGACCAGAGAAACTAGAAGCCATTGGTCACCAGTTTTGGTAGGAATGATCTAATAGTGAGCTCTAGTAGAGGAGCTGTAAACATGGGACCTAATCCTAACTCTGCCATTAACTAGCTTGGTCCGTAGTTTCAGCCATCACTGCAGCTATCACAGATGCCCCTCAGAACTGTTAGTGTTAGAGAAAGTAATAATATTGGAAACATGCTGGTCAAGAACTTAACTGTCTGATACCATAGAGAAAAATTGGGGAAACATAACTGTAAGAGAAATTACTGTTACTAAATGCAATTTTATTTGTAGCACACTCAGCTCAGCATTCAGTAAAGTACTCACTAAAGGCACCATTGTCTGAACCTTAGTTATATATACATTGACTACTGCCTGACTTAGCTAAGCCACCACACCTTTGATATTTGAGTTACCTCATGCAAAAGGTACCTTAAAGATCTTCCAAGCACAAGCCCTTCATTTTAACTGAGGCCAAAGTGAAACAACGACTTGCATAAGGTCACATAGTTTAAGGAAAGAGAAAAGGAGGAAAAATGATAGGGACAAAACCCCAGGGGTAACGTTTATATATAAAGGGTGGGAGGAAAAATAGGAGCGAGACATTAATTATTTAGGCTTTTGAGGGAGTGATTCTAAATTCTACAGCTTCCTTCTAAGGAAATATTTTCTGGAAAAAAAAATATTTGCCTGCTGGTTAGTTCTACTTATATTTCCCATTGATATCTTTAATTCAGCATGTCCAAAACCAAAATGCAGTCACTGCATGTTAAAACTGAAAAGGATCTTAGAAGGCCTCCACTCTAGACTCTCATTTTACAGGTGAAGAAAACAGATTCTGCCCTGGGGTGGAGGTCTCACACTTTTAAGATTCTTTTATTGCAACGTGAGCAATCAGTTGTCTCTTGGGCCACTTCTGCTTAGGTTACAGAGCATTACTTTAAGTCCTTTCGGCTTAGAGTGAGCCTTCGAAGCTTGTTCTGGCATTGTTGGTGTTTAGAGCAGTGGTTTCTACCTTTTTAAAAAACAGCTGAATCCTTTCTAGAAAGAAAGTTAAATCATCTGAAGAAACCTCACATATGAAAAGAATGAAAAGAGGAGCTGCCCTGGTTAAAATGAAGATTTGGTGATGGTGGTAGGGGATGGATAGTTTGGGAGGTCAGGAAAGGGAAAGTGAGTGGATTTTACTGTAATTACTAGGCCCCCTCATTCCTGGAGGTGAGGGGCCTCTGAAGTGCCTCAGAGATTAGGAGTCAGTTTGAAAACCAGTGATTGGAAGACCCATGGGATCTGGAAGTGATAGTTGGCATGAATGAGAAGATCATTGGTACTTTTGTTCTACAAGTTCCCCAGTGACTTTTTCAAATGCCTTGGAATAATGATTTTTATTTCTTTCTTGAATCTGAGAATTAGGAAGTAGACCATCGTCACAACTAGGACTTTAGTAAATTCTCAGCTATTATTTAAAAACTTTCATCAGTCAGATTTGTAATTATTTATATGGACAAACAGCTTTTTTGTGAATTAAGTTCCTTTGGAATCGATCATTTTATTAGTATAGACATAGCCTAAGAATTACTGTCATGTGAGTGTAGCAGTAATCATCATATTGATCATGCATAAACCCCCATAAAGTTCTGATGAATTTTAAAATACTTGACACATTTTTAATAATTATTTTTACAGTAGTATAATTTTGAATTTTATTTGACAACACATGGAGCCTTGTGCTAGACACCATGGGGAAGTAGAAGAAAAATAGGACAAGGTGCTTGCCCTCACATTTGAGTACAGAATCTTACATTTTACATTTTTTTCCTTGATAATTTATTTCACCACCTCAGGTTTTTTACATTGTGCAACTTTTAATTTACTGGCTTGTAAGCATGTTCATTACTAAACATTTAATAATTTAATGTTGTACGCTTTCTTTCAAATTATTATTAGATTATAAGACTGGAAGAAGATAAAGAAGAACTCCATAAGCAGCTGCTTAGTGTGGATCCCACAAGAGACAGCAAACGAACGGAGCAGCTTCTTCGAGAAAAAGTCCATTTGTGTCAGAAATTAAAAGGTTTAGAGGCTGAAGTAGCAGAATTAAGGGCTGAAAAAGAGAATTCTGGTGCTCAGGTAGAAAATGTTCAAAGAATTCAGGTGCGGCAGTTGGCTGAGATGCAGGCTACCCTTAGATCCCTGGAGGTGAGTTTTTAATTGCTTCCTGGTAGAATATGGCACACTTTTTTTAAGTGCAGTTGACAAGCCTTTGATTTTTAGAGCCTAAATGTATGCTCACCAATCCAATGCTGATGCATTTATGGAATCCCAAGAGTATATATTCTTTTTGTAAAGAGGAAAGCTATTGATTCATAAGCAATAGCTATGCTATACCACTCATACAAAGGGATTATTTCTTCTTTGGGAGTCAGGTCACCTATCTGAAATAATATAACTGTCACAGTGCCACAGAATAGAATATGCAGAATGCAAAAAAAAACCCAAAACAAAAAACAAAACATAATTTATTTTAGTTTCTGAAAACTAAAATTACATCCCAAAAGAGGAAGAACAGTTTCTTCCTAGATAGTTATTTCCTTATAGTGGGATTCAAGATCTCAAAATCATATCTTATGACAGCTTCTTTCCAAAATGATAAAATTTATCTTGGCTACTATTGCATACAAGGCTTCACTGAATTATTTCCCTGAGTTCATTAGAGAAAGATAAGAGTGGACAGAGTTAGGCTGGTACTCCTAGAGGTACTCTTCAGTGAAAATTCTTGGTTTCATTTTTGGAGAGGAAAAACTTTTCTTTCATCCTCTTAAGTTCTTTGGTTGAGGGTTGTGAATTAAACTGACAGCAGATTTTAGTAAGAGAAAAGACAACTTTTTATTCATGTATGTATGTGGGAATTCACAGAAAAAAATGTGACACGAAGAGGCTGTTAGAATTTGGGTTTATATACCATCTTAATAGAGAAAGGAAAAGGGGTGAAAGGACACTTGTGGGAAAACAAATGACTTTTAGAAAGATAAATGAGGCTTTAGGAAAGTAGATGGAAGATATGACAGTTTTGTGACAATGTGTGTGTAGGTGATTTCTTATCCTAATACTGACTTCTTGTCTCCTGCATTTGGAGGTAGTCTTCCCTAGTTATGAAACCTCTGGGGAGGGAATTTGTAACAGTTAAATTCTTTTCTGAGTCTCTGCTTTTAAGCAGATAAGAGGAGGTGAGGAGAACCCTCCCTGCCCCCTTTTTAATGTCTGTTGAATTCCCAAAAGTTTTCAGCTCAATATAAATTATGGCACAGTGGAAAAGTATTCTGGCCCCCTATACCATCTTTTCAGACATGCTTACTCCTCCTAGTTGTCAGTATCTAACCTGTAACAAATATACTAATTTGATTGTTTTGATTTATTTTGAGCAGTCCAAAGGTTTGTTTTTTTTTTTTTTTATATAGTTGAGAAATGATTTGAGGTAGAGGGAAATTAGTGGACACCTATTTGTAATTAAAATCCAATATCCAAATCCAAAATAGTGATTTTTTCCCCCAGCCAGCAAACTGGTACAAGGAGTACATGGATGATTTAAAGAATAGTCATTTTTTGTTTGTTTGTTTTTGGATGAAGCTTTTGATAATATTTACTGGTCCTGAAGTAAAGTTGTCATTATCACTCGACCTTAAGATATGAGGCAATTCAGAATGAGACTGTTTGTTTCCATCCTGCCATCCTTAATGTATTCTATAGTGACAGAATAAGTAGTTGGTTTCAGTTGAATATATTATATGATCCCAATTTGAAACTTTTCAGTGAGATCATTTAGAGTGATTATTTTCATGACATGTTAAATGGTGACAAGATAAGAGGTTCATTGCACGTTTTCAGAAGAGCCTGTATTTAATTTTTATCCTTTGTGAGATGAAATGAAAATAAGTACACAATAGCAAGCATTTCTTTCTTCAAATTAATTTGGCTATCATTGTGCCCAGAAAATGTCATTTTATATTTGAGGAAAAGAGTTTTATTCTGAATTATTTGAATATACTCCTTACCGTATTTAAGGTATAGGAAGTGAGAGGTTACAAAACTGAAGCTTCTCTTTTAAAAAGCAGACATTATAAAAAAAATTTTATTATTATTTATGCCTACAGTATCCTAGGTGGTCTCCCATCCAAGTACTAACCAGTCCCGACCCTGCTTAGCTTTTGAGATGAGGCTTGTCCAGGGTGGCATGGCCATAGACCATGGACCATGGCTCCACTAGGGTGTGAACCCAGGACCTACTGCATGTAGAACAGACATGCTAACCACTACACTATGGAAGCACGTCCCAAACATTTTTTATTTTAGTTATTTTGATTAGAAATATTTTTAAAAGCATTGTTTTTCATAAGTAAAGAGTACTGTGAGTATTACCAACCTGAAAATTTTGACAACTTATAGTCTTCATTAAGAATCTTTATTATGTAATGAGGTCAAGAGCTGTCGACCTCTGCCCATACTTCGAAAGGCTCCAAATTAGTTCAGTATTTTGAATTTGTTTGGTCATTCATCCAGTCATTCATTTAATCTCCGTTGATTTTAGATTTTCAGTTTTTTTTAACTATTATAAATGAATCCTGCCTACTTCTAATATGCTTTTTCATATCTGCTATGGATTTGAAATCCCCAAAATGTTTGTTTGAATTATGTCAACAGTAAGAGTAAATATGTATCAAGTGAGTGCATTCATAAGAGAACTATATGAGTTTTATTTCATTGGGGGCTCTTGATATGTTGTTTGTTCAGATAACTTTGTTGCATTTTTCCTGGAGCAAGCATCTTTCATTTGAATCTATAAAATACCTAGAGAAACTCTTTTTCTTTAGTACATATTAATATTGCTGAGATTTTGAATATTTTTGGGTAGTATGATTATAATATATTTTACATAGTGCTTACAGTATTTTATTCAATTATGAACAAGTTTTAAAATATTTTGTTTTAATAAAAGGCTGAAAAACAGTCAGCTAAACTACAGACTGAACGCTTAGAAAAAGAGCTACAATCAAGCAATGAACAAAATACTGTTTTAATCAGTAAATTGCATAAAGCTGAACGGGAAATAAATACGTTGACCAGTAAAGTAAGTCATCCTATGTTCTATTTCATTCTTTATAATGCTTCATAGTATAGAAATGACAAATAAATTTTGTATTTAGTTTAGTTCTCTATATTGAAATATTCTTTATTCTATTTTTTTACTTTCCAGATACATGCAGAATCTGACCAATTTTTATCACATTCACCATGATCATTCTAGTCCAAGTCATTTTCTTTCTAGCCTTAATTTTTACAATAGCCTCCAAACTGGTCTCTTCATTCTTTGCCCATTTAGAGTTCGGTGTGATCTGGCCCCTGCAATCTTTCTACAGGCAGCACGGTCCATTTTTCTTCCTGTTCACTTTGCTTCAGTCTTATCTGCCTTCTTACTCTTTGAGGAAGCTTACTTTTCTACCTTAGGGCCTTTGAACTTGCTCACCTGGCATGATCTTCACTCACATATTTACTTTACTTGCTTCCTCATCTTTTTCAGATGCGGCCTTATCAGAGAGGCCTTCCTTGTCTTTTCTTTGTAAAATACCATCTTCTTTCTTCCTCTGTCCTACTCTCTATCTTCCTTATTTGCTTTTTCTTCATAGCTCTTAATACCATCTAATATATTTGTATTTATTTTTGTCTCTCCTTTTCTTTCCCATTCTTCTGCCCTCAACGAAATATAATTTCCAAGAGCTCAAGGACATTGCTATTACTGTTGTATTCTCAGCTCCTGGAATAGTTCTGGTACACGGTAGACACTCAATAAATGTTTAATGAGGTAATATAAACAGCATGATCTGCATTTAGTATTTTAAAAAGAATATAATGGTTTGAACATCTTTAATATACAGAGTTGTCTCAGGGATTTATAGGTCCCCCCCCCCTCAAATGCAGTAGTTATTAGGAATCTAGTAACCAGAATAGATTAGCATTAGTAAAGTATTTTATAGAATACTCGAGTGAATAAGAATATCAGCTCTGGAGTCAGACAGACTGGATTCAGATTTCATTTCTTCTCCTTACTAACTGTGTGACCTTGGACAATTTATGTTCTCTCTGAAAACTAATGTTTTACTTTATAAAACGACACTAATACTTACCTTATAGAGTATGACAAAAATTAAATGAAATATTACACATAAAGCACTTAGCATAAAGTTTAATATATAATTACCCAAGTATTAGCTGTTATTATATTAGCCAGTAGTTGTAGTAGTAGTAATACAACTAGTAGTCATAGTAGTGTAATACTAATACCAGTGCTGGTACTAGTAGTACTAGTAGTATTTGGGCATCTTTAAGAACTTAGAAATAAGACTGGCTACTAAATCAGTGAAATATGTATTTTCTATCAGAGCAAAATGATGTAAAATCACTTTAGAAAACAGAATGGCTTCCAGACCAGAAGGAATTTACTGTAGCCTGGTAGGGTACCAGTTCATATATATGAACTTATCTAAAGGGATATTATATTCATCATAAATTTCTTGGCCAAGGAATTACTTGAAAAGACTCAGGCAGTGTTTATGACAAAGAGTTTTAGGCAGGATGTAAATATTCTGGTCCCATTGAAAAGATTATTCTTAACTGTGGAATGATGTGGATCATTCTTACACTAATCTATTTTAATTGTAGACATGAAACAATTGATCTCATTCCATTTGTTCTGATTTGAATGATCAAGACACATCTCTCCAGAAGTAGCCAAGATATTTTCTGACTATTATTTGACTTTCATGTAATTTTGTTTATATATCGAGAGAATGCACTGGTTCTTTAGACTTAGAGCATTTTAGTTTCTATTATTTTTTTTCTCATAATCTATAAACTGACCTTCTGATTTTATAAATTACTCTTTGTAAACGTTACTAATATGTGTCTAACCTTGAGAGTCTTCTTTAAGTGTGGTAACAAAATTGAATTGCTGTGCCTGAAAGGCCAACACCATAATACTAGATGTATTAGATTGGATGCTGCCCTTAGGAGATAATGTACCCTATTTTTTTATGACAAACATATTCTTTTACATTTGCAGATTATATGTCTAGTGACATTTCAGATTTTTGTTTGACTATCTATACTTCACAGTTTACAAAGTGGTTTTATAGCCAATGTCTCATTTAATTCATTAGACATGGCTGACAGTAGAAAAGAAAGAATAAGTGAAAATTAAACTGAGATTTTTAATTGTTAAAAATTTGTAAATCAAGAGTAGTCTTCTAATTCAGCTTATAGGTTGAAATTTAGATATATTTAGAAATTAAAAACTTGTTTTGGAGGAGGTAATAAAGTACAATGAAAAAGTTCTTGGGCTTTGAATCACATGAATCAATCTTTGAATCATGGCTCATTCATCTCACTCACCACCTATGTGAGTTCTGACTTATGTAACTTTTAAATGACTAACACCTATCTCTTACAGGATTTTTGTAAGATTAAAGATGGTATTGAACATAATAAATAGTAGCTGGTGATGAAAATGAGAACTGTATACACTTGTGATATTATTAAATGAGAACATGATGTGACATAAAGAATACATAACTTTGAGCCAGTGGACTAATTTCATTCTTCACTGTATCAGTAACTGTGTTTATGACTTTAGGGTAGTTACTTAATATCATTGGGATCCAAGTTCCTCTTAGACTAAATGAGGCATTGTTCTAGCTGATTTCTAAGAATCCTTCCAGCCTACTAAGATTGTGTTAAGTCCTACTAGAAAATAAGTAATTTGATTGCTTCCTGAGTAAAGAAAATATATATTCAATAGATACATACTGAGTGCCTACAATGATAGAGTACGCAAAGAAATAGATGCAAAACACAAAGAAGTAAATTCAGGGCATGAGTTCTCTCATACTTTCCTTTCCACTTTGGGAATAAGCTGTTTTCAATTTTGTGGGGGAAAAAATGGGTATTCATTATTTTCAAAACACTGTTCTGAACCTGAGTAGCCAAACTGAACTGCTGGAATAACCTGAACCATAGATGGAAAAATAGGACATTGGATAAGCTTTTTGCTGTGGCCTCTTACTCTCGGAGACCAACAGGTACTTTTCTTGCAGCATATTTTACTTCAGCTTCCTGGCTTACTTGTGTTCTGACCCTAATTTTTCTTCCTTTTCTGCACATAACCACCTCTGTTGCTCTTTTTAGAGTTAGCACTTAGATGATTTCTCCTACTCTACTGAAGAAAGAACATGGTAGAATAGTATTATTTCTCTGCTTGTTTATTAATATACATTGCTAAGAGCTGCCTGTCTTTTTAAAGGCACACTTGCATTATTTTGCATATAAATGGCATATTAAAAATCACCCTTCAACTTTAGACAAACCAAGTTTTCATTTAAAACATTCCAAGTAAGAAGATTTCATTGGAAAGATGAATTTTAAAATAATATTGCAAACATGATTGTCACAGTTTTTCTTGCAACTTGAAATTTTCATCAGCATTTTGCAATTCTAGCAAATGGTTGTTTACAATGCAAAGGAACACCTGGGGTGTATTCAAATTTGTAAATGTTTGTTAGCTTTTTGCATGTAGTTATGTTAGTGTGATTATATGCCTTGGATTAAAAAGTATTACTAAAGATGGCCTGAGAATGATGACTTTAAAGGTATTTCATATTTAATAAGTTCTTCTGTTACCTCATGATGTATTTCATCTTTAGAACTCCAATAAATGTACAGCTTTAAGGAAGTTATTAGCTAAGTTAATGAAGTCATACCATCTCAGACCTTTGAAAAAAAATCAGAATTTAAGTACTATCTGTTTGGAATTTGCATCAAGAGCTTTTAGAGTAATACATTTTTTCAACTATATTTCTTGCTTGCATATATTGTTTTCTTGTATTTCTCTCTGTATGTATGTAATTTCACAGATTCTGGAACTCTATAAAATGCCACTATTGCCTTATTCTTTTTTAATATAAGTTTTGTTAGTAGGGTAATAATCTCTGGGTATTTGCTTCTGCTGTGTTAAAAGCATGAAGCGAATTTACAATGTATGGGCCAGGATTTATGTAAAAACAAATTATGGTGGGGCTGGGAGCGAGAGCAACCCAGGGAATCTTGGCCGATGCAGTTTCGGAAGACTGTGAACCTCTTGAAATTATATGCAACATTTTAACATTGGCATTTCGTATAGGAAAAGATTCCAAGTTTACCTAGGATTTTTGAGGCCCGTTAACAAAGAAAGTTAACCAGGGATATAGAGGCAGAAAAGAAGTATTGTGACTATTTAGGATTCGGTTCAGATTACTGATAGAAAATGCTGTTATTTGCATAGCTAAACAATAAGGTTTATATGATTTTTTTCATTTTCAATAAATAATTTCTTTACATATATTTTTAGGAAGTTAATTATTAGTATAAGTGCGTTCATTATTTTAGGATTATACAAATGTGACACTAAAGACTTAAACTTACCTAGCTCTATAGATGGGTAAATTTGAATGCATAGAGGACAAGTACCTTGCTTGAGCATGTACTAGTTTAATAACAAAAGTATACCTGAAGACAAACTTCACTTGTTTGACTTCCTGTTCAATGTTCTTTCAGTTTCAATAAATTGTAATTTAGTTTTCTCATTTTAGTAAATCTCAGGATGAAATGAATTAAGAAATAGGAATTTATTTCATAGTTCTTATTGAAATGAGTCAAGATCCTACAAATAAGATGGTTCTAATTTTTCACTTTATATTTAAAGCAGCAACAGTGTGATTTGTTAATGAGCTACTATGTCATTCAGCCTTTTATAGTTATTATATAATAGCAAGTTATAATTACATTTGTCACAGATTTTGGATTTTCATTGTAGTTGTATTTCTTCAAAAAATTTAAAGCACTTACAGTTTAAATTGTCTCTCCATGAAATTATAATGTAGTACAACCCAAGCTACAGAAAGTTTAAGTATTAAATGTTTCTTAGCTGCTTTTATATAGTTCAACATTGTACTATGAGACTTCCTTTCATAGAAAAGAACTTCAAAAAGATTTAAAAATCCAAAACGGATGTCAGCACAAGGTATTCATCCTATGTATTGTCATTTAAAAATCTACGAATTAATTCAGAGGTATATATTTTAATGTGGTTAGCAGTAAAGAGGAAGTATAGTATTTGCTTTTCTGTTTGTTTCCTTGCAGTGGGGATTTTGCACCAAACCATTTCTTACAATGTTTTTAAAACCTTTCATAGATGGAGTCTCTTTCCGAAAGACACTTCTGTTTCTCATCTTTATCCTCTGTGGCTCTAGGACCTCTTCCTGATTTGTTTTTAATTCCCAACTCCAGTTTTTATAGATTATTACACTCAAGTAAATCATCCTTAACCTTTCTGTTCCCATAATCTCACATTTTACATATTTGGCTTGTATGTATTTGTGGTTTTCTACTTTGATTTCATAGTTTTATGCATTAGTATAATATGTTAGAATGCAGGTTAATCTAACTTTTATATCTGTATTGGTTAAGTCCTCATTATAGTACTGTACCTAATTTTAGAAGCACCTTATTGAAGGAAAGGGATATATATGGAAAATGTTAATGGTAGTGCAGATGATTGGAGAGATAAAACTTGTTTATTTGCTGCTTTATCCCCAGCTCTTAAACAGTGTCTAGTACATAGTAGGTGTTCAATAAATATTTATCGAATGAATGAACAAATACTGTTGATAAAGTAGAATTATTTAACTTTCAAAGGAATGGCTCAGAGAAGACTGAAAATGGGGTACGATGGACTAGTTATATAGAAATCATTGACAATTATTTACATTTTACTCAGGGCTATAAAATGATCAGGTTTTGACAATAAAGGTTTAAATTAGATTTATACCATTTATATTTGTTCCTCCCACTACCACTATGTGCACGTGCACACACATATATATGCGTGTTATTTAGTCACCAAATTCAGTTGGTCCTTTTTTCTTGCCCCCTTTTTTGATTCTTTGCCTCTTAGTTTCTTTACCTTCAGTTTCTTAATCCAACACATTTGCAGTTGGAGTGAATTTTCTGAAACAAAGTTAATTATGCCACCTTCAGTACCTAACAGGATACACAGCCCTTTTGTATGGCATATAAAGTTTATTCCCTGCAACTCCAGATTTCATGCCTTCCTCTGCTCTACATAAAACTCCTTGCTTGTTTTTCATGCAGTGTGATGTTATAACTATGAAACATTTTCTATGCTGTTCTTTTTTCTATGCTGTTTCTTCTTGTCACCAAGGTTTTTTATTATTAAAATAAAAGGAAGGACTCTTATTAAGAAAAAACTGTTTTCTTGGTGCCAAGCACTATTCCAGGCACTGAAACACCTTCCTTCCCTCCCAGAAGGAGCTTACTCGGTACTGTGCTACCACAGTATTTTCTCATTTCTACTAACGTGGATGGGTAAAGAGTTAATGACAAAAATAAATAAATAATAACCAATAGTAATTTCAATTTCTAATTATCAACAGGTAAAAGAACTTAAACATTCAAACAAACTAGAAATTACAGACATCAAACTGGAGGCAGCAAGAGCTAAGAGTGAGCTAGAAAGAGAAAGAAATAAGATTCAAAGTGAACTGGATGGTAATATATAATTTCCCATGCTTTTTACTATTATTTTCACATATAAACTAAAGTTATTAAAATAGATCAAACTAAATTTTTATTTCCAGATTTTCAGCTTAATGGAATTTTAATATTAGAGCACATATGGATTGTTTTTTGTTTATATGTTAAATGGTCATTCTTTGATCTGACTTTTTAAAATTAATGTTATGTTTATATCATAGTTATTTGATTAATACATAAATTAAGTGAAACTTTACAAATGGGATTCCATACTTCCTGGGTTTATAATTTTAAATCTACTTAGATCATGTGATTATTAGTCTCAGGCTATCTTAAGTCTAAAGAATATAAGGAAGATAGGTGGGTTCCAGGTTCAATTTTTAAGTTTAAAAAATGTTTAAATAGACCCTAGGCTAGTTATTGAGCCTAGTTCAGCCTAGGCTTATTTTTAAGTTCCAGTTTAGTTTTAGAATGTCTTTTTCATCAAAATTCCTTAGAAATTATATTATTCCTGACTTAAGTACTTAAATAAGCTGCCCTTGGTCTCTAACTGTCCTTGAATTGGTCTTTAGATAAAATGGCTTCTGTAGTTTCAGACAGAGCTTACGATGAATGATTGTTTTCATTATTAATTTCTACTTGATGTTAACTTGTGAATTTATAGAATTATTAGGGAGCAAATTTTCTTAGGAATATAAAGGGTTTGGGAATCCAGTTCTGCGTTCTTTTTTAACTTTTGAATTAGATATAAATTTTAATTCTTATATCTATAAAATGCTTGGTGTCTCATTACAAGAAAGATTTGTGAATTCATTGGACAAACTTGAAAGTTTCCAATTTATATTTCTACTAGACATCTAACAGTTCTGCTAGAATGATAGATTTTGAAGGGTTCTGTGATGTTATTCACTTTGCTTCCAGCCAGTTTTATGATGATACTGTCTCTGGGGCTTAGATTACAGAACCCTTATAGAGGTGAAGTAAGTATTTAAATTGCTTTAGATATCATCCGGTTGATGTCCCTGGCTCTCAAATGAATAAATGTATATAACTTTTTATTAATATTTTTGTGTGTATGATAAATAAAACAATGACAGAAAAATTTACTGAGTTTTAGTCTGTTTCATTCTTATGAAGTTTATCAAGGTAATGATTCTTGAGAGGATATATATTCAGAGACTGACTTTCTACATTTCTAATTGTGTTACCATCTATGAATGCTTGCTATTAATTGTGATTTTTCATCTTAATAGCATTAAATATGGTACATTTTTCTCAAAAAATACTAGGATTACAGTCAGACAATGAAATTCTCAAATCAGCTGTTGAACACCATAAAGTGCTCTTAGTAGAAAAGGATCGTGAATTAATACGTAAAGTACAAGCTGCTAAGGAAGAAGGTTATCAAAAACTTGTGGCATTGCAAGATGAAAAGTAAGTACGTAATTACCTTATTTTGTGTTAAATCTCCTTGCAAATGAAAACATTTTGCTGTCATGTTATCCTTACTGAGTTTTTGTAACATAATCATCATCTGTTGTTTTAGGCTAGAACTTGAGAACAGATTAGCGGATTTAGAGAAAATGAAAGTGGAATATGGTGTCTGGAGACAAGCTGAAAAGGATCAGTGTGAAGAGAAATTGCGGGCTTCACAGATGGCAGAAGAGTCGGCCAGAAGGGAACTTCAGAGTATTAGGTTATTTGTGTGTGTGTGTGTGTGTGTGTGTGTGTGTGTGTGTGTGTGTGTGTGTGTGTGTATTTTTTTTAACTTTCATTTTGAAATAATTTCAGAGTAAAAAAAAAACCTTGTAAAAGTAGTACAAAGACGTCCCATATAATCTTCACCCAGGTCTCCAAATACTAAGATCTTATATAACCATATTACAATAATCAAAGCAAACAAAGTTGACATTAAATTAATTAGGAAATCAAATATTACTGTTAACAAGTCTGTAGACTTTATTCAGATTTTACCTGTTGTGCCATTGATGTCCTTTTTTTGGTCCAAGGTCCAATCCAGAATCACACATTGCCTTTATTTAATCTCTTTTAATCTTGAGCACATTAATATTTTTGAGGAATGCTGGCCAGTTATATTTTAGATTATCCTTTAATTGGAGTTTGTCTTACATTCTCTTAATTGATACATTTAATTCAAGTTATACATTTTTAGCAAAAATAACACCAAAGTGAAGGCCATGTATCTTCAGTCCTCAGTGCATCATTTAGGAGGTATAAGATTTGTCCTCTTACTGGTGATGCTAACTTTGATCACTTGATTAAACTGGTATCTGCCAGATTTTTTCCACTATGAAATGACTATTTTTTTTCCCTCTTTGTAATATATAATTATGGAGAGATACTTTGAAATAATGTAAATATTCTCATCATACATTTCTCTACTAATTTTAGCATCCATTAATAATTATTGCCTGAAACAATTATTACTTTAGAGTTTGCCAAATGTTTTTTATTTCTATCATTCTTTCTACATTTATTAGTTGGAAATCTCTTGAAAAGTTTTCTCTGTTCTCTAAATATTATATTTATATCAGTTTGTATGCATGGATTCTTATTCTGTGGGTTATTATCTTTTGTTATAGTTTATTTTGTTGCTCAGATATTCTCAGATTTGGCCATTGGAAGCTCTTTCAGGTTGATTTCTATGTCCTTTTGATGTGACTCCATCGTGTTTTGATTTCTTGTATTACAAGATGTTCTGGGCTAATCTTATACTTTCCCTGCTTCAGGGCCAGAGACAGCCATTTTTCTAAGGTGCTCTGCTTCCTTTACAATATATTGGAAAATGGTATTCAGAAACCAAAATCTCAGCTCTAGGTGTATTTATTTGACATTATAGTGTCATTAATTCTAGGCCTGCTCAGTGAACTGAGCTAGGAAATATATTTAGGTATATACAGATAGACATTTTTATCTCTTTATTTTTCTATATATATATGTTAATAATCGTTACAATTCTAGTTCAACACCATGGTGATCATTCGAGCCTTTTTTTATATTCGTAACTCTTTTTTAGCAATGAAAAATGTAGATCTTGTTATCTATATTTACTTATTTTCTCAGTCCTAGAATACATTTAATTTTGGAATTGCTAATTTGTAACTGAAAAACAAGCCTATTAATTAGTCTAATATTTGTGTATAGTTCTTTTTTATTTTAGTTTATTTTGTCTTTAGCCTGTGAATATGTTGTCAAAATCTACTTTCTAAAGTTTCTTAGGTCTTTTCTCTCCAAACCTCCCTTCACTGGGGTTACATTATTCATTTATAAAACATTTGTTTCTTTCTGTTCCATTTTGGTTCATTTATTTCTATGTTATTCCATTTTGGGTCCCCACTTCATCCTTATTTTTTATTTATTAACACGACTATGTGAAACAGCAACATGGTTCTAAAAGACAGAACTATACAAAAAAGTATGTCTAACCTATGGATTGTATACTTGAAACTAATAAAGTACCAATCCCCACATCCATTTTACCCTTTTCCTATCCCTCACCCTTCCTGCCCCATCATTAATCTCATTAGCTTCTCATTTGTTCCTCCTGTTTGTTTCCTCCATACACACACAAATGACAGAAGCATGTATAATTTTTCCTCTTTCTTACCAGTATATCCTAGAAATTGCTCCATGTTAGTTCATAGAGATGTACCTCCTCCTTTTGTATAGCTGTATAACACCTCATTGTGTATGTGTATGTTTATTCAACCAGTTTCCTAAGTTTGAGCATTTAATTTGTTTCTAATATTTTGTGATTACAAACAGTGCCACAATCAATAACCTTAATCTTATATATGCATGTATTTTCATATTGTTGGAGGTGTATCTTCAGGGTAAATTTCTAAAGTGAATAGGTAGATCAGAAGGTAAATGCATATGTAGCTCTGTTAGATATTCCAATTCCCATCCAAGAGAATCGTACCACTTTGTATCTCAGTGTAGTTTAATTTGCATTTCTCATTATGAATGAGATTGAACAGTTTTTCAAATGTGTAAGAGCTATTTATATATATATATATATATATATATATATATATATATATATATATATATATATATATATATTTTTGGCAGTTGTCTGTTCATGTTTTCCCTTATTTTCTATGGCTTTCTTTGGTCTTTTTACCTTGCTTTTTAAGGATTCTTTATATATAAGGGATATTAGACCTTTATCTTTGACATATGTTGCATGTATTTTTCCTAGTTTGTCATTTGACCTTTGACTTTGTTTATGGTACTTTTGTCATATAAATTTTTTATTGTGTAATCAAATTTATTAATTTCTTATTGACTGGATTTTAAATCAGTTATTATTTTTATGTTTTTCTGGCTTTATTGAAATACAGTAATTAGTTGCTTGTATTTACATTGTAAAATTTAACAAGGTTTTTTCAATTATAGTTGGCATACAATAATATATTACTTTTAGTTGTACAGCATAGTGATTAGAGATCTATATAATTCACAGTGATTACCCCACTAAATCTAGTACTCCTCATCCTCTTTACATATTTATTACATTATTAACTATTTCCTTATACTACATTTTATATCTCTATCTCTACTTAATAACTATCCATTTGTACTTCTTAATTCTTTTGCCCTTTTTCGCCTTCCCCCCAAACCTTCCTCCCATCTAGTAGCCCTTAAAATATTCTCTGTATCTCTGAGTTTATTTCTGTTTTTGTTGTTTATTTCGTTCTTTAGATTTCATATGTACGGGAAATCATCTGGTATTTGTTTTTCTCTGTCTTATGTATTCAGCCCAATACCCTTTAGGCCCACCAAGGCAATATCTTTTTCCATCCCCTTCTCTTTAGTCTGTCTGTGTCTTTTAATCTGAAGTAAGTCTCTCATGGGCAGCATATGTAGGGGTCTTGTTTTCTTATCCATTCAGCCATTCTATCTTTTGGTTGGAGCACTTAATTCTTTTCTAATTTGAGGTACTTGTTGATAAGAATGTAGTTATTACCATTCTTTATTCATGTTTTTTATACATATTTTTTCTTCTTAAAGAAATTTTCCAACAGTTCCTGTAATACTGGCTTGGTGTTGATAAATTCCTTTAGGTTATTTTATCTGGGAAGCTCTTTATCTGTCCTTCGACTCCAAATTATAGCTTTGCTGGATAAAGTATTCTTGGTTGTAGATTCTGGGTTTCCATCACTTTGAATATTTTGTGCCAAGCCCTTCTCTCTTGCACAGTTTCTTTTGAGAAATCAGCTGCCAATCTTATGGGTGCTCCCTTGTAGGTAACTAACTGCTTTTATCTTGCTGCTCTTAAGATTCTCTCTTTGTATTTAACCTTTGGCATTTTACTTGTGATGTGTCTTGGAGTGGGCTTCTTTGGGTTTCTGGTTTTTGGGACTCTCTGAGCTTCCTGGGATTGTATGTCCATTTCCTTCACCACACTGAAGAAGTTTTCCATCATTATTTTCTCAAATATATATTCAACTTCTTGTTCTCCCTCTTCAGGTACCCCTATAACATGGATATTGTGACATTTAATTTTGTCTCATAGGTTCTTTAAATTATTATATTTTTAGTTACTTTTTTTTTTTTGCCATTCTGTTTGGGTGTCCTTGGCTTCCTGGGGACATCCTCTATATCAGTGGTTCGATCTTCTTCATCCACTCTGTTGAGTCCCTCTGATATACTTTTCATCTCAGATAATGTGTTCTTCATTTCTGACTGATTCCTTTTTATCATTTCCATTTTCATTTTTGTTTTTTGTCTCTTTGTTAAAAGTTTTCACTGAATTCATCTATACTTCCTCTAAGTTCACTGAGCATCTTTGTAACCAGTGTTTTGAACTCTGCATCTTTTAGATTGCTTGATTCTATTATTTCTGGATATCTGTTCTGTTCTCTCATATGGTTTCTGCTTTTTTGTCTTCCCATTTTGGCTGCCTTTTTCTGTCTGTTTCTATGTACTAAGCATAGCTCCTAAGTCTTATTAGTGTGGCTTTGTGTATTAGGTGTCCAGTAGCACCCGAGAGGGGTTCAGCTGCAGGCCAAGTTTAGCCCCAGCCTGTGCCTCAAGTGGCCATGCCAGAAACCGCAGTCAGCTGCTACCAGTGTAAGTCTTGGAGCTGGCTCAGGAAGGAGTAATGGACACACAGAAAACACAATTGCATGTGGCTTGCATGGAGCTGCAAATGGGGGGAGGTGGAGTTTCAGGGAATCCTCTGGGCAGAGCAACCTCTGTTATCCAGTTTGATGACATCTCAGCTATGGTGGCTCTGAGTCTGCACACTGGGAAAGTGGGAGACTCAACAAAGGAACAATGGTTACCACCAGCACTTCTGCCTCCAGCCTTGCTCAGACAACTCAGTGTCCTACTGTAAGTTCCTTGTGCCCTCAGTCTCTCCCCAGCCCCACCCTGTGCAGTCGTCACAGCACTGGTACTCAGAACTAGCCAGTCTGTCACCGCAAAAGTCTGCTGTGGACACAGCACCTTTAAGAGATATCTGCAGCTGCTAGTTGCCGATGTTATGACCTCTGTTCTACTCAGCCACTACGACCAGGCAGCCTCGTGTCTTCGCCCCTTCCTACTTTCCACTGTTATTTAACTCTCCCTAGTTGTAGTGCTTCTGTTCATCTAGATCACAAGCAACTTTGCTTGCTTTTTGCTCTGTGTTTCTGTCACAACTTTGATTTGGTCATGAGAAAGATGAACAAAGCCTCTATCTATGCCATTTTTTCCCCTTCTCCTTAAATCGTAGTCTCTATCTGCACTGAGATTAAAGAGGAGTTTACTTTTTTGCACTTGTATGCTTTCATAGTTTGCATTTATTGAGATAGTTGATCTGTTTGGAGTGGATTTTATATATTATGAGGTATGGATTTAATTTTACTTCTTTCTAAATGACTAACCAATTGTCCCACTCTTTTATTTAAAAACTATCTTTGTTCCAATGATTTTGAAGATACCTTTATTTTAAATTTTCATTTATACTTGGGTGTATTTCTGGACTTCTGTTCCACTGGTCTGTTTGTCTATTTATGAGCCACTACCACAATATTTTAATTATGAAAACTTTATAGTACATTTTAATGCCTGGTTGGGTTACTGTGTCTTCATAGTTTTTCTCAGTAGTTTCTTGGCTATTCTTTCATGTTTATTTTTTATATGAACGTGAATATTGATATCTAGCTTCATAAAAAAGTTTGTTGGTATTTTTATTGGGATTTCCTTAAATTTTTAAACTAACTTAGGAAGAACTGACATTTTTATGAGATTGAGTTGTCCTGTTCAAGAAAGGAGGCTTATTTCCATTTAATGAAATTTCTTTTTGTGTCTTTCAGGAGAGTTCTAAAACTTTCTTTATATAGTTTTGACATATTATTGCTTATTTCCAAGTACTTAATCTTCTTTGTTGCTGTTGTAAATGTGTTTTTTCTTCATTTTGTTCTACAGCTCATTATTGCTTATTTATGAAGACTGTCAACTTTTATCTTAATTTTATATCCTACTAACTTAATAAATTCTTTTATAGTTTGTGTTAGCTTTTATATGAATTATCTAGCGCTTCTCAGGTGTATTATCATGTCATCTACAAATACAGACAATTTTACTTCTTTGCCAATTGTACTAGCAAGTACCTCCAGTATAGTATTGAGTTATTTTGGAGATAGTGAGCATCCTTGTCTTGTTCCTGATCGTACTGGAAATATCTCTACTATTTTTTTCATTAAAATGCTAGCTTTAGGATTAAGGTATTTGTATTTTAGCATTTAAAAAGTATCAATTTTTATTTTTCCGAGTGTATTTATCAGGCACGATATTGAAAATTATCAAGGTGGTTTTTTTTTTTAGCGTCTCTGGAGATTATTATGATTTTCCTCCCTTAGCACTATTAATATAATATATTAATGGGTCTCCTAATCTTGAACCAACCATAATTTCTAGAATAAAGTCCTCTTGATCTTTGTGTCTTTGTTGGTTTAAGGTGATGGTGTATTCTATTTGTTAGTGCTTTATGTAGTACTTGGTCTGCAATATTTTTTTCTTATGTCTTTATCATGTTTAGGCATCAATGTTATTCTTGCTCCTAAAAAAAGATTAGGAAGATTTCCTTGGTTTTCACTGCTGGGACAAATACAGTACAGTGGAATTATCTGGTTTTTGAAGGCTTGGTAGAATTTCCCTTAAACCATCTAGGCTTGCACCTTTTTCTGGTTTGGTAACTTTCTGTTTCTTCTATAGAAATCCTGTTTTCTATAGAAAGCCTGTTTAAGCTCTCTGTCTTTATTGGGATCAATTTCATTAATCTGTATTTTCATAAGAAATTCATTTCATCTGTATTTCATCTGTATTTATTTTATAGAGGTTTACAAAATCGTTTTTTTATTATTTAATTTCTCTGTCAGTCCTTATTTTACCTTGGTCATTTCTTATTTTGTATATTTGCTTTCCTCTTAATCAAGTCAGCTAGTGCTTTATTTTTTATTGCAAAATATAACAAAATTTACTATTTTAAACATTTTTAAGCATACAATCCAGTGGGTTTTTTTAAACTAGGATTTTGATTTATTGAATCAACTGTTTTTCTGTTTTCTACCTCATTAACTTCTGCTTTTAATCTTCTCGCTTTTTTCTATTAAAAAGTTTTTATAACTTATTGGTGTTTAATGTACATAAAATAAAATTTACCCATCATAATTGATGTACAGTTTGATGAATTTTGATAATTGCATACAGTTGTATACTCATCACCACAATACACACATAGAACAGCTCCATCACCCTGAATGTTTCCCCACGTCTCTTTGCAGTTGACTGAGCTCCATCTTCAAGTAGTCCCCAATTTATCCATGTTGTTTCATATATCAGTAGTTCATTCTTTTTTATTGCTGATTAGTGTTCCATTGTATGGATATAACATTATTTGTTTATCCATTCTCATGATGGACAAATATTTGGGTTGTAATTAGTTTGGGGCTATTATGAAGAATGTTATGAACATTCATATACAAGTTTTTTGGACAGTTTTTCTATCGCTTTGTTAAATATCCAGTCATATGTAAGTGTTTGTTTAATTTTATAACATATACAATACTCTTTGCCAAAGTGGTTGTACTGTTTTTCATTCCCTCTACTAATATATTGGAGTTCCATTTGTTTCATATGTCCTTACTGACACTTGTTATCAGTCTTCTTACCTTAGCAAGTCTAGCAGATGTGTACTAATATGTCCTTGTGGTCTTAATTTGATTTTCCCTGATGGCTAGTAATGTTTAGCATCTTTTAATATGTTTATAGAAGACTTCACTTTTGTGACGTGTCTGTTCAAATATTTTGTTCATTTTTAAAATTGGGAAGTTATCTTGTTGAGTTGTAACAGTTCTTTATGTATTCTGCATACAAGCTCTTTGTCAGATTCGTGTTTTACAAATATTTTCCCCAGTCTGTGGCTTGCTTTCTTATTTATTTAAATTATGTCTATTGAAAGCAATTTTTATTTTGATGAAATTCATTTTGTCAGATTTTTTATTTTCTAGAAAACTTGTGCTTTTTATGTTCTTTTAAAGAAATTTTTGCCTAATCCTGTGTTATAAAGATTTATGTTGTTCTAAAAGATTAATATTTTGTTTTTTAGATTTAGATTTATGGTCCAATTGATGCCATTTTTTGTATAGTATGAGGTGATGGTAGACATTTTTTTTTTTTATTTCCATATAGGTATCAAGTTGTTCCACTACCATTTTTTGAAGGCTGTCTTTTCTCCCATTGAATTATTTCAATAACTTTGTTGAAATCAGTTGACCATATAAGTGTGTGTCTGTTTCTGGACTCAGTTCTGTTCCATTGGTCTGTATGTCTTTCTTGACACCAATATCAAATTGTTTTGACTACTGTAGCTTTATAGTTAGTTTGATTAAGGCAATACAAGTCCTCTACCGTTGTTTGTTTTTGTTTTTTGTTTTTTGGCCAAGATTGTTATTTTTTTTTGGTCAAGATTGTTTTGGCCCTTCTAGGTCCTTTGCCTTTCCACATAAATTTTAAAATTAATTTGTCACCTTTTTAAAAATGCTTGTTAAGATTTTGATTTGGATTGTGATGAATCTTTAGCTCAGTTTGAGGAGAGTTGTTATCTAAACAATATTGTAGTCTGTCCAGTTTATGATTATGGCATATCTCTCCAGGCCATTTTTAATCTTTCATCAAAGTTTTGTGATTCTCATTGTGTATGTCATACTTATCATGTGTTACGTTTTATTCCTAAGCATTTTATGTGATTATAAATGGAATTACTTAAAATTTTTTTACTGTCTAATTGTTCATTGCTAGCTTATAAACATATAGTTAGTTGACTTTCATGTATTGACCTTGAATTTTATGACCTCACTAAAGTGGATTTTCTATTAGCTGCTTTATGGATTCTTTAGAGTTTTCTAAGATCATGACATATATACCTTGTGCTTTCTTTAGTTTACTTCATTCATTTATTTGTTCTTTTTTTTAAATTGGAAATTTAATTCAATTAATATTCTTTCATTTTTATTGGTGAAAGTTTAGTGCTTTTTTAAAAAATCACTGCTTTAAATGTATCTATGAATGATGTTTTAGTTATTTTTTAAAAGTTCTTTCATTTCATTTTATATTTCCCTTTTCACTGAAGAGTTGTTTAATAGAAGATTTTTTAATAGAAGATGTAGTTGTTTAATAGAAAGTAAAATTAATAGTTTGCTAGGGCTGCCATAACAAAATATCATACAGAGTGGTTTAAACAACAGAAATTTATTTTCTTATAGTTCTGGAGGCTAGAAGTCTGAGATCTCAAGGTGTTGGCAGATCGCTTTCTCCTGAGGCCTATCCCCTTGGCTGGCAGAGGGTTACCTTCTTCTATGGTGTTTTCTCTCTGCACATGTATCCCTGGTACCCCTCCTTTTTATAAGGACACCAGTCCTATTGGATTAGGACCTACCCATATAACTTCATTTAACCATAGTTACTTGTTAAAGCACTATCTCCAAATACAGTCACATTCTGAAGTACTTGGTGGGTTAGGACTTCAGTGTATGAATTTTGGGGAGACACAATTCAATCCATAACAGAAAGTTATTGAAATTCCAGGTGGGAGGGCTTTTGTTGTTGTTGTTGTTGTTGTTGTTAATTTCTACTTTTATTGCATTGTGATCAGAGAGTATTTCTGTTTCTTAAGGAATACAGTAATGTTTCCTTTGTGACATACTATATCAAGGACAGGACTAGTAAAGCAAGTGACATACTGTATCAATAGAAGGACTAGTATAGAGGCCCCAGGGTGAAACATTTAAGGGAGCACCCAGTCTTCTGTGTTGACACTGAACTAGCAGGAGCCCTAAAATGAACTTCTTAAATTTTGTACCCTGGGCCCCTCATTTACTTCACCCCAGTCTTGTACTCATTCCTTCATCTCAGTTCTGTAATACGTGATCATCAATTTTTGTGAGTGTTACATAAGAACTTGAAAGTGCACAGTTTTAAAACTATAAAATTTGATTTATAAATCCATGAGATCTACCTTATTAACTATGATGTTTTGGTTTTCTATGTACTTATTTCTTTGTCTACTTTTCATCTACAAAGAGTGATATTAAAGTGTTCTATTATTATTAGTGTGTTTGTATCTGTGACTCCTTGCATTTCTTGTAGTTTTTTTTGTTGTTTCATAAAGGCGATTGCTATATTATTTGGTATATAGATAACCATAACAGTTATATCTTAATTGTGAATTGTGGCAGCATTTAAAAGTGCTTTTCTTTTTTGTCATTTAAAATTTTTTTTGCTTGATACCATCATTACTCCAGTTTCATTGTTTCTATTTGCCTGGTATATCTTTGTGTCCTTATTTTTAGTCTGCCTCATTTTTTTTTAAATGTCTTTCATGTATAACATACAGTTGGGTCTTGCTTTGGATCCAAATCATAGATCTTTTTATTTTAATGGATGAATTAAGTCCATTCACATGCAGGGAGCTCATGCTCACTACAAAGACTTCCAGTCAGAAACCTGGGGAATGATTTTCCTCTTTTTACTTCCAGATGTTTTGAAGTTTGGGTATTTTCTGTCTCCCATTGTGAAGGATTTGGTTTTGTGTGGCTTTATTTGTTCTCCTTGCTTTTTGGTATTGTTTTGCAAGACATACATAACACAGAACTAGACATCTGCTGTTACCTTCAGCTACTCGGAAGTCCCCTATATATTTATATATATATTTTAATTCTGAAACTTAATGGATTCCTAATAATGTAGATTAAAGTTGAGAGATTTTTAAATGTTACGTTGATTAAGTTGTAGGTTATGTTTTGGGACAAGGTTTTTGAGTTTTTATTACTCTGGAAAGAACTACTTCAGGCAGATACATGCATTTACGAATGTGAGGTTTTATGAACCTTTAAATGTTATCTTCTATAATTCTAGAATTAAATCTGTAATGGATTTTGAGAGACAGTCTTGTCTTACTCTTTGCTTTTCAGTGGGTACATTTTTCAACTGTTCAAGACTAGAAAGTATTTTCTCTGTCCCAGACAGTCCAGAAAGAGAGAGACTCTCCCTGGGAACCTTACTCTGTTTTATCCTATTATTGTTCCACAATTTGGCCAGTTAGAATCTTTTCTGTTAGAATTGAAGCCTGTTTCTTCTGGTTTGTGCTTCTTGTTGCCATAGTGATAAAATGTTTAGCTTTCTGTCATTACATGAAGATAATAATGAACTTGACCCTTATGTTTTTTTTCCTATATAAAATAGCTTCCATTCCTTTAGTTTTTCTTATTATAAATCATTTTCTATTTCATTAGTCACTTGGATAATTTTTTTTAGTTCCTCTTCAATTTCTCCAGAACATTTATAGTGTTCAATTGACCACAACTTATTTTAAAATATGGACATAGTAACCAATATAAAATGTAGCAGAAGGAGTAATTAGCAAAATTCGCATGGCTTTTGTTTTGTAATGTTTTACAATTGTGTTTTTCTCATGGCAGTTTTAATTTTCTGGTTTATAATTCTACATCAGCCAGGTCTATTTTGATCATTCATTAAAATAATCATAATTGCAGCTTATCTTATTTAGAATTTGTAAGATGGCGTCTCCTAAACTGGAGTACTGTCTGATGCCTTAGCAACACATTATGCACTCTTCCACCAAAGGCCGTTTGTTCAGGCCGTTCCCTATGGTTATCAAAACCCTACCTATAAGATTTTAATCCCCAGGTAGTTTTCTCTCATCTTCCTAGAGAGACCTGATTTCTCATCTTTCCTGTGCCCATAGTTGCAGAGTTTTTCATAACAAAAGCAGAAATTTATGTTAAGTTTTAGTTATACGTGAACACAACTTGGCTGCCAGAAGTCAAAATCTTTATCATTGTGTCTACCAGTTTTCATAGCATGACACCTGGTGTTAATAAGGTCACTCAGTAAAATGATTGTTGAGGCAAAATATATGAACTATGGATTCTTAATAATGTCTTTTGTTGGATTGTGATTTTCAGGTTAAAACTTCAACAACAAATTGTGAATATTGAAAATGCAGAGAAAGAGAAAAATGAAAATTCAGACCTGAAACAGGTATTTTCCTTTTTAAAAAATTAAATTTATTAGGGTGACATTGGTTAATAAAATTATATAGGTTTCAGGTGTACAGAGCTATAATGTATCATCTGTATATTGCATTGTATTCACCACCCAAAGGGAAATCTTCCATCCCCACATAGTTGACCCCCTTTACCCTTTTCTACTTCTTCCCCACTCCCCTTTCCATGTGGTAACCACTAAACTGTTGTCAGTATCTATGAGTTGTTGGTTTTCTTGTTTGTTTGTTGCTTTGCTTTTATTTTTTAAGTGTTTCTTTAAATATGTGTTTTGAATCTGTTGAAATTTTGGGTATCAGTATTCTGAAAATCTAATCATGACAATTGATAATAGATGTCGTAGATATGTAAAAATGTTTAAACCTCTTAGAACTCTAGTAAGCTTCTTTTGACAACTGCTGTTTTTCTTAAAGATATGCTATGGCCCATGATGGATTTTTTGTTTGTTTCTTTTAAAGGACAGTATTTTGATATTATGAATTTTAAACATTGATTAGAAGGATTATCCAGTTTTTAAGTTACTTGTGCGATTGACTGGTAACTTTATATTTTTTATTCTGTGAGCCATTTCTTATTCTGTCCCTGTGAAATCTAAGAGTTGTATTTATGAAGGAAATTTATATTTTAACTAAAGTTATTTGAATTCAGGAAAGACTTATACGAAGAAAACATGGAAGAGTGTTTTTTTTTTCTTGACTTCTGTTTAATTATTAGTTTAAAATAGTTTATTCATTTTAAATTTTGAAATAGGATTCCATTTTTAAGATTTGTGTTTGAATGCTAGCTGGCATTGCTCTGCATATGCAGTTATGGTGTCTTAAGTCTCAACTAGGAGAGTGCATAGTGGTTGAAGTTATCTAGTAATATTATTGGCATTGGGCTTTCTGTCATCCTATAGATGTAGAGAGGTAATTAGCTCCTTGAAGGTTGCTTGTTTATTCAGGTGTAATACTGATATACTATTTACAACTCCAGTTAAAAATAAAGACGTGAATAGTTCTTCATGGAAAAATTCATTCTAAAATAGAAATTTGAGACATACCATTTTACTTTATTCCATTGACGATTGCTCTTTGGGCATATGTATTCCTGTCTAAATTGGCTTTGCTACCAGCAGGCAATATAGGATTATCTCCCAGTAATTTATTGTATAAAGAATGTGGTAGAGTCTTGAGTCTCATAATGGGATCTTTAACCCAAGGCTCTTGACTCTGCTTCCAAACTTCTCTCGGAGAATGGCTAAAAGAATTGAAAGAAGTGAAAATAAAAGGAAGACTTGTTTATTAGTTGATAAAATAAATGCCTTGTGGGGAAGTGGGTTTAACTGTGTTCTAAATGAAGATTATTTGGGTATAACTTAAAAGCAATGTGAATCTTCCTAGCCTGTTAATCTATAACTAGATGATCACAGGCTTACCTCCAAGATACTGCAGGTTTTGTTTAAGACCACTGCAGTCAAGCAAATATTACAATAAAGTGAGTTGCAATCTTTTTGATGGTGGAGGGTCTTGCCTTCAATTTGTAAAAAAATATAGCATCTGTGAAACACAATAAACCAAAGTACATTAAAATGAGGTGTGCCTGTAGCTATTTATGAGAAAAAGTATTTCCAGATAAAGGTAAGTTGGGATGGAGAAAAGGCCTGATTGACATTTTATGGTTTGATAAATAGCTCTAGAGGCCAAGCAGTCCCTGCCATTTATTAGATTTCTCAGAGTATAGGTACATGGGAGTGGGATAATGAATTTCCTTAGCAGCTTTCCTAGCTGACCTTTACTAGGAGGTTGGAGGAAGTATAATAGGAGACTAATAGTTGAATTCTCTCCTCACATTCCTGCTCTCTGATAACCTTGCTCCCCACTCCTAGTACCTCTTGACCAGCCTGCTTAGTTTTGGAAAAAGAAAGATGACTCAGTGGTAGATTGAGGAATATGGTTCTTGATAGTCTTCGGTTATATTAAGAAATGATTCCATGCTAATGCTGCCACTGTTTATTACTTCATTTCAGGTGTCCTTAAAGGCACATCATGTGGGTAGGTCCTTTGTGAAGAGATGTTTAATATCCTCTGCCCCTCGATACATTCCACTGAATTTGTTTAGTGGCCTTAACGGTTCTCTTTTTCTTCTCTTTTAAGCAAATCCGTAGTTTGCAGATTCAAGTAACCTCACTTGAACAGTCAGAGAATGAGTTGCTGAATTCAAACCAAATATTGAAGGAAATGGTGGAGCGATTAAAACAGGAATGCCGAAATTTAAGAAGCCAAGCTGAAAAAGCACAACTGGAAATTGAAAAGTAGAGTTTGCTCTTTTTTATGTACAAATTGTTTATCATTCTGCTATATATAGTTCTTTTAATGAATATTCCATATTGAATGTGTTTTGGGAACTAGTTACAAATACCTCTTGACAGTGTACAGTGAGTGGTCTGAGGTAGTTTCTTTTCTAGAGAATGAGCTTTATGGACTTGTGAATTGTTTAAAAAAAGAAAAGAAGAACATTTAGGAAAGAAGGCATTTTAAAGTTCTGCCTGACCACAGTATTCTGAAAACCCTCAAAGAAAAACTTATTTATTCATTGAGTAAACCAGTACATTTCTTACTTCAAATATCTAAATTATTCCAGACAACAGGAAAAAAAAATTGGGGGGAGTGTGCAAAACTTTCTAGAATTAAGACTATAATCTTTTGGATTTTCTGTTGGAGAAGCTCATTTATTTGTTTAGTAGTAGACAGTATAGTGAACTGGTTGGAAGATGATTTTGGTGATATTCAAGATCTTACATTCTCCGGAAAATTTTGTTTAGATATGGTAGAGAACTGTTTTGTATTTGCTTTTGTCTTTATAACATGTTAGTATTGTAAGTTTTTATTTGAATCTACAAAATATTATGTTCAAATTTGTTCTTCTGAAGGCTACCTTGCTACATAAACTTTTCTTTAATTTTTCTGTTATTTCATATTTTAAGTCTTGCCTGTGCATTCATATTTATAGTTGAATTTCAAGAAAAGGAAATTAGCAAGATATTTTTTCATAATGTGTTTTGACATTCTGTAGGGTACAAATATTTTGCTTATATTTTGCAAAAAATGGAAATTTGTATTTTGGACTCCTCAAATGTTTGATTGAAATGTACTTAATAATGTACTTAATAATTCTAATGACAGTATTGCTATCAAATTTAAGAAATTCATCATTAGTTTCTGAATGTTATTCATAGGATTGTATAGCAGAAAATAGCTGGACTAGGTAGGGGTCTATAAAATGTGATTTTGATCCCAACTAAAACATTTAAAATCTATGTGATTTTTAGGCTTGTAATCTGATTTCTCAGAATTTATAAATCTCATTTGTACTGCCTACATTAATGAAACTAAGAATTATATAAAGCAGAAGGGCTTTAAAGATATGATATAATGATGTTAATTTAAAATATCATTGATATGCATTTTACTCTAGCTAGAAAACATATCACATTAAGATTTGATACTTAGGTTGATTTTTAGCTAGCTTTATTAGACTCAGTTTTTATAACTCAGTTTTTTACCATGGTTTAGAGCTGGTTATCAAATGTTTGTCCTGCCGTTGACTAGGTGTAAGTCTCTAAGAAAGTTAACTGATCTACGCCTCAGTTTCCTCATTTATAAAATGGAGATGATAGTTGTACCCAATTCAAAGGGTTCTTATAAAAACATAAATGATAAGCACAGTGCCAGGTTCATAAGAAGTACTCAGTAATGGTAGTACTAGCAAATCTGTGGCCATGCAGGAATGCCTAAAATTGGATAATTAAGGATGTGGTGGACCAAGTAGTAAGTTTGTGATAATGTCTATTTAATCCTAAGAGTTAACTTCCATGTTTTGCATATATTATTTTGACAGGACATTGGAAGAGAAACAGATACAGTGGTTAGAAGAAAAGCATAAGCTTCATGAACGTATCACAGATAGAGAAGAAAAGTATAATCAAGCTAAGGAGAAATTACAGCGAGCTGCGATTGCCCAGAAAAAGGCAAGTGGTCTTATTAAAGTGATTTCAATAGAGTAAAACATAATTAACTGTTTTAGAATAAAATATATCATTAAAACAGATTTAACTGGTACATTTAATTTGGTATTTAAACATAATGTTTTGCTGTCAACTTTGCAGAGATCAATTGGGAAAATCCAAAGTGCTCAACCAAGTTTATTTCTAAATTTCGTGTACAAGTCAGTTTTTCAGAGCTGACATGCATTTTCCCACCAAGACAGTGTTTTTCAGTGATGAAATTTCTAGACTAGCCTTATTTAACTGCATTTAAATTACAAGATGATTAGGTCTGTTTCAACTGTGCTTAACTAATACTTGCAACATCATTTTTTGTGGTTAAAATGCTGTTTAGTTTTCAACTCAGGAATATAGAAGCAAGTATCTCCTTTCCCCAGCAGTAGGAACTAACTAGGACCCCCACTGGCTTGAAACAGCCATGCTGGTTTCCACAGCCATGATCCTTTTTAAGCTTCACTTTTGCAGGCATAGTACAAAACCTAAAAACTGTTAGAATTTAGTCCAGGGCATCATGGAAATAATGTAATTAGATGATTCACCTGTCAGTAGTTTTCAACTTCTTTTCTACTTCAACAAACAGTGTATCATGGCCCCAGCAGTAACCATGACTCACTGTGGCAGTAATTCAGCAGTTATTGTCAACAAGATTGGTGAGTGTGTTCTTATGTGTTGAGACATCACAGATGATTTGATATGTCTCCATTCGATAAGTTCTCTTAGTAGTGGCATTGGTTTTGGGGAGGTAAGAAGGTCTGAGAGGAGAGGAAGGTGCTTCTGGTCATAGCTACACCAGTATCTTAATGCCTATATGTTCATTGGAAAGGTTAGCCATTCATATTTACATAAGAGAAAAGAACTGTAAATCACTTACATATTTTAAATTTGGAAACCAAGGACACTATTACTAGTCACCTATTTAAGTTATTAGATATAACTGTCAATTGCATCCTGATAGTTGGAGTGAGAACGTGCATGAGAAGTCTAAAAGTCATTGCTTTCCCCATGTTCTTGGCTTTTTTCTTTCTGTAACGCTAGAAGTAATATAACAATGAGATTAGAAAACAGCATTTACTGTATACAAATTCATGTGTTCTATACTCAAATATAAATACTTGTATTGTTTTCCATGTATATCACTTTTTCTTTCAGGCCATGTACCTACTGGGTATAGAATGGGTATGGTTGAGATTTCAGTGAATTTTTATAAATGACTTGCAATGATCATTAAATTTTATTTATGCGTCTTTGTACTCTTTGAAACCTAAAAGCCTCTGAAACCGGATGTTAGCTAGAAATCACTAGAAATTATAAGAGCTGATTTGAACTTTTCACAGAAATTTTTATGTTGAGGTTTTAGAAATAAGCATCTTAGAGATCAACTTCTAATTATTGAGGTTATTTTGGGTTGACTTCTTTTGGAGCAAAAGTGACATCCAGTGGTGAGAGAGTTTATTAACTAATCTCAGGTATGCCATAAAGAAGAGAGGTGATATTTTAAAGAAGCCTACAAAATAACTTCTTTAGTAGTGTGAACTAGGATGAATTTTTTTCATGTTGAAATATCTGCCAATTGGTGGATGTGCACACAGCAAATATCCATTTCACTTTTTAAAATGTGATCTGTGATTTGATTATGATTTGAAGCCATAGAAATTGTTAAACTCAGTTGAATGAATAATTATGACCCAGAGCTGTTCCACCTTGGGGGACACTGCCCTAGAGGCTTACAGTTTTACATGAATTAAAGTGGAAAAACAAACAATGTGTGTGACATAGAAATACGAAAAGTATATATAAGTATATATCATTTAGAGCTAGAAACAACTTAGCATTCAGATAGTTTTTCTACATTAGGAAACTGAAGTGGTAGGAAGCCAAGATCACTTGACTAGTAAGAGTCATCACTGTACTAAAACCTACTTTTTACAATTCTCAATCCTGTGCTTTTTCTGCACTGTTACTCTTCTAATTTCATCTTTCTTTGATTCCAAATACTTTACTGTTTTTCTCTTCATTGTGGCTGTAATCCATATGAGTATTATTTCCTGGGGCAGAATAAGCACTAAAAATAATTTGTATAACATGAACCTGTTCCCACTCAAGTTAAAGATAACGCTTCCATTTGAAAATTTTGGCTATAAGATTAAATAAATATAATTTGTAAAAGTGCAACAGACTTTTTGGGTTTGTTAAATTACAAAATCATAACATTCTTATGCACTAAGACTAAAACAAGTCACAAAATATTAACTCTAGGGCAGAAATCACGATCCTTTAGAGTTATTATCTGTGAGAGGGTCTTATAATTGGGAAGCAGAAGCTTTATTTTTCTTCCCCCACAGGCTAGTTAAGATGGCTCACTGTTTATGGCTTCAACCTTTAAAGCATAAAGCTATGTCATTTCTGGTAAGTGTTTTTTGGTAGAGCATTTACATAATGATATTTTGCTGTGTTGATTAGTTTGGTAAAGCTTGACCAGGTATCTTGAGCTGGGGTGAGTTGAAGTGTGAGTATGAAGAGAGATCTCTTGGTATGAGTTGTACTTTTCCTTTTGAGGTAATTGATTTAACAATTGTTATTGGTATTCTAAAGTATCTCTCTCTGAAATAATTCTTGGTTAGATACTATTATGAGTGTTTTAGAAAAAAAAAACGAGGTTGTAAAATATCCATTGATTATGTTGTGCTAGGAGAAAATAAAAGCCATAATTAATTCCTGCCTTTGATGACCATATATATCTAGGTAGAGAAATAAAATAACATGCAATACCTAAAGAATACTATTAATCACTCTCAGGTGATCTGTATGGACACAGAAGTTTGAGAACTAGTAGTGTACTAGAGAAGAAACCTTGAAAACAGGGATGCCAGTTAGGAAGCTGTTATAATAAATTTTAAATGAGATAAGCCTGGATTTTGGACTTGATTCATAGGAATGAAGATGAAAGGTGACTTCCAGAAGTATTCTGAAGGGGAAAAAAAATTACAGCATGTAGTGCTAAATAAGAAGAAAGAGCAAAATTGAAGTATTTTAGCTGTGAGAGGAAATAAATGGAGTTGTCATAATGGAATTAACATGTGTCAGTTGAGGAGTAGAAAGAGAAGATATATTTGTTTAAACACATGTCAGTTATGAAATAATAGCAATGTATCCATGTAGACATGTTCTAGACTCAAGTGAAGATATTGTGTAGATAAATAGAAATAATGGAATGCAAAGCTTGAAGATGAGTACTTCAGATTAGATAATTAAGCATTTGAGAGTTTAGAAATTTTAGAAGAATAAAAGGACAGAATTAAGTTTACTTGGAAAGAGAAGCTTGATTTAGTGGAGAATGGACATAGAGGTAGAAGCCAGAAGGTGGTAAAAGGGAAATCCCAGCTGTGATACTTACATCAGTATTCTCTTGATTTTTCTAGTAACTCCTTTGTGTTGTAATGTTTGTAACACTAAGGCATCCATTTGACTATTTTGTGACTGTACTGGACTGCTAAAGTCAAAATTAAAATCAATCTTTATAGCCAGTTTGCCCTCTGGACTTTCATTTTTTTCAGTAGAATACCATTCTTACAATCACTTCAGGGTCAGATGTTTGATTCTTCCTGAGGGCTCCCTTTTCCAAATTTAGTCAATCACTATATTAGCTTCCTATGGCTCTATAACAGATAACTTTAACTCTTGGCTTTTTGTAATGAGTGGCTTAAAACAACAGAAATTTATTCTCTCACCATTCTGGGGGTTTGAAGTCCAAAATCAAGGTGCCAGTAAGGCCATGCTCCCTCCAAAGAGAATCTGTGCCTTTCCTCTCTCCTAGCTTCTGATGGTTGTTAGCAATCCTTGGTGTTCCTTAGCTTTAGACATATCACTTTATTTTCTACCTCTGCCTTCATAAGGTGTTCTCTCTATGTGTCTGTGTCTCTGTGTCCAGATGTCTCTTTTTTTATAAGGACACCAGTCATATCGGATTTCGGGCCTATCCCAATCCAGTGAAACCTTATCTTAACTTGCTTATATCTGAAAGATTCTTTTTCCAAGTAAGGTCACTTTATAGTGTTTTTAACACCACCAACAAATTTTCTAATACTCTGGACACCACTGGATGTCCAACAATTCTGTTAAATGTTAGTATTATGTCAGATTCCATAAATTAAAGGGTTCAGTCTCACAAGACTGCCCTTACTGCAGATGCCAGTTCCTAGGTCACCTGTAGTTCTGAATAGCTCGCTATAAATTAGGAATTCCCATGATCCTCTCCTCAGGTTCAGTACTGCTAGAATGTCTCACAGAACTTAGGAAAACATTTTATTTACACCTACAAGTTTATATTAAGAACAAAATGAACACTAAATGGAAGAGATGTGTAGGGAAAGGGATGTAAAAGGGAGGCACAGAGCTTTTATGCCCACCTAGCAAATCAGTGTGTTCACCAACTTGGAAGCTTTCTGGGTCTCATTGTTCAAGTTTTTATAGAGATCAGTCTCTTTTCCCCTTCCAGAAACAGATTGGGGAGTAGGGGGTGGGGTGGGGCTGCAAGTTCTCATCCTCTCTGGTGACCAGCCCCATCTTGAGGCTATCTAGGGGCACCACCCTAAGTCACCTCATTAGCTTAAACTCAGGTATGATTGAAAAGGACTGGTTATGAATAACAAAAGCGACTCCTATCAGTCAGGAAATTCCAAGATTTTTTGAAGCTCTGTGCTAGAAACTCAGGACAAAGACCAAATATATTATATCATTGTCACATTCTGAGGTTCTGGGTAGATATAAATATTTGGGAGAAACTATTTAACCCAGTACAGTCACTAGGGCCTGTGAATTCTTCCTTTATGACGTCTCTCGTATTTCTTCCCACCCCATTTTTTATCCTATTGCTAGCATCTCAGCTCAGATTCCCTTCACTATAAGGTTTCTCTGTATTCATTTAGACAATTCAACAAATTTTTTGAGTACCTACTAAGTAGCATGTAATGTCTATTCACTGGAATATAGAAATAAAGACCTGGTATGGAGGAGCTTACATTGTGGTGCATGGGAGATATAGAGTAAAGAAACAAACATGTATCCGGTGGAGATGTGTGCTAAGAGGAAAATTAAGAGGGAATAAAGGGTGCTGTTTTATATATGTGGTCAGGGAAGGCTTCTCTCATAAGGTAATGTTGAGCAGAGACCTGAATGAAAGGAGGGAGGATGCCATGTTTTTGATGCAGGGAAGACTATTCCAGACAGATGGTATAGCAAATAAAAGAGAGAGTCAGGAGTCTGCTAAGTATGTTGAAGGGTGAGAAACCTGGGAAGGTGGAATGGAGAGAAGAAGGAAGCCAGGTGATTTCAGGGCTTTGGATTTTCTTCTGAGTGACATGGAACACACTTGGAGAGTTAACTGAGAAATGATGAAATCTGAATTCTATTTTAGAAGAATCTCTGGCTTTTGTGTAGAGGGGCAAAGAGAGGACTGAGGAAGACTGCTTGCTTTTTAGTAGTCTGAGTGAGAGATGATGGTGACTTGGAATAGAGAACTAGTAGTGGAGTGGTAGTCAGATTTTGTGTAGATTTTAAAGGTAGAGCTTGCACTGGTTGTAGGTGTGAAAATGATAAAGATGACTAAGATGTTGGGCTTGACCACCTGGTTAAAGCACAGTTGCTTTTTACTGACATGGCAAAGACTTTGGAAAGAACAGGTTTGATGGTAAAATGTGGAGATGTTGTGTAGTGTGGTGGCTACGTGGCAGGAGTTCAGGGGAGAGGACTGCACTAGAAATAAAGATTTGTGAGTAGTAAGGATATAAGTATTGAAAGCAATGGGATTAAATTAAGTCATCTAGGAAATGAAGGAAGACTGAGAAGATAATGTGTCTGAGGACTGAGCTTTGAGGAATTCTAAAGTTTAGAATTTGAGAAGATGAGGAGACTGAGGAAGAGTGGTCAGTATGGTAGAAGGAGAACCAAGAAAGTACTGGATGCCAAGTGAAGAAAAAATGCTTCAAGAAGGACTAGCTGTGTCAAATGACATTTAGAATATGATAATAAAATGCTAATATAAAGATTGAAGAATTCATATGGCTATGTGGTGATTATTGGTGGCTTTGTCAAGAGTTGTTATTGTGGAGTAGTAGGTATGCAAATGGATTCGAAATGGAATCGAGGAATTGAATGAGGAAAATTAAGAGTTTTTCTAAGGAGCTTTGGGAAGAATAAGAGACCTGGGGTAGTAGCTAGGGAAGGTTATAGGGGTCAAAGGCTGTTTTTAAGTAGTGGATAATTATAGGATGATTCAGTAGCATCGGAAAATCAACTTATAGAAATGATATTCTCTATTACGCAGAAAGACATTAAATTCAGTTCAGAGGTGGAAGGGATAAGAACACAGTGTATCTACTATAACTAGAAAAAAAGAGTATATGATTATACATTTCTGGTAAATTGACAGGTGTAGTGGAAATGTGTGCAAATTCTCTACTGATTGGTGCTATTTTCTCAGTGCGGAAAGGAATCAGTCCTCTCATCAGATCAGACTATGTAGAATGGAGGTGTTAGAGATTTGAAGAGAGACAAGGGATTGTTAAAAAATAATATGAGTTTGAGAGAATTATTGCATTAGGGAATATTAGTAGAATTTCCAAGGCCCATTTGGAGTTAGTGGCGGTTTATATAAGATGAGACCAGTCAGCATGGTTGTGTGTCAGCTGTGTTCAGTTGCATGTAATCAGTAGACAGTTGTATTCAACTAAGGTCAGAGTTTTTCCAGGCAAGTTTGAAGAAGATGGAGACTTGGGCAGGGCAGTGGGGGTGTCTGCAAGGAAATGATTAGTAGCGATGGAACCTAAGACATTCATCAGGTTTTTCAGTCAACCAATCAACCAGTGTTTTTTCTGAATTCTCGCTCAGTTCCTGGAAAATAGTAAGTGCTTAGTAAATGGTGGTTTTTACTATGATGAAGAGGAAGACAACATTGTCCTGACCCCTGTCTTTAGGAAATTTATTTCCAGATTTACCTCTTAAGAGGCAAACTTTAGAACCTGTCCCTGTATACTGATGCCGTCTTAATCATCTCAAATAATGCTTTTTATCCATTAATCTCTTCTGGAGAATCTTCAAGTAATATCATGTCCCTATAGATTCTCTCTAATTCCCTACTTAACCTTTTTAGAAAATTGTCTCTCTTAATTTTGTACTTATAGACTGGAATGTCCTTCAGAAATCCCTATATTTTGTATTAGCTATGATTAATATAGGGCCCAGTTAAGTGTGCGTTCTTCCTGTGTATGTGTGTGTCTGTGTGAAACCTAACTAGATGTTAAGATTACAGGTGTATATAGTTATATAATAATGAAGTATTGAGCATGTCCATCTTTTAAATGTCTGCTATAATTTGAACTAAAATAAAATACCTAAAAGGAGCACATGATTTTGATAATGGAATTAGCAGAAACAAACTATGGGACACATATGGATCAGCTCTCCACATAGGAATTAGAAGAATTGGATAAAATATTTTTTAAAAATATCTCCATGAAGGGCAAAAAATTAGCAATCTTGGAGGGAGGTAGGAAACCTAAAGAGGTGAGCATGGCATTTCAGGTTTTTCTCTTTTTGTGAAAAGTACTAACTCTAGAAGAGACTGGTGAAAAGCTGAGAAATGAAGCAAAGCTTTTGACAACCTCATAGGATTTGGGGAACAAAAATTGGATTTCTGAATCTTCCAGGGAGAGGGACTCAGATTCCCTTTAAGGTAAGTCCACTAGTATTTTGTGTTGGACTCTGAAGGGATATACCTGTCCCTTACAAGTCTTGAAGCACAGCTTTAGATCATCTCAGTCTTTAAAACTGGGTATTTATCTACACCGTTGTGTTCCTAGCTGCCTGCAAGGAACAAATGTAAATCTACTTTAAGGGACAATAACATTGTAAACTTCGAGTTTTTTCCCCAATTTTTGATATGTCCAGCTCTAAATAAAAATCAAACAGATACCACTATACACCTATTAGAATGGCCAAAATTTAAAACACTCATGGTACCAAATATTGGCAAGTATAGTGGATAGATTAAATAGCATGCATCATCATCATCATCAAGATATGAGCAGAAGTAAATGAAACAAAATACACAATAGAGAAAATTAAAAGTGCTAAGAGTTTTCTTGAAAAGATTGATAAAATTGATAAAACCTTAGCCTGAATCACCCCATAATCCCCACAAAATAAGTAGATAGGTAGATACATAGATAGATAGGTAAACAGAAATGAACAATATCATGAATGAAAAAAGGATGTCACTACGCATAAGTATTAAAACAAAAAGGATGTTATAAAAACAACTTAATTGTGCAATTTAGACTAAATGAACAAATCTTAAATTCTTAAGAAAACTAATATAGGAAGAGTTAGAGAGTCTTAGTAGTCCTATATCTGATAAGAAACAGAATCCTTAATTTAAAAATTTCTGTAGAGAAAATGCCTGGTTTATTGGCTTCACTGATAAATTCTTCCAAATACTTAAGGAAGAAATAATACCATTCTTAACACAGACTCTCCTAGGTAATAGAAAAGAAAGAGAAAAAGGTCCCCACTTATTTTATGAGGTTAGGACCCTATGTAGTCATTATAAGATAAGAAAATAATATCACAAACGTAGATGTAAATATGTTAAATATTAGCAAGCTGAATCCAATGATATATGAAAATGATAATGCATCATGAGTATGTGGATTCTACATCAAAATTGATCAGTGTAATTCAGCACCCTAACAAAGAAAAGCTGCTCATCTTAATAGACACAGAAAAACAATTTGGCAAAATTTAATATTCTTTCATGATGTAAACTCTTATTAAAATAGAAATAGAAGGGATATTTGCATCCTTCATCAAAAATCCTTCATCTAAAATCATACTGATTAAATATTCAGTGCTTCCAACACCCACCCAAGTTCAGAAACAAAGCACATATGTTCATTATCACCTTTTTGTTCAACATTTTATTAGAAGTCTTGGCTAGTGTAATAAGACAAGCAATAGAAAAAGATATAAAATTGAAAAAAGGAAGTAAAATTGCCATTCACAGATGACATGATTATGTATGAGTAATATAAATCATATAAAACTATAAAAATTAATATGTGCAATTTTAAAATTGTTGGGAAAAGGTGAGGTAAGAAATATCAGTGATCTTTTTTGGTTATCCAATTTACTTTATTGTTTCTAACAATTCTGGAAAAAAAAGCTAAATTTAAATACTCATTGAATAATTTTACTGTGCTTGCCCTCCTAGGCTATTACAGGGCATAACCATTTCTTGTTGGAGATATACTTGACCTATAACATTATATTAGTTTCAGGTCTACAGCATAACAATTTGATATTTGTATGTATAGAAGCTACTCGATTTTCAGTGGGGTTACATCCCAATAAACCCGTCATAAGTTGAAAAATAACTCAAAAATGCATTTAATCACCTAATATCAAACTTCATAGCTTAGCCTAACCAACCTTAAACATGCTCAGAACACTTTACACTAGCTTACAGTTGGCAAAATCACCTAACCCAAAGTGTATTTTATAATAAAGTTTTGAATATCTTATTTAATATGCATGTTACTTTTACATCATCATAAAACTGAAAATCTTAAGCCGACTATTGTAAGTTGGGGACCACCTAAATTATAAAATAATCACCACAATAAGTCTAGTTAGAATTCCTCACTACACAGTTAACAAAAGTTTTTCTTCTTGTAATAAGAACTTTTAAGATTTACTCAGCAACTTTTAAATATACAATAAAGTGTTATTATCTATACACCACCATACTGTACATTATATCCCCAGGACTTATAAGTGGTAATTTGCACCTTTTGATTCTCTTTACCCATTTTGCCCATCTTCCACCCCCTGCCTCTGGCAATCACTGGTCTGTTCTGTATATCTGATATCTCAGCGTTTATTTTGTTTTTGGTTCCACAACAAATGACATCAAATGGTGTTTGTCTTTCTCTGGCTTCTTTCACTTAGCATAATGCCCTCAAGGTCCATCCATGTTGTTACAAATGAAAAGATTTTCTTCTTTGTTGGTGAATAATACTCCATTCTGTAGGTGTATCACATTTTTAAAATTTATCTATTGATAGATACTGAGGCTACTTCTATTTTTTTTGCTATTGTAAATAATGCTGCAGTGAATATGGAGGTGCATATATCTTTTCAAGTTAGTGTTTTGTTTTCCTCAGATAAATACCCAGAAGTGGAATTGCTGGATCATATGGTAGGTCTATAGTTTAATTTTTTGAAGAGCCTCCATACTGTTTTCCATAGGCTGCATCAATATACATTTCCACCAACAGTGCACAAACATTCCCTTTTCTCCACATCCTTGCCAACACTTATTTCTTGTCTTCAATAGTAGTCATTCCAGTAGATATGAGGTAATTTCTTATTGTGGTTTTGATTTGCATTTCCCTGATGTTATTTTTCTTTGTATAACAATTAGAAAATAAGATATATAAATGCCATTTATATTAGCATAAGAAAACATAAAATACTTAGGAACAAATCTAGTGAAAGATTTGGAAGACTTCTACATTGAAAACTACAGAGTTGCTAAGAAAAATTAATACACAAAGAAATTATACCTAGTTTATGATTTGGAAGGGTCAGTATTATTAAGATGTCAGTTTTTCCCAAATTAATATGTAGATAGAATGTGTTTCTAATCAAAATCTCAGCAGTATTCTTTGTGGAAATTGGAAAGTAGATTCCAAAGTTCATATACAGGTACCAAGGTCTAGAGTGACCATGGCAATCCAGAAAAACACAAAGCTGGAGGAGTTACACTATTCCGTGTTAAAACTTATTGTAAGCTACAGTAATTAAATACAGTGGTATTGGCATAAGGATAGACAAATGTAACAAAGTCTAGAAATATAACTAGAAGTATATGAACACTTGATTTCCCACAGAGTACCATTGCATTTCAATAGGGAATGGCTGTCCCTTTTAATACAGAGTGCTGAGTCAGTTGGTTATCTTTAACTCAGCCTCATTAGATTAAAGATGAACCACAGACTCAATTGTGAAAAATTGGTATAAGATTCTGTAAACAGGACATAAAAAAGCACTAACCATAAAAGATACGGTTGAGAATTTGGATTTTATTAAAATACTTTTTATAAAATGACACTTTATTAAAAAATTTTTTGTCAATTACATTTGACATTTAATATTATATTAATTTTAGGTATACAGCATAGTAGTTAGACATTATATAACACCCCCATGACAATTTTATAGCTGCCAATTTGTACTTCACCTTTTTTAACCAGTCCCCCAAACCTCCTCCTGTCTGGCAATCATCAGTTCTCTGTATCTGTGTTTGCTTCTGTCTTGCTTGTTCATTTATTGTTTTTTATATTCCACATATAAGTGAAATTGTATAGTATTTGTCTTTCTCTGTCTGACATATTTCACTTAGCATAATATTCTGGTTTAATCCATGTTGTTACAAATGGTAAGATTTTATTCCTTTTTTATATTTGAGTCTTCTGTATCTCTTTGTGGTTGCCATGTGCTTCATATCCTACTTTTACCTTTTAACCTTTGTACTAGCTTTAATGTTAGTTGATCCACTACCTTTATTATGTGTTTCTCTGTCAGGATTTTTTTTACTTTGCTATATCTTCTTATTCATATAGTTTAATTCTTCTTCTTCTTCTTCTTCTTAAAGAAGTCCATTTAACATTTCTTATACCAGTGATAAACTCCTTTAGCTTTTTCTTGTGTGGGAAGCTCTTTATCTGTCTTTTATTTCTAAATGATAGCCTTGCTGGGTAAAGTGATCTTGGTTGTAGGTCCTTGTTTTCATGAATTTTGAAAATTAATGCCATTCCCTTCCAGCCTGCAAAGGCCCTGTTGAGAAATTAGCCAATAGTCTTATGGGAGCTCTCTTATGAGTAACTGCTTTTCTCTTACTGCTTTTAAGAGTCTTTGTCTTTAAACTTTAGCATTTTGATTATAATGTATCTTGCTGTGTGTCTCTTTGGTTTCATCTTGTTTGAAACTCTCTATACTTCCTGGTCTTGTATGTCTATTTTCTTTACCAGGTTAGAGAAGTTTTCACTTATTTCTTCAATAGGTTTTTAATTCCTTGCTCTCCCTCATTTCCTTCTGGTCTATGATGTGAACATTGGTACACTTGATTTTGTGCCAGAGGCCTCTTAAATTATCCTCATTCTTTTGGATTCCTTTTTCTTTTGGCTGATCTAATTGAGTGTTTTCCATACCTTGTCTTCCAAATTGCTCACTCTGTCCTCTGTTTTATCTCATCAGCTATTGATTCCACCTAATACATTCTTCATTTCAGTTATTGTATTCATTTCTGATTTTTTAAAATGGCTTCTATCTCCTTTTTTATGTTTTCTTTTTTTTTGAAGTTCTCACTGAGGTCAACTATTCTTCCCCTAAGTTCATTGAGCATCCTTATAACCAGTGTTTTAAACTCTGTCTGGTAGATTGTCTCTATTTTGTTTAGTTCTTTATCAGGAGTTTTGTCCTTTTATTTTGAACATGTTTTTTGCCTCTTCATTTTGGCTACCTCCCTATGTTTGTTTCTCTGTAGTAGGTAGATCTTCTATATCTTCCAGTCTTGACTGGGTGGCCTTATGTAGTAGGTCCTGTGGGGCCAGTGGCACAGTCTCTCTCTTCACCTGATCCAGGTGCTCTAGGCATGTCCTTTGTGTGATTGTATGTACTCTCCTATTGTAGTTGAGCTTGGATTGCTGTTGGCACATCATTGGGTGAGACTGACCCTAGGCTGACTGGCTGTGAGGACTGGATGTGACTACAGCAAACAAGCTGTTATGTGGCAGCTAACTCTGTGGAATGAGATTCCCTTTAGTGGTGCTCTGGTGCCTGCCAAGACCACCTTTTGGGTATGTCATTTGTGGTGTTAATTGGGTGGTGCTCTGATGTGGTCTGAAGATGGAAACCAGGTGTGTTGGTTCTGAGGCTTTTGGGGACAGGCTCTGGTGCAGTCCAAGGCCACCCACTGCATGTGTCAGGCCTACAGTCGCTTGATAGGAGTTATAAAGTGATCTGAGGTTGGTAGCTGCCTATGCTGTGCATAACCACTTGGCTGCCACTAATTCCGTGCTTGGGTCCACTTGGCAAGGCCAGCCATTGCTTGTCTGGGGTTTGTGGGCTTTTCAGAGATTTTAGAGAAGTCTTCAGCATGGGCCCAGGCTGGCAGCTTGTATAGATGACCTGAAAGAGGTTCTGGCTGAGAAGGGTCTCAGAATGGGATAAGAGTAGTTTTAACTAGTTAATGGAGGTTCAGGCTTGGAGCCCACATGTGCCTGCAGGCTGAGTATCGGGAGAACCCAATACAGGGACAATGGCACCTACTCCTTTAGTCCTTGTCCTGAAGCCAGATGGTTTAGTTCCTCCCCATATGTTCTAATACTTTTCCAGTTGCTGTCTCTGCTAGAGCTTAGGGTGAGTTTTTGTGAGGAAGGGACTTCTTTATATTCTTAGTTATAGGAGTTCTGTTTAACTAGTCTTCAGGTGCTTCTCAAGGTTTGGTGTTCTATAATTTAATTGTAATTTTGATGTGGTTGTGGGAGGAGAGCACGACATATACCTACTCTACTGCCTTGAGCAGGACACCCTAAAATGACACTCTTAAGAGAAAGAAAATGTTATAACAGACTGGGAGAAGTTCAAACTGTAATATATATATATCTGACAAAGGATTCATATTCTTAATATATAAAGAACTCTAAACAATCAAACTGATAAAAGTATTTTTAAACAGTCAAAACAACAGTATTTACTAAAGTTAAAAAATATGTAAGTCAGAAGGATGGCGGCATGAGAGTTTCCCCTGAACGCCTTCTACCCTTAAAGTTACAAGTTAAACAGTTATACTTCAACAGAGGACTCCCTGCTCAACATATAAACACATCTGAAGAGATCCACACATTGAAATGTCTGAATGTGGGTGAATCAGTGATTGGGGCAGAGACAGAATACAGAGGTGCAACAGTTGTGTTCTAGTAGCTGCCATCACCAGGCAGAAAACAAAGCCATGGTGCCTGGCTGCCTCCCCCGACCTTCTTAGAGCCCACCTCCCCTCACCTTCCCAGACCTAACAGCGGGCCCCAGAAGAAGTTGTAGCAGTGAGTGTTGGGTTACAGAGCAGAATATCTACAAACCTGAGAAATGAAGAGACGGTTCCTGAGTGTAAGCACACACTGTGCTAATTCCAGTGATGGATGGAGATATAGAAATGAGGCAGCTGAGGTCTGGCAGTCACCATTACTGGGAAGAGTACAAAGCCACAAATGCATAAATGGCCTCCTGCAGCACACCCTTTGGTTTATTCCAGCAGGGGCACCTGGGACATCTGGGGCAGTGCTGGAAATTCATGGGCCTAGAACTCTATTGCCCACTGCATTCCTCCATGAGGGTGGTTCCCTGAGACTGAAGTGAGTTGGTCACAGAGGAGGCACCCATCTCCCCAGGGAATACAAGCATTTTTCTATTACCCTGCAGAGACTGGAGAAGCTGAAGCAGTGCAAGAGAAAATAAAACATTTGCACTCCAGTGCCACCTACAGGAAAATGAAAGACCTCTTTATTTAACCTACTTAAAGAGGTATCACTAAAAACAAAACAAAACAAAACAAAAAAAGCGCATCCATCCCCATACATGACTAGGCAGAGAAATAATTCATCAAATACTATGAACAACCAAGGTAACAAAGCAGCTCAGAAAGAAAATGAAAACTCTCCAGATAATAAAGACCTGGAAATACGTGATATAAATGACAGAGAATTCAAGACTCTAGTCTTGAAAAAAAAAAAATGAGATGTAAGAAAACTCAGGCAGTTTAATGAACTCAGAGATAAATCAATGAACAAAAGTAGTAGTTTATCAAAGAGATTGAAACTTTAAAAAAGAACCAAATAGAAATTCTAGAGCTGAAGAACTCAGAGATGACGAATGAACTAACGAGCTTAGGAAACAGAACTGACCAGATAGAGAAAAGAATCAATGATATTGAAGACAGAAATCTAGAAATAATGCAGATGGAAGAAGAGACTTGAGAGTTAAAAAAAAAAGGAAGAAAAGAAAAACCTCTACAAGAACTATATGAACAAGATAAAAAATAATGGACTAGGTATACCAGAAGAAGACAGAGGGAACAGAGAACCTATTCAAACAAATAATCAATGAGAACTTCCCAAATCTATGGGAAAAAACTGGATCCTGGAATCCAAGAAGCAATCAGAACACCTAAATATCTCAATACAAAAAAGCCTTCTCCAAGCACATTATATTAAAACTGTCAAAAATTAATGACAAAGAATTCTCAATATAGCCAGGGAAAAAAAGATGGTCACCTATAAAGGAAATCCCATTAGATTATCTGGATTTTTCAACAGAAATTCTGTAAGCTAGGAGGGAGTGGAATCAAATATTCAAACTATTGTAAAATTGCCAGCCAAGAATAATGTATCTAGCAAAGTTATCCCTTAGATATGAAAGAGAAATAAAGGCTTTCCCAGACATATAGAAAATGAATTTTCTACTACAAGACTTGCATTATAGGAATACTGAACGGGGTTATTCTACTCGAAACAAAGACAGAAGGATACAAAACTATAAGTATGATGACTAACAGACAGAAGCAGTCTGCAATCTTTATTCAGAATAAGCTAATATATACTTAAATATAAAGGTTAAATAAGATGGTAAAACATTAAAACAGAAGAAAAATATAATAGCTACTAGAACTCAGTAATGAACTTAGCGAAAATAGGGATAATTTGTGACAACAAAAACAAACAGGGAGGGGGTAAAGTTCTGAATTTGCGAAGGGGAATGGAGATAAGATGTATCCAGAAGAAAAAGGACCACTGTATGTGTGAAACTTTCTTTTACATAAACTTAATGGTAATCACACAAATTCCAGAACTGAGACACAACGTAGAAAACAGAGGGGGAAAAAACAGAGCACCACCAAACTAAAATAACAGGAAAACAAGTACAAAGAAACAGTGGAGACCCTGAGCTCCAGAAAACAGACAAAATGGCTGTAGAAAATTCTCATGCATCAATAATCACCCTAAATATAAATGGACTGAACTCACCAAAAAAAAAAAAAAATGCAGAGTAGCATATTATATCAAAAAAACAAAACCCAACTGTATGCTGCCTGCCAGAGACATATCTCAGCTACAAGAACAAATTAGACTGAGTGAAAGGATGGAAAATAATACCCAAGCAAATGCCATCCAAAGAGAAGTGGATGTAGTCATACACTGACAAAATAGATTTTAAGGAAAAAAGGTAACAAGAGACAAAGGATGGACATTTAAAAATGATAAAGGGGACAGTATAAGAGGACACTTTTCAACACATATACACCCAGTCTGGTAGCGTCAACATATGTAAAGCAACTACTAACAGAACAAAAGAGAGAAAGTAATAAATACATTTATAGTAGAGGACTAAAATACCCCACAGAAAGCTATGAGTAGATTCAGAAAATCACTAAAAGAATATCAGCCTTAAATGGCATATTAGATTGAATGGACACAATAGGCATTCACAGAACCTTTCATACCAGAACACCAGATTATACATTCTTTGCTAGTGCCCATGGAACATTCTTAAGAATAGATCATATGTTGGAATACAAAGCTAGCGTCAAAAAATTTAAGAAGATTGAAATCATACCAAGCATATTCGACCACAGTACTTTGAAATTGGCAATCAACTGCAAAAAGTTAGGAAAATTCACATATATGTAGAAATTGAACAGCACGCTACTAAAGAACAACTGGGTCAAAGAAAAATAAAAGGAGAGATCAAAAGATAGAGACAAATGAGAATGACAGTATGATATATCAAAACTTTTGGGATGCAGCAAAAGTGGTAATAAGAGATTTTACATCATTATACACCTATATCAAATAAGAAAAATCCTGAATAAATATCATTACACCTTAACTAGAAAAAGAACAAATGAAAGCCCCAAGCCAGCAAAAGGAAGGAAATAATAAAAATTAGAGCAGAACTAAATGAAATAAGAGAACAAAAGGACAATAGAAAAAAATAATGCAACAAAGAGCTAGTTCTTTGAACAGATTGATAAAAATTGATAAGCCCCTGCCTATACTTACTAAAGAAAAACTCAAAATCAGAAATGAAAGATAAGTTATACCTGATATCACAAAAATACAAAGAATCATACAAGTATACTATGAAAGACTATATACCACCAAATTCAATAACCTAGAAGAAATGGACAAGTTCTTGGAAATATATAATCTTACTAGACTGAATCATAAAAAACTAGAAAAATCTAAATAGACAGATCAACAGTAAGAAAATGGAAACAATCATCAAAATCCTCCCAAGAAGTCCAGGACCAGATGGCTTTACTAGTGAATTCTATCACATTCAAAGATGATTTAATACCTGTCCTTCTCAAACTCTTCCAAAAAATTGAAAAAAGGGCAATACTTTCTAACTTATTTTAGGAAGCCAACATTACCTGATACAAAAACCTAACAAGGATAACACAAATAAAGAAAACTACAGACCAGTACCTGTTATGAATACAGATATAAAAATTCTAAACAAAATACCAGTAGATCGAACACAATAACACATTAAAAAGATTATAGGTCATAATCAAATAGAGTTCTTTCCAGGAGTGCAAGGAGGGTTCAATGTATGCAAATTGATCAATGTGATACACCACATAAACAAAGAATAAAAATTATATAATTATATCAATAGATGCAGAAATAAAACATCTGTGATTAAAACAGTTAATAAGATGGATATAGAAGGAAAGTACCTCCTAATAAAGGCCATAGATGACAAACCCTCAGCTAACATCATACTTAATAGTGAAAAACTGAAAGGTTTTTTTTCTTAAATCAGGAATAAGACAAAGGTGCCTTTTCTCTTATTCAACACAGTATTGGAAGTCCTAGCCACAGCAGTCAGGCAAGAGAAAGAAAAGGCATCCAGATTGGGAATGAAGAAGTAAAATTGTCACATTTTTCACACAACATGAACTGATACAGTAAAGCATGATACAAAATAAGTGTAAATAATTCCTGTGTTCCTATATACTAATGATGGAATTTTGGAAAAAGAAATGAAAAATATTTTCTTTGTAATTGCAACAAACAGTAAAATACCTTGGAATAAACTTAACGAATGATGTGAAGGACCTATACACTGAAAGTTATAAGATATTATTAAAAGAAATCGAAGACACAGAGAAATGGAAAGATATTGTGTGATCGTGGGTTGGAAGAATTAACACTTAAAATGGCCATATTACCCAAAGCAATATGCAGATTTAATGCAATCCTCAACAAAATCCCAATGGCATTTTTAAAAGAAATAGAACAAAAAAATCATCAAATCTGTATGAAACTACAAAATACCCTGAAGAATCAAAGCAATCCTGAGAAGAAAACAAAGCCAGAGGTATCACACTCCCTGACTTCAAATTATACTACAAAATGACAATAATCAAAACGGCATAGTTTTGGCAGAAAAACAGACACGTAGACAAATGGAACAGAATTGAAACCCCAGAAATAAACCCAGATATACATGAGCAAACCATTTTGACAAAGAAGCCAAAAACATAAAATGAGGAAAAGAAAGCCTTTTTCAATACATTGTGTTGGATAAATTGGAAAGCCACATGCAAAAGAATGAAACTGGACTGTTATTTGTCACCATACACAAAAATTTAACTCAAAATGAATCAAAGACCTAAATATAAGACCTGAAACAAAATTCTTAGAAGAAAACATAGGTAGTGAACATGTGGATCTTGGTCTTAAAGAGGATTTTATGAATTTGACCTCAAAGGCAGGGGAGGTAAAGGCAAAAGTAAATATATATCAAACTATCTCGATGGCAAAGAAAACTATAAACAAAACAAAGAGGCATCAATTGAATAGAAGATATTTGGAAACAAAACCTCTGATAAGGGGCTAATATCCAAAGTATATAAAGAACTCATACAACTTAACAATAAAATAATCCAATTAAAAAATGGGCAGAGGACCTGAACAGACGGAAAACATACAAGTGGCCAATAAATAAATGAAAAGATGCCCAACTTCACTAGCTATTAGGTAAATGCAAATCAAAACCACAGTGAAGTTATGGGGGAAAAGGAACCCTCATACACTGCTGGTGGGAATATAAGTTCGTACAGCCACTATGGAAAATAGTATGGAGGTTCCTCCAGAAATTTAGAATTACCATGTGATCCAGCAATCCATCCCTCTTCTGGGATTTCTACCTCAAAATTTTGAAAATATTTATTTGTTAAGATATATGTACCCCTATGCTCACTGCAACACTTTTCACGGTGGCCAAGCTGTGGGAAAAACCGATGTGTCCTTCAATAGATGATTGGATAAAGATGTGGTACATATGGTACATATATACAATGGAATATTACTCAGCCATAAGAAAAGATGAACTACTTTTTTTATGACAGTATGGATGGATCTTGAGAATATGCTAAGAAAAACAAAACAGAAAAAGGTCAAGAACCATATGATTTCACTCATATGTGGGATATAAAACTAAAAACAACAAAGAAGACAAAAACTCATAGGCACAAACAATAGTATAGCGGTTACTAGAGGGAAAGGTGGGAGGGGCAGATAGAAAAGGGTAAAGGGGGTCAAATACATGGTGACGGAAGTAGATCTGACTTTAGTGAACACACACTGCAGAGTACTTATGATGTATTGTATACTTGAACCTGTATAATTTTATTAACCACTGTCAATAAATTTAAAAAACATGATTACTCTATGACTCACTCCTGGATATATACTCAAGATAAATGAGTACATATATATATCCACCAAAAGCAGGTGGATGGAATGTTCATAGAAATTTTATTTATAGTAGTCAGAATAGAAACATTAAAATTTTCATCAGTAGCAGAATAAATAAAATATAGTGTATTTGTAAAATAGATGACAGCTTAACAATGGAAAAGAACTGTGACATGTAATAACATGGTTTAGTCATATAGATAAAATGTTGAACAACTTCAAAAAAATCCAGACACAGAAGAGTACTCTATGATTTCTTTGCTATGGTTGAGTGGATGGATAGAATCCTAAATTATCTGTAAATATGTAAATACTCATGGTTAAAGACAGAAGAGTGGTTCCTTTGCCAGGGTAGAGGAAAGGAGACATAAGGTATTTTTTGGGGGGTGCCGGAGGATGGGAAGTAATGAGAATCATGAGAAGGAATGCCCATAGTAGCAGTGTTAGCTCTCAACTGGAAATAACCAAGATGAGCCTTAACAGTAAACTGGGTAAATATAATAAACTATGTAATATTCATTAGAATATAACATTGCAGCAGTGAATGAACTATACCTATAAGCCGTAACATGAGTAAGTCTCACAATAATGAGTGAAAGAAAAAAGCCATTTGTAAGAGCATGTCACAATGATTCCATTCATGAGAAATTCAAAAATAGGCAAAACTAAACTATAGCTCTGGAAATGAATGAGTAGGTTGCCTTTTCAGAGGACAGAGGGGGTAGAGATTGAAAGGAGGACAGGAGGGGCACCTCTAGTTTAGCACTTTCTCTTGATCAGTGATGTAATACCAGCTTTGCTTTGTAGTTTTATATTTTGCTTTATATTTACATTGTGTATTTTTCTGTAAGCCTGTTACACTGCAATAAAAAGAGTTAGAGAACGAATACCCAAAAGGTCTGTAGCTACTAAAAGACCTACAACACTTACAGATGTCTTTCTGTTAAAAAAAAAAAAAAGCTTGTAAAACTGAAAAAATATTTCTTTTCATACACTACTTTTGCATTATACATGGATTTTTCCATAGTAGAAATTTTTCCTTTTGTAAAGTTTAAACTTTTTTTTTTAATATTTAGGAACATATATACTTTCAAACTGAAACACATCCATAATCTATCTTAGCTTTCTGATTCTTTAATTTACTGCTTTGGTAGCTATTTAGCAATTGCAAACATGCTTTTAAAATTTGTTCTCTTTTGAATATATGGTATCTCCTGTGGAAAGGAAGAGCTCATGATTCCTTATCAGGTGAGAGACAGACTCATTAGTAGAATTTGACTCCCCCCTTTTAAAATTTTTTTATTTAAAGCAATTTGGTTATTGATACCAGTTTTCCAGTTTGGCATTCATAATAGTTCTGTATGTCACACCGAGGATGTGAGGTAGATCTGTGGTTTATCTGTGCAATTTTCAGTAAGAGTCATATCTACTAATCTTTGTCCCAAGTAGTCACTGAAAACACTCATCTCTAAATAAAATTGTTTGGTGAGTAAAATATTCATTATATAGTTTTTTCAAATAAGAAATTATGTATTCACATACTTATATTGTTTCTCTTTTTCTAGAGAAAATCTCTTCATGAAAACAAATTGAAGAGACTACAGGAAAAAGTAGAAGTCTTGGAAGCAAAGAGAGAAGAATTGGAAACAGAAAATCAGGTGTTAAATAGGTAATATATTTGTATGCATATATACCCATATAGTTAGTTTGATATTACAGAACTTTGTTCTGTTTTTCCTTTAAAATATATGTTGTAAAAATTCTAAAACTATTCATTATATTCCTAATTCATTCTTCTTCTTATTTTTTTCTGACTGAATGTTCCTTCAAACCAAAAAGTCTCTAACACATGCCAGTGTTCCTGTAGTGGTCAGGACTGAAAGGAAAGGTCAGTCACTGGCTTTGGTAGCCAGTTGTTGAGAATTCATGCTGCTATGACAAGACAGTTGTAATGATTGCATAGTTCTAAAGTTGTGGCTACAACTTTGACTCAAAGACCAGTTTTTTATTTGGTGAGAGAAAATATTACTTATTATTTCTGGGTTTTTCTTTTACATCCAAGCACAGCTAAAAATCTGCATCATTAACATTTTCCAGTAGGGAAGATTTACCATATTAATTTAATAGTAGTGGCATTGTATTACACATTTGAATCAAGTTAATAAAAAAACCTTTCCAAATTCAGCTAACTAATGGTAGCCTTCAGCAGTTAGACAGTATTAGACTTTTCTGTAATAGAAATTACCTATAATATCAAGCAGTAATGTTTTATAATGTGCACTGGTTTTTTTGGTTGTAATCATTACCAAAATGTGAACAGTTGTTGTTTTTTTTAAAACAACCAAGAGGTTTCTAGACTGTGGAATTACTGCCAACTTTATAATACACTGTTCCAAAATAAGATGCCACCAAATCTATTCAAAAACAAAATTTAACTTACTACCTCTTTCGTAACGATTAGTTTTGAAATATTATCAATTCAAAATTGGACAGCTATGGCACCAGTCACCTAGAACTTTGGTTATGAAACGATGCTTGGTTACTGCTGTGATTGATGGTCAAGAAATTCGTGTCCAAAAAGGTAATCTGTGAAGGCCTGAAAAGTTTGCTTTTTTTATCCATGTCATTTTCCCTAAAGTTGGGACTTCACCTTTGTTATTAGCTACATTTTTAAAAATTATGTTGAACAATATGAAATTCTCTATATTTGACCCATATTTCACCTAAAAAATGGCCATTTCATAAGATTCAATCTAGTGTTTACAGTATTTGATTCCTTCTGCAAAACAAGGCACCTTTTGGGTTAAGTTGTTTCTTAGTTTCAGGATTCATGGATTGGGGGAGTGGAATGGAAATGAAAAAGTATCAAGATTTGACTTTTAAATCTTTAAGTGGCAAATAAAACTTTAAAATGAGTTGATAGCCTGCAGTGCTAACAATATATATGATTAAGGTATCATGTTATATTTATCTTTCTTGATAAATAATTTTGTATACATTATATACAGATAAAGTTATAATTTAGAAATTCTCTTCCTATTTAAAATTCTGTGAATCATACTGTTCTTGAATAGAGTACAACTGTTTTAAATAACTGTATAACTGTTTTAAAGAAATATTTTTTCTTTTTAAGACAAAATGTTCCATTTGAAGACTATACAAGGCTTCAAAAAAGACTAAAGGATATACAGAGGAGACATAATGAATTTCGAAGTTTAATTTTGGTTCCTAACATACCTCCAACATCATCCATCAATCCTGTTAATTTTCAGTCATCAACCATGGTTCCGGGCGTGGAACTAGCCTTTCCTCCTCATATGCAGGTATGAATATTTATTTTAGGGGAAAAAAAGTTAGGCAGACATTTCTATCTGTTTAAATACAGAGTTTTTATCTGTTTAAATACAGTTAAAAACCCAGATCTTTCTTTACCAGAGAAATTTGTTGAGAAGCAAAGAGGATTTGAATCTGTTCTAGCCTTTAGTGACGGTTCTTGGAGTATAATTCCTTCTCGGGCAATTGAAAAGAAGGAATTTGATGAATGTTGAGTAATCTAGAGTTTGTAGCTCACTCATATACTACTACTACGAAGCGTTTACTAATGCACTACACTATGCATTAAATATTTTATTTAATCCTAATGAAAAATACTTTGAAGGCAGGTGTTATTATTTCCAATTTCAACCTACATTGTCTGATTCCAAAACCTGGGCTAATTCTACTGTATTAGGTCTCCAAGATACCGAATCAAATTGATGGGATGATTTTCAGAAGATGAACTATCGATAAGTAATTCCATTAATAAACTATTAAACTCCAATCTTGTTAGAAAGTTGTCATATAAGTACACATAGGCCCCACATTAATATTTTCTGATTCACTCCCTGGTGAATTTTACACCTAGAGAAGAGTAGATGTGGGGTTTTATTTAAGGCTAGAGCTTGAGGCAAGAGAGGAGCAAGGTCTAGTTAGTAGTCTAGCCCTGTGTTCTTAGACTGTGAAAATGGTCGTCCTTTCCTTGCTGGATGTTGCAGGCCTGAATAAAAAGAGGACTGAGGCTGCTGCCTAAGTTATTTTTCCACTAATTTATCTAACAGTCTTTTTCTGAGCCTTTTGGGGTTTTTCTGTGCTTTTAAGGAGGAACAACATCAAAGGGAACTCTCTCTACTTCGTAAAAGACTAGAAGAACTTGAAACAACACAAAGAAAACAACTAGAGGAACTTGGATCTCCTGGAGAATGATGTTCTTTTTGGAGAAAAGGTAGATCAAAACGGATGAATCAGTGACTCAGTAAAGCTTGAAGTTTTAACGTATGTGGCATTTACTTTGTTGCTGTTTGCCAAAACACTTGAATTTGCCTCAGGTGCCCAGCTACATGCTGTATTGCATTTTAGGATTATACTAATGACAAGTAAAGCATGAAGACAACTTCAGAGATATAATATTGACAGTTCTTTGAGAATGTAAAAAAATGAATAAAAGGAATTCGAAAATCAAGTTTAATAATTAATTTTATGTTGTTGAATTTGTTTGGCATTTTGCCTAAAATATGCTTGTGTTGATTTCCCTTATCCTCTTTGATGTGCCTGGTAATAACGTGCCTGGTCAGTAAACATTTTATGGTTTATTAAATATTCTATATATGAGTTATAAACCTCTAGTTCTTGAAAAAAGGTGATAATTTAAAGGTCAGCATAAAAAATAAAACTTAAAAGTATCTAAATATGCATTCATTACAAGATGCTACCTTTTCTAAAAGCTGTGTATAATTTATTAAAGAGCCTAATATTTTTCTATCTAGCTGTATTGTCTTGTGTTTATTTCAGCCATACAATATGTATTTAGCAATACAGAAGATCTCACCGATTTTGACTTTGAGTTAGAATTAATAGAAAATAACAAGTGCAAATAATTAAATCCCATGGCTTTATAAAATGGGCCATTCATTGTAAAACTTAAACCCAGTGGGGTTCTTTTAGAAGTAGTATTGGTATTTAACTTCGCCTCCCACTGCTTTGGGTTTATTATAAATGTTTTATTTCTGTTTATCCTTAAACATGCCATCATTTGCTCTTTTTATATAATGTCATTTTAAAGGAATTGTACTGGAATAACTTCACGTCAACAAGGCAGAGCTCAAGTCTGCCAAGCCAAGTGGAATGTTCATTAATCAGAAGTCTTCATGATCAAAAGTCCAAGTTGACAGTGGAGGCCAGCAATGTAATTGAGCAGCCCTTAGCATCATTTAGAAGAAACTAGATTTACTTACTGCATAATATATGCCGCTTATTCATTTAGAGTATACAGTGACATTCTGTTCCTGAAAAATAATTTCCATGAAGCCACTTCAAATAAAGTCTATTATAACTAGAAAACTTGAAAAGAAAAAAAAGGACAACAATAGTCCATATTTACATCAAAATGTTTATTTTTGGATATAGACGTTTAAAACATTCATCTCCAAGAACAGCTTCAATCAGGTTATACAATAAGAAATAGACTTTAAGTCCCAAATACAGTAAAGGTAACAGAATTAATTTTTAAATGCTGCTGTAGACACTAGTGTTAGGAAAAAAAAAGTTTATAAATGGTTTTGCACCAAAAAAATATGCAAAGAAACTTGAAAATAGAAATTGTTTGCCATTTGTTTCTCTGGTTGTTGTTTAATATAGACCCAGTGACTGATTGTCCTCAGCACACATCTATCTAATTTGGCCATGTACTGCGTTTGGCTAATGTGATGCAAAATGTGATCTCGATAGTGCTTTTTCACTGGAGGATTGACAAACACGCTACATATATTAGTGAATCTTCACACCACCTCAGTGAGGTAGGATAGAAATATTATACAATTGAGGCACAAAGAGGTAAGTGACTTGCCCAAAGTTCCCAGCAGCACAGTTCCTGGACGGGGAGCTAAGTCTCCACACAGGACTCACGTGCCAGAGAGCTGGACAGGGACACCTTCACATAGCATTTACTAAATACTTGGATGAAGCTGTAGCCGATCCTTTGAGTTTTCTTAGCATTACCGTACCCTAAGGAAGGGAAAGTCTTTTGGGCAACTCTCCTACCATTGGCTCTCTCCTGTTCTCTTCTGAACGCCTTCACATCAAGGCTGTAGCAGCCTTGGATGGGAGCCAGACCTCTCACCATTACAGTTGTAAGTAATCTATTTGGTAGTATTTTTGAGCTGTGTCCACTGAATGGACAGTGGTCAAAAGCGATGGGATTGGGAAGGTGCCTATCAGGGCAATAACTGCTTATTTTCTCTGGTCAGTTTGTTGAGGTGTCACCTCTCACTCTTTGCCAGATATTGAAGAGGAAAACAAACTGTTTAAGACATTCACATTTAAGTCTTGATATCCCATACAGTGTTAGTAAATGATTTTAAGGAATGTGTGGTCAGTCTTTTATTTTCTACTTGAACAAATTTCCTCAGTCTGGGACTTGGAGCACCAAGGGTAAAAGGTGCCACAAGGAAAGTATGAGAGTTGCCAATTTTTACTTCTGATTTACTAGAAGAAAAACACAGTGGTAGTAAAATTGGTCGTGAGCAGCAAAAATTCAGGAATAAAAAATTAGCAATAAAAAGACTACAGTGTAACTGGATAGGGAATTCTTTTAAAAGGGCATGAATAAAATGAATATTTTTAATCTTTTCTCTTTGTGAGGAATATTTTCAAAAAGTACATAGTAAGACTAAAATACCAAGTTTTATACTAATATTTTTCAGGCCTTGGGCCTCAAATATATATATATATTCATATATAATACTCCAGTGTGAACAGCAATTTCATGAAATGTAAAATGTATCTTTTTTTAAAATCACACACCAATATAACCACAGGATTCACCAGAAATCTAAAGCAAGGAGACACTAGTATAGAAAGGTACGATTAGGGTAGTGAGTTACTCTTCCACAGTTCTGATCAGAGTTTTTAGATAGAAATAAACTAATGATTTTTTAAACAGTAGCCAACGTGTCCACTATTAAATACATTTAGTATGAAAAAATAAATTGAAAGGAACATACCCTAAGACAAAGTGTCTGGATAAAATGCTGTTAATTTAAATAAAGCCTACTTGCTCTCCTTGCTTTAGAGCTCCTAAGTGAAATGGAGGTGAGTTTGATGGAGCACAGTTGGTGATCACTGAAAACGCACGAGCCCTTTCAACAATGTTGCGACACTGTTAGTTTTTGGTTTAAAACACACACACTCACAAATGCTAAGTGTACACACTACCAAATTCTGCGGTCTGCTTTTCCAAGAACTACTAGAGAAAGTTTCAATGCTGCAGATCCTCGAGGTTGCCCGAACACCTCCACCTTGTTTCCATGACTCATTTCACATTTTGTTTTGATCATTGGCAATGTCCCTTTTCTGCAGTGGTGCAGTGTAGTCACAAGAGCTACATAGCTGTAGTTTCAAACAGAACCACTTATATCATTGTGCTTAAGTGGAGACTGTAGTTAAAATACTGACTCTTACTTACTGGCCCTGTATTCTCTGTAAACAAGGAGGCTGTTTGCAACAACCACTTTAACTCTATTTACAGAAGGATTCCCACAGTATAAACACAGGCACAATAGTTGGTATGCTTATGTAAAAGCTGTGCATATGCCTTGGTCTCTTAAAAAGACAGTGTGCTCAAAGTGGAACCTATGTGCAAACTTAAAAAATTAACGACACAGAATAGCTCAAGCAGCCATTTTGCTCCCAAGTCGTCTGAAGAACTGCCAGATTAAGCCAGGCCCCAGAGTGCTTACATCCACTTGCATTTCTTCTTTTCATCAAATAAGACTTTTACATGCAAGAGTTGTTTCTGAGCTTCTTCCAGCCCTCGTTCTCTTTCTAGTTTATTTAGAATCTGTTGACAATTAGAACAGTTATTTTAGATATTATAGTTTTAACATTACAATTGTTTTTTTGTTGTTGTTTTGGGGTTGGGTTTTTTTTTGTTTGTTTTTTCTTTGCATTCCTGATGCTGTGAGTGGTAAAATCTGTATGAAGCAGATGCCAACATTTTCTTCCATCATTTACATACTCATTTTGCAAGTTGTTTTGCTAAGTCATTATCACAGGATCAACAACACTTTGGCTTAAAATAGAAGCTAGCAAGAAATACCAACTATTGGCTTACAAATATGGGGCCAGACTTCTAAGGCCCTGTTTTATGCATTATGTCACAGCCATTCCAAGCACAGCAAGCATTCCTGGGCAGCCAACATGCAGGCAAGTATTTCTTCTTAAATGCAGCAGGCAGGGGTATCTTGGTTGGAGATGAGTATTTCCCTTCCCTCCCCTACCATCCTGGGCAGTGTAGTCCCTCCACCCCCACCCCTCCACTCCCTTTCCCTCCCCAGTGCTTCCCTTTTGACCCCTGACCCCTGACCCCTGGAAAGAGGGATGCTTATCATGTTTAAAGAACTCATTGCCTCTACCCTACCTTAGCTCTTCACTTGATCTTCAAGTAGCAAATGGAATTAGTGAGCTATTCTCACCATTGACATGGATAGCCTGTCCCAGCATGACTGAGTGGGGGGGAATCAGGGAAGGGGGAATTAACATATATTTGGAAACAGCGCATCTGATGAATGTGTCTGTGTGAATTCCCAAAGAAAAAAATCTAGATTAAGGAGAATTAATCATTAAGGAGAATGGTTTATTGAAATAGTTGCTTAAGTTAGAAAAATGTCATACTTTCACATAACTATTGAATACAGAATCTAGGCGATTTAACAAGCTTAGCTTTCATTTTAGCAGATTACAATCAAGCATAAGCTAACCCCATTTAATAGGACCACTAATTAATCATCAAAGTTAACTTGAGTCTATGTGCCTATAGGCCTCATTAACTTAAATATAAACTCAAGCTGGTCCAAAGGTGGGCAGCATAACACTGGATGAGGGGCAGCAGCCATGTGCAGGGTCTGGCTTAGTGCCAGGATCCCCCATCAGACAGGTTCCTGGTATCCCTTTTCTGGCCATTTGGGATGCCAGAGCTGTCCTGAGAACTACAGAATACTTTATAACCAAATCTTGGTGACCAATTCATGTCAATTGTTAAAAATGTTATGTAAATTCTTACCTCATCAAAATATTTTACGATGTATTTGTAGATTTCAGTCAAGGCCACTTCTTCATTAAATTCATTTTCGTGTTTCTTAAAGAAAGGAAAGCTTGTTGAGAGATTTTTGAAATGACTTTTTTTAAAAAAAGAAGTAACCAAATATCCTATTTCTACTTTCCAACAATACCTTAGATTCCTGAGTTAAGAATTCTTCCATTTCTGAAGATGACAATGGAGGCAAATCCCTGATTGATTTGTAATAAGATTTTACTTCCTCTTTGTAGGTTGGAATATCCTTGGCATAGAGAAGTTTATTAGTTGGTGCTTCCTAAAAAAGAAAAAGCAACCACCACCAAAAGAGTAAAAAACCATGAGGAATTTATAACTACCAATGTAGCTGAACCCCCACTACTGTTATCACCTCCTGGTAACAAGGCTTCATGCAGCAGGCCTTCATAAATGTTGACTTGAATGACTGACTGCTATTCAGATAGTTCTGGTGAGTCACTGTTATTTTCAGGCAGATTAAATGCTAATATATTCTTTCTTCCTCTCATGGAAGAACTAAAATTATTATTTTTACGTGATTTTGAGTTACTGTAACAATGGAACTCCTTTCAATCATAGTTCATTACTAATGGTTGTAAAAAGCCTGAATTAAAACATTTGCTCTCATCCTCACCCACCAGTGAATTTTGGCATTTTAAAAGATTTGATTGTAGGTCTGATTGAGCCCTTTATATAACCATGAAAGTAGTAAGTAATTGGCACTGGCGGATTTTTCTGTTTGTCCTTTTTACTTTATTAGATTATAAAGATCTTCTAGTGTCTTTGGGGGAAGCACATAGTCATTAGTATTGGACGATCTGATGTCTGATTTTACAAAAGTTCCGTGGCAGTTTGAATGTTTGTATGTAATTCTAACAGTAATAATATTTTTTTAAAAAATCAGTGAAAATTTTATTTTAAAAGTCATTTTCTATAAAATTTTTTAAAATTTGACTCGGAACATAGGTGATTTAATAAGGCTAAAATGTCCCAGTACATTTTAAAATGTATGGATAACTTGAATGGCCATTATCAAATGACCTAGACTGATTTTCTTTCCACTTGTCAAATTTAAGTAGAGCCCACAAAACTTGCAGTCATTCATTCAATAAAGATTTATTTAGCCAGGCTCTGTGGGCAGGTAAAAAGGTGAGGAAGGCAGGTACCTGCCCTTAAGAAGCTTATATTCTAGTTAGGAAGACAGACTTCCACAGTGCTTACTATAGTACCAGTAATTAATAGCAGGGTGGAGAGTAAATAAAGCAAAGGACTGGAGAGTTAGACAAATCAAGGATTATTAATAACTTTATGTGATCTTAGGCAAGACTTCTAATCTCAGAACAATTTCCTCATCTATATAATGAGGATAATATTAACTACCTTATGTGGTTCTAGTGAGGATTAACTGAAATATACCAAGAACATAGTAATCACTAAAGAGCTATTTTTTACTTTACATAAATCAACATTTAAGTGTCTCAGTGTGTTGCATTCTAAGAAGAACTTTACTGGTCAAATGAAGAAAGCGCGTGGGAACTGTATCAGGGGAAAGTTCACAAAATGGGTATATTTAGGCTGATCTGAGTTTCCTATAGTTTAAGGTACACATTAGGAAATTATGTTGAATGAATGAAAGGTTTTGAGTGAATGAATAAGAATTTTACTAGACAGGGCTTATGAGACGGGAAAGGGGTGAGCAAAAGAGTGGGGAAACAAGTTCATATAACTTTGGGAAAAATTAAGGCTGTAGCATAGGAGGTGGAGTGTGCAAGAAAAATGATGAGGCCGGGAAAGAGACTTGGAACCCAGTCAGGAAGGGCCATGGTAGGTAATGGGGAGTAGTTACAATTTTTAAGCAGAAGACTGACAAGACTAGATTTGTGTTTTAGAAAGATAACCTGAGACACAGTGAAAAGGAAAAGTTGGGGAAATGACATGAACAGGGGCAAGGACACCAGTGAGGAGGCAGTTATCCCAGTGAAGAGGGGAAGAAGGGGTAGGGCAGGGGGATGAGAAGAAAGGGACAAGTGTTGTAGAGATAGAAATGGCAACCAGTTGGGGATTGAGGCTGAGGGAAGGAACTTCCTGAGAAATCTTAGGTAAGGTTTTCTTCCCCATAAACAATTTGTTACATTCAGATAGACTTTTTTTTTTTTAAGATATATTCAGATGAAATTAATTAGGCCAATTTCAGTAACTTCATACTTTGGATTTATCATTTATTAGTGTCCCTAGAATGTTTTATACTTTATGGTAAAGAATTCTGCAGTAGAGTTGAGCTAATAATCTACTATTTTGGTTTTCACTTAAAAAAACAACTAGATTAAAATAGAAATGAGAGATTTTAAAGAAAAGCAAGTTTTTGTGACATCACGATTTCTTTTCAGCTGATGTGATTTAGACCATTTATTATTTGAATATTTACAAGGAAGAGTGCTTCAGACTCATAGGAGTACATATAAGAAATCCTAAACCTAGGCCTTACCTTCCCGAGTTGCTGCTCTGTGAGAGAAAATGCGTCCATGAATGCTTGGGCAATCACTGATAAACAGCCATCTATGTGTGGTGTCTTCTTAATGTCAAAGACAAACTGAGGATTCTTCAGGATGTTCACCCAGAAGCGCAGGGGAAGGCTGTTCCGAGAGAGAGAAATCTCTTTTTCAAATGTAGCCGCTCACATGAGATGGATGCTCTATCAGTTTGTAACACAGGTGTGTTTATCCTTGTTATTGAAGTATGCAAGTCTGTTTTGCCAAATATACCACGTAACAGATGGCAGCACTACTCAGAACAAGAAAGGGTTAAACTGACAGAGCTACTAGAAGGGAGGACTAGAGAAGGGTGAGTCTGAAAGTGACCACTGACAAGACAAAAATTTTCTCCAGATAATTCCAGATTACATTAGATGAGTGTATCTCATCAGATCTCCAGAACCTCCCCTCACTCTAAGTGGCACACCCTGGCCGAAGCCACCAGTGTCTCTCACCTGGGTTATCCTCCAGCTCTTGACAGTTAATTCTTTCACAACTACCAGCAATCCTCTTAACACAGAATCGGATCACTTCTCTCTTACTGCTCAAAACTCGGTTTTCCATCCTCCTCTGGGTAAAACCCCTGCATGATCTGGACCTGAGCCCTCACCTACCACTCTTCACCTCACTCATTCGATTCTACTGGCCGCTTTGCTGTTCCTCATGAGCACCAGGCAAGCTTGCACCTCAGGACTTCTGCTTTTGTTGTCTGTCTTTCTGAAACTGTCTTGGTCCAGATAGTCTCATGGGTTATGTCCTCACTTCTTTCAAGACCTGTCTCAAATGTCATCATCTCAGTGAGGCCTCTGATCATCATGTCCTGTCTCTCTCTACCGCCTTTCTTACTTTGTCCACTGTACCAATCACCTTCTAACATATTATAGTTTACCTATTTTATTTATTGTTTGTCTCTACCTATTAGAATGCAAGCTGTGAGAACATAGATTTTTATCTGTTTAGTTCCTTATTCTACCTCCAGCACCTAATTAATAGTTGGTATATAGTAGGGACTCAAATATTTGAATATGAACTTGAGAATCATTCAAAGTCCTTTCATTACCTACTCTGCAACTCTGGCCTAGTTAGCCACCTCCGTCACATGGCTTCTGAGCCTCTCAATAGCTCTACTGTCCTGACTACTGCTTCTGCTCAGATGCCACAGTCCTCACCATGAAATGGCAGCCTGCAGCACCCAAGCTGGGTGAACAGCAGGGCCTGGTTTTAAGGCTAAAACACAGAAGGGAGTGAGCCAGGGTAGAGTTGGGATAGCCCTGGATTAAATGGGAGAAGATCATACCTCTGGAACTTCAGCTTTTAATACTTATTTTAAATGATCTCGCTGACCTTAATGCTTGAGAGGGCTTGAGCTTGCACTGAGGAGTCCTACTGCGTTGTAACTGAGTCTTATTGAGCTCATGCACACATTATTTCAAATAGAGGTAATGAGCTGTTTCTTTGCTAAGGAGAAATTTAGAATAAATTTGAATGCCTTGCCTCAGCACAAACAACAAAACAATCCTTTGGCTAATTATCATGGAATCAGAGTACTGTATTTGATCAAATAAAAGCAGAAACTTCTATTTAGCATCAGATTATAGACAGTTTGGAAACTACAAAGTTATTAACTTTCTGAAGGACAAATGAGAGTCTAAAGGAAGGCTATGATAAAACTACAAAATATTAATTTCTCATTTTTTGTTGGTCAAGCTAAACTTGTTTTCATATTCCAAATAAAGACTTTTTTCTTGCTTAAAGATAAGAGTTTATTTTATCCTAAAGAATAGGATTCTCGCATAGGAATGAGTTCATTTATTGTTTAAAATAGTAACAAGCAAGAAAGTGCTTTGACATGATAGCTTACCAAGCAAAAAGATTCTTATACAGGGATAAATGGATCCTTTGGTAACTATACATGCCCTCCTTTTAGTTAAGATTCTGCCCCAGATTCTTGAAAACAGTCATTACTTACTATTTTTTCTCACCTGTTTGTTTTCCAAATATGTACGACATCAGGATCGGTGATTTTTTTGTTTTCAGCCTGGGCATCCAAAAAGTCAAAAAAGTATTTGATGGCAAATGGGGCTCTGCTGTTAGGTAAACTCCAAATGCTTCTAAAAAGTTTTTCTAGCACAGAGTGAATTGCCACCTGAAAGAAAGAACATTAGACTTGGGAGATTAAAACAAATAGGGTAGCAGTTTTGAAAACATGATGGAAAATGAAATCCAAGTTGAGAGGAAATGATGTGCAAATCAGAAAAACAAGCTGAAGAGAAAATATGTAACATTGTCAAACGAAGCCAACAGGCACAGTATGGGACAATGGTCCTGAAAATCCAGGCTCAGGTTTAGATTTGGTTCATAAGCTTCTTGCTGATAACAACATTGTTTAGACAACAGGGAGGATATCTTAGAAATCTCCAGCAGGTGAAATGTCTGTTGTAGGGCTGTATACATAAACCAAGAGGCCATGGATGTTTGGCTTTCATTAGTTATGTTTCAGCCTGAAAAACTCAAGTGATATTGCTTGGTTCCCAGAATTTCTCTTTTAGCATATATTTCTATCATAGGGTTTTACTGTATACTTTCAAAGCATTTGAGTGTTTTATAAAAAGCAAACAGGCAAAGCTCTGTGGGACAGATGAGAAAATCAAGAGGGTCTGGCTGTCTTCTACCCACTAATCTACTAAGCTCTAAGCAGACACTCTACGATAATATGAAGAAGCAGGCCCATCAGGAGAGTAGGGCCAGGTGTAGCATTTCTATTGCTAGTCATTTCGGAAGGCGGGTGGGAAGGATCACCACAGACTTCTGTTAATCCCACTAAAAGCCAGATAAAGTAAAATTTGCCCCCAATTAGATATTCCACTGACTTTCATATCTAACACTTTTATATTGAACAGAATTCTTAATTTTAAAATGAAAAAATAATCAGTAAGATTTACAAGGTTTACAGTCACTGACACCGCCCCCCGCCCCACATTTTATCTGCAATTCAAAAAGGGAGTTTTATTGCTCATCCGAAATAACAAACAAAAAGGAATAATTATGCTGTCAACCTAAAGAACAATAGTAAAATGGTGGGTAAAAGGCCTGAGAACAGTATTAAATCCCTGATTGAAGATGTTACAGTAGAAATTTATAATGTGCTGTTATCTTTGCAGTTTATAAAATAAAGAAGTGGGTAAGAAGTGTTTACAATTTAAACTTTCATTTTGCTTTGCTAGAAGGCACAAGGGATTTGTAACATTTTCAGACTTCAGTGGAAATTAAGTCAAACACATCATACACCCCCAAGGTAGCAGTAAAAGCGCTCCCAGAACAGTAAGTGTACCTTGGTCGACAGCAGCTTTGTCAGATACATTTCTTTTACTTTGAACTTGTGCTTCCCTCGATGTCTCTTTCCTTGCACATCTTGGAATGCTTCCGAATCCGGTAAAATCTAACGAAAGACAGAGCGGAAGCGTTACCCAAGGAGACCATTTGCGCTACAGAAGGCATCCAGTTCAGCAGCGAGCACAAGAAAGCCTGAACTCACCAAATGGCAGTGGTCATCCGAGTATTCCACATCTGATGCCAGAGAAAGAGGGAGAGAAAACAGTTCATTAAAAAAAAAAAAAAACAAAAACCATGGGTTAATTGGCCTTCTCATAAAATGCCCCATTTGTGCTTTAAAGAGGTCACTTGAGCTCTTCTACTTTAGCTCTTCATAGCTACATTTTGCCCTTGCTGCGTCTTAATATCTTAAGAACAGTATGAAGACAGGATGGGCCCGGGACTGCAGTGGCAAGCAGGTTCTCTGTCCCTGGAAATGTTAAAACAGGCCAAAAGGTCACTTGCTGAGCACTAACAAATACACCCCGAGTGCCTACAGTATGCCAGGGGGTACGGGGCACACAGTGATGTGTAAAGACAGTCCTAGTTTCTGCCCTAATAGAATTTACATTCTAACCAATGAGAGAATTTCACAGTAATTCATACTACTAATTACATAATTTTTAAATTATTATTGTGATCAGGATTGTGAAGAAGAATTATATGCTAAGAAAGTATCTCACAAGGGACCAACCTAGTCTGGGAGGTTTCTCTAAGGAAGGGATGTTGCAGCTGAACTTAAATGAATGGAGTTAGCCTGGCAAATGGAGGAAGAGGAACTGGTTCAAGGGTCCTCAGACGGGAAGGACCATGACCCCTTCTAGGATCTGAAAGAAGGGCAAAGAGGCGGAGCTCATAGAGCAAGTGGGAGAGTAGCTGGGAAAAAGGACAGTCTTGGAAGAAATATGGCTGTAAAGGGAGTGGTAAATGCCCGAGGAAAGAGGGACTAAGGTACTTGTTTTTTTTTGTTTGTTTGTTTTGAAGATGAGAGAGACCAGAACATCTTGAAATGCTAATGGAAAAAGTACAGTGAGGTGGGGTGGGGAGAAAGTGCAGGTGACAAGAGATTACTGGTGGTGTAAGAATGCTCGGAAGGTCAGAAGAGATGGTGGGATCTGATGCACAGGTGAGAGATGGGCCTTGGATGTCAGGGGAAGCAAGGAGGAGATGGGCCGATGCAGGTAGGGTGGTAGGTTTGGTGTTGGATGTTGAGGGAGTTCTGATTTGTCTTCTCTGTGAAGTACAGGGTGAAGTCATCTGCTGATTGTCAGGAGAGCTGTGTGGATCAGAGCTTTGAGGAGACAGTGTAGAATTATGGAAAACACAGAATGAGTTGCCTAGGGAAATGGTAAAAAGGCCGCCTTGAGGGCCCTAGTCAGACTGGGCCTCAAGACTTCAGAGTGATTCCAGCTGTGCTGTTGTGTGCCTTTCTCCTCTTGGCTGCCTGGCCAAAGGTTCAAGAAAGGCTAGTAGCTGGGTTCATCCTGACAGAGTGGGTGAGGAAAGGCCAGAGGGGCAGGGGGTTCAGAGGGTTGGCAGGAAGGTGGTCAAAATGATGGTTGTCAGCTGGATTGGGTAGGAAAGAAGCAGGGATACTGATGGCCTGATGGTCCCATGAAGAGATCTCCATATAACGAGCTCTGCAAAAGGCTCAGTCTTTGAAGGCTAGAACACACAGCTCTTCACTGTATTTACAACACAAGGACATCAATCCCCCCTAGAAGGAAAGATGTCCACCCTTTGCAGGATAGCTTCTCACTCTAGCCTGATGTAATGGTGGACTGTGTGTATATGTGTGTGAGGGGGGGGAGGTCCCCAAATGTGTGTCCTAAGACCTACTTAATTATCCTATTTAATTGAAAGCCCTGCATTCTCTGTCTGTACTGACCAGATGTCGGGACCTACCAGGCTCTTTCTAGTACAGAATCCAGGAATCAGGAAGCCCCACCTGCAGCTGTGTGTGACAGAAGGCCCTGTTGGTGAGGCCCAGAACTTTTCTGATTGTCATGGCTGGGGTATAATTTCTCTGGAGACAAACCTGGAACTGGACCTAGGGATTTTCTCAAGACACTAACACAGTGTTTACTTCTGCCAGGGAGGGAGAAGAGAATTTAGAGACTGGTTTATTGACTTGCCCATAAAAGCTCCCTCTTTCCTTTGTCTCCTCTCCACTTTCTGGGAATTTTGTAAACGCAATCACTAGGAGATTAGGGCTTTCCACATGGATTATCTTGTTTGTTCAGCACTTGCAGGGCTGTGTGATTATCTGCAAGCTTCCCTCACTTAGCCAGGAGACTCTCCTCTGTTAGCCCACCCCACTGAGGAGTTGGAAAAGAGTTACAAAGGCTAAGATTCTGCCCCAGAGTTTTGGGCTGTTAAGGGTAGCGACTTCTTCAGTGCTGGGCAGCCCGGGTTAACTACTGTTTACAGTTTCCTGTCCTTGCAGGGCTCACATCCTTAGGACTAGAAACAGATTGAAATGGCTTTTCTCCACTTTCAGAGTGTAACATGGCAACAACTCGACCTCACCTTTGTGACAATACATCTGAGAGAGGCAAAAGGCAATACTTTATAAAGCTGGGTGAGAACAAAAGGCTAACATTATATTGGTTACCTGAAGTAAAATTTGCTATCTTCTTAAAGACTTTTATAGTGGATCCATTTGATATCTGAAAGCGAAGATAAAAAATACATGAGTTTTCAAAATTTAATGTATTTCTCAACTTCACCCAGGAATTAGATGACTGGCTGGATTTTACAGTCTCTCACTTATTAAATAAAATATTTATCAAGAATGCCTATGTTATGGGCACTGTGCCAGAATTTGGCACTATTCTGATGGGCAAGATACTGTCTCTGCCTTCCTTCAAGGAGCCCACCGTCTTGTAAAGGAGATGGGCAAGGCGATGCGATGCACTGTGGCAAGTGCCAGAAGGTGGCGGCCAAGATGCTGTGGGACCAATGGGATGAGGGCTAGTCCTGGAGAAGGGGAAAACTAAACTGTGCTAAGATACACCTCAGCACCCCGCCACCACCCCTCAGTGGTCAAGAGCCACTCACTCGGGTCACTTTCATTTTCTGAGGTTTCTATTGTGTTAATAAATCCAGAAACGGGTTTTTAAAAACTGGCACAGAAAGCTGGCATCTACCCTGTGGCAGAGCAATTCCACATCTAGGTACATACCCAACAGGTATTAGTACATATTCTGATAGTAAACTATTTCTAATTGTCCCATACTGAAACAACCCAAATATCCATCAACGTAGCATGAACAAATACTTTGGAGTATGTTCATACAATAGAATAAAACAATGAAAATGAGCAAATTACTGCCACATGCCACATGCATGAACCTCACAGTGATGTTGAGCGAAAGAAGCCCAACACAAAAGAATGCATACTATGTGACTCCATGTAAAGCTAAAAAGAAAAAAAAGAAAAGAAACAACCTAGTCAAAACTATAATGTTAGAGCTGTGGAGAAGAGAGTGGGGGTAGTGATTAGGAGGGGCCGGGAGGGGGCTTCTGAGGTGCCCGTGATATTCTATTTCTGGACCTGAGTGGCAGATACAGGCTGTGCTCACTTTGTGATAATTCATCCAGAAGTACACTTATGATTTGTTCTCTGTTCTGCAAGTATATGTTTTTAAAAGGAATCCTGTAAAATCATAAAAATTGCATATCCTTTTTAATAAAAAATTTTAAATTTAGGTATAACTTACAGGAAAGTACTTAACTCTAATATGAAGTGATGAATGTTCACTTAAGTATATACCTGTGTAACCAACACCCACATGAAGATACAAATTTATATTTCAAGGTCCTAAGAAGTACCCCTATTATCCCTTCCAAGTCAATAACCACCCCTTCCTCATCCAGAGGTAATCATTCTTCTGACTTCCATCACCATTGATTAGTTTTATCTGTTCTTGCTGTTGTATAAATAGAATCATTCAGCATATATTTTTGTGTCTAGCTTCGTAGAGTCAATACAAGGTCTGTGATATTTATCCACATTGTTGCAGCCACCAGCAGTTCCATCTTTTTAAAATTACTGTGTATCATCCCATTGTATACAATAAAATACAAAAAATTGCCGTACAATAAAAGAAGTATTGTCACATGCTACAACATGAATCAACCTCGAAAACATTGGGAAGTGAAAGAAGCCAATCAGAAAAGACTACATATTGTAAGTCCCGTTTATATAAGATATCTGGAATAGGAAAATTTATACAAAGTAGATTACTAGTTGCCTAAAGCAGGGATTGGGAGAAATTATTGCTAATGAGTTTAATGTTTCTTTTAGGGGTAATGAAAATGTTCTAAAATTAGATGGTGGTGATGATTGTACAATTCTGTACCATGAACCATTGAATCATTCACTTTATTTATTTAACAATTTATTTTTTTTATTTTCCCCCACTCCACCCCTTTTTAAACTTCTATGTATGTATGTATTTTTTAAATTTATTTTGATTTTTTTAAATGAATTATACACTTTAAAAAGATGATAATGATCGTATATAAATCCTATGTCAACAGAGCTGTTAAAAAATGGCCATGGATTTGAAATGTACACGTTGGACAAATAATTGCCTTTACCACATTGACATACTACCACAATGCCTATCTGTAGCCTCTTTCCAATATAAAGTCAAGAGTTCTCACCTGAGGCCTTCTGGGACTGTGGAACTCAGAGCCAGATGGCCTCCTGGTACATCCCTCCCCCACAGCCAAGCAGGGCAAGAAGTGCCCTTCAGGCCAGAGGAACTAAATGCAGAGGTAGGCCTCCATCCTTAGAGAAGTAAATTGCTCTAAGGTGCTGGTCCACAAAAATACAAGACAAAGGGGCCCTGAATAAGAGGCAGATAAGGTATATACAGATCCTCTCCGGGATTATGGAGAAAGGATTAACCCTTTCATTTCTGAACATTATTAGCTAAGTCCTTTTTCCTTCCCCTGAAAAACTCTAAGGCTGTTCTGAATTCGAATACTAATTTGGACTTGGCCTTCCTCAGCTTAGAAGAAAAGTAAAAACTAAAAATTTTTCTTCTAGCCTGCTACATATTGGTTATCAACATGTACAGACCTGCTTAGCAAGCAGCACGAGATTAAAGCCCAATCCCCATCAGGTTGCACCCACAGAGAAAGGGACAGAGAGCAGGAGCCAGCCCTGCGGAGAACCCAGAGCACAGCTGTCCAGCCAGTGTGTCCCGCCAGTCATTAAGTTTACGCCACAGACCTCCAACTGCTGGTGTTCACATCTTGTGGGGACGGGGTTGGGGCAGGGGCTGGCTGGGGCCATTAAGCCTCTGCAAAGTGTCTTGAGTGAGGATTCCGAACTCTTACTGAGCTCTCTGACTCTGCTGTTATCATCAAACATCCTCTCCTTTCCTCTTGAGCCATTTCATTGTTTTCTGGCTGGCTTTTCAATTCTCTTCCATATATGATGCAATTAAAGTAGATGCTCTGTGCAGGCACCCCCTTAGCAATACTCAAATGCTGAGTTTATGAGAATGTTTGAACATAGTCACAAAATTCTTCCCCATGAAGAGCTGGATATGCTCTGTTTCTAAGCCAATAAATATCTTTTTATAAAAGGAAGCTGGTGCTTCATTCTGGGTAATTGTCAAAGAATGAATCCCAAATGGATCCCGTTGAGTGTTGAGCCAATACTCTGTTACTGTCAGATGCTTTGTTTTGCCAAAAGTGAGCACCCTTACTCTATAATCACAAACGCCACGGATGGGCCCTCCGATAAGGAGCGCTGCCAAAAGTTCAAATGTCTTTTCAAGAGCTGGCAATGACTCACTGCTGGCACCGTGCTTGGGCATTAAGATAGCGCAGACGCAGCTTGTACCAAGGACATTTTACTCTGAAATTATCTCCCGAGAGTGAGTGTAAAGCATTTTATCAGCGGATGAGCTGCATGTGTGTTCAAGCACGTACGTGTGTGAGCGTACCCCATGTCTACAGCTGCTCTAGGGCTGGGCCCTTCCCCTCCACGTGATACAGTAACACCGCTGTGAAGACAGAAAATACTGTTTGTGGGGGGAAGAGCTTTCCATTTTCTATTTTGCGCAAGTCAGCTGCTACAAAGTAAAGGACAGAAACGCCTTTCCTGAAAAGTGCCACAGAATTCACAGAGTTAAAAATATGATGCTGTTTGTTCCAACCGAGGAGCTCCAAAAGCTTTCCTAAACGTGACTCATTAATCCTCCTATACTCCTGTGAGGCTGGGAGCATCCTCTGGGCTCCCACTTTAGGAATGAAAACCAAATTAAATCAAAGCAAGATGAATGTCACTGGGTAGATCTGAGGCAGGAATGTTCCTCCAGCCCAGAGCAGAACTGGTACACATGGCAATTTCAAATTAAATTCCTTTTAGTCTCTCGGTGCTCCAGGATTCAATGATGACTGGCTCATGTTGGAATGCTTCGGAGATGAATGCCCCTTTCCCATCATCAAAATTAGGAGTTCTGAGCACAAAGGGAGAAATGGACCCATGTTGACAATTTAAAGTAACTCAAAATAAATAGAAGCTTTGTATCTTCCAAGCCATTTGCAAGTGAAGGTGAGCTTTCTTTGTGCTAAAATACTATCTTTATGGTACATGTTGAAGACAATTCCATAAAAATGGATTTTCTAGAAATATATGTTTGAACTTACATTTAACCTTATGAAACCAACATTTTTATAGGTAAATATGGTCAAATATTGACAATTTCTATATGGTTAGCCTAAAAGGAAAGCTGAAATTTCAGCCTAAGAATTTTATGGGAAATTATGAATATTGAATATGGTATGAAATATTACACTTTTTTCCTTAAAGAAAAAAAACCCTGAAAACTCAATAATCAATACAAATATTATGTGAAAACAGAATTCTATTCAAAGAGCATTATCCCAGCAGCCACTCGTCAGCACTGCTCTCCCCATCTTCTGCCTTAGTTCTTCTAACCAGCACCTCAAGGCTGGAGGCAGATGAAAATGGAAGGAATCTTTTCTCAGGGCCAGAGGGATGACCTTGCTCAGTCCTCCAACAACTGGGGTTCGGGGCTCATCAGAACATTCTTGACAGACACATCAAATCACACCGGGTTCCTGAAGCCAGAACAGAGCTCTGAAGGAGTCTTGAAACTAGAGAAAACACCCACAGGGCCCCTGCTTCCTCCTTGTGTGCAAGGAATTAGCCCCGGGCCAGTTAGCAAGCTCCCTCTGAGGACTTAGAAAGAGCTCTGGGCTGGTCCTCTGCAGGGGAGTTTGGCCTCCAAGAGTGTGTGTGTGGTTGGGAACCTAAGCACTCCCTGTGCTCAGCTGGGCTAGAGTTGACAGCTCTTGGATGCCTGAAAGAGGGCTCCCTTCTGATGAAGGTAACTATCGTCGTCTTTAAGAAATATTGGCCTTAATGGACTTTAAAGTAGGATTGGAAATGAAGAAGCATTTTTGTAAACTCACAAACGTGAGGTTCATCGTAAGATGTGAAGAGAAGTTACCTTTTTGAATTTGACATCAGAGAAGGTAACTACTAGCATCTCTCCTGAATGGCCCCAGCTCTCTAGCCAGGCTGCTTCAGAGGCTGGGAGCATGGGCTGCCAGCCAGGTTCTGAGCAAAGTCATCCCTTCAGCCTTGAGAAGAGGCTGAGTCTCTAGTGCAATTCCTTTTTCATCTGCTTGCAGCCTTGGGGCATCAGTGAGAACAGCTACATGATCACGGCCAAGTCTCTTAGCCTCCCTGTGCCTCAGAATGGGAATAATGAGAGTATTTACTTCATTGGACTATAAAGAAGGGCTGAAGGAGTCACTGCTTGTAAAAGCTCTAGGACACTGTGCAGTAGACAAGAAGCACTCAGTGCATTTGTTAAATAAATACCTGAGGTCATTCACACTGTAAGAAATCTTTAGAGTCCAAATCCTTTATGTTAGCGTCACAGGTGACACACCTGACTGGAAGGACTGCTGACTTTACTCAGCAGACCCTTTGGGACACTCCTATTTCAAATGAATGACAACACTGGCATTAGCAGTGACTACTTCAGCATTAGCATGCACCTGTTATGAGGAACATTCTTCAATGACACAGTGGTTAAATGTCTTTTCTGCTCTCAACACCTCACAGCTTAGAATGAGAGGTGTGATGTGCAGAGAACACTTCCTGCTGGACACAACAGCTGTCCTCCTTGCTTGAGGCCACTCCACAGCAGGGTGTGGGTATGATAATGGTCCGCAAAAGGTCACACAGGGGTGAGGGTGAGGAAAAGGAGGCCTGAGCCCAGAGAAACCATTCCCCTACCACACACACACACACACACACACACACACAACTGATCTCGTCAGCTCCAGAACACAGTGCAGTCGCCTTCACAGTAAACTCACACACCATGACAGCCAGTTACCGAAGCACTTGGGGAGTACTTAATTATAGGGGAGAAAGATGCCTCTGGCTTAATGTGTTTGCAAAGACATTGGCTTTACCCTCTTGTCTGCACAGGACAAAATGAGAATGGAGCAGAAATTTGCCCTTCTCTGTGTTCAGCTAATGGAAACCGAAGGTAATAAAAGCACCTTCATCAGGCAGTGGTTGGGAACATGAATTGCATTTCTGGATGTGAACAGTGCTGAGCGCTGGCTGGTGCTGCTATCATTGTGGAAAGCAACTGTGCTGAGGCCCAGGGCGGGCAAGGATGCCATCCTGCAGGTGACAGGGCACTGGAGGCAACACGTGGCCCTTGAGATGCTATATTTCTGCTGTGCCCTCAGATGCCCTCTAGAAACCTTTTCTTCAAATATATGGACAGTAAATCATTCAAGGAGACCAGCTCCACTCTACTTGCCCTGAGGACACAGCAAGTCAAGAAGAAACAGGCTCACATTCTAGCAGTGGGGACTTTGTTTAGATAGTAGGAGGAACTGGCCGTCACTACAGATTAACTTTAAAACCAAACTAATTTGAGCTAATTGGAGGGAGGTGACTCTGAATCACTTGAAACTCCGAGTTAGACCCTATTTTTAATTGAAATACAGTTTTGTTTCCTTTTGGTTTTTTTTTTTTTTGGTGGTTTTATTTATATTTATTTATTTTTATTTTTTTGCTTTCAAGCACTTATAGTAACTCAAACTAGGGTGCTTTAGTAAATAAGTAAGAGTGATAATTAGCATCTTATCTCTTTGGAGGGAAATGCAAGTGCTCAGTATAAAATTTTTCTTAAAAAGGGCAAAAGCGAGCGTCAGCCTGGCCCTGTCAAATTACTCCAAATTGTGAATCTGCAGGGATACTATCGAACGGACTACAGATTCAGGTGGCTGATGGGGGTGGTGGGTACTGTTTTTCTGAGCAGTCTTTGGAAAGCAGGGCAGCTGAGATGGTCCAGGCACAGAACTCACAGGGCCCAATGACCTCCCCAGTCCTTCAAGCAATCTGTTTTTTTTTTTTTTTTTTGGCCTTACGGCTTAGTTTTTTAAACATAAGGAGAATCCTTTAAGCCCTTGTGTCCTAGTCTCGTCATTTATTACCACCAAGTGGCAATGCGAGGGTATGAGGCCAATAAATCATCTGGACAAGAAGTGACTATAGGCCGGATTAATTTCATTATCACCCCTAAGCAGATAGGTGTCTAGCACGGCTGATGTCTCCAGTAAAGACTGATGTTCTGTCTCTCCTGACAGCCTTCCCCTTGCCTTGCAGACAGCTGTGGTGGTTTGCTGTCTTCCCTGCTGGAGTAGCTGGTTCTTTACTTAATGACAGTGAATGGCCACACCCACTTCCTTTGGGGCCTACCTCAGGCCACATGGTCGCCAGGGGACACTGAGAAGCCTGACCAGGGTGGCCAAGCTCTCCCTACACAGCTGAGCAAGGCAAGCACATTAGTTAGGAGGGCTGTGTTACTTCAGAACTTGCTGAGACAAGTTGGCTACCCAGATATGGGCACAAGAGGAGACTAGTGCTAGCTTGCAGTCTGAACTTCACTCTGATGCCATAATAAGCTCCTCTCTAAGCACTTCCACAGGCAGGGCAGCACCCCGGACTTGACCCTCCCTCTCACCCTCTCTCCATTAAATTCCTGCTGGATCAGTGCTTCTCCCAGGTGTAGCCCACCCACAGGAGGACGTAGTTCAGAAAATGCCCTGGGGATTTTGCTAATGTCCAAAGCTAAGACCAACAGCACTTGGTGAGATGGTTCCACGGTTGTAAGGTCCGAGCTGCAGGAGGGTGAACACAGGAGCAAGTTGTTACTCCTTAGCTCTATCTCCGAGGTGCTGTCCAGCAAGGCTGCAGGGGCAGCACCCACCCAGCAGCCGCCCAAAGCAACTATTTCCAAACTGGGTCTGAAATTCACTCAGCCAAAGGGCCCAAGTGTGAGGCCATTGTCCAGGAAGCTCTGATCAAGGAATAGTCTCCACTCCGTCCTGGGTGAAGGGGAGCCTGGCAGGGTCCAGAGGCCCTCCTGGTGCAGACATATCTCCCTGGGACTTGATAGCTATGAAAGACAGGAGGCAGCTACTATCTAAATAGCCTGGAAAGCTGCTGCTCCTGTCTTCTCCAATCCCTGGAAAGGCACCTGCATCTATGCATCTGAGTGCGACCTTAACCCATCCCTCACCTGTCTCTCTCCCATCTGACAACTTGTGGTGACCGCCTCCTGCCTATCTCTAAATCCATCCGCTTGTCTCCAGTTCCACAGATACTGTGTCATTTCTGGTCACAGCATCAACCCTCACTTGAAATTCTAATGACAGCTTCTGACAGGTCTCCCTATTTCCAAGCTTGCACCCTTTACATCCATGTTCCACGCACAGCCACAGGCATTTTCTGAGGTAAAAAAGCTGCCCCCTGCTTAAGATTCTCCAAAGGCTTCCCACTCTTCTTGGGATGAAACTCAAACTCCTGAAGAAGCTGACTGGGCCCACGCCTTCTCACCTCCACACCGCACTTTCCTGGCCTTCCAACTGAGAACATGCTGTGTGTACTTGTGAGGCCAGAGACCCTAGCGCCCAACTACCTGGGTTCCAATCTTGACTCTGCTACTAATTAGCTGTTAGTAAACCTTAAGCCACAGTGTACCTATCTATGAAGTGGGCTAATAGTAAGTAGTACCTACCTCATAGAACTGTGATAAGATAGAAGGAGCCGAAATAAGGGGACATGCTGAGGACGGCACCTGGCACGAGGCTGGCTATCATTAGCTCCACTGCCATCTCTGCCTCTCTCAAGTTTTAGCCAGTCTAAAAGTCTTTTTGTGGAAGAATATGCATGTTCTCCCTTCCCTGCTGGGTGGGCTGGCACCATACCCCAACCCGGTTAAGTTCAAGACTCAGCTCAGTCATAGTTTCCTCCAGGAAGGGAAGCCTTCAGATACTTCGAACCATGGCGCCATTCCCCCATAAGGCCCTGCCTCATTGCTTGTTTCCTCTCCCTTTCTCTGCCCACTCCCTGGGGCTGTGGAATATGTGGGGTCAGGGGCCTGGGCTCTGTTCCGCAAACACATCCTTAGCTCTTAGCACACAGCAGATGCTCAGCAAAGACCTGGATAATGTTGCTGCATGATCCCTATTATCCCAGTGTGTACAGGAAGCTTCCCTGCCCGCACTTTCCATGCCTTAGTCCTCTTTAGCACTGAGCTCTGAGGGGTCACGTGTACCCCTCACTCCTCTCAACACTCACCCAGCATGTGGTTTGAGGACCAAACAGAAAACACAGAACTTCTTCAGAAAAAAAGGCTCCTACACTAAAGGTTACACGGTCTATTGTGAATGCCAAAGAGCGGTGAGGCTTAGGACTTTCACAGGCTTTATTCAGTCGTTAAGCTAAATGATAACTCTTCTAGGGCTACTCACTTCGAGTGGCCAGAGAATGTTGTAAAGGGGACGTTTCTCACCTAAACTGCAGGATGTAGAGCCCTGGGCTCACGTGGAAATCAAAGCTTTTGAAGATGGGGCTCTGGGAGAACCAGGACAATATATTTGAATTTCAGGACAAATACACGGACCCCTCCAAATGAGCAACTAAGGAAAACTTCTGTCCCAGAGAAAAATAATCTGCAAACTATCCTGAAAAATGGCTGGGAGTCCTGAAACTTCTTTAAAAAGAATTTTTGCTGGAAATGACCTAATACAGTTAGGACTGGGGATAAGGAAGGGAATGTTGGGAGCTAAATCTTGTTCTTACCTCATAGTGGCCAATGGTATTTAGCTTGGTTATTCCATCTTCAAGAATCACGGAGGAACTGTCAATATCTAGGAGTTCTTTCTGCCGTGTGCCCACCTGAAGCTCTGGAGGAAAAAAAGAAAGAGTATTTATTCTCCTTTAAAATTACAGTGAGAAATTTTAAATGCTACCCTGTCACTTTTGCAAATATCACTTACACAACAGATAAAACTTAAATAAAGTGGTAAATATTGGTTTGAGGTTCAGAGAGATGCCAGCCAGCCCAGGAGCCTGACTTTGGTTTTCTGTTTTATATTTAGGGCTTGACTTTAAGACCACTTTTCCCTGAAGCTTTTCCTCTGAGGTTCAGCCTGGAAGTAAAACCAAATGAAGACAAAACAACGCCTCCTCAGAGGGATGAGCTCTTCAGAAAATACCAAAGCAAGTTTGTATGTTTGTATGCGTGTGTTTGTGTGTTCACAAGCAGGCGTGCTGTGAGCGATCTTCAGTAGGTCCCTGGGTGGGGGGCACCAGCGGGCCAATACCCCAAAACACAGGGTTCAAACTCCTTTACAGAGGTTGCCAGCTTGTGCCCTAGGGTCAGAATGTGGCCCACAGCTGTGTTTTCTCTTTTTGTGAACCTGCACCATTTTTACTTATTCTTATTTTAATGTCAATTCAGTACCAATGTTTAATGATAGAATGCTGCACATAAAATTTTGGACTTCTACTTTGTCTTTTCAAAAAATTGGACCACTGGCAACACTGACCACACAGAACCACACTAAGTGGCACTGCCCACTTAGATGGCATGTCTTTTCCCAATTAAGTCAGGCTCTAGCATTTCTCATTGTCCTAGGCAGGTCCCTATCCCTTATTTATGATACTTCCTGCCTTTTGAGCATCAGAGTTTGTGAGCCTCTGCTATAGGAGGTCTGAGCAGAGGTGCCTCTGGTATTGGATTTCAACACAATTTATGGCTGGTGTCTAAGGCTTTGCTTTAGTTTTCTGAGGCCAGCAATGGAAGAAGTTTGAAAGATCAGCAGACACACAGAAGCCTGACATGGCTGCTACGCTGTGTCCCATTTACCATCAGACTACACGTGGAGCTTCTAGTTGGCTTGTTCTGCTCCCTGCCTTCTTACATCAGGAAGCGAAGAGCACTCGATGGGCACAAAGCCCAGAACAGTGCGGGGACTCTACTACCAACGTGGCAGTGGCAGGACCGAGGCCACTGGGTTGTTTCCCCTGTGGTCCTTGGCTCTGCGTGCCCATCTCCCCTGCAGTCAGAGGGAGTCTCAGGGCAAGAAGTTGAAGGTCTGGGTCACATCACGGTTTCCTGGCTGAGGCTACCCTATGACCCTGCATCTAACCAATGAGCTAAATTCATCTTCAAATGCCCAACAGTTCATCCAACGAAAGGAAACAGAAGAGAGGTGCCTTAGCCACCCTGCTTTCTTTATAGCCAGGTCATGCACAGTTGCTGCACATTTACAAGGTTTCGCTCCAATTTGCCAGACCCTGCCCCCAGGCTTCACTCAATGGCCTTGGAGAAGATTTGACTGGGAGGGTGGGACTGGCTGATTTTAATTGCCTGCTTAGTGGAGGCTACAACTGTACTTGGAGGGGAGATGAACCTTGTTATGCTGTCACTGCTGTGATTTTACTCTTCTTTCCTGTCCCATTATCTGCTATAAAATCCCACGACAGTCTCCTGGGAAGACTGCGTGGAGCTCAACTTTAAAATGTTGATGAACATTTGAGTGAAGTGGAGCCGTTAGCTTGCTCACGCATATGCTCTCCTTTGCAGTATACCAATAGAACCCGAAAATGAATTCATAGCAGATGCTGCTTCATGTTGGGGGAGGATAGAGGATATACTTAATGCAGGATGAGATTAGCAGAGAAGAAGATGACCTTTCTAGCATGCTGGTGTTAACACCCAGAGTCTGAGCCACCCACTAATGACACACTCGGTATCACAACAAACAAATCAAATGCCAATGTGAAACGCAACACATACAGAGAACACGAGGTTTACACCTTTTTGTACTTCCTGATGAAAGGTGACTCTATTCGTTCTTGGGGTTAGCAATCTTATGAATCTGATTTACAAACATAATATTTAAAAAGCCAGCATCTTTGAAGGATTAGGCTTCCCAGGAAGAATCACAGTACTCTCGAGAAGTCTCTTGGCCCTTAGACATGCCCTCCAGGAACCAGGCCATATAAGCGACACCAAACCAAAGCTTCTGTGCTGGGGACAGGGAGGGAGGGAGAAAGGTAGGAGGGCCACTCATCAGAGGACTGGGATAAAATCACTCCCACGTAGCCTTACCAAGGCAAATTTCATTCAGCTGAAGTCCATAAGGAGAGCCATTTTTGCTGAGGAATGCTTGGAAAATCTTTTCTTTGGCTTGGCCTATAGTATCACAATCAAGAACATTGACTGAAATATTCCGACAGACATCTGCACTGTCATTTTCTGGGATTTTTTCAAAGATGACGTTTAATGCCTGAAAGAATATAAACAGGTTTCCAAGTCTATTAGATAATTGCAATCTGAAAGGCATTCATAAAAGGCACAAACCTTGGTGAGTCCTACTGATACCTCCAACAGCACATTAGCAAACACTGTATCGCATTGTGCTACTTCAATCTTTTTTCCATAATCTATTCTTTTCAGAAATAATGGAAAGGGAAACAGAAAGTTAAAACTCTCATTATAGAGCAAGCATTGAATAAATATATCTGAGAGTAAAATATATATACTCATACAAATTCTAAAAATGGTAATTTCTAATTTCATCCTCAAAAAAAAAAATACTGGAAAGATTGCACAGCAGATGAGGGCAGACTGGTGATTATCTTTTTTATTAACAGGACCACAGCACCCCAGAAGCGAAGTTTCGGGTGACAGGAAAGGTTACAAGGTCCCCATGTTGGTCATACAGAGGAGGAGGTCACTTTGTAGTATGCAGAATTAATTATAGTGATGTTCATCTCCCTCTCTACTTTTAACATCTGTCAGAAAATCTTCCAAACCTTTGTTAAAACACTGAGATCCCCACTCTGTACAATTATCCTGGCATTAATTACTTTACATTTCAGCACCATTACTTAACGGTTAGTTAGTTAACAATTTCCCAGTTCAGAAAAACCTCAGAATGCAATGAATGAGGGAAGTGACGTCTGTGTGAATGTGTGAAAGCACAGAAGTAGGGGATACTTCAAAACAAATTCAAAAGCGATTTCAGGTCTACTCTGTATAAGAACAAATGAACTCATCTAAAACAACGAAGTTTATTTACTACAGACGCTTGGGGAAACTGAGTCACAGACATGCTAAGAGTATTTTGTAATTAGCATAGCATACAGCTTAGATTCTAAGGCACCTTGGTAATCATGGAGTCAGAGGGACCTGGGTATGGTGTGAAATGCACAATTATTCAACGTTTTTGAGCCCGGCTGTGATCTAGGAATATAAAATGATTAACTACCGAAAATGTTGAAAAAATAATAAAAATAATGAAAAAATAATGAAAATGTTAAAAGAATAATGTGGAGAATGAGGTTCCTCAGATTTAACAACTTTAAAGTGGGTATAATAACAGTACCTGCCTTCTAGCATTGTTACCGAGATTAAATGAGATACTGTAGGGCAAAAGCTTGACACAGGGCCAGGCTGCTGAGAAGGGATTATTTCATGTAATTTACAATTTCATGTAACTTACAATTCCTAGTATTGTTAGTACTGGCATACCTTTATTTGGAAACAAAGACTCAGCTGGTGTTGAACAGCTAGGAAGCTGACCCCATGCTCAGTATCTGCCAGAGGAAGGAGGATGCTGCCAGCACGCAGAGCGGACTGAGCACTCCCTCTGAGGTCAGGCTCCTGGGTTCAATCCCAGCCCACCACCAACAAGCAAGGTAACCTCTCATCCTACCACCAACTAGCTGGGTAAAAAGTGGAAATAACTGCCTCCCAGGGTTTCCATGCTGATGAACTGAACTAATCACATAGCCCTTAGAACAGTGTCTGGTTCACTAGGGCTTGAGATGATATGACTTGGATCAGTGACATGGAAAAAAAGCTTCTGAACTCTGGGGAGGTTCTCAGGATGTCTCTTCTCTTCACTGTCTTCAAATTTTGCCCTGACAATCCTGTTTCCAACTACGTAAGCATACTCTTTGGTCCCATCCTAACGAAATGATTAAAACTCTGAATTAGTTGAACTTGAACTCTAAGGTTAAAGAGTGATCTCAGTCTGGCCTGTGTGAGTTCCCTTCATCCTGGAACACAGACTTACTCCCTTGCCTGCTCTCTGAACACATTCATATTTGGGTCAGTCACCCACTGGGAAGGGATACAGAATGCCTCTCTGCGCACAAATCTGGGAGAGAAAGCAGGGAGTGATGGGTGGGAAGGGCAGCTATTGGGCAGAAGGTCTAGAAGGAGCCAATGTGGTGAAGCCTTGGGCCAGAACCCTCTCCCTCATCTCCTTTTTGCAGAGACATTTGTTGAGGTCTCTGGGGCTGGACAACCTGCCAAATGCATTTCAAGACATAATTCTTTAATCTTCTCAATTTCCAGGGGAAGGAGTCTGTATAATTATTGCTCCCATTTTAGAGTGAGGAGACAGAGGTACAGAGGGGCCAAGTAACTTGCTCCAGGGCCACAACTCATAAGTGGCAGAGCTTGCAGTTGGTGCCACGAATCGCTCGGCTGCAGGTCCCTACCACCTGCCTCTCCCTCACGCCTCCTGGTCCCACCCAGGAACCCTTCCGCCCTCCAGGAACCCTGTCTTAGATGAGGCTGCACGTAAAGTTCTAAGCTACGTCCCCAGCACAAATAGGGGTTCTGGAGGGGATTGGAGGGGTAAATGCTAGACCAGCCACCTATAGTCTGAGCAGACTTACTTGTCTCCTTGTATTTCTCTACAAGTCGGTCTCCTCACTGAGAGCAATGAGGGTTAGGCTGTTTCACAAGGCTCCCAATGAGAAAGATGAATAGAAAGCACCTTTTAATCAGAGCTCCAGCGATCCCAGTTGTTTAGCAGTTTTATGGGTATTTGTGAAATAACATTGTGTGACTACCTAAAGGGCACTATTGTCTTTAACAAAAACACCTCTTTATAGGCAATAAATGTTCTTAAAAACAACCAAAGGAAAAAAAATCTTAACTGGATGTTAAATAATGTAAATCTGCCACTGCTTCCACAGCTAGATGGGTGGGAAAAAGGAAAAATGGCATTTTATAGAGTCCACAGGGAATTCTCAGTGTAAATGCAGACACAAATTGATTTGTGTTCATTTTTTATGCTGCTAACGCTTGAAACTCAAACAGCAGTCTCCTAAGGCGTTAAGAGTAGTCAGGCTCTCAGAATGGGCTTGGAAGCACACACCCCGCCTCTGTCCCCATCACGAAAGATCCACCATGGGAGCACTGCCTCTCCAGCTCCCCTTCAAGACCCATCTAACCCAAGTCTTCCCTGTGCCCTGCTCCCATTAGGGGCTGGGTGTTGGAGAGACCTTAAGACTTATTCCCTGTTCTCAGAGAATTGTGTGATTCACATTACATTTGAGAAATAAAGCACTGACTGTGAAACACTATTCATCCACCAGGGGCAACTCTATCATCCTCAGTAAGTGTTCACAAAGAATTCTAGGAGGGAGGCCCGGAGGGCTGAGGGCCTGGGCATTGGCACCACCCCTTCTCCTGCTACTGACCAGCTGTGGGACAGCAGGCGAGTGATCTAACATCTCTGAGCCTTAAAATTCTCATTGCTCCCATCTCAAAGGAGTGACAGGATCACTAAATAACAGCATGGAATAACAGCAAATTAAGGAGTGCTTCCTGGGTGCCAAGCACAATTGTAAACGATGTGTGAGTATTAGTACACGTAAATTAATCTCAGAAACAACCCGATGACATAGATTTTATTATTATTCTTCCCATTTTACAGATGAAAATTGAGGCACAGAGAGGTTGTACAAGCTCACCCAACAAGAAAATGGCAGAAGCAGGCATTCTATTTCCATGTTCTTAAATACTTGGTGACCCTTTCAAAATATGAAAATGTTTTGTAAACTTGGCATGGTCCAAACCTCTGGGATGGTGATTAATTTTCAACACCCACAAAATGCTAAAGTGCTCTGAAATGTATATTGTTGTCTTGACCAGAAATCTACCCCTCTGTTTAGAGGGCCTGCTCCGGCTCTCCCTACGTCCCTGGCATGAAAGTGCCAGCAAAGCTAGGGTGACAGACATGGTTGGCTGTCCACTTCTCCTTCTTCTTTGCAAACAGAAGCCAGGTATTGACAGCAGTGCGCCCAGACTAGGTTGGGAAATACAATTGGTGGCAACTCCCTTCTTCACTAGGGTCAGGTCATATAACCCAGTTCCGTCCAATGACACATAAAGGGAAAGGGTTTCTATTGAACGAAAGGGGAGAGGAGTACTTAGAGCTGTGACAGCTATTTTGTGACTAGAAGGCAAGGCCAAAACAGTATGGAGATGGTGACTCAGAGTCCTGACACTGCTGAATGGTTGGACCAGCCTCAGAGCTACTCACCTCCAGACTTTCATACTCTTAATATTTCAGGCACCCTTAGTTAGATTTTCTCTTACAGCTGAACACCTCCAAACTGACAGAGCTTGCCTTTTGATGTGGTGACAGATAAATCCATTCACTGACACTCATCTGTTTTGCATCTATCATATGCAGGGCATTGCAGATAATACAAAGGAAAACCTGATACTGATTCTGTCTGGGAGGTATTTGAAGACTGGTAGAACAACTGTGAGATACATACAACAAATTCTACCACCAGGAGGAAAATAATAGTTAAAGATGAAGTGCTTTAGAGGTTCAGAGAGATAGTACCTCTAGCTTGGAGGAGGGAGTTCAAAGGGAGAGAAATCAGGAGGAAGGGCATGCATGGAGGAAGGGGAATTTGAATTGGGTCTAGAAAGGAGCTGCATGTGCAGCACTACATGAGGAAGCCTCTGAACCATGGAGTTACTTGGCTTCAATTCTAATTAGACTGGGGAGCAGCAAGCTTCAATCTTTTTCTCAGGCTACTAGGTCAGGAATTCTAGATCAAGAATCTCAGTTCCTTTGGGTAGAATGTAGGGTGGATCACTGCAAGAACCATGCTTGCCTTTGCGAAACCACCACTTGCCATCTGAGAGAGAAGCCTTGTACTATTAATAGAAACAAAAAGTGAGAAAGTGAATACGATTTTAGGTTTCTAATAATAATAGCTAACACTACTGAACACTTACCACGTATTGAGAATTGTCTTAAATTTTTTGCTAACTCACTTAATTCTCATAACGGCTCTGTGAAATGGGTACTATTATTAGACTTATTTAATGGGTGAAGAAACTGAGACTCAAAGAGGGTCAGAAACGTGTCCCAGATTGCAGAGCTGGTGAGGGTCATAACTCGGAAATGTTCACACTCTCAACCGTAAAGTCAAAAGTTCAATCGAGGAGATACGCTTCAAAAGGGCAATCCCAATCTGTCTGAGGTCTTCATAAATGCTATCAGAGCAGATAGTCTGGACACAGACAGCCTCAAAGATGAGGATCTACCTCCTTACCCTAGTTTGGTATGGAACCCACTCAATCTGGAGCGCCCTGTAGCTCAGGTACCACCTCCAGGCATTTTTACGGAGCTCATGATTGCCCAGAATAAAGAGATCCTTTCTCAGCCTCTACTGCTGCTGGGTTGAGCCGGATGATGAAGTTCTGGCCAATGAGATTAAGTGGCTATCTTTTGTGGCAGCCTCTGGGAAACTTCCTTAAAAGACAGCTGGCGACCATCTTAGACCAATTACTGCTTTTGTCACACCAAACCCTTTTCTGTAGCCAGCTTGTGTCCTGTGGGCTGGAATGTGAAAGGAGGCTAGTGGTGAGCAAACACCCTAGACCATGAAGTGGCCTGAGGATAACAAGAGATAAAGAGCCCAGATCTGTGAGAGTGTTCAGAGCAGAGGTGCCCAACAGTACTGGACCGTCTACCCAGAATTTCATGGGGGAGAGAAATAAGCTTCTCTGTTGCTTAAGCCACAAGTATCTTGGTTCTCTGTTTCTTGCAGCCAAATCACATTCTAATGGTTTCAGGAACATGCCTCTTACCATGAAGGGGTTATTACACGGGAGAGGCTATGTGGAAGACGTATGGCCCAGAACCCTGAGAAAGACCAGATTGGAAGGGCCTAGTCCTTTAGTAGCATGTCACGAGCCAGCCCCTTTAGGTAGGTAGTTGCTTAGGTTTATCCTGGTGGTCTCCTGTCCAGTGGGATACTCTCTGCCGACATTATAAGGGTTATGGGTAATATTTTTAATACTAACGTAAGCTTTTAAATGACTATAGATTCAGCTAACCAACTCACTACATCCCCCATCATCAATAAATAACCAGCCAAAAAGAATGGTGAGGGGATACTTTCTGCTTAGTAGACCTTAGAGTTGCCAAGAAAAATGGCTCAGACAAGAAAAACTATTATAACTAATTAATAAGTACCTACTCTGTGCAAAGCATTACAACTGGACATCTTACCTATATTATTTTCTGACCTCATAATTAATGTACAAGATTGTTTATGATCACCTCTTTATAGATGAGGAAATACATTCAGAAAGGTTGAGTGACTTGCCCAAGGTCACACAGCCAGTTAGTAAAGTGGCTGAGTCCAGATTCATATCCAAGATGGTCAGACTTCAAACCCCACCTCTTATGCTTGAAGCCACACAGCACCTAGACATACAACCACATTCCTGGCTCTATCATATGCAGGGCATTGGTTTCAGATATTGAGGTGGGAAAAATAAGACTGCAGGACCATGGGAAGAGTAATCAAAAGTAAGGAAAGAGGCATTTTTTCACTTTCCCCACACTTTGGCGGGGAAAGGAAGATCCAGCTACCTTATTTACTCCTCAACCATATTCTTGGTTAATAAGGGCAGGGATATTGCTGCATCCTTTCTGTAATACCTTATAATACCTATAAAGTAATTTTAAAATAATGTTACAAACCAGCGACTTTATCATAAAGGGTCTTAGGCCAAATACTGCTTTTGTTATATCAAACCTATAAAATATATTTCTAATTTCATTTCAGAGCGAATTAAAGGTCAAGTGGAAAGTCTGGTTTTTATACCAAAATGAATTAGAGGAGAGGTAGAGGAGGTAGGAGCGGGCAGAGAATGCTTCTAGAAGTTCAGGGGAAGTAACATGTGCCCAGAGTTAGAAGTGCAATTCCCAGAAAAGCTTCTGATCTGAAGCTTTCTCTCAAGCTGAAGTCAGCAGCCCTAGGACATCTCTATCAAACTCTAGATTAGGGCTGGCAAACTTTCTGTCAAAGGTTAGATAGAAAATATTTAAGATTTTTGCAGTATATCTAATCTCTGTTACAACTACTCAACTTTGCAGTTGTAGAAGGAAAACAGCCATAGATAACAGTAAATGAATGGGCATGGCCGTGTTCCAATAAAACTTTATTTATAACAACATGCAGCAGGGCCACATTTGGCCCACAAGCTGTTGTTTGCTGACACCTGCTCTAGGTAACAGTGACTTCAAATGGAGTGCTGACTTTGACAGTGCCAAAAAAGATGAATCTAAAAAATGCCTTCTATCTCCACTATCATTTGCTATAAATGTTACCATTCTGAGGAGTACAAGTATAAATAAGGATCCTTAACAATTAAGTAATAGTCACATCTGAGCCATAAAGAAGAAAATTAAATACTTTTGTATTTAGGTAAGTAAATTATTTTCTCATTATGGGTGTAAGAAGAAAGGGTAGGAAGAAGGAAGTCATTTAAAGCACGCATTTAATGTTAATTTTTTATTTTCCACTGCTTGCCATCAAGCAGGGAATAACTTACCTAAAACAATTATTTTTAAAAAATTGGTTTCACTTTGATTGGGAAGCTCAGAACAGTAAATATGAAGCTAGGAATGGTTTCAGTATTATTGCAAGTCATAATGGAAATGATTTGCACTACGGTAGAGAGAAAAAGGGGGAAAAAGCTCAAGAATTGTTAATTAACTTCACTGTTTCTCCACAAATGCTTAGGAGTATTAAAAACAAGATTGCTGAAGTGCAAACATCAGGATTTAATGAACAATGGGATGTAACTGAAGTAACAGAGAATAACTTAATTGGGACAGTGGGTTGTTTAATTTGGGGGATAATGGATCTTCTGAAAGGACAAACTAAATGGAACAGAAGGAGCTAGGGAGGGAGTGGTGGGGAGAGCCACAGTATTAATGGAAGTATGTAGATGAGAAACTCTTGTTATAGATAGCCAAGGCTCTGCTATACATGAAATATTTTATTGAACATGATTGTCCTCAAAATGGTACTTAGTAGGGGAAAAAAGACAGACTAGTGTGGGCTGGCATCAACCTTCGATAAATCATAGTAGAGGCATTAAGATTTCTACATGCATGTATCTGTGTTTTTTCAAGAGAATGAGGGCAATAATAAGTTTGTCAGAACACTGTTGCCCAGGATGTCAAGATGCTATCTCTCAGATACAGCCGATTGGCAGGCTCATTTCCTGGGTTTAAGAGTTCAAAAAACCATTTCTCGCTTAGCTTTGATTACAAGTCAACCTTCTCTTGCTAATTCAGCGCACTTGCTGCGAGTTATTGGGTTTGCTCATCTCCTCCTGAAAGTAAACGTCCCTTCTCCCATGTGGTACATTTTCCTGGAGCTGAAATCCTCAAGTCTTCACTCGCTCCTCCGAAGTTTCAGGCGAGCTGCTCTGAAATTACTCTCTTGACACAGCACTAGCTCACGGCCTACAGTTCTCCAACAACAAAATCGAACATGCCTAAAATTTTGCAAAGGAGGGAAAACTGCAGAGCAATAGTGTTTATTCCGCTTCTGTCAAATCTGAATTCCTGAATAGTAGAAGGTGACTGGAGTCCTGCATGTGTACAAACCCTCCCCTGAAACTAGCATTTGGGAGGATATAATGTCAGGACCGCCTCATTGAACACTGCTAGCCTGCAAAGCCGTGATAGAGAAGGATGGTTTCTCATGGTACTAGAGTGTGACTCTATGGGGCTTTGCTTAAATTTGAGGAAAGGCAGGCGTTTTCTTCCCAGGATGCAGCAAAGAATCACTTCCCAAAGCGCATTTGTTAGTATAATGATTTCTTGTATAAGAAATTGGCAGGATATCTTTATGTTCTAGAAAACACCCCACACCTCGGGGAGAACACATCCTAAACTTAGAGGTGTGAAACCTAATTTTTAGGTTGTTATATGAGGTGCTGTGTTTCTGAGCATTTAGTCAAACATGATTTGGGAGCCTCTTTTTAAGTATGTCCCTGCCTTGGCACCAGACTGTCATTTAAAGTTGTCAGGTGGCTGCTCTTGATTTTTCAGACTTAACCTTTCCTTGAAAGAATTTACACACACACACACACACACACACACACACACCAGTTTGTTCACCACACCTAGGTTTTCAATTACTTAAACCACCTCAGGCAAATTTAAGAAATCAAGACTTCAAACCACTCGGTATGCCTGCCTGGAAAGGGGGGATTGAAATGAAAAAGAGGGGGAGGAGGCAGAAGAGAGCTATGACGGTTAAGGCTGGGAGAACTTGCCTGAAGAGAAACCAAAAACTTTAAATTTTTTATATTGACCTTCTGCTAACAAGTCACACAAGCATAGACCGGATCATGTGTCTTCTTCTCTGGAGCTTTGAGTATAATCATCTACCATGAAAGAAAGGTTGGGACAGGTCCAATAAAAGGCATTCAAAATCATTGTCAAACACAAGGCCCCTAGAAAGACATGGCTCACTCCTTTTCCAGTTTCACCTCTAGATATCTGATGGCAAATCTATATTCAAAAAGGAAGATTTATGTGGATATCTACAAATCATAATTTTCTTTTAGTCTTTTCAGCAGGGGCTATCGAGGAAAAAAAGAATCTAAGAGTTGATATGAATTTCTTCAACATCAAAAAACATTTTGATGATCAGTTGAGTGTTAACAAATCAGAAACACATGGTCTTAAATTGACTGTGAAATAAATAATGTTTCAAAATGAAAGGAAGAAAAAGTATTCAGAGATAAAAAAGTCCACAGAAAAGGACTCAAACCTCAAAAGTTGCTTCAGGCATTTGACTTTTTCCCCACTCCAAATCCCATCTCCTTCTTTCCTCTCTTTCCCTTAGGGATTTCTGTTTTCATGAAAGTAAATTACTGAAGGATTCCCTGACCTATATTCACTTGCAAATATTTCTCTTTGGGAACCTGTGGGGCTTCTAAAATGTTTCAAAGTAAAAGCACTGGAAATCTTCAGGTTAGAACCAAGGCCCTGGGTTTGAAGGCAAACTCAGGATCAGTAAAAGAAGAGACAATAGGCTCAGACGCAAAGCTCATCTTTTGTTCTCCAAGATACTAGCGGGGTTCTCTATGCAAGACACACATTAGAATTACCTGGAGTATTTTTTTTTTTTTTAAAGAATCTGTCCATGCCCGGGCTCCATCTCTAAAAACTCTGATTTAGACAGCCCCAAGCGAGGGTCCAGGCATTGGTCTACCTGAATATGCATGTCTAACAAGCGCCTGAAGAAATGCAATTAAATTTAATAAAGCTTTACATAGCACTCATGTGCCAGGCAATGTTCTAAGTGCTTTACAGAATATTGACCCTTCTAATCCTCGCACTGCCGCATGAGACAGGCAGGCACCATGATCATCATCTCCATTTTACAGGTGAGGAGACAGAGGCACAGAGAGGTTTTGAAACTTGCCCAGTGACACACAGCTAGCTGGTGACAGCGGCAGCATTCAAATCTGCCTGGCTCTAGAGTCAGTGCTCTTAACCACTGTACCAATAGTTCTCCAGGGGTGGTCCTGGACCAGTAGTGTCTGCAGGGAGCTCTTTAGAAATGCAAAAAAAGCTCAGGTCACACCCCAGACCCCCTGACTTAGAAACTCTGGGGTGTTGCCTTGCAGTAGGTGCTTAATAGGTTCTCTAGTTGATCTGATGCTCACTGGAGTTTGAGAACCACTGTACCTCACTGCCTCTCCACAGAGAGTATATAGACAGAAAATAGACCTGTTGGCTTTCTGCTCAGCTTCTGGCCTCCTAGATGGCAGCTGAGCATGTTGCCACCTCCTAGATGGCAGCTGAGCATGGAGGGTGAAGAAATCTGCCAGGGACCGAGAACTCGAAACAACCGATCTGAGGACTATTCTCCCATCAGAGAACATAACCATAATGCGGTCTTCAGCAATGTGGTGCCTGCTCCGATTAGGAAATGAATTCTTCCAGGATGACAGGGCAGCACTCACCATCCAGAGCAAAGCCACAGAGACTCAGTTCCCTTACTGAGCAATACCAAAACTTCACTGTAATTTTTATCTCCTTCTCTACTAATGAGATTGTGAAGAAGCCCAGAGTCTCCATAAAGCTAAAAAGATCAAACCAAAAAACACAGCAATCTCTTTCTCAAGTCTCTACTCTATTAAAACAGAAAGGCAAAGAAAATTCCTAAGTAATTTTGGAGATACTTGCCACCCATGCTCAATTCTCCAAAATTCCTATATGTATAAGAAATTAGTCCCTCTTCCTTCAGGAAGGGAAGAGGGTGGCTGGGGTGGGAGTGGGTGAAAAGGAAGTTCCCAAATGGGTGAAACCCTCCAACAGACAGGCAATCATCTTCCTGTACTGATTTACAGCATTCCTCTAAAAATATCTATGAGATCACAGAACATTAAGTGCATGACACCAAACATTTGTAAGTAAAGCATGAAAGTAAGGGTGTCATGTTGCATGGAGAACACAGTGGAATTTGTCTTGCGTTATCGTTCTAAAATAAGACGGCCTCAATTTGGTTGAAATATATCTTCGCACATTGTCTTCCAGAGCAGAGAGCCGTTTGAGAAATTCTGATTGCAATTATAAGTGCTGAATAGGGAGTACTTTGCATTTCCTTTGACGATGCTGGAAGCTATAAGCAATCCTGATATTAAAATCTTTGGAAATTGATGAGCACCCCAGGCATCATTACAATACTTTCACCCCCAATCCAAGTAATTAAAATCTATTATGTGAACACGTGTTAATATTTTATCAACTACTGTTTTTAATTAACTAAACATCTGAGGCCTCCCACAAGTAGGAATGATATGGTTTCATTTTAAATGACCCCCTGCTCCCACCCTCCCACGCGACCATTTAACTCCCAGACAGGACTATTTACTTCAGCAGGAACATACCACAGTACTGAATTCTGGAACCTGCCACAGCAGCCAGTCTTCATTGAGTGTGTACAAGGCTTTGCAAGTGATTACATCCACGGGACCCTTGTTTATTTTCTGGTTCAGAGTCGTCACCAGCAAATAGAACGGCTCTCCAACAGTCTCCTTGGAAAAGACACAGAGCGACAGTTAGCTTTCTGTGGAATCCTCTGTACGTCCCAAAAAAGTTAGTTTCCACTTATGGCAGTACTACCGGAGAGAGAAGGCAGTGTTTTCTAACAAACAACAAGAAATTCCCAGGGAGATACATGCTGCTCCAGTTAGGACTGAGAGAAAGCACAGCAAAATGCATCCTCTCCCCAGTGTACATACATGTATATGCATGTTCTCTCTCTCACACACACACACACACAGTCAGTAGCAACATGAAGTGCAACAGCAGTTGATCATTCTTGTATGTTGAAGCTTTTACATGGTAGACTAATGCTCATCTATTGGCTAACACCTAAGAACAGTGAGTAGATGCCAAGGGTTAGCCTTTGTTTTCATTCCTGTATTTAACTGCTTTTTTTTTTTTTTTGAAAAACTGAAAATGAATGGCATTGTTAAAAATACACGACAATTAGCCTTGACCAGAATAAACATAAGAATATTTTAGACATTTGACAAGGAGGATGGTTTTCGGTAGCCACAGCTTTTCACTGAAGCAAGTGGCCTTCAGTTTCACAACCTGCAGCCTCATCTTCTGCCCCCATGGCAGCCAGTCCCATGCCAGTCCCAGGCACAGCGTGTGCAGCTCCACCTCGGCACCTTTGCTGGAGCGGGGCCACACATGGGAGCCGCCCCTTTTCCCTGGACCAGAGCCAATCCCACAGCTTGCTCTAAGGCTTTGCCAAACATTCGGTCCTTCCCGATGGCTTCTTTTTCCACACTTCTGCTGCATGCATGTTTTCCGGGGGCTGCCACCCCTTCTGGTACTGAAATTTGTAGCCACTTTGTGCTCACATGGACACTGAGCAGACCAAGTGGGAGGCTTATGTGTTCTGCTCTGTGGCCCTGGGTCAGCTATACTGTGTTTGCTAAATAAGAAACCTTCTATGATCAACGAACATGAAACTGAACATGTGGGAGAGGAAGGGCCGGGGCCAGAACCAGGAAGTCAAACTGCCTTAGCAATAAAGAAAAGCCAGCCACGTGACAAGAGCTTGAAGCATCAGCTTACAAAGTCAAGCTTTACAGCCAAAGCATCTGGCTTTGAAAGGATTCCTCTGGACTCTTACGGTGCTTTCCCTTAAACACGTAAATTGAGACTTCTTTCAAATCTCATGGTTCCCCCCACGCCACCCTGTCTCATCCTTTATACTTACTCCAAGAACAGGTGCGCTCCCAAGTCCCAAAGCTTCCTCTTTCCCCCTTCTGCTCCCCACACTTCACTGGGCTCCCTTTACCACTTCTCTCCCCTGCTGAGACATCCCTGAGTCCCTTCCTTAGTGTAGGACAGAGCTGGAATGTTCAAAAATTTCCCAGGTGGAGAGAGGGTTAGAACTAGTACACAACATTTAAATTCCTTTTAGAAACTTGCTTTATTTAGTGGTTTACAACCACGCTGCTTTCTTCTCTTTCCCTTCACCCTCTTGGGTAATACCCTGACCACAAACCTAGAACTCTGCTTCTCCTTTCCCCCAGCACACATCAGAGACCGTGTGAGTGCCCCTGTGAAGGGTTAGGCATCTTTTCAAACCAGGCACACAGTGGCCCAGGCAGCCAGCCTGTGGCAAAGCCCACCTCGCCAAACTGCCACCACCCTTCCCCAGACCCCTCTCTATGAGAGCAAGTAAGCGTGGTGCCTTCCGTGTCAATTTCGTTCGTGAGACCTGACTCTGGCCCTGGCTGATCCGGAGGCTTTCAGACCTGTGATCTTGTTCCATCCTTAGATCCTCTTCTAAGCCCATAAGAAGGTGTCCGCCTCATTGGGGAGACAGTAACCCTGGCACCGTCACATGCTAGCTATGAGGTCTGAGGAAAGCACATCTACTGTGTGCCCCAATTTCCCCACATGCAAAATGGTCATAAAGGTACTTACCTCATCAGATTAAATGAGAAAAGGTAAGCAAAGCTCTTAGCATGATGTCTGGCATATTCAATAAATGGCAGTCAATATTATTATTACTTTATCCCAGAGACTGTGTGCAGGGGGAAGTTACCTGGAGGTAACAGAGCTAGTGGCGTCCAGTCAAATGTTTGTGGGGTAGAGCAGGAGGACTAGGGTCGTCAGAGTCCCACACCCCTTTGGGCACCTGGTGGGGAAAATTAGGTCCCCCACAGCAGATGGAGTTATTCCACTGAAAACGAAAGTATCTCCCACTGGCTCAATGCCACTTCCTCCCCGTGAGCATGCCACCCCCTCACCACCAAGTGCTCAAGACACTCTTCAATTAGCACTGTGAAATCTTGACTCAGAATCCTCTGCTCTAAGAGTCCTTTGGGCTTGGAGTCCTGACTTTCAGAATGCCTCACCTCTTTGATGCCAAGGAGCAGCAAGAGCGAAGCACCCATCATACCTGGTGGGGCTCACAGTAAGAATCACAAAGTAAAAAAACAAAAGAGCTGGGAAGGAATCTAACACCAATGACCATGCCCCTCATTTGGTGGGTAGAAAACAGATGCCCAGATGGAAAATGCCATACTCAGAGACACACAGCAAGTTAGGGCCAAAATGAATTTAGAGCCCAAACCTGCAGCTTCTAATCAAGACTCCTAGGCCAGTACTCATTCTTCTACCTCAGGATTCTCAAATGTAGGTTGAGTGTAATTACCTAAAAGAGCCTGGAAAACATGGAAAGTGGGGCCTCGCTCCCAGATCCTCTGGTTCAGCGGCACCATAGTGGGGCAGCTGGCTGCCTTAAAGGATTAAGCCTAGGGAACCGGGCAAGGCTCCTGCTGCCTCTTTTTAGAAGCAGAGTTGTGACTGAACCTAGGATGGTGGGAAGCAAAAATACTCACCCCAGAAATAACCACTCAACACCTCCCCAAAACGTATGATGATTTATACCAAGTAAACAGAAGAGAAGGCAGATTTCATTAATCTTAATAAACGGGTATTGCCTTAAGAGAGGAAGGGGTTGGTAAAAAAGAAAAAAGTGCATCTACTTGTAAGATTGCATTAAACATTAAACTAAGCACAGTCTATTTAAAGTGCTGCTTTTGGATCTAAGCTTAAGTAGCGCTGTTAAAACCTGTGGCATAGCAGTATATCTTATTCAAAGTTTAATTAGATTTCAGAACTAGCTACAAATACACAATTACCCAGTTTTGCTGGAATCTGGATGGCTGGTGAAATTAAAGAAGGATGAGAACCTTCTGTACCAGGGGCCTCAGAGGGCTGAATGGAGATTGGGTTCAACAGAACACTCTAACGCTTCTCTTCCTATTAATATTTTATAATAATAATGGTCAGCATTTATGGGGTGCTAACTCAGTGCTAAGCAACTGTATACATTTTCTCATCTGTGCTTCAGAACAGATCTAAAATATTCTTCCAATTCTACAGGTTATAAAGCCAAGGCTCAGACAAGAAACAAGCTCTGGGCCTCTAGTCAGTGATGGTCTAGATTCGGACCAAGCAATGGGCTTCAGAGCTCACTCTCTAAACCAGGGGGCCCCAACCCCCAGGCCGTGGACCAGTACCAGTCCGTGGCCTGTTAGGAACCGGGACACATAGCAGGAGGTGAGCGGCAAGCTAGTGAGCGAGCAAGCGAAGCTTCATCTGTATTTGCAGCAGCTCCCCAGAGCCAGCATCACCTCTCAGTTCCACCTCAGGTCATCAGGTATTAGATTCTCATAGGAGCACCGGTCCCTGGTGCCAAAAAAGGGTTGGAAACTGCTGCTCTAAACCACTGGAATCTGCACAAAGTTTGCACTCAAAAAGATATTAAGATTCAATTAGATTACAGCCACCTTCTTAACAGTAACGCCAACAAAGTAAACTCAAGGGGCTCTAGGCTCTTTGGGGACCAGCTTTAATGTGGAAATGACTGGTTAGAATGGAGTGTAATTAGCTTACAGCATATTGGTAGGTAAATGGGTGTTTCCCAGATGCTTCAGAGGCCCTGAAACAATGTGTTCTTTTCAGTATTTGAAACATTCCCTCTACTCAGTACATTTTCTTAAATGGGCTAACTGGGCTCTGTTTGCTAATGGATGATGTGAAGGTGGACTCAAAAGTTAATATGTCAGTTATGCAAGATAAATAAGTTCTAGAAACCTATTATGTGACATTGTACCTATAGATAATGACACTGTTTCATATACCTAAAGAAGGATAGGGCTCATGTTCATTGTTTTTACCACAATAAAATTTTTAAAAAGAGAAGACTCTTATCTGAGAAAATTCTAAATGAATCACATTTGCACAGGTCAGTTACAACAAAAATGATTTTTGTTTCCCTCTCCTGCGTGCTCCTGGTAAGGTCCAGGACTATAAGAGAGTGGATGCTGACACCATGGAGTGCTCAGGAGTTATCTTGGCAAAGACATCAGCATCTGCTAAAAATAACTGCCTATTGTCTTACCTCTGACACTGCCAAGAGAGGGATGCAACACTTACCCGCAGAAAACCAGAAAGGCAGACTGACATCCAGTTTGTGAGGAGTTTTTCAACCACAGACTCGGTGCGTCTTAGCATGAGTTTAGGCTGCATGTTACTGGACTGTTCCATCAAGTCTCTGGTCAGCACTTCCAGGATGCTCGTCAGATAGACCAGCTTGGTTTGCAGTGCAATGGTTAAGAAGGAGGCAAACAGACACCTATTTAAAAGTAAAGCATTGGTCACAATAGTTAGGACACAGAAATAACCTAAGTGTCCATCCATAGATGAATGGATAAAGAAAATGTGGTGTATGTATTTTTCCATATTTAAACAGAATACTCTTCATTCATAAATAAGAGTGCAATCTTGCCATTTGTGACCATATGGATGGAATATGAGGGCATTATGCTAAGTGAAATAAGTCAGGCAGAGAAAAACAAATACGTATGATCTCACAGAAAAAGAGATCGGATTCTTTGTGGTTACTAGAGGCAGGGGAAGGGACAAGGTAGGGTATTGGACCAACGGGTCACAAGGTACAAACTTCCAGTTATAAGAGAATAGGTCCTGGGAATGTGATGTGCAGCATGGTGACTGTAGTTAACGCTGCTGTGCAGTACATTTGAAAACTGCTAAGAGAGTAAATCCTAAAAGTTCTCGTCACAAGGAAAAAGCATTTTTTGTGTGTCTATATGAAATGATGGACGTTCATTACACATTATGATAATCATTTTGCAATATATTTAAGTTAAATCACCATGTGTACACTTTAAATGTATACAGCACTGTATGTCCATTATATCTCAATAAAACTGAAAGGAAAAAAAAGACGTACAGATGACAAAGAAGCACATGAAGAAAAACAGAGCCTCAGTTAATGAGGTTAGCTGTCAGCTGTGGCTTGGCCTGGCCCTGACAGTAGTCGCTGGGAGCTCGAGGGCCAGTGGGGTGCTCCTACGGGCGCTTATTTTAATGTCTAGGTTTTGCCCGCTTTTGTTCTCCACCCATAAAAACCACATACCTGTATTAACTTCAGGACATTTTATGTGTTTTAAGCACTTCAGCATTTAACTAGCGTGGTAACGAGAAGTGAATGTCTTTCCCAAATTTTCAGAGTGTTTTTTAAAATTAAAAATAGAACTTCTGCTTTTTTGATTCAGGACTCATACTTCTTCTTGATGTTGGGGTTTTTCAGTGTTTCTGATGGGAAGGGAGTTGTATGTGTGAGTCTTTAAACAGAATTTGTGTTGGGGCGGTATAATCCGAAATGTAGATATCATGGCTGCATGACCAGCTTCTCAAGCTCTCGACTTCAGGTTGTGATTTGGAAATAAAAGAAAAGGTTTAGGTTTTATTTTCTCTACTTAATGACTTTCAAAATATAAACAAATTGACCAATACCTGTCCTTCACTGAAAAGTTCTTCTGCTTTTCGAGGGTATGGATGACCGTAACGAGAAAACTTTTATTACAAATTAGGGCATCCAAAGCTGTGAGACTCTCATTCTTGTCATTGGCATCTCTGTTCTGGAAAAAAAAAAAAAACGTGTGTAATATAATATATAACTAAAATAACTTAAAGGTAGAAAGTAGATCCACAATGGGTTTTCCAAGACAATGAATTATTTAATTTTGAATCCAAAAAACCCACGATAAAAATTCAAAGTAATAATGGAGATGATGATGATGACTATGAAAACACTACGAAAGTCAAGCACTCGTGGGCTAAAAATGAAAACTTATAGACTTACATGCATATCTTCAGTGAAGATGTGTGTGAAGCCACCTGACTGAGAGGAAGGAGACACTTTTATTATTCATCACATCCAAAGGAAATGAATAGTGATTTTTTTTTGTTATATTACCCAAGTCCATTTTAATAAAGCTGAGACACTATTTGCTAATCTGAAGAGCCCCTGGGCTTATGCTCACTGCATATCCTCTACTACATAATAAATAATTATTCAACTCTCAAGAAACACCAGTGAATTCTGAAAGGCTCTAAGAAGAATAATTATCTGTGCATCAGTCCCATTTTTGGTAGATGAAGGCATCTCACACTTTTAAAAGAACTGACTCACAGTTAAAGAGGTAGTGGTTAAAGAAGATTATGCTCCTCATGCTCAATACTTCCTATGCATAAGTACTAAATTTTGTTGGTCAGCTTTTACAAGCCTTAGCTTACTTGTATCTACTGTCTCAATACATAACGTTTTTCAAGAGGGAATGGGGTGGTTACAAGCTAGGATCTGGAGCCAAACTACTTGGGTTCCATACCATACTGGTCACATCACTTTTGACAAGTTATTTAACCTCTCCATGCTTGACTTTCCTCATCTGCAAAATGAGAACCATAATAATTCCCACCTTGTGGGCTTGGTGTGAAAATAAAATGAACGCGTGCAGAGTAAATTCTCAGTGTTAGCTATTATTTTTGTTTTTATCACTAATTTATGGCAAACACCACCACAATGCTGTTGTCCTGATGGTTTCTAAAAATATTTTTATGTGCTATGCTACGTAGCTCCTGTATATAAACTTTTAAATTTGAGTTTTCTTTTTTAATGTATCACAAATCTTATTGGAATTAAATGATTACATTTTAAAAGTGAGCTGAGTAATACTAAATGAGTCAACAGAATGAAAAATAAACTCAAAACATTCAAGTTTTTTCTTTTCTTTTCAGGGGGAAGGGTAACAATTGAAACTTTCGGCTATTTCTATGCCTTATTAAAGTAAATTTCTTCTGCAGTGAATTTTTGCTTTGTAGTTTTTAATTTGTTAGCTCAAGCAAGAAGACCTCAACTATTTTTGTCAAACTCTCCCCTAGTAATAAGCAGAAAAATCAGACCCGGGATTTTCATTTTCTACTTCTTAATATTTTTCTGCTGAACCAACTTTAAGTAGCTAGGCATTTTAAACAGATTGATTCTCGACCTTAAAAAGGGAAATGCTCCCTTGGCTTCTCTCAGGCTCTTCCTTCCTTCACTCAAATTTCCCTCTTCTAGGAGGTTAGATGCTTGGCTTACCCTTATTTCTTCTCCTATTTTCAGCAAAACAAAGTAGTCAGTATAATGAAAAGCAAGCTTTAAAAGCCAAAACCAACAGGCAAGGCAAAGAACCAGGAACTGGTGATACCTTAGCCTCTGCAAACCCACAGTTTCCTCTGGGTTTTTCCTCTGGGTTATCTGGTAGGTGTTAACCACCCCAAATCTCCCTCTACCACCCAACCTCCGGGCCAAGAGACAGCGGCTCCTGACCTCTCAGTAGAGGGCCTAATTAACAGGAGGACTTATCTGCAGCCTAGCATGCACTTCAACTGGCACTGTCCTAATAAAATATGTTCCCCTATTCTCTGTATCTTTTCTTAATCATTATAAATTCAATTATAACTTGGGTCTTCTCAGTAGGGTTCTATTAACTTATGCTTGTTTTTCCCGGGTCTCCTTCTTCAATGATTCCTTCTGATTTCAGTTTTTATGGCTTTCTCAGTTACCTTCAAGATTATACATAAGCCTGAGTTAAATCGGGTTGGCTTCCTGCAACTCTCTCTTTTCTGCTAAGATAATACAGCATTGTTCCTGTTTTTTTTTTTTTTAAACACTCTGCAACAGTGTTCCTTTGCATTCATCACTCTACCTTGCTCTTGATTACTGAATTTAGAAGATTGGAAAATGTCTTTTTCAGGCCACAGATTACTCTCTTGAGTACTCAAGGGCAATCATTAACTGTAAAAGCCCACACAGTACTCATGTCGATGGTAGAAATCTCTGTTTTTTTATTGCTATTAAATTCTTAATGGGGATCTCAGATAGCTGGGAAATAGGACTCATGATGCAACTTTGCTGAGGTTCTGCACCGTCATCCCAATTCAGGGAATTGAACTCTCCTTCCTACACAGTGTTCTGCCATAGAAAAAGATAAGGTGGCAAATAGCGAGTCCTGGTGCCTAAAACTCTTGGAGGGGAAGTTAAAAAATGAAACGACTTTACAAATGCAAAAAGCTGAAGTTTTATTTATAGCCTTGATGACCAATACTACGGCTTAGCCAAAAAAAAAAAAAAAAAATTGGAGGGTATTTTACGGTGGTATCCCAACCTCCAGACACGACATCATATATTACAGTGTCCACTTCCAGAATTAGAGAGAAACTAGAAATTCCTTACTGCATGTGTTTGAGTTTCTGAACTCTAGGTTTCTGGTCAAAAGTAGCTGAGAAGCTTCTGGTAAGGTGATACAAGCTCTCTTTTCAACCTAAAGAGATTTTGGGTTTTGCTGAGAAGTCTAGATGTAAACATGATAATTGGTGTCAATACATTCCAGAGGTTGGACCTCTCTGTGGTCACCAGTTCTGGGAAAAAAGGACAATATGGCGGAGCTGGGGTATCAGGATGTGGAAGTGATGATAGGAGAATGAGTGTACCTCACCAAAGACTTGGGAGGGTAAATGAAGAAGGCTGAGTGAGTGAGTGAGAAAATGGAGGTGTTAGAACGTGAGACCAAAAACCCAAAGGGTTAAATAGACTACTCCTTGGAGATCTAGAACAAGTCCCTCATTTCACGCAGCTTTCCACTAGATGACGATGATACAAATCGATTAGCTAAAGAATAACTACCGAAGAGAACCCTAAAATCTCTACACTGCTAAAAATGACTGTTAGCAACTCAAGTTCTACACACATCTACCTTCTCCCTCTCGGCCGGTAGTACTTTTCATTTCCAATTGAGAAGTAATAGTGAATAATCTAGTAGCTGCAATGTAAGTCATGCAGATAAATACTACAAATTGGCCAGCCCACAATTTATTGATTTTTAAATAAACTAGTTTGTTTCCCAGCTACAAATTCAGTTCTAAACTGATAGTGAAATAAAGTAAAAATCATCACTCTGAACTTCTGTCCCTCCTTGGTTTTTGTTCCTGGACAAAGAGTAATTGCCAGTGACCCATCACGGCTTTATACCCTCATCAATCCAATTAATAATTATCTTCCTCCCTTCCCCGCTCAAACGTAAGCCATTATTTTGTACCAAGCATATTATCTACAGCTGCCTTGGAAGCAAACACTGTTTTAACAATAGCAACAAGCACCTTCATTATTATTCAAGACCCAACCTTAGGAATATGATCAATGCTCTTTTACCTCAGGGAAGAAAGTTCTCAGAGCAAAATGTTTGTAGTCAAGGAAGGGAACAGTTCCAAAACTATCAACCACATCCAATTTATCCATCTGCAGCTCAGCAAAGCCTGCAAAACAGAATCCCAAGAGCAATATTTTAACTCAACAAACAATGGATAAGATCTTCTGCTGTTTTGTCTAACATGGAGTATGACCTTGGTTTTCATTAAAGAAGAAACAATAGATAATTACTTGGTTGGCTGCAGAGAAGAGCTAAAATAAAACACAAAGTCAGACCCAGACCCTGCTGTTCAGTTGTCTTCTGTTATACAAACACTTCCCATTACTGTGGCCGTCTCCATTTAGGAGTAAAAAAAAGAAAAAGAAAATAAAAAAAGCCTTTTTTTCCTGCAAATAAAATTTTGGAGCCTACCATCACGTATCTCTTTCCTGAGCTCGCTCTCCAGGAGCTCCAGCTGTTGGCTCTGTTTGCGACTTAGCTCCTTCGATTTGTGCCTGGTCACCCCCACGGCCACTGAGGAGACAGAGATCCAGCATCAGATTGACATGTTAACTTAAAAAACAAAAAGAAAACAAAACAAAACAAAATTAACCTTTATTAGTTATGTTAGAGAGAGACAAAGAATAGCATATAAAATGTGGAATTTGTAAAAAGAAAGATTCTCTGGGAGGGGTCACTGTGATAAGATACAAAAGAGAAACAAAAAACAAAACCCACTCATCTTAAAAGTGAAAACTATATCAAATAACCTTCGCTTGTAACCAAAGATCCCAGTCAGCTGAAAAGTAATGAAACAAGCTAAATTTCCCTACAGCCACAGGCTACTTATATTGTTCCGTTCTTTTTTAATGTTTCTAAACATCCTTGGAGAAATAAAGTTGAGCTGCAAATTCAGAAAGAAACCACAGATCCACAGTCAGCTGCATGAACCAAATTTGCAGAGATCAAATGGGGTGACACGACAAGTCATCCACAGTGAGACCCCGTATCTGGATCTTGCTTCTTTTTCCACTTCATCCTGTAGAGGCAGTAAACCGAACAGGTTCGATGCTGGGGTGGACGTCCCTGCTCTGCCATTTATTAGCTGTGTGAACTGAAGTAAATTCCTTAGCATCTCTCTGCCTGGCTGCCTGATCTGTCAGAGTGCCTCCCTCACTATGATAATGAGATGATTACAGGAAGTGATTCACTGAAAGCATTTAGAACATACATACATACATACTTACTTACACACACACACACACACACACACACACACACACACACACACACAGAGTTATAAGAAGAGAACACTCAACAATTGTCAACTAGCATTATTTTATTCTAGAAAGTTTTGCTCCTTTTAATAGAAATTTCATGATAAAAGGACCCTGCTACCAGTAGATGTGAATGATGCTGGAAGAAACAAAATTAAATACGGTTCTGCCCTGGACTACTTTGTAAAGCCAACTGTCTTAACCATACTATGCACTTACATCTTCAAGAAAGGCCAATACATTCAGTGACTCCCAAATTTACTTGACCATGGAACCCCTTTTCCCAGGAGCATTAGTTGGAACAACTGTTTCTCTAACTGCAATTTGGGCAACACTGGCTTCCTGCATGTAAAGGAAGCTAGTGGGCCACATCCACAAAGCAGTGAGTTCTTCGTGCCTGCAATCTCCACGGGAAGCCACAGTGGGGCTGTTATGTAAGTGGCAGGCCTAGGCCAGGTGTCTTAAGTGTTTACACTAATGATGTGATTGATGGGCTGAAAAGTACACTTACACCAGCTGCTGCTGACACGTGCTTCCCTGGGATCATGGGAAGAAGAGGATGAGAATTTTAAAGGATTTTGCAGATACCAAGGAAGCCAAAAGCAACATGTCAAATGGAGCCCACTTCACTTTAAAGAGCATAAACAATCTCTACAAAGTGAAAGGAGAGGAAGCGGGGAGATCACAGGTTTCTAGTAAGCTGCAAAGTGGACTTGAATTTAGGATGAGACTGTTAAATCTACAGCTGCTTAGATGGAGCCCAGCACTTAGAATTTACAAGTAATCTTATTCCAGCAGTCCCCAACCTTTTTGGCACCAGGGACAGGTGCTCCTATGAGAATCTAATGCCTGATGATCTGAGGTGGAGCTGAGGCGGTGATGCTAGTCCTGGGGAGCAGCTAAAAATACTGATGAAGCTTTGCTGGCTTGCCCACCACTCACATCTTGCCGTGTGGCCTGGTTCCTAACAGGAACTGGTACCAGGCCACAGCCCAGGGGTTGGATACCCCTGTCTTACTTGAAGCCAGCACCAGCCAGGACTCCATCAAAATATCAAGCCCAGTTCTGGATCCAGATACATAACACAGACAGACAAATTGGGGAAAGCATAAAAAAATACCCAAAATGATCATCCACAGGGAAAAACAGGGTATCTGCAAAATTAGTTCATTCCATTAGGCCAGTTAATCGTACACACAAATCCTTCCCTCACTGGACTGGGACCCACTCATGATAAAGGACTAGATTTATCTTCTGTAGCTCCGGAGACTGGCACAGTTATTAGCAATGTAACAGATACTCAATAAACACAAGGTAAATGGATGCAGGGATGGGCAGATGAATGTGAGGGACTGAGAATCTATCTGGAAGGAGATATTCGCAACTATTAACAGCAAACCTTAGAAAGGCAATGCCTCTGTTAAATCAAGGAATATGAAGCACTACATTAGCTGTGGAGAAGAGTTCTTTTTCTTGGACAAAAGGAAACAATTACAACGAAAAGCAGCTCAGCACTAGAAGTCACAAACTAAGTGGCTCCAGGGACCAGGTACACAGATGAGTCAAGTGATCTGGGGGGATACAACAGGGAGTGGTGGAGACTGCAGCAAAAACCCACTGAACATATGCCCTCTCTCAACGGGTCACTGCTACTCAGCTCCAGCAAACTGCCGCCATGGGAGAATTGGGACTCAATGAATGAACCATATCTTGCAAATTTTCAAGAGAATTTAAAAATGTGAATCACTAATTTAAAAATACAGTCAGCTATTTCAAAGTTTTAAAAAATGCTGTGTGGGCCAAACAAAACATCAGTGGGTTAGACTGAGGGCAACCATCCTAAGGTCGTGGGGTTTGCATGAGCATTGAAACATTTTAATGGATGGTAACAGATCACACTTCTAAGATATAGTTCTTCCAAGAAAAGCAGCGCTGGGATGGGGTGAGGGGTAGAAGGGAAGGATGAGGTAACAGGATGACATGATTAACTTCTGTGAGTCCAAAATTGCAGAATTCTGAGGGAACAATATAAACAGGACATCTGTCATCACAACTCAAAGGTTAGAAGAAGTAACATGGAGTATATTTCTTCAAAATACTGTCTTCGTAATCCAGCCTTTTATTTATAAAGTATCCTAAAAATGTTTATAAAGCCCTCAACATGTACCCAGTATTCCAAAGTTTTGATTTGGGTTTTCATTCATTAATACTTAAGTGAAGCAACCTAAAAGTTGGCCTGTCTGATGAGAGGCCCCAGGGAATAAATCTCTGACAAATTTAAACTGGGCACTTACCAAAAATGACAATCACTAGCAAGATGGGAAGCCCAATCAGATAGTACAAAGTGGAAACAACTGATTCCTGCTTGACGTAGAGCTCCAAGTTTCCCAGTTTGACCTACGGGGACAAAGAGTGTCATTAGACTCAACTGAGTTGGGTACCATATCTATCTATACAATTTTCTCCCCCAAAGGGTTCCCCCCAGGACACAAAAAGAGGTGGCACGCTAGGTAGAATATGTGAGTTCAAGTCTCATCTCTGGGCCAGATTAGCTATGGGACCTTAAGCCAATGAAGAAAATTCACTGTGCCTTGGTTATGAGGTGTGCTGGACTAGACATAGAAATTTTAAAGCTTGGTCCTCTTTGCTATGGGGTTTAAAGAGGTTTAGAAGGCCCTTGCCCTTTGATAAGAAAGCAAATGACTTTTATCTCTTCTCCCTCTTATATTTTCTTGGCAGGCCAATTCTGAATGATGCATTCTGTGGCAAAAACCAATTTGGCAATGCTGCCTAGATCATCCCTGAGTGCCTTTTACAATTTTAGTTTCTGGCTATAAAATTTTTGTAAAACTTGTAACTCTATATCAAGCCTTATTTTTGCATCTACATATACATCAGTATTAAGGCACATTTCAAACCTGGCTGCCCATATGGAGGCCTTTGAGCAAGGTGGCTGAAGCACAGTTTCTGGACCAAAGGAGCCTAAGTCCTAAACCTCTCCTTACCAGCTATAGAAGCTTGAGATAGTCACTCAAACATGCAATCCTCACTTTCCTCAACTTCACAATGTTGATGGTGCCTCTTTAGAGTTGTTGCAAAGACTAAATCTGCTATGTCATTTAAGACAGTCAGCTTATGACACTTCTCCTCAAAAAAACTCTTTAGTGCCTTCCCAGAATTCAAAGCCAAGTCCTCATGATGGCCAACAAGGTCCGAATGATCTGCCAGGTCTTCCTACTCCCACCAGTAGTTCTCCAGCTCCCTGAGAATATTCCCCCTTGCTCCCTCTGCTCCAGCCACACTGGTGCCTTTGCTGCTCCTCACACACAGGAGGCAGGTTCAGACTCAGGACCTTTGCAACCTGAGGTGCTCTTCGCCTAGAGCACTCTACCCTGGACAGCCCATGGCTCATTCCCTCTCTCTTCCTTGAGGTCTTTACTCAGATGTCAGCTTTATAGGGAGGCTGTTTCTGCTCACCTTTATAAAACTGACAGCACTGCCCTCATACTTCTATTCCCCTTCCTGCTTCATTTTTCTCCCTAACAATTACCACCATCTAACATATTTTTAATTTATTTTATTTGCTATGTATCCCTTTAGGTAATCTCCATAAAGGCAGATGTTCTTTTTTTGGTTTCTTCTCTGTCTCCACCACAGTGTAGGCACTCAGGAACTATTTCATAAATAATGAATGCTAGCATTCACTCTTCTCAGCTAACTGGACATGGGGGAGCACTAGTGAGTTTAGCTGTTGTTATTGATTTGGTAATAATTATTACCATTTTTACAACACAACACATGGACAAAGGGAGGCTCAGCAAAGCTAAGTGACTTATCTAAGGCCACACAGCTATTAGCTAATACAGCTGGGACATGAACACATTTTTGTTTTGCCTTCTAGTCTGATATTCTTTTTTCTTGTTATTTATGACTATAGATCATTAAGCACTTTTTGGGGGATAGTCTGTGCAGAGAGCCTCATATGATATGAATGCCATAAAGGGAGACTTCTAATATATTTCCCTTCCCCATGGACTCACATCTTTATTGGGGAACATAAATATACCAGTGATGGGGTCCTCAAACATGTCTGGGAAAAGATTAATTACAGTGAGAATGACTTCATGGTGGTGGAAGCAGCCCATCACCCGTAGATTATCTGATCTCCATTAGACATGAATGTTCTTCTGAGTGTGCTAAAGAGGCCCCCATTTTGGATTTCTGCTAAGACATGTCACCACTGCATTTGGGAAAAGAATGACAGCTCATTCAAGGGGTCTAAAGATTCTGCTTGCAGATGCTACAGTCTCAACGTATGCCTAGAACAAAAGCTATCAAGACTCATTAGTATTACAAACAATGGTGTGTTCAACGCTCTGATATTCGAATAGGCACACGGATGGATTCTGGCAGCTATTTTGGAGAAATTATGCTTGGGCTTGCAACACCAGCTTCATTTATCTTCTATTTAAAGTGAGGATCTAAAGATCCAAGAAAGATTACATTCTGACTTCTGGTTTAGCCAAGGAATTCCCCCCAAATAAAGTAAAATTAATGGAGAGAACTGTCAGGGGACTTACACGGACTTTGTTGGAAGAGGAGGCGATTCTGTTTGCAGTTCTGATGCCTTTAATTTTGCAGAGGATGGTGGTGAGATCTTGATTTCTAGTAATGTTTTCAAAGCTGCAATTTAATTGCTTATTTTCCCCATGGAAGAGAGTAATTTCAATGTCTTTCTCGGAAATGTTGAAGTTATCATTTTCTTTCTGTGAAAAACAAAGCAAAGATGAAGAAATCAGGACACGTGTGGAAACTCACAAATATAAGCACACCTTTCCAGTTGGGAGTGGGCACGGCCCACACAAGAAAAGAGAAACATACTAGAATTTTTACTTCTAATTCTGTGTCCACCTCGGGGTCTACCCGATACCCTGTAAATCTGGGGTCCTCAAGATACTGCAAGCTTCCACAGTCCAGGTAGGTCTCCTGAACTCTCAGCTTCACGGTGACGTTGGTACGTGTTTTTGAACTCTTTAAACTGGGGGCCAGGAACCTGCAGTGAGTTGCCATACAATGTTCAGAGACCTGAGGGAGAAGAAAAGAGCATTTAATAACTTCATTTATGAATTCCTGCTCTGGGATTTAAGAACTAAGTGACCCAGGCAACTGAACTTCTTTGTGTTTCTATTTTCTCATCTGTAAAATGGAACAGCAATACTGCCTGCCTCGCAGAGCTGAATTAACCATATGTCAAATTAACTGAGGTGAGGGCTCATTAAATTACACAAGGGCCATGTTAAATGAGATTATCCACGCACAACGCTTAGAATAGTTCCTGGCACACAGTAAGGGCTCAAAAATGCTAGCTGTTGTTATTACTAACAACAGTGAAAGCAGGCAGAAGGTTATGCAATGGGGGAAAATGATACACAGAAAGAAGGAGAATAGGAAAAGGGGAAGACTTTGCACCAATAGGCCTGTGTGTCCTTCAGTCCACCAAGGCTGAGTCTATCCGGGAAGGGAGGAAAGGAACCCTCAGCAAGGGCCGGCAGCTGGCCTGCAGGCTGCTGGCTGAGTCACTCTTGGTTGGGGAACCTCCTGTAGCGCTTTAGCAGAAACTCTCACCACAAAAAGGAAAAGGCTTTGCAGGCCTAAGAGAAAATAGGGGAGGACAAAAGTAAAAGGGACAATGCAACCCCCATGAAATGAAGAGCAAGAAGACTGGAAACAATAAAGAAAATTGGCCCACTTTAAAGGTTTATTTACAAAAAACATACAAACATAAATATTGTCATTTTCAGATGTCCTGAGAGACAGGCAGATAAAGCTGCTGAGAAAGAGAAGTCGACAAATATTTTTTAAAAAGAGCAATAAAACTTGTAAAAAGAAATTGGTCAGATGGGAAGTTTTCCTCCTTTTTTTTTCACTTTTTTTCCCAGCCGAGTTTTCCTCTTTTTAATTTACTCTAATATTGGAGTATAAAAAAGGGGGTAGAATGAGGCAGTAGGTAGGAAAAGCTGTGCAAAGGGCTGAGCTATGGATCAGCAAATCCTCTTTCCCGTTAACACCTTTCCAAACTGCAGCCCTGAGTCTCTCGCTGGCATTCTGATACTACGATGAAAACTACCAGCCCTGCTGCCTCTACCTTCTCAGCAGCCATAACCCCACAGGGCCAACTTTATATTAAAGATGACTTCTAGAAAGATTACCAGTGACAGGGTCACCCTAACCTCATTATCCTCAACTCCCAATTTCCATACTAGTGACTAGCTCCCACTACCGGAAATACTCCTTTTTATTAGTTTCCAAGCAACTGCTTGGTCACCTTCGCTGGCCATCTTATTTGCTTTCACTCCTTAAAATGAAGCAAATCTGCAAGAGTCTATCGTGGGTGCTCTTCTCTTCTTCTGCTGTGTTCTCACTCCCACAGTGTTTTTCCCAATCTCCCTCTTACGACGACTTTCCAAAGAGGACCCAGTCATCTCCAGTTCCACACTCTCCCCAGCACTCCAGACCTGCCCTACTGATAACAAACCAATGGACAACTCAGGGACCTGCTCACATCTCAAGCACATCTGGACTTTGCATTAGCATTCTCATTGGTCTCCTGGCCTTTTTTCAGTTACTGCTTGTCCAAACTATTCCATGCACCATTGTCAAAATAATTATCATAAAGGATACCTATATTCATGTCACTGCCTGCTTAAAGATCTTCAAGTCTCCCCACTGCCTACAGAATTAAGGGCAAAATTTTCAGTCTGACACTCTCTTACAACCCAACAGTTTTCTTGCCATCCCTCTTACACATTCCCAATCCATCCTCTAGGTTCTGACTGAGCACATCTGACACAGTCCCATCACAGGCCTGGGACTAACTCATCCTCATCTTCTGCACCTGAAACTGCCTCCCTGACCCCACCTATCCAAATTCTACCAACTCTGCCCTACTCCGCAGACATTCTTAACTCAATCCATATTTAATTGCCCTTTGATGCAGAAATAACGTAGTGCCTTCTTGGACATACAGGATTTCTGAGCTGGAAGGGAATCAGAGGATTTAGATTTTGAGGACATCCTGTGCTCTCAACTTTCAATCCCAGTGCAGATTAGCTGTTGCCCTCCATCAGAGCAATATTATTATCTTATTTCTCTTTTCCCCTGCACCCATCAAACTGTTTTGCCTATAGTAGTTGCACAATAAGTTCTACTTGATCTAGGAACAGCAGCAAGGGAGGGAGAGCAAGTCCACTAACAAATTCAGACAATGTTTCTGATCAGAGGGTCAACCTATGCAAACAAATCAACGAGATGTGTTCACATCATGGATACGGGGCCTGGAATCAAATACAATGTGAGGCTTGGAACTGGCTCTGAAGTGCATCAGTGGGCGGACATGTGTATGGCAAGGCTGTAAGAATGACTTAGGAAGGCCTTCTGTATCTGGTCCTAAGCAGGAGCCAGGTCTGTGGCCACTTACAAACCCTCCAGCTTCAGCAGGAAGTTATCAGCCTGGGCCCCAGAGAGGTTGCTACCTTCACATCTCATGAAGGAAAGCAAGAAAGTGGAGAAAGAATGGGGTGAGCTTTCAGGAAGAGTTCAGATGTGCACTCAGAGGCTCCAACCTGTATCTAAAATGCATTGTTTCCTATGATGAGGTGTATGACTCCTCTAGGTGTAAGAACTGGGTGAGTGGTAAGCATCAGACCACTGTATGGGGAGTTGAAAGGCAAGAGGCGATGAGGTCAGAGGAAGGGACCAAATCAGATCAAAGAGACAATGGTTTATGACGAGACCTCTGGGATTTTAGCAGGTCACTAAACCTCTGAACTGCGCTTCTCTTTTTGTACCTACTCTTCGTAGAAATACGATTTTTCCTTACATCATGCCTTCGCCACTCACAAGGCATTTTCACACATATTCATAAACACTGTCTCATTAAAGTACTTGCCATAAATCACACATGAGAAAATGGCAGGTCTTGTCATACCAAGTTCATTCCTCTTTCCCCTATGCCACTACCTGAAATACTTAATTACAAGTTTAAGGTCTTATTATTTCCATTACAGCACAGATGGTATGTATCGCGCAACAGGTAAAAGCACAGCATATCACAAAGACACAGAAATAAACTATATTCCCCAACATATTTTAGTGTGATAGTAACAAAACCATCCTTGAAAATAACTATTATTACAAAGCAGCCAAAGACTTACATTTATGTTTCCTTTTAACTCATGTGAAATGATTAAGTTGTCAATTACATCAAAATTTCTGCCCGTGATGGTTATGTTCTGACCACCGCTGCAAGGAAAAATGCAACAATAGGAGTTTTATAATAGACATACAGGTATTTTACATTTATGAACAAAGCTATCAATTTGTTCACACTTAATATTAAACTCACTTATGTTTGAAAGCAAATTAACAAAATCAAAATTCAAATGCAGGACAATTTTAGAGATCTTTTAATGATCCTGGCCATAATGATCCCGTTGCAATTTGTAGAAAAATGCCCAAATTCTTCTGCAGAATTTTGAGTTCTGTTGTGTCATGTTGCCATATATATTCAGATCATCAACTGTACCTTGAAAAGATTTCACTAAACAGAATTTTGTTTGATTGCTGCTTAATCTATATGAAGATTCTTCAATCTAACAATTTTGAAAATCAAACTCCCAAACTACCAATTACATTTTATTTAGGGAGACTGGGAACACTTTGGACAAGATAAAATTATAAATGACATTGAAAGTGTATATTCCTATTTGGTAAACCATATAAATAACTGCTACATTCTATTATCTCCAAAACCAAGCCAAATGATTTCACATATTCTTAGCACCTAATTGAATATAAGCAAAGTGGTCATTAGATGTGAAATAAACAGCTGTCCACAGCTCTGGCTGCCCTTGCACCCTCACTCATGTAGGTCACTAGACACTCACTCCAAGGGACAGGCGCCTGAGTATGTCAGTTGAGCCCAAGATGACAAGACCAGGAGGTGGACATGAACAGGTCAATTTGTGTAGGGCAGAAGAAAGACATTGAGCTCTGAACCTTCCAGCCTCAAGGAGGAAGAGCCGAGTTGGCCTCATGCCAGCCTGTCTCTGTCACTAGAAAACCAGGCCAAGCATGCTCTGCCAATGGCTAGACCGCAGAGCCACGTTCTTGCCCTGGAGTCGCCGAGAGACATAAGTTCAGAATATGAAAGCTGACTGGACATTAAGAAGCCTCTTATTTTACAGCAAAGCACAACACTGGTGTCTTAGAGCACAGCACCCTGGGCCAGGCTGCCTGGGAGCCTGGGCAAGTCATTTGAATACTCCATGTCTCAGTTTCCTTATCTGCAAAGGGGACCACTCATAGCAGAGCCCTTATGCTTGTGAACATTAACTGAGTCAAAAGATATAACATACCAGGCATGTGGGGAGTGCTACATCATGTGTGCTTTAATTTATAGGAAGGAATTAGACCCATATTAGGGAGTGCCATTCTAGAGCCTTGGTTTGGAAATTTCAAATTGCCTCATGCCACTATTATGGACGAAACTGTTAAAGTCCTAAAACCCACAGGACCTCAGAACATGACTTATTTGGAGACAAGGTCTTTAAAGGGGTAATTAGGTTAAATGAGATCGCTGGGGTAGCCGAAATCCAATATGACTGGTATCCTTATAAAAAGGGGAAATTAGGACAGAGCTTGGCCCAGGGGGAAAGCCACGTAAAGGTACAGGGAGGAGAAGGCCATCTACAGGCCACTTAGAGAGGCCTCAGAAGAAACCAGCCCTGACAGCACCTTGGACTTCTAGCTTCCGGAAATTTGATGACATAAATATCTGTTATTTAATCCACCCAGTCTGTGGTACTTTGCTGTGGCAGTTCTAGCAGTCTCATACAGCTATCTCTCACTTAATCTTAAAAAAGAATATGAATTTTAAAAGAATAATAATAAAAGAATATTCCCCTCCCCACTTTTGTTTTTATCTTTCTTTTTTAAAACAAAGCTTCATCTGTAGCTTCCACAAGACTGTACTTAGAAAATTAGCTTCAGGTGAAGAAAATATCTTTAGGGTTATATTCCAAAATCTTAAAAGTGAATTTAAATTCAACTAGAGAGATAACTTTTTTCCCTTAATATATTGGAGTCACCTGGAAGAGTTTATTTCGAAATTTACATCTCACTTAGGGAGTATCTTTAAACTGTAGATACTGCTTTTCATTTAGATACCGCCCACTAGTTCCTCAAATTATTCAAAACAGTTTATTCTAAAGGTTATAAAACAAAAGACATAAGAAAGAAGAAGCTTTGCGTCATGGGCAGGAGTGAGACGTAGTGAAGAAGGTCATGTGTTTGTACCAGAAAACTAGGCCAAGAATAGTTACTGCAATTAAATAAATATTTTAAAAGCTGAAAGATTTATATGATCTAAAAAGAAACGAGAGTATGAACAAACATTTTAGCTGTGAGTTTCCTGGCAGCCATGGCTAAGAGTAAAACAGGAAGTGCTCATAGTGTTTACTATGATAATAGAAAGCAACCTGTTTGTCAGGTATGTGCTTGTTTTTAGGAATAAATCCTAAGAGAAATTCTGTGAGAGGAATTTAGATATGACTAATGTTTTTATATTGATTTGAATGAAATACATGATCTTTATGCATCTGACCCTTTTAACTCTAACAAGAGAAAAATATGAATTAGAAAGTACCTGATCCAGGTGGTAGCAGGATATATGAGGGAACAATGTGGCAGAGCAATATAAGACAAGGGTCCCACAGGAGAACAGTTCCCACCATCGAACTGGATACACACATCCTTTATCTCTTTTCGGCTTGACGGAAGAGAGAATTTCATGTGGGTGTCATTTAGCACATGGCTAACCCGTATCCTAGAAAGAAGTAGAAAAAGAACTCTCATATGACACAGACACTTAGCATAGTTAATTACCCAAGGTGACAGCATATGAATTTCATGAACTACAGCAGTTCATGAACTATCAGAACAGCTGCAGGCAACTGCTGATTAATCAGGGGCCACTTATCCGGTTTGGGTATCATCTGGGGCAGGGTTTCTCTTTCTTTTGTACATTTTTGTGTTTATTTGTATTTCCCTTAGAAGAGGAAGAAGGAGATGTAACCAGAGCCCTTAAGAAACCCTAACAGCAAGTGGAACATGGATTGGGTATTAAATTATATTAAGGAATTAATGTTAATTCTGTCAAGGACGATAATGGCACTATCTTTCCCTGTCAGAGACATATACTGAAGTATTTATGAGTGAAAGGATTTGGTATCCGGAACATGCTTTTAAGAACTCCAGCTGCCATTGTTCCGTCCCCTCCAAAACTGAAGAGGAGATAGATGACACAAGATTGGCAAGAGTTGGTAAGTTCTGAAGCTGGAGGATGGGCACAGAGAAGTTCATTACACTCTTTTCTCTTGTGTATGTTTCAAATGTCTATAATGAAAAGTTTTTAAAAAGAGCAGTCCCAGTCAAGCATGGGAGGGTAGAACTCAAACCCGGGAAGAGATGGGAATTCTGCCGCATCGAGAGCAGAGAGCCTATGACTTAAAGTCCATGCCAAGAGCCCAGGGGCCTCAGAGTCAATCAGCCATCAGAACTAAGCTGCCCTCCAAGGAGTTCCAGACTGGAAATTAAGCTAGGACTGTTGTGGGTGCTCCTGACCTCTGCAGGGTGTATCATTGTCACCCTTGGGAGTCAAAGCAAAGCTCATTCCCTCTGTAACCTGCTGCTTCCTCTGCGCATCATGTCCACAATGGCATGAACGATTAAGACTGGGTTGTGCCTGAATAACAATCAGTATAATTACGCTACATGAGAAATTATCATTACTCCTTAAATAGTATGTGCATGATTATTAACTTTAATGCACATATCCTTTAAGTTGTAATATTAGATTCTAACCATAGAGCAAATTAAAAAAACTCGAGAGTCAATTTGTACTTATACTACCTCCGCTTTACATTCTAGATCTAGGAAATTCATCATAAAATGGCTAATCATTAAAATTCAAACTTGTTTATAAATTTTGGAAGGAGAGTGGCGGAAATGTGTGTCACTCCACTACTAGTGTTGAATTTTTCTCTGTTAGAGTAACTAGGCATTTTTAAAAGGTCACATTAAAAGAGTTTGGATTACGTACAGCATGTACTTAGATATAGGATTGACGGAGTATTATGTTTACTGCTCATGAACTTGGGTTCACCACACAAAAGTGGTTAGTGAAATGCTATATGCAGAAAGGTCTCTTATTTAATTTAATAACTGCAGGATCTCAAGATACGTTTGGAATTGAAATGAGAGCATAAAGAGTCAGAAACACAGTAAAACTCTGAAAAGCTACTTATTTTTCAGTAAAGTTAATTGCCTTTCAGTGAATGCACAGGTGTTTAACTTCAAATTTCGTTCCACAAAATGAAAGATTTTTGCAATAAGGTATTTAGCCAGGATAAGCGGCACAAAATACCTATGTTGCATAGATACAGCCACTAATATGTACTTGAAAATTCTGGTAAATAGCAGAACAGAGGAAAGCCACCGACGAGGAGCTTTTTCTTTCGAGATGACAGACATCCCAAATTTACTGCTAGAAGGGGAAGGGGATGGCAGTTATACATGGCAAATGAATTTAAACAGAAAATTCAGTAACTAAGTGTGGCAGATTAAAATGGTGTATGAATCTGTTTTAGTAGTTAAAAACCAAAACACATGCTTCAGCAGATTGTCTTCAATGTATTTCCGTGATGAGAACAAGCTCAGTATTATATTTTATGTAGAACGCAACATCATTTATTTCAAATCAGCCCAAACTTCTAAAAGCTAACAAGCAGAAAACTCAAATTATCTATTGTTATTATTATTACATCTCTCTCTTTTTTTTTGATAGAGGGAATATTTGTACAAGAATGTCAGTGAGACACTGAAATTTTTTTTTCTCTCAAAAGTTTCGTTGAAAGGATGAGTTAGGGGAAAAGAAGTCATAGAAATGATGATGTTCAGGTAGTACCCTGACCAGATATGTTTTGTGTTGGGGTATTTGTTCTCCTTTCCTCCTTACTTCTTTCCCTCCCTCCTACCCTCCTTCCCATCCTCTCATTCTCCTTCTTTCTTTTTTTAAACTACTGTATGTTCCATTTTCTCATTATTTGAGCCTGAAACCAATCCAACAAAGAGAAGGCTATAGGGCAAAATAAATCAGAAAGTTTCTTTTTCAACTTTTGGCAATCTATTGGAAAAGTTGTCATATTTTCTCATTAAATTCTGAGGTACGAGGTACTTAACTGGTTTTCTAAGTGGGACATCTTTAAAAATGATATCTGTTACTCAAAATACTTGATTTTATTAATGAAGACAAATCAGGACAACTTGAAATTATTGTGTATTGAGATTTTTGGGAGAACATGGGACAGATTCCCTCCCAATTAACTTCAAATATGGTGTAAAAATGATTTTACTTTTTAAAATTACATTATATCAAATATACAGAGAAATTGGCCCACTTTGACATATGGAAATAATTAGACTATGTAAAGATTATATTCTTTTGGCATACGTTTTAGCTTTTCACTAAATTACCAAGAATAAATTACTAATATTTTAACTCACACATCCTTCTCACAAGTACTGGTTCCTTTCAGGATCATTACAATGTTAGATGCCTGGGTAAAGTTTGCTCCTGTGACTATCACGTTACTTTTCCCTAAGGTTGATATTTTCTGTGGCTCAATGGATTCAATGTAGACCTATTGGAAATAAAAGATTAAAACACAAGATCAAAGCTAAGAAATGGCACTGTTCCAAAAAAAATCTGTTTATGCGCTGCAGTTCGAAAAAAAATCACTGAGAAATTACAACATTTTGCAAACATAGGCAGACAGTGTTTAATGAAATCAATGAATTCAAGGAAGAGTGCTGAAGATTCATGTCTCTCAACATGCGACAGCATGAGGTCAAACCAATTAGTCTTTGTCTCACAAGACAGTTGAAAATATAGTTGAAGAGTCTGACGTTCTGTCTGAAGAGTGAGATATCGCTAGAGTCTCAAAAATGCTTGCTGCCTACAGCCCCTGGAGGCTCACAATATAACAAAACGAAGGAAAAGACAAGGGGTCCGCTGATCATCACTCAATGACAGAGTCATCATTAGGCTGGAATAAATGTCATTGTGGATAAATTTAATTCCCAAGAAAGCAGTTCCTATATTGTTTGTTTCAGTTAGGCTATTTGAATCAAGGAATACACTGAAGGGAAAAATATCAAAAAATTAACTTGTTCAGTTACCTAATATCAAGTAGCTGGATGCCTAAACCATGCAGCCAACCATTTCTTCTCCACTGTTTGCAGATACCACCTTCTCCTTCTCCATGCCCATTACAAGATTTATCAGGCCCTCCTTTATCAAGTAAGTTTCCCTTGCAATCACCTGATACCTGGTCCCACATAATGCAGGCTTACATATTTTACTTCTCCATTTGCAGAGTCTAATCAAATTCCTCTAGGGTGCAGGGGGAGACCTTTTTTGATGGCAAGAATTGTTTTCCCTTTCAAAGACAAAATGATCCTGATTTCTTTCATTTTTCCCTACAGATGAAACCATCTATCATTTTGATAATCTTGTTGTTTTGTAGACCATCTCTGGCAAGTCTGTATCTTCTACAGCATGGCAACCAAAACAGGACAGAAGATTCCAACATTCTGCCAATATAAAGTACAACTGGGCTTTAGCAAGAATGAATATCATGCTCACACTCTTGGTGTTTGAAAACAACCCTCAGGTCCAGAGACACGTAATCATGTGAAATTTGCTAAGGCATAAATGCCAAGTGTATCCACTTAGAGGATAAAGTTTAGGAGGAAGCCACTTAAGGCACTGGAGGAGCTTTAGTCATGTCCAACACCTGCCTCTTGAAGTAACCTAGTATTCTCTGCTCCTCTGTATGTGTTAACACTCACTGGAATGGCTGAGCTGCTGGGCCCGCCCATCCTGCTGAGACATTTTATCATACTGCTCCTTGGCTAACACAGGTGCTATATGGTAGACAGGTCACCATCACTCATTATCGCTATGGATTAGTTTTTCAGACTGAGATAAACTCATCGTTAATGTCATCACAGCAATGATGCAATGTGACAGAGAATTGATTTCGGTGACAGAATTTATTTTAATCACTTAGTAAAGGACTTTAGCCCATATTTATAGACTCCTGAAGGGTCTGAAAGGGTCACTTTAATTATTCAGTTATCCTTGAGTGCATTTTATGGGATAAATTATCTGCAAGAGTGGTACTTTGGAATGGGGGGATTAGCAAAGACTTAGAGATAAATCCCTTATAAATGTCAAGTGTGTGTTGTATAGCAAAAGGCTTACTCTTTGCTCTGACATCATGACAACTAAGTGAACAAGTATTTACTGAAAACCTACAGGGTCCCTAGGATGGCACTAGGTATTGTAGGGGAAACACACTGTGTGCACTAGATCAGGAGTTTGCCTGAAGCAGCTAAATCCAGCCTGTGGCTTGTTTTTATATGGCCCACGAGAAAATGTCCATGACATTTGACATTTTCCATGACATGTGAAAATACATTAAATTCAAATTTCAGTGTCCATAAAGAAAGTGTTTTTGGAACACAGCCATGCCAACTCCCTTATGTATTGTCTGTGCTGCTTTCACACTATGGCAGCAGAGCTGATTAGTTACGAGAGAACTCATAGCTCACAAAGCCTACAATGTTTGTTGTCTGGCTCTTTGTGGAAAAAATCTGCTGACTCCTACACTTGAAGAGTCCACTCTCTTTCTATTTTATGTGAACGTCAATGCAGACTCATATTTACACCCAAGTTAACTGAGTCCCAGGTTTCTTTCTAGCTATTCCCCTCCACTTCTTATAATTATACTGTTGATATCTATTCAAACAAGATTTTCAAACACACCAAGTAAATGCTACTTCTCTACTCTCAGTAGAGGATAAAGAGAGCCTTATAACTAGTGTACACGAGATTTTTAAGGGGGTTATAGTTTGCTCCTTAAATGGCTCTACAAATCCTCTACCATCAGAGGATCTGCCACGTCGCCTTAACTTTTCATTTCCCCCTGAGTACAGACACCTCTGCTACTTCAAAAGAATTTCATTTTAAAAACCTTATTGTTTAAAAGTTTCCATTGGCTGTCCAGGATGGAATCCAGTCTTGGCCTATCTCATAAAAACAGATGCTTCTCATCTGCTTTCAAAGAGGGTCAGATTAGTTGTCCTTTGTTTGCTTGGAGAATCTCTCTGAATCTTAATAAGTGAGCCAAAGGGCGTCCAAGAGGACCTCATTAAATAAATGGTGCAGGTATATAAAAAAAAAAATAGGTAGCTACATGGCAGTACCATATTGCTGCAACAATTCTTAGAAATATAATATTTCTATTTTCATTGATAAGAATTTTTAAAATCCAGTACAGATAAAAGGCAAAGAATGATTGCTCCACAACTGTTCCACACATCTAATATTTTAGATTGATTTTTAAAAATTTTAATCAAGAGTTAATTTACAACTGGACATGAAGTAGTGGGCCCTACAAGCTTATTCATTGAAAGGTTTGGTGAATTTAAAAACATAATCTAGCTTGATACACAAAGTGAGATTCCTCTCCCATCCTATGTCTAAGGATTTTCATATATCAAATCAAAATACCACAGTCTATAACTCTCACAGCCCTATGGTGTCCAGAAATTAACCTCAGAATAGTCCACCTCTTATCAGTTACATGTCAAAGACTTATAGTTGTTTTTAAATGGCTGCACAAGTTTAAATTATTTAATAAAATAATATGAGCTCTAGTTGCTCACGTGTTTAAATCACCCTGTTTTGTACAAAAAAGCACATTAGAAACTTGTTAATTAGGTAATTACAGAATACCCAACTATTTATTTTTTAAAAACAAAGTCATTATAGGATATTGGAAATAGCACAGCCACTAAGAAATAGTTATCTTTGAAAAAGTCTAAGAGGATTACTCCTGACAGTAAGAGTACCTTTTGTGAAGTCTGACATCAACACAATTCAAATTACCACAACATTAATGGAGAAAATATTGCTATGATTGAAAAGAATATTAAAAAGAGGTACATTAGGAAGGCTCAGTTTATTAAGACCAAATTGTACTCTATTAATGTTTTTAAAAATCTTATAGAGCAAAGTTCTCCATAGGCCTGGATCTGAATCAACTAAAACATCTCTCAGATATTCAGTCATGAAATTAGTTCAAATGAGACTAGATGAAAAGTCACATGGATTCAAAACCAGCTGGAAACCTGAAACTAAAAGACATTAGAGAGATGAAAGGTGGCATAGCTAATTAAAGAAAAGTGTCCTGCAGGACTCTACAGAGGTTCGTATTTGGTTCAGAATTATTTAACATCTTTATTAATGACTGAGAGAGATGGAAGTAATAAATTAAAGAAATGTGTACACTGAGAAGAGTAGCAGCTAGTAGTAGAGATGGAAAAGTGTAAAAAGAAGTGAGATATGGAAAGAAAGAAAGCAAAATATATGAAAATAGCAAAATACAATCCTATGAAAGAAAAATTAGAGTTAAGTGGAACAAAAAGGTTATCTGTTTGATGCTCAGCACCCAGGCAAATGCTCTTTCCTCGAGGCCCTGGGACAGGCCCCAGGGAACTTGGGAGGTAACTTCCAGTTGGTCCCAGGGACTGGCTAGAGCTAGAGTGCCGACTGAGATAGGCCTGAAGACTTCCAAGGAGCAGGCAACAGACCAAGGCTCTGTGTTGAGAGATCAAGGCTCACTTCTCTGGCCTGAGGACCTGTAAGGTGAGGCTGACATTGTCCACGGTGGGGCTGCAAAGTGGTTAACCTTTCTCAATGAACGTCCTTAGTATGGCTCCTCAGAACTGGACTGGCCAACCAGGTCTCCGTGATGGGGAGTTGGGAGAAAGGGTTCCTCCTCTTCTCCAGTAGAAACCTCTGAGTACAGATTAAATTGAGCCACTCAAAATCCACGTCTCTGCTGAGTTTCAGATTCAGCATAGATTCTTGCTGCTCCACTCCCCTAAGGGCCTCAGTTTCCCATCTCAGTTTTGGAGTAAACACTGGCCTTGCCTGGGTCTGACTCCTTCACTCTGATACCCCGCAATCTACTCCTCTTCTCCAGAGGCTTTGATACTAATACACTCCCCTCACCGTCTGCCCAGGCTTGAGGTCTTGGTCCCGCCCCACATCTGTGGCACAGATGGGGCAGGCTTTATAGCCAAATGACAAGAGAAGCCAGTATTAGTTTTCCCCTCCTGGACTGACTTTCATCATCAATACTACATAGTTTAATACTTGTTTATCTTCAGTTGAGATCAAACAACATAGAGCGGTGGTTAAAACTGTGGCCTCTGGCATCAGACTACCTGGGTTCAAATCTTTTTCCTATTGTTTACTTTCTATTTACCCTCTGAAAAATTTGTTTATAAAATGGCAAAATAGGTCCATTGCAAGGCTTAAATAGATACTCTGAGCTTAGGACACAGTAAATGGCAGTACCTATTTTTAGGTCAGGGTATAGGGATGAGTCATAGGTCAAAAAACTGTGCCAGGGCAACATGCCCAAATTTGTTTTGAAGCAGGAAACCTATAAGTGCCACTTCTTTGGATAAGAAGATTCATACATCAAAAAAATAAAAGGTCATAAATCAGAACTATGGACGGATAAGACTAAAAAAATGTCTTTAACAGCATTCTATTGCCACTAAAGAACAAAGTCAGAACTCCTAGGCTTGATGTGTTAGGCCCTGTAGATGCAGGCTTCAGGGTCATTTCAAACTTATGTTCCATAATTTCATGCAACCTTCTGTTCCAGCCAAATTTAATTACTTGGGGTATCCTAGAATGGGTGCCCTGGAATTTTCTGGTGCCTCCACTATGCTTTTGCTTATGCTAGTCCCTCTGCTTAGAATAGCCACTCTTTGGTCCCCCTGCGTCTAGATGCTTCTCATTACTCAAAGGTTGGCTGAAATACCATCTCTGTCAATCAATCCGTCCATCAATCAAAGACTTAACCAACCACACTGATTAAGTGTTTTAAACTGTCAGGCACTGGGTTTAAATAAGCAGAAATGCCTCTAAGATAAGGCCCCAGGCACAGGGAGGCTCTCTGGGTTTGTAGATTCTCTGATACTTTCCCTATGTTAACATTTTTTTTTTATCATGTATTCTTACTTATGAACTCATGTATAAGATTATTGAGACTGATGGCAAGAGAGGTGCCTGATTCATTTGCATCCTCCTCAGCATATCCATGGAGCTCAGGAAAATGGCACCTAATAAGTGCTCCATAAATACCTGTAAGAAGAATCAACCCAAGCTCAGAATCATGAAGCTCGAGACAGTCTACAGCATTCACATCTTGCATCCCCAATGCCTGGCACATAGGAAGTACTCAGTACATATGTGATGTGGGAAGATGCCTTGAAGAAATGCTGTTGATGGCTTTTCCACTAGGAAGAGAGTGTTGAGTACTTTAAGCTTGGGGACCCAAACTGCAAACCTGGACTTTTACATTCCACATGATAATGAAAGACAGCAGTGCTTCACAGAGCATGAGAAATTCCTCCTGTGACCAATCAAATAACACTCCATTCCCCATCAACCAAAGTTGAGATTCCGTTTTGAGTCATATTAAAACAACATTTCCGTATCAACAAAATGTCTTTCACCAAATGAAGAAGGGTCATTCACAGAGAAGCACTGGAGGCAGGTCTGGACTTTTGTTTATTTTCAGCCTTCTCCTGCTCTCTTGGTGACTCTGGTTCTTTTTAACACACAATAACAATGGTCAAAAGATGCAGGAAGACAATACAAGAAACCAAGGTACTGTGACCTTATTCTTATTTTTCTTTAAAAGAAATTTAAAAAGCCATTGCCTGGACCACTACTCAGCAAAAAAGGACCCAATTATTGATACATAAAAGAACTTGGATGAATTTGCACAGAATTACATTGAGTTAAAAAGGCCATTTCCAAAAGGATATATCTGGATGATTCCATTTATATAAAATTCTTGACAAGATAAAATCACAGAAACAAAACAGATACATGATTGCCAGGGGGCAGAGAAGGAGAGTGGGAGGTGGAGGGAAGTGGGTGTGGCTATAAGCGAACAATGTGGGGTGACAGAGCTGCTCTGTACCTTGACTGTTGTCACTGTCAGTATCCTGGCTGTGATGATGTTGTATAGTTTTTTAAAACATTACTATTGGAGGAAACTGGGGAAAAGATATATGAGATCTCTCTGTTTTATTTTCTTATAATTACATGTGAATCTACATTTATCTCAAAAAAATGTTTAATTTTTCCAAAACAATCTTGAATAAGAAGAACAAAGTTGAAGAACTCACACTTTCTGGTTTCAAAACTTATTACAAAGCTACAGTAATCAAAATAGTGTGTTGTGCATATAAGACAGACATACAGACCAATGGAAAAAAGCCCAGAGATAAATTCTCACATTTACAGTTAAATGATTTTCAAGAGGGAGATGAGATGTTCAGTGGGAGAAGGACAGTCTTTTCAACAAATGATACCAGAAAAACTGAATATCCACATGCAAAAGGATGAAGCTGGACCCTTACTTTATGCTGTAGATAAAAATTAACTCAAAATAGAACAAAGCTCTAAACCTAAGAGATAAAACTCTCAGAAAAAAATATGGGAGAAAAGCTTAATGAAATTGGATTTTGGAACGATTTCTTGGTATGATATCCAAAGCACAAACAGCAAAAGAAAAAATATATAAATTGGACTTCATCAAAATGAATCAAGCACTTGTGTGCAAAGGACATAGTCAACTGAATGAAAAGGCATTCTATGGAATAGGAGAAAGTATTTGTAAATCATATCTCCAATAAGAGATTGATATCCAGAATAAATAGCAAACTCCTACAACTTGACAACAACATGCCAAAAAGTCGAAGCAACACAAATATTCATTGAGCTGAATAGGTAAACAAAATGTGGTCTGTCCATGCAATGGAATATCACTTAGCCTTAAAAAGGAAAGAAATTCTGACCTATGCTACAAAATGGATGAACCATGAGGACATTATGTTAAGTAAAATAAACCAGTCACAAAAAGACAAATTTTGCATGATTCCACTTATATGAGGCACTTAGGGCAATCAAATCCACAGAGATAGAAAGTAGAATGGTGATTTGCCAGGATCTGGGTGGAAGGCAAAATGAAGAGTTATTATTTAATGAGTACAGAGTTTCAGTTTTGCAAGATGAAATGTGTTCTGGTGATGGATGGTGGTGATGGTTGCCTAAGAGTGTGAATATACTTAACACGCACTACACTGTACACTTTTATAAGATGGTAAGTCTTATGCTATGCATATTTTGCCAAAATTTTTTTAAAACTGAAACAACAAAAGAGAAATTTAATTTTTTTAAAAAGTCACTGCCTCTTTGATTTGAGTTCTTATTGCTATGTCTTAGTTTTTTATAAACCAATGGGAAGAGAAAGGTCCATCACTTAATAAGCCCATCACTTAATAAAACCTCACCGACTTTTACATTCTAGAAAATTGGCACACCAAGCTTTTCTAATGTCTTTAATTAACTTCATAATCCATTTTGATTCATGTTCCCTTTGCCTGTTACTTAATTCACCTAAAGTTTCTATCAACTTTTCTGTAGTGATTAAAAAGGTGTTACTTTTTTATATTGGCACTTGATCTTAAATAGCAGCACATGGATAAATCAAAGCCACAAATTAGTTGCAAAATAAAAAATTGAACCTTTTTTTAAAAAAAAAAAACTATGCTGTAGTTTTGTCTGCTCTTACTAAACCCAAAAGTTAATAAAAACAAGAACTTGTCTGTTTTTTATCACCTGGTAGATGCTCAATTAACTTTTGTTAACTGCATGAATCAGTACTTCTGAGCTCTCTAAGCACAGCCACCATGTCTGCCAGGAAATGTTTATATTGTCACCTCTTCTCTTTTTCAAATACGTCTGTTAATTGAGCTTGGTGATTTACCCTGAAGAAAATAAAAGGAATTTCCAAGGAAATCTCATGGAAAATAACCATTTTTTGAGAAGTGGAGAGAAAGGTACCTATATTATATAGACACAAATTTTGTTTTAAAGTAATTAACCACTGGTTAGATTGGCTCTACAAAGGAAAGAAAACAATCTAGCTGCAGTTTGTGTATACACTTTGCACACTCTCCATTGCACATAATCCCCAGAAATACAATCATAATACATGGTTGAAACTGAAATCCCCTCAGTACTATGTGCTACATACTTCTGTCTAATTCTCCGCAAGTGAGCCACAAAGTCACCTTTAAAATTTTACTCCTCTCAGAACAACATCATTTTTCATAATTACAGAATTTTAATTTCTTTTATGTGAGTGTTCAGCCTTTGATATATTGAGCCAATTAAATGAAACTTAGTTTAAAACCAAAGGTAAAAAAGGGAATTTTGGTAGAAAGTAAAAAAGGGAACTTTAAAAAGGAACCCAAAGTGGTAGTTTTTATTGCCATTTAAAGGGAGATTTTTCCATTATCAACACAAAAAAAGGGTCTGACCTGCAAGCTTGGGCCGGTTCTGCTAAACTTATTCTTGAACCCTCCTCCACCTGCTGTGTTGGATGGTGTCTGCTTCTCAACTGCAACTTGACAAGGTTCCTGAAATGAAGAACATCCCTTCAACATCTAAATGGGTAGGAAATCCAGAGTTTGAAATAAACACAGAAGACAGGCTGGTGGTCACCAACATTTATTTTTGGTTAAACTTGTAATATACCAAAAATGTCACTTTACCTGGTTTCTGCTATAATCAGAGGAGCTGCAAGCTGTGAAGGGATGGATACACTTTCTCTCACTTTCACACCAAGCACAGCCAGTTCCAAAACACACTGGGCATCTGGCAACATAGAAAACCAACTTAATTCATAAATTTTTAGGAAAATCTTCATATCATAGAATCTCCCTCTGTGATGAGGCATGTGAGCCTTTGGAAGAAAAAAATAATATCCCTAAACAGACTGTGATGAACCCAAGGGAGACAGGACAGTCCTTTGAGGCTGAAGATTGAGCACTGACTTTGTGTCCTGCTCTGGGCAGCCCTCAGGCTGCTGGACCATCATCATACCTGCAGGGGTGTTGCTATGGAAACCTGAAGCTGGGGTCAGTAGTTGTGCAGGTAGATAACAGGAACACACTGGATCCATTTCTGAATCCAGGTCTATTTGTCTACCCTCAGGTAAGTTTCCTTCTGGAAACTGATATCCCCCAACCCCACCCCAATATCAGCATGTCCTCACTCACTGGAGCAGTAACACCGTCAACTGCCTGGAGGATGCGAAGCCAAAAGTGTTACCTGGCAAGCAGAGGGAATGGGGTGCCAGTGTTTGCTTTTTAATCAAATTGAGGAAGAATGGTGTCTGCTAATCAAATAACCTATCATGCATGGATAATAGTGGAGAGCTTGAAAAGCACTTAATAGGATAATGGGAGTTAAAGGAGGAATGATAAATACAGAAATTCAGGTCAGTCTGGAAACAGTCCCACGAGGCTAAGCCCAGCAACTGTGAGAGGACTGAAACAGGGAGAGGGGACACCATTCATATATTTATATATTCTCCAAGAAATGCTGAAATATTCTGAGATTCTGACCGATAGACGCTGTAGTTTCAATGAGAGAAAAAAAAAAACCCAGACTGAGTTTTTACCTGGCTACCTAAGTGTGCTAGAAGCTGGTTTGTGATTTATATTCCTATCCTAACTCCTCAGAGTGGTTACTGTACTAAGAGCTTTTCTAAAGGAAGCAAGTGCCCAAGGAAAGGGCGTGCACCCTTTGGGGAGCTGCTGGTCTGAGGTCTGGTTGTTAATTACCTGGCTGTGGGACATAACGTGGGTCACCTCCTTTGGTCTGGCCTCTGCAACTAGGGGTGGGGAAGCTGTATTGTTTCAACTCTCTGAGCTACAAAATTCTATATAACTCTCCTCTTTCTTCCCCTATTTTCATGGACTTCTGAGGCTTTCTGCATCAAGTTTGTTTTTTACTCTCCCCAAATTCATTCAGTTTATTAGAAATAACTGAACTCAACCCATCAGGGGTAAAGATGAGCTGCGGGGATTCCTGTTCTAATAGCTGTAGAGTGGCCTCCCAACTCAGTTTTGAGTTTGAATTCATTTTCCCCAAAGAAAAGATTCCCAGACCAGGCCAAAGAAACTCACATTTGGTACTCACATAGCTGGTCAATCAAACCACTGAATGAACTACAGAATCACTAATCATACAGCTTCACATGGTTTCCATGGGAACCTCCACCCCATCTTTTAACTGAAAAATCAGGAATATGAGAAACATATTTCCTCTGTCTTCTCTCTGCTTTAGAAGCAAGGAGTAAAGTGCAGCTCTAAATCAGGGGGTTACACAGCTCACCAGGGCCAAAGGTAGTAAAAAAAAAAAAAAAAAAAAAAAAAAAAAAAAAAAAAAAAAAAAAAAAAAAAAAAAAAAAAAAAAAAAAAAAAAAAAAAAAAGGAAAAAAAAAAAAGAAAGAAAGAAAGAAAGAAAGAAAGAAAGAAAGAAAGAAAGAAAGAAAGAAAGAAAGAAGGAAAGAAAGAAAGAAAAAAAAAGAGAAAAAGAAAAAAGAAAAGAAAAAAAAAAAGGTATGTGTATGGGGTAGAATTAACATGTTCCTTTTTTTAAATATTGGGGTGACATTAGTTATTATCATTATATAAGTTTCAAATATAGAATTCTATAATACATCATCTGTATGTTGCATTGTGTGCTCACCACCCAGGATCTAGTCTCCCTCTGTCACCACATTCGACCTCTTTACCTTCTTCATACTCCCCTCACTCCACCTTTCCCTCTGATAACCACCATACTGTTGTCTGTGTTTATGGGTTTAACATGTTCCTTTGATTTAAAAGAGACTTCATCTTGTCCTTCTCCTTGAGTATGACTTTTCCTTATCTCATGCTCACACCTTCTCCCTGGACCCAAATTCCCAAAGCCATTCTAATCAGTGGAGAAGCTAGCAGCACCCCTTCTACTACACTTGCTTCAAGGCGACCTCTCCGGCTCGGTAAAATGCATTTCCCTCTTGGCAGAAACACCTCTAGACAGCTGTGTGCCCCTGAGCTGCTTCTTGTGCTTATCAGGGCTTGGATGTGTGAGCTTAAGCTCAGCAGCCCTCCCATCTCCCATTAGGCCACGCTCCAAAAGGCACTTTGCAAAGTTCTACTCCACAAAAGAGTTCTTTAGGAAGTCAAGGAATAAAGCAAATCATTAAATTAAAACCAATGAGAGAATATTTATATTTCAAGTAAAATCTTACTCTGTAAATGACGAGCAGTTGGTAAAGTTGAATCTTTTTGATAAATGCCAAGAACCGAAGGAGAACGTCACGTTGACAACTAAAACATCTGGAGCAAAGGAGAAAAAAAAGTCATTTACGGTGAAGGCTCACTATCATCAAGCAAAGCTGTAAATGCAAAAAATAAATATTTTTGCATCCTATGCATAGAGGGTGGGGTGTGCCAGCTGTTCGCTCACATTTCAATCAGTATGTGGTTCTTCCCCGCGGGCCATTCACGTCAGGCAACCAGAGTGCATAACACAAGGCTCCAAACAGACCCCAGCCCATCTCGTGTTCCAGGCCTCCTGTGGATAATCACTAGGAAAAAGCCATTTTCCAGCCCATTTACATCTCATACTCTCCCCGGGATCACTATCTCAACTTGTAATTGGCCACAGCATAAGAATAAAACAAGCCACTGAGCAAGAAGTGCCTAGAACATGAGAACTAGAATGTGAAAGAGGACATCCTGCACCTTCAGAAAAATCTGCACTACAAATATTTACCTAATAAACTCTGAAGTGTGGTTCCCATGGGCTGGGATCCCTGATCTTGGAATCAAGTGTCACCAAATCTATGATGCAGGTTTTCTTATTTGCATTTGAAAACCTACCTATTGGTTAGAAAACTTCAAAAGAATAAAGTCAGAAAGAGAAACACCATGGTGCTAAAACAGCATTCGAGAAATGTTGTATTTCCTGTATCTCTTTAACTTACATGCATATGCTACCCAAGATGATTCCCAAACCCAGCTGTCTATCAGAATCACTTGAGAAATGGATGAAAATATATATTCCAGAGCCATGTTCCTAGATATTCTGACTTTGCAGGCCTGGAGTAAGGCTGGGAATATGTGGTTTGCAACATTCCCCACACGATGGTGGGCTATAGCCAGGTTCAGGTGCCTTTCAAATCCTACCAGTCCAGGGACCAGTTCTACTCCGTGGTATTTTCACTGCCACCCATTTTGGTATTAATATCTTCTTCCTTTTATGAATTAGTGGTGACAGTAGATGATACTTTAAAAATGAAAGTCTTTATTTGACAGAATAAGAAGTTGGCATTTCTAATTTTCTTACTGAAATTTTATTAGTGTGTGATTCTAAAAGTCTGAGAGCTCTTACTTTGTTATTTCTCTACAGCAACAAAATTCATCCTGAGAGCCAGGTGCCCCATAAAATTCTGCTCACATAAAGTATGTATGTCTAAAATGATAATCCTCTGTTCTAAGACAAGGATGTTTGGAAGGCTGGCATGACCTCTCAGCAAGAGCATTTAAACAGACACTTGCAAAGTGTTGGTAGAACACACGTGGACAATTTAGCACTGAGGGACACCCAGTGAAAATGTATGTCGATGGAATCTACAAGTGTCTAGTGATGAAGAATAGCAAAAGTCATACTCTTCTGAGTATCACCTGTGCACAAAACACTATTGGGAAAAACCACAAGGAAATGAATATATCATGATCTCTGCTCCCAAAGCATTTACAGTTTTTTTCTGGAGGATATAAAATAACTTGGATGAAAAAACACAATTACACAGTCAAGGAAACAGGCTATGAGTTAAGGAAATAGGTTTGAGGTTCATGTAGCACTGGTAGCAACACTGGGGTGCCAGTGGAGGACCAAGGGGCACTAGGATGACCAGGACAGTTAGAGCAGAATCCAGTAAGGCTGTATATAACAAGTAACTTCCCCCAATATTTTAAAATGGAAGGGCAACAGGATCTGGTGTGAAGGGTGAGGTTACTCTAGGCCACAGACATTGGTTTGGCAATGGCCATTGGCTGGCTGGTGCAAGAGATGGGAAGTGAGTTTGCCTGCTCAGAATGTGCAAGACATTCAAAATAGGTAGGCAAAGGTTAGGTGCAACTGATGGAGGCTCCAAAATCAACCAGCTAACTTTATAAGGTTATCTCAAATACTAAAGAAGTATATTTTATAGGTGAGTAAGATCTGCATTTTAATGACCAAAATTAACTAGAAGCATGTCACAAAGGCTGTATAGTGTGAACAAATAAAAATGCAAAATTGAAATAAATTTTCAAGCAGTTCAGACTCAAATAGCCATCATACGCCCAGTGGCTGAGAGGCATTTTTAAAACTTGGCTCTCTGGCTTGGTGCATTCAATTCTTTTGGAGGGATTTAGGATTAACTAGGTAACACCAGCTCTCACCACAAAATAGCTCTATTATGACCTTTGGTAATCTAGGAAGATTGTACGATGAACTTGACTTTACTTTCCACTACTTCTTTCTCATCCAAAGGGACTCATGAATTCTCATTTGCTCTATTGTAACTCCTAACCATCTCTGGAATCCATCCACTTCATCCACAGCTCTCACTGTCCCCCTCACCTGGATCATGCAACAGTCTTCCTTCTGTCTGATCTTTCAGAACTCGGTCTTTTCCTCCTTTAGCCCATTCTCCACCTGCCACCATTCATTCATTCATGCGACAAAAATCTATTTATTGTAAGTGGCTACCTTGTGCCAGACACTTTGTGCCTTCTTTGATATACATTTTCTATCACTCTGCTTTTCACTGGTCCCTACTCCATTTGCCTTAGCCATAAAGAGCTTCTTTTGGCTTCTCAAACAAAGCTTTTTCTTTCCTGGCCATGACACTAATGGGTCTCTGATTGGAATACTCTTCCTCCACTTTGTCTGGCTCAGCCCTATTTATCCTCCAGAATGCTTTCCTTGCCCTCTATCCCAACCCCAAATCTACTTAGGCATCCTTTTCATGAGCTTCCCATGGTATGCTCTGTTCCCTATATTTATACACTGCATTGCAATGAGTTGTTTACTTATCTCTACCCCAATAGGCTATAAATATCAAGACCAGGGACTATATCAGTCTTTTTTGGTTACTGTATACCTAGCATCTGGCGCAGTATCTGGCGCATCGTAAGGTTCAATAACTGCTTTTGGTAAGAATGAATGAATGCAATGAACTTACAATGATAGAACACTGGCCACTCTATTTTCTCTTCTCACCAAAGACAGTCCAGCTTTTCAGATGTCTGAATTCTCTGAACCATTTCTGTAGGGTCAGCCCAGTGGTCTTTGGCTTTACTCCACTTGCCTATCCAACCTACCGTCCTCAGTCATTCTCCAGTCACATCTGATAGCGGGGGCCTGCAGTCATGGATGAGGTAGAGCAGAGGTGAAAATCAGGAAACAGCGCAGGGAGAGAATGAGTCTGTAGCATGGGACTATTCATATTTCCTGTCATTAACTTGCTTCCTGGGCAGTATAACTGGGGAAGTTCTCTTGCTTTCTTTACCTTGTAACAAAAAAGGCAACAAAGACTCCACTTACCTTTGTCAGTTGCTCTGGTGGGGATATTGCAGGTGCAGGTCTTGTTGGGTGGACTTTGACCCTTGCAGAGCTCCCTGCCGGTTTCCACATTCTTTGCCACACACTCTGAGTGTCTTGGAGAAACGATGCCCACCAAAGTCACTGTAGTCTGTGTGGGAAAGATGATGATTCGGCAAACAAATCATTGTTTTTTCTTCATTCCCCTACCCTACAGCCTTAAGTGCACTCACTCTTTGACCTGCCATAGATGAATTTCTCAGATTGCCCATGTAAAGAGATGTTTTATTGGCTACTTCGTTTCCTCTTTTGTGAGTCACATATTCATATTCTTGGACTGGTTTTTTTTTTCTGCTTCTGTGTATTTTTCTTATCAATTTTTAAGAGCTCTCTGTATAGTACAGATATTAATCCTTATCTGTCATATTGCTGACATATACTTTCTTCTAATCTACTATTTGTCTTGCAACTTTTGTGTGTGCTATCTTTTACCCTACATGACATGTTTTTAAGTAATCAAATACAGGGTTTCTTGTCTTGGTTACAAACTCTTGCTCACAGGAAAATATAAAATTGTTCTACTATCTCTGTTGCTTTATTTTTTAAACTTACATCTTAAATCCATCTGGAATTTATTTTCATATATTGTGTGAGATAAGGGTCCAACTTTATTTTTATCCAGATGGTTAATCAGCTCTGTCATAACCATTTAGAAAACAAAACAAAAACAAAACAAAAAAATTCCTTTCCTACTGAACTAAAATACCATTTTTGTCATATATTAAATTACTTTATATCTGGAATCTATTTCTGAATTCTGCTGTTTCAATTATCTATTAATCTACTTTTACTCCAAGGTCATCAAGTTTTTACTACTGTGACTAAATATATTTAACATCCGATAAGGCAAATCTCTCCTTATTATACTTATTTTCATAATATTCTTATCATTTCCCAGACATGATTCTTCCATGAAGTTTAAGATCATTTTGTTCAAGAGGAGTGAGGAGATTGAGTCTAACTGGAATTGTACTAAATATATGCATTAATTTTAGTAGAATTTATATCTTCATGATATGCAGTATTCTTATACAAACACATGATTTTTTTCACTTGTGTTTATTGGGTCCAGGGTTCATTTAAAAGAGTAGAATTTGATTTCCTAGGTGTTGGCTCTGAATTTTTAGTGCTAGTTGCTAACATTATAGTTAAAGAAGGTAGCCTAGGAAATCTACCTTTAAAATTATTTAAAATTTTGTTAAACATATGGTGGTGGGGGCAGGTGTGTGTGTGTGTATGTGTATACACAAGGGAACACAAAAAATAATCTTGACATTTCCCCAAAGCAACTTTTACTGCAATAAATTATCTAAAGGAATAAGGCAACCAGTTCTGTTGAAAAGGAAAATTAAAAGAATTAATATGTCAACAGTGAACCCCTTTTGTATCAGGTGCATGAAGGAGATCTCGTAGGAATGTGGGCTAAGCATTTAGAAGCTGGGAGCAGAAAAAGTGGTAACCCTATCACCCAGAATGAAGAGCTACAGTTCCAGACAATCTGGAAGGTGTCCATCTTCTGTTATACTTCTGACCTCTGCCCAAGACTTTATGCATGGCCACCTAAGAGTCTACTGCCTTTTGTCCTCTAATAAGCTTGCTAAATCTATTCTGGCCTTGGGGTCACCCCCATCTTTCCATTTTCAAAGAATTATGTTACTGGGCCACAGAATCATGCTGCAAGAAGGCCAGTTCTTATAGTCCATCCTGTAAGAACTGAAGTCCAACCACCTTTATGGACTTGGGCACAGTAATAGACCCCAGACCATTCCCAAGATATTTGTGTGATTCCTACCAAGTTCATCTTCATCTTCATTAGCTGAACTCTCATTTATCCACCGTCTTCAACTCACCATTTATATCTTAGCACATCTTAGCACATGATCACATCATATATTATCCTGTATACACATGTGTCTTAAATGTATTTCATTGTTTAAACATTATAACAAAAGTATTAGAATGTTTTTTAAATCCTTTTTCACCAGCTGTTTAAAATTTTCCACATTTCCTTCTAGTGCTCGCATAGTTTTTACATACCTGTAATTGTTGCATTTAATTCCATAAATAGTTATAAAGCCCTTAATATGTGCTAAGCTAGTGAATACTTTAGTTAACCAAACAACTACAGTCCTTGCCCTCAGAGAGCTTATAGTCTAGTTGAAACAAGGAAAAGTCCAGTAGACTAAAACTGGAGGGCCACATGGCACTGAGAAATGACAGGAGCCTGGGCTAGGATGGTACAGTGGAAGTGGAAAAAAATGAACGTATTCAAGATGCCCTTCAGAGATGGCATATGGCAGGGCTGAAAGTGGGGCATGTGTACAGGGAGGATTTTGGTGAGCAAATGGATGGAGGTTCAATGTACTGTGATGGGACACACTGAGGGAGAGGCTCCCTATGGGTAGAAAATTCAAGATTTCAATTTTGGATGTGTTTAGTTCAAGATACTTGTGTGATAACCAACAGAATATGGGCCTGGAGCTCAGAGGAGCGATCTGGGCTGGAAATAAAGGGGATATGAACATACAGATGAAATATAAAGCTATGGGAGTGGATAAGATTATCTACGAACAGAATAGAGAGTCAGAAGAAAGGAAGGGCCACAACTGGGTCTGAAACAGCTTTAATATTTAGAGTTAGAGGGAGAAGGAGACAGCAAGGGAGGCTGCGACATGGCCAAAGAGAAGGAGGAGAGCTTGGAGAGGGTGTGCACTAGAAGACAGGGTTTCGAGAGTGCAGCCAGTCAGCCAGGTAAGATGCGGACTTACAGCACCTGCTGGAATGGTTACATGGAGTTCACTCGTGACTTCAGCAAGAATGATTTCAGAGAGAATAGGGGGGCAAAAGCCTGTTGGGAGTTGATCTGAAAATACGGGACAGCAAGTGTTTTTCAACTGCAGTGTAATGAGAGCTTAGCCAGTAAATGAAGGTATGTTTGCATAATTTTGGGTTCCAGGTGAGTACAGTTAAAAAGCTGAAGGCTTGGCTTAATAAATCCAACATGTGAATCCTTAGCAGGTTGGCAGTTCTTCCTTGAAGTATACCAATAAAGAGGGAATGAAAACACAAAGGATCAAGCAAAGGTAAAAAGTTTGAGTGTCAATTAGTTAGTAATGTCCATGGGGCCAAAGAACTTCTTGCTGAGTTACATTCCACTAGGTCAACCAACATGCCTTATTTTACTTGACCATTCCTCTTATTACCAAACAGTTCCATTATTTCCAGGTTTCCAATTCTATAAATGCTACTGTTTTAGCATCTGTATGCTTATGTTTTTCTCCTCTCAAGTTACTTCTTCAGAATTCTAAGCCTGGTATTACTGCTTAAAACAGAATGAATATATTTATGACTTTGGAAACATATTGCCAAATTGCTTTCTAAAAAGATTGTGCTAATTGGCATTGCTAACACTAGGTGTGAGCATATCTTATTATCACTTTAATTTGTATTTATCTGATAGCTGGTGAAGTTGAACATATTGCCATATCTACGTCTAACTCTCTAAACCTCTTCTTGTGAGAATATATGCTTTTGCCCACTCACTTTTGGTGTCTTGATGTTTTTCTTTTTAATTTCTCCTAACTTTAATATCTTGCAATTAATATTTTACCTGTTACAAATGTTTTCCTAAAGTATATGCTTTAGCTATCTCTTATTTGGGGTTTTATAGATTTCTTAAAGTCAAGTACACAAATATTTTTCTTTTGTTATTACAAACTATATGGCTTCAAACCTAAGAAAATTATAATTCCAAATTATCTGATGCTCAATTCTATTTGTTATTTTTCTGTGACAGCTTTTCATATAAATTGCTTAATTAGCCTAAATTTTATTTTTATATTTAATGTAAATTGTGAATTATATTATTGTTCCATATTGTAAGGCAGTTTATCTCAGTGCCTTTTATGAAATAATGATTTTGTTTTCTCTTATTTTATGGTATTTGATTTTTAAATTTTTTACATCTATTTCTGAGATTTCTACTCTATTCCATAAATCTATATTCCTATTTTTAAACAATAATCATGAGCTGAGTTATTGTCATTATATCTATGTTTATAATCATATGGGAATGGTCTTGCTTAAATAATTTTCTTTTTCAAAATGTATTTTGGTTATTCTTTTATTTTTCAATTTCAGTTGGCACATTATATTTGTTTCAGGTATACAACATTTACTTAACTTACAAAGTGATCACACCAATAAATCATTCCAGATGAATTTTATATTAATTTTGAAATATAGTCTATTCAAATTTTCACTGGGATTGCATGAAATCTAGAAAATAGATTGAAGAAGATGTGACATTTTTATGATACCTTCCCGCCAAGAAACATAGTATGTGTCTGGATATATTCAAGATGTTTTTCATAGCTGCCAAGAAATATCTTGTGTGTTTTTGCTTTTTATTTTTATTTATGCTTATGCTTTTAATTGATAAGGTTTCCCTATCATTAATTATAAATAGCCTCAACAGACTACCACCCCACATTCTAACTACTATTAGAAAAAAATTGCTTAAGACAATTGCAATTTGCAAATTGCAAAACCAAAATTACTACTTTTGGCAGCTGACTTCAATATGTATCTCCTGGTTAAAATAATTTTAAAATATAGGACATATACCTTATTCTTTGTTTTTTTTTTTTTAGATTATACCTGACTATTTCTGTTGTTTTTAATGAATGGGATCTTTTATTAATGGACATTAGAAGTTTGTTTCATCTTACATGTAGTTAGGTTATTAATATTTGAATTTTATTGAACACATACCACTTCATTTTACTTTTATTAATTTGAAATTATAAAAGCTAACATATTTAGATTTTGCAGATATACAACCACTTAAGAGTGGTAAATGATATTCTTGTCTATTCCATTCTAATAATTATTTCTATTACTTGTTTCTTGTATTACTGGATTGGACAGAATGTGATGAATATATTTTTTTTATATCAGGGATGGTAAAGTTCCTTGTTTTTGTTTGGACTTGCAAAAAAATGTTTCTAGTGACTCTCTTTTAAAAACTATGTTGTTTGTAGGAAATAATTCACTCATATATTTTTATGTTTTAATCATTATAAGCCATTTTTACTGAATGTTAAAAAAGCTCCTCATAGGTATACATGAATATAAATTTTACATAATCCTTTTTTATGTTTGTCTGTGTATGTGAGAATTTCATTTTTCTTCTTTTTTTACTTGTCTATGTCTTTCCTCTTCACCACATTAGTCATTCCAACAGGGGAGTCCATATTTACAACCTAGTATAAACTTTTCTATATTGTCTCCAATCTCAAATAATCATGGACAAATACACATAAACATATATAGGGACTTTTTTGATGATTAAAGATCATGCTATATATACTTTTCTGTACCTTACTGTTTTCACTCAACAAAACCCCATGGAAATCCCTCCAAGACAACTGAAATTGCTGTAATTATTTTTTTTTAATGCCGATCCTAACAAGGATGAAAATATACTATTTTCTAATTGTTTTGTGTAAAGAGACTAAGCTTCTTGGGAACAGAGTCTCTGCATTATATATGGAGCATGTTCTGTACCTAGAAAGCTACTAGAATGTAGAAGGTACATGATGGGTGGTTCACAAACACTCTGTGAACCGAGCTAATACATAGAACTGAAGAAAACTACAGACTGCCATCTGTGCAGGTCAAGATCATGTATTATTTAGATAAAGATCTGAGACTTCCAGGTAAATCATACTGATGACCATAAAGACAGAAATATTTTTGAAATAATATGACCAAGAGATGGAATCAGACATCTTATCAATGTTGTTAAAATCATCAGTCCTAAATTGGTGTCAAGGACTAGCTTTACTCAAATTGCTAAATTCTTATCTCTTTTACCTTGAGAGTGATGGTAAGCTGGAGTGAAGTAATGTTTGTGGGAGAAGACTCTTGAGAGATTAGGGTAAACCACAGTGGAACTCAGGGTGGGCAGGAAAGCACTGGTGGTTGTTTGGGTGGTAAACATTTTTTGTAATGTTCTAGACTAGATATAAATGGTGGTTAATTTATGCTAGTTACCCAAATATAGGTGAGCGAATTGTGTAAGCAACCTTTGTACTTAATGAACAAGTTACTTTCCTTCACTATATTTAACTGAATTATTACCCTTAAAATTTTCGAAATGCCAAAAGAAAAAATCTTGCCTAGTCTTAACCACTTATCAGAGTTCTGGGTGTATTCAAGAATCATGATATTTTCTATCATTCTCTATCAGCACCAAAGTCAACTATTTTTCAGACTGACAAGAGAAATAAAAATTTGGCCATATATATGCTTCTATGCTAAGTATCTTTTTCACATAATCTATCCCCTCTTGACTCACGCCAGAAAAAGGTTTAGATGGTTTTGAAAGTCTCCCCTCCATGCACCCAGGAAGACAATAGAAAGCGACAATAGCCAAATAACTTTAAATCCTTGAGTTCTGATCAGTTATGACTTGAAAGCTTGGTTCTTTTATTATTTATCACTCATTAAATGTTCTGGCTTTCCTTTATTAAATGTTAAATCATCTTAAGTGGTATGGTTGTTGCTATTTGAAATGGCAAAGTGTAAGAGACAAGAAAAAGTGGTCCATTTCCTTGTTAATGTGGCATTCAAATAAAACAGAGCAAGCTCAACAGGCAGGTCAACTGGTTGCTGATGGAGATTCTGTACAATTATTCATAATACAAGAGCCATAATTAGGGATAAAATGTCTCCTTACAGCACCACTGAGACAACAAGGCAGGAATTTCATTTTCCCATAGGGCATGGTTGGCATGTAAATCAGAAAATGCTTGAATAAGCTCATTTCCTTCTCTCATCCAATGACAGGATTGATATGATGACAATGGCAGTACTGCCAGATAAGGAGCCCACTGGCTTTCTTTCTAAGGGACCCCACTTTCAACAGTCACTGCCCACATTGTTTTCTCTTCCCTCTACCAATATTTCTTGAACTCATATTTATAAGACAGTTGTCAGGAGAAGCCTGAACACATTAAGAAAAGGAACCATTGAACAAAACAAAATTCTATGCTTAAGCCACATTTAAGGCATCTTGTTGACCATGAGCCTGCTTCTTTTTTCTCTATCATTTTAATTAATGTTTTTCTACTACACTAAAATTCAACTATGGAGGGTCATCTGCAGCTCCACATGGTGGACAAATCCATGAGGGCAGGCCACAGCATGTGTCTCTGCTGTATCCCTAACACATTGTACAGTGTAGGGCATCTGGGAGGCACTCAATATTAGTTAACTAAATGAAAGACTCCCCTGACTAAGCTTATTTGATTGCTAAGTGATAGTTTACATACAAAAAGAAGTTAGCACAAGTATGCAAAATGAGACAACACAATAGAGACAAATAAAAATCTTTTCTCTTACCTTATCTTTACTTCTTTGAGATATGTGAATTTGAGGGCACTGTTTAGCTCCTGATAAAATATCCAGCCAGTTTTCTGAGTTCTCTGAATGTACACAATCATCTTTAAAAGTACACCTATTAAAAAAAAAAGACAACAAAACAGGAACCCCACACATGCGTTAGTTAAAACTTTCTCATACTGGCTTCACTACAAAATGCCAGGCTTTGTACAGTGGGTTATTGATTTTGAACAAGGACAGAAACATGATGCTAAAACCACAAAAAGCAATAGGAAAACAGTAGAGCATTTTTTTCTAAAACCATGAAAAGCAACAGGAAAACAGTAGAGAATTTTTTCCTATCATGTCTCAGAGAAGTGAACAAATGCAGACAACATGCTGAACTTAGACTCCTGAGCCATCTTTCAAGATGACATCGCCAAAAACATTGAAAGTGCATCCTCTCATGGATTCTGAAATTAAAGAGCTCATTTCTAGAAAAACCCATCAGAAAATAGCTCAAGAAAAGGTTTATGTACTATATACATTTTAGATTTGCAATTCATTCCCAGAATATCAATCTATTGTGTTATTATTATTTTTTTTAAAAAAGCTACTATTTTGTACTTTACAGTATGATAATTAAACAAGAATATGTCAAGGGCAGAGTCTTCCCAAGAATTTGATACATTACCAAACTATCTGCTACATAACATTTATTTCTACAGATAATACCAAATTATATCAAAAGATATAGGTGAAACACTTCTCAGAGCCACTTTCCTAAGACAGCCAGCTCAGAGGATATCCCGAATAAATCAAGCTGTGCCTGAGGCAAACTACTTTGATAAACATAGCTGTTTATCAAAGCTATGTTTGATAAACAGAAGCTGAGAGGTGAAATCACTGGTTTGCTTGATATCTTGGTCTCTATTGGTCATGCTAACTGGGCAACTCTTGCCTCACCAGAAGGGCTGCCAACCCAACAAGAAGAATGAACACCTAGTACCATGTTATTTTCAAATGGTGTTAGACTCCACAGATATTTCATTGCGTAATAGCAAGGAAAGAACAAAACATCTCTGTTATTTATGCTTCCCCATGGCCTAAGGTTAAAATGAAGGGGTAAGGAGAAGCAGTGACAGTGAGTTTTAAAAGAAACTGAAAATTCATGAATCATGAGATTGAAAGCAACAGATGATAACTACATTTAGCTGTGGGGAGTCCCTGAGAGGATCTAAAGAGAATGAGATGTGGGCCCAAATAGTGTATCTGACGTGACTTGACATTTAAAAGTGTTTTATTCCTTCTCTTCTCTCTCTCTCTTTTAATTCTTAAGAATTTAGGCCCCATGGCTTCATCTTTGAGCTCTGTGCTAATTTGAATATGACAAAAATAGAACAGGAAGTCGGTGAGTTTCATTAAACATCATCTCGAGCACAATATTCTCAGCATGTCATGATATTCTGACATTTTGGGGAACCCTGCTTACAGAGAGCACATCTGTGTCTGAACTCCCCTACATCTGTGTCACTTCCTTCTCCAACATCATGACCATGGGGATTTTCATCAGCGATTCTCCAAAGCCGTAAATTTATCTGACCCTTGATGGCTAGCTCATTCGTCATGGACATTAAATTCAAATTAAATCACCTCTCAATGTCATGGGGAGTTTGCAATGGAGGGACAAGTACCACTGGACTGAAAAACAGTCAATGACAAGGCTGGTTCCTAATTTTGAAATTGAAAGAGATATGACTGTCAAAAACTGCCTGCCTCTCATGGGCACTCTAGTTTGTATAAGGCACTTCCTCTGCCTATAAGGGGTTGGGGGGGGTGGGAGAGTCAGTCCTACAGAGATTAGAGTACAAATATTTTTGTAGGCTCTTAATGCTGCCTCAGAGTCAAGGCCTAAGGCTGCCAAAAAAACAAGTGTAAAATATTTCATACAAATAGTACTACAATTTTCCAATTGGAAGGCAGAAAACAGTAGTGCCACTGAGTTATCACTCCCTTTTCTGAACTCCTTTAGCATTTCCTGTCGGAACCACACATTTTGGTATTTAATCATATGCTACTTTGAATTACAACTTAACTGTTTCATATGTCTATGTCATTTCTCCCCAAGTAAGCTCTAAGCTCCTCAAAGGAAGAGAGAATATCTTTAATATTTCTTCAGCAAATCCCTCAGTGTCTGGCAGCACGATATGCAAATACTAGGGTTTCAATAAATTTTTCGAATGAATGGATGAAATATGAAATCTCTATAGGTCCTTTCTGTTGGTGATTTTTCTTTCTAGAATTTCCCTATGATTTATGTCTGACTCCTATTTACAGTAAAGAGACTAATTTTAACATAAACTAGAAGTTCACATCTTGTGTCGAAAGGAAACAAATTAGGAGTTGAAAATTTTAGTTTATCTTTTATAAAAAGTAAATAAATAAAAATAAAATAATAAAATAAAAAGAAAATATATAATGAATGATTCATTTCCTATCTTGTATTAGGTAAAAACAAAATCTAACCACGTTAAGCAACTAAACGTGAATTCGTTGTTTATAAAACACCTCGGAAATTTCTAAACTCGCATTCCTTGCTTCTTACCAGTTAAAAAATAAAAAAGCAAACCGCAATACCAAGAATGTATAACCAGATGGTCAGCCAACAACAGTGTCTTATTACTGCTCCAATATTGCAGATTATCAAATGTTCATGTCAGTACATTACCCACACATTCAAATTTTTTAAGGAGGGGGAGCAGATCTTAGCGTTTCCACATTTTAATAATCAAAACCAGTCACTTCAAAATGATCCCTTTTGAAAGCTATCCCTCTTATTCTTATATATGAACAAAAGCAATGATCAAGTGCATAAATACTTAAGCCACTGTCCAAATAAAAGTAAAATCTCATTCTTTGAATATGAAGCTTGGTGAGGCTGATCCTCAATGAGGCACTCTCAGATAAACTGATTTCTTAACTGGCTCCATTTCACTTTCTTCAGGCCACAGAGAGAAGGGAAATTGGATTTGGATTATGATGAGCACATTTTGGAGAAAACAGCAGAGATAGATTTGCTTTTACCTTATGCTATTGCTGTTGCCCCACCAGCTACTGAGAGTCTATCCAAAAGTCAATCTAATGCTTTATCCTGTGCGATCACATACCTACATGGTAAGGCCAGTGTGCAGCACTAGCCTTTTTATAAATTAGGAAATAAAGCCAGCTCAAATGCAAAAGACAGACTGCCTGAAGGGGGAAAAAAGAACACCCAAAAAATTAATTAAAAAACAAACTTTCCTTGGTGATAAACCTTGTATGTGAAACAATTTAGTGAATGAATCTATTTCAGAAGGCCTTGCTATAAAATCTGCTGTTAATTATCTGAAATAATAAGAGTTTGATACTGCCATTCAACCATTTAAGTTTGTGGAACACCCCAAACTAACAATAGAGTATGTTCAAAATCCACCCAAGTCCCAACTCAGGAATAGGGAGATTCCAGACACTTGTTTCTAAGTTTGTCATTTTGGATTCAGAAAGTATTTTCATACAATGAGTTTGCTTCCTGAGTTTATGGAAATCTGTCTAAACCTTAACATCCTCAGGTATCGACCTCATCACACACCTGCACGGAGGGAACACTCCCCTGTGCCAGGCTCTAGTCTGAGTGTTCATAGTTAGTACTTCCATATTAGTCCTCACATGATCTCTTTCTACAGGGATGAAACAGAGGCCCTGTGAAGTGTAATAACATGCCAAGGTCACACAGTCACAAATGGCCAGTCTGGCTTCAGAGCCACACACTTGGCCACTCAGCTGCATGGCCTCCTGGGAGCCCTAATAGTCATGTGAAAAGGTACACAAGGACAACGACGTTCAGAGTTTCTCCTAGCTTCCTGGGGCCTCAACAGTGGTTGGAGGGTGTGGCTAGAGCTGGACCAGTCTGTGGCTGGGGATCCAAGGAACAGAGAATAGAGAAGGTGAGGCAGAGTCTCTAAGATGAAAAAGGTAGCAAGGATTTGGAAGAAGTAGGAATTCTGAGAGGCCTCTAATTTTCATTGATCACCAGCTCTGAATACAGGATATCTAACTATAGGTTAAAATTCCAGAAGATCCCCAACTTACAAATCTACTGTGTTTCAAAAAATTTGTTTGCAAACCATCTGTTTGTAATATGAAATATACTTTTCTCCCCATAGAAATAATGTTATAAATAGAACTTAGGTTTCCAGGTTCGTCCACAAAATGCATTTATCCATAATGTTACTTCAATACTATATATTTGCAATAGAAGAGTAGCAGAAAACAATGAGATTGCAGCCATTTGCATTATATAGCAGTTTTTCTCCTTATTTGTGTTTCAGCTCAGCTGGTAGTCTGGGAACAGTGCCCAGCTGGATCGACTTTTAAATTTATTATTATAGTATTGTATTTATACAGTATTTCTATTTTTTAATAGGCATGGCTTAAATTATTAATTGTTTTCATGCCAACACAAAGAACAGGGAGACCCACCTCTGAAAAAAGCTGAAGTTTCCAGGCAGGTGAAATGCCCAAGGGCCAGGAGACCTTGAGATTCTGACTATTAGGGTAGACTCTCTCAGTAAAAATTTACTACTTACTCAACCTTGAAATAGAAACTCTGAACTCAGAAATGTAACTTCTACTTCCTGCTCCTCAAATTTCATCAGCATCCTCTAATCTAATTGTTCACCAAGAGCTGACAGTCCCTGAAGGAAACTGATAACTAAATATCAGGTAATTGGCTTGAATGTGGGGGTTGGTGTGACCTGTTCCAAAGATTCTATGTTGATATAATATCAGAAAACTTTTAACAAGAAAACAATCCAGCTTCTCTCTCAGGGAACAGGATATTGTGTCCATGCTGGGGAGAGGTTTTGTTATAAGAGCACCCCAAGGTCGTCTGCTAAGTGCTTTGAAACAGAAGTCTGTATTTGTAGGAAAGGCACAGAACCCAGGGGTGGGGCCAGGTGGTTCCCAGAATCAGAGGATGTTCATTAATGTTGTCAGTCCATGAGGTGAAGAAACCAAACTTGAATAGAAGAGAGTAGGCAGTCACTGTGACAAACTAACTCTGAAGTCATGGCCTCCAGAGTCAGGAAAGGGGAATGCCAAAATATAAGACCAAAATAACTGCTGGGAAAGCTGAAAAATTGGATCTTCATCACTGAAGCTGAAAGTCAGACTACATGATAAAATTATGCTAATAACAGAGGCAATTTAGCTTTAGTTTTTTTTTTTTTAAATCAAAAACATCTAACATGTCAGGCAACATTCTTTCAAGTGATTTGGTTCATTTACTCTTCACAGCAAATCTATAAGTACAATTGTCCCTGCTTTGCAGATGGGAGAAACTGAGGCATAGAAAGTTCCAAATTGCTTTCCCAAGGTCATAGAATGAGTAAATGGAGGGGCACAGATACAAAACCTGGCAGTGTAGCTTCCAAGTCCATGGTCTCATCTACTACCTTAAGTTGCCTCTCACAGGAGTTAACACTTACTGAGACTTTCCCATGAGCTAGACCTTCTTCCTAGGGCTTCCTAGGAATCAACTCATGCATCCTCACAACTTTCTCTCCACAAAGGGAAATTTCAGAGATGAGGAAACTGAGGAGCAGAGAGGTTAGACAATATGGTGTGAATCTTAGCAGTCTGGCACTGGTGTCCATACTTTCACTACTTAACATGATATATGCCATGATAAAAGTTAATCAGTCTTCCCAGAGCACAAGACATAGGAAAATATAATTTTTATTTCATTTCTCAGCATTTCTCAAAGTGTATTCTTCAGATTGTTTTGGGTGTGGTAAAGGTTCCATTGCTGAGAAGTTTGGGAAACACTAGTTAAACACACTTCTCTGCTGCAGGATTTCTCAGAACTTTGGATATGCTATGTGCTTTGTAACTTTACAAGACGGGAATGAATGATGTACCATCTTCCAACTTTTTGATGGAGGGTCAGAAGTTCTGATCATGCACATTGGAAAACACTGCCTGATCTTGGTTAATGAGCAGTAATCCAAATGGTGGTCAAACTAGAAAACTTTGAGCCTTTTTGGGCTTTTTCACAATTGTCATACTCAATTGACTGTGATCTACTAATTCTAAGCATCGTACCATGCTATCTCCTGCATTCCACCCTCACCGGTCATCTCTCACCTGGGCTCCACCAACAGTCTTCTGGTTCGTCTCCCTCTTTCTCACCCCCAGTGGCTCCAATCAGCCTCCACATCCACCTCTAGGTAATTCTAAAGCACAAAACTGATTATATCACTTCCTGTTGAAAAACCTTCAACAGCATCCTTTTGCCTACACAAAACTCCACCTATGTGCCTGCTTTTCATGACATGGAACCTAGAACACATGTTTCTACACTCTTCTTTACCCCGACAGTATGATCTAGCCCCTACTTCCTCTCTAAACACATCCGCAGGTAACTGTGTATTGGTGAGTATGTCGCTCTATTTAGCCTGCAAGCTCCTAAAAATGCGGATCCCTAATATCAAGTACATCGTGTCTCACAGAGAGCAGTAATTCGATAAATACATGCAGTGCAAACATCCCCAGCTCTTCCTAGCATGTGCTGTTCCTACTGTACAGATGTCTTGGGGCTTGCAATACTTGGTAAGACTGTGTTCTTTGTTCAAGCTAGTTCAATGTCGCCTCCTCCATGATGTCTATCCAGCCTCCAGGCAAAGCAGTCGCTCTCTCCTCTGTGTCTCCATGGCACCTTACACATGCTCCTGGTACATATACCACATTGCATTAGTTGCTGATTGCCTGCCTCTCTGACTAGACTGTAAGTCCCCCAAGGCAAAGGCCCATCTTTTTCATCTTGGCCCCTCCAGGGCCTGCTACCATATCTGGCATTCATTTTGCAAATATTTACTGAATGCCCACTGGACACAAAACACTGTAGTAGGCACTGGGGACACATCTGTGTATAAGCCAGTTAAAGTCCCTCTCTTAATGAATTTACTTTCCAGTGAGGCACATAGACAGAAACCAAATAAGCAGACAATCATTTAAAATAATTTCAAATTGAGCTATGTCTTCTACAGAAACCAAAAATATAGCAGGGAGGAACTCTGTTCAAGGAAGATGGCATTTCAGCTTGGGGCTCAAAGATAAAAATGATTGAGCCACATCAAAAGTAGTGGGAACAGCATACCAGACAGAAGGAACAACAGGTGCCAAGGCCCTGAATTTACTTAAAGTTTGGTCGCTCCAAAGAACTCATTAAAGACCAGACTGGCTAAAACTTAGTGAAGGAAGGGGTGCATGGTTCTGTCAATGACAAGCTGGTGACCTGGGGCAAGTCACATGCCCTCTCTGTATGTTAGACACTATTAGATATAGAAATGCAGATACTATTAGTTTCTACCTCATGGAGTTGTTACAAAAACATATACCTATTTAACTGAGGCTTACTATAAATAGTAATCATCATTATGTTTATTACACAGGCAAGCAAAACAGAATTTAGGTAAAAATTTGGATAACATAAGCCAAACAAACATAAACTGGTACTGATGAGACGGATTTGGGCACTAAGGTGAACCAGTTGGTTGATTTGCTCACACACACCAGGTCAATGTTCGGCATGCCTTTTCTATGTAAGGAGGCAGACACAATTCAAGGCTTCTTGGAAGATTCTTAATCACAACCTTCCTTCTTCCCAAGACTAAAGGGTTCTCTGGGATCTCCCCACACCTCAAGCACCAGCTGTGAGAGCACTTATCACGGGAAATGAAATGATTTGTTTGGTGTCTGCTTCCCAGAGGAACCTGTGAGCTTCTCCAGAGCAGAGCCTTACTCATCTTGTTTCCCTGGGACCTGGTACAGGGCCTGGCCTATAGCTGGTATTCAACAAGCCTTAGCTAAAATTGATTAAGAATTAAATTTTAAAGTGACTAAATTCTTGTGTATATCTCGATACCAGCGTAAGTTGTTCCATTGATTTCTGGATTGCCCTGTTAACTGGCGCAGTGGAAAACCAGCCTTTGTCTTAAAATTTTGAGCTATTAGCACACAGAAAACACTTTTGAAGACTGAAAAACTCACACAAAAGGAATCTGTGGTCTTTGCCCCATGTGGTTCTCTTGTGGATGATGAGTGTACTAAAAGTTGGCATTTTTATTCCCAAATGGAAACCATGAACTGGAAAATTTAAGTGAGGTATTTAAGAAATATAGGTAGCATGGAAGTAAAATGGCAAAATAACACCTTTTGAGTTGGGGAGATCTGGGTTCAAAGCTGCTCTTGCACACATTCTCTGCGTAACTGGGAGCACATTCCCTAGTCCCTCTGGGCTTCAGTTTCCCCAACATTAAACAAGTGGCAATAACAACCCCGTCCTTCTGAAAGCAATATTGAATACCATGCTTGGCATGTCAGAAATGGTCCAGTCTTGATACAGCATCCAAACATTATAAAATGTTACAAAGAAAGAAAGGAAGGAAGGAAGGAAGGAAGGAAGGAAGGAAGGAAGGAAGGAAGGAAGGAAGGAAGGAAGGAAGGAAGGAAGGAAAGAAGGAAGGAAGGAAGGAAGGAAGAAGGAGGACTGGCAGGAAGGCTTTCAATAAAGATCTGAACATTGTGTTTGAAAGTGGAGGAATTGCTGGAAACAGAACAAATACTAGGTCACAAAGACAAGTGAAAACATTTGAGGAATTTAAAGCCAATCAATACATACTTATGAAAGTGCCTGCTGCCTGAGATAAGGTCATTTCAAAAAAATCTATTCCATTAAAACATATATTTACTAAAAGGGGTGTTCCTAATGGTATTTGTTCCAAGTCAGAGAACATCAATTGAAGAGATGGCACAGATAAGCATTTTGGATGCTGAGGTTCAAGGATCTCAGTGACTTGCTCTCCCAAACAAAACCAGCTTCTGTGTAAGATGAGCCTTCTGTCTGTGCTGGCCACCGTCAAATGTCAGGATGCTAAGAGTGAACCTGTGGCCCTTAATTGTTTTTTCCCCTCTTTACCTTTTGCTCTGAAACAAGTAGGATTTATTCACAACTCCTCCACCAGCTAAGGAAGATGGTGAAGAACCCAGGGGATTTAGGTTCAACCAAGACCCCTCTCCAGTGTTAGAAGGCCCCCAAATCTCTTCTAGCATTCTCGGTAACCCAGATGCATGGTTCAGCCTCTGCCAGGGTAATTCAGTAATGCCCCAAAGCCCGAATAACATATTCCTCTTTGCTCCCCACTGCTTCCACCCCACAGACAGTTGTCCTACTTGCTTCTACACAATTAGTCGGCACAATGGGGTCCTCGTACGAGAAGGAGGGGCTGCCCCCAGATCCCATTATGATCATTATTGCTGTCATTAGAGCCGCACTGGACCGTAAAGGAGTGTCACTGCACAGACTTCAAATACAAGGATACATCCCAGATTGGAAGGAAAGGAAAAACGAATGTAGAATTAGAACAATCGTTTGTCTCAAATTGTTTTCCTGGCCACTCAGCTAGATGAGGCCATATTCTATGGACGCATAGGATATGGAGACGTCTCCAAAGCTGAATGCACTCCTTCAGGTGTTGGCTCAGATGTCCCCTTCTCAGTGAGGCCTTTCAGGAACTCTCGGTTTAAACTGCAACCTTTCCTGCCTCTAAGTCAGCACTCCCTAGCCCCTCCTCTGCTTTATTTTTCTTCATGATATGGATCACCATCTCACATGCTATTTCTTTCCTTATGTTTACACTGTCCATCTTCCCTCATGCAGTAGGCTGAATAATGTTTTCTCCCAAGTTCCTGTCCATCCAGAACTTCATAATGTGACCTTATTTGTACATGGGATCTGTGCAGATAATTAGTTAAGACTCTCAAGATGAAATCATCCTGGATTTAAGATGTCCAATACCTTGATAAGAGAAAGGACAGGGAAATTTGGACACATAAAGAGTAAGGGCCATTTAAAGACAGAGCAGAGGTTGGAGTTATGCTACAACAAGCCAAGAAACACCAGGATCCCCCAGAAGCTGGATGAAGAGAGGAGGGATTCTCCCCTAGAGTCTTCAGAAGGAACATGGCCTTGCTGACATCCTAATTTTGGATTTCTAGCCTCTAGAACTTTGAGACTAAATTTGTGTCATTTCAAGTCACTGAATTTGAGGTCATCTTTTATGGTAGCCCTGGGAAACTAATGCACCTCACATGAGAGACCCCATGAGGGCAAAGATTCAGACCCGTGTTGTTCACCACCAGAGAATCCTAGTGCTTAGAACAGTGTCTGACAGACACTGAGTGCTCAACGAAGACTTGCTACAAGAATGTGAGAATACTCAAACTTTCAAGGTGGAAGGGTTTCTGTAACTCAGGTTGACCCTGAGTCCATTGCCTTTCTTATGCATAATTAGTCATCATGAAGGGTCTATCTGGACCAGATTGTCCCCTCTCCTTCCATCGCCATGAAGGAGTGTCTCTTTCTTGTTTCTTTTCCATTTAGCTATAGAAATAGGCAAAGGTACTGGTTTGAGAGTTAAAGCTAAGCCTAGATTTGAATCCTGGTTATACTACTTACGTAACCTGTGGTAGACAAAACAATGGCCCCTGAAGATTTCCATGCCTTAATTGCTGGGAATGTGACTATGTTACCTTAAATGGCAAAAACGACTTTCCAGGTGTTATAAAAGATCTCAAAATGGGGAGATTAGTTTGGATTATCTATGTGAACCTAAAGAACTCACAATGGTCCCTAGAGGAGGCAGGAGGGTCAGAGAAGGAGACGTGATGACAGACATAGAGTTCAGAGCCTGAGAGATCCAAAGATGCTACAATGCTGGCTGTGAAGATGCAAGGAGGGGACATGAGCCAATGAATGCAGGCTGCCTTCAGAAGCTAGAAAAGGCAAGCAAATGGATTCTCATTCCTTTTACCACCTTGATTTTAGCCCAATAAACCCCACTGCAGACTTCTGACCTCTAGAACTGTAAGATAATCAATATATGTTGTTTTTAGCTGCCAAGGTTGTGGTAATTTGTTACAGCAGCAGTAGGAAATGAATACATAAACTAAGGCTGTTTTCTCATCTCTAATAGTTCTTACTTCACAGGGTACCAGGAGTTCTAAATAGAACATGGCATGGAAGGTGCAGGGCACAGTATCTGGTGTAGGATAAGCACATTCTCCTCCATGTACAAAGACTCCGTCTTCTGGCTGGGCCTGGGCTCAAGGCAGGCTTCCTGAGGGAGGGTCAATGCAACTGCATTCTGAAGAATAAGTGGGGGCCCCTTGATAGACTTCTCTACTGAAAAGCCCTCAATGGCCTTCTCTGCTTTACAGTGCCCACCTCTCATGCTGGCAGACTGGATGGAGTAGCTCAGGCTTCAGAAAAAGCTGGCTACTGGTTACCATGTCCCATGGGTTGTCTTAGTCAAATTTTAGGGCAACAATGCCCCATAACCCTTTGGGTTAATGAATGGCCCTGGGAGGCTTGAGGAAGAAATGTCTCTTGGATGACAGAGGAAGGCAAACCTCAAGATAGGAGAGCAATGCAAGGAACTGGTTGTGTCCATAAGCAAGTCATTTAACTCTTTTTGTTTGTTATTCTGAAGTACGAATATGTTTAGTATTTAAATTTCAATTTTCTGTGTTCAAACTCCCCTTTTATGATTGCCAACCCTTTCAGAAAGTCTTATGGGGGACTGGCCATCGAACCCTATTGTTAGGCCAAGTTGAGAGACAATCTTGTTCTCAGTCTCGTGTGTAGAACAGCCTCCCAGCAGCCAAAGACCTAAAAACTACTTCCAAGGGCTACCTGAAGGTCCTCCAACTGTCAATAAGAAAGAAACGTAAAAACTGAGGGAAGCCTCCAGACGCCTCACCCTGTACACATCCTCGGCAGAGTGGGGTATTATGGGATGGGACAATAAAGATGAATGTGGCCCTTCCTGCATGGCCCATTTTTAACAAGGACCCAGATTTGGGTCCATTACATGACTGGGACCTAAGCAAGTAGAACCCCACAGTGAGGCTGATAGCAGTGGAGAGGAACAAGACATCTGGAGAAATAGCTGCCAAGTAGATAAGTTAGGAAGATATGTTAAGACAAACTCACTCTTTACAAAATATACCAAAAGACAGCGACCTTGGAAGAAGTAGGATGGAAAGGGCAGTACAGCGAATGCTTGGGTTAACACAGTTCATCTTCTCCATTGCCATCAGAACAATCTTTTAAAAATGTAAATATGATCATGTCAGTCTTCTAACAAAAATCTTTCAATAATTCCCAGCACCAACTAATAAAGTCCAAACTCAGAGCCCTTCACATGTTGGTCCCACCCAGCACCCCATTTACTCTCTTCCTTCTAAAGCTAGTGCTGGAGTGATATAATTCAATCTGCAGCTCCATCAAAAGATCTCTTCTTGTGCTGGTTCTTCTGCCTGAAATGCCTCCCACCCTCTCCTTCCCTTGGTGAAAGTCTACTCAGGCTTTAATGGTACCTCCTCTTTGAAGCCTCTCTCAACCCTGGGTACAACGAATGGTTCTCTGCTCTGGGTTTCCATGATCATAATGGCTAACCATTCTTGAGTGCTTACTATGAAAAGGCACTGTGCCCAGGGCTTTATGATGATTCGGTGGGTATTATTACAACCCTGCTTTATGAAAGAGGAGGTTTGTCATGGAGAGGATAGGAAACGTGCAAGTCACACAGAAGCCCAAATTCAAACCAAGCAGCTGGTTCCAGGACCTGTATTCTTCCTCTGCTGTACCGCGCCTGCCACCAGTGTGCAAGTCTCTGCCCTGCATTGCTGTGCCTCCCAAACGGGCCATTCCTCCTACGTTCCTGCTCAGTAATGACACCTCTGTCCTTCTGGTCACCCAAGCCAGACACCTGCACTCCTTCCCCTATAATCTCAACACCAAAGTCCTTGTGGCACTGGGAAAAGAGTGATAACTCACCCCACTGCACCCTCTGACACTCAGCTCCAGCATCTCTAAGAAGCCCTTCCTCATCTGACTTAGGTGCCCACCCTTTGGGTTCCAACCTGGTGCCTAGTCTAGGGCCTACGAGACAGGAGGAATCCAGTGTATGTTTGGGTATAACTTCTTTATTTTCTTTGTGAGGACTTAAATCATAAAAGAAAGAATAGACCTTCCAGAAAAATAGTGGCCACCTTGATATTTTATTTTTCATCTTATGGCCCTATTTTTAGTGTGTCAGACTCAAGGGGGGATCCATTTAATCACTGAGTCCTGTCAATTCTATCTTCCAAATAGCTCTTAAATCCACCCACTTGTTCCCATTGCCACTATCCTCTCTCTAATTTAGTCCTTAGCCTCTTGCTCATTTACGAGCACCTTCTAAGAGATCTGCCAGCTTTCAGCCGTGTCCTCTCTAGTCAATCTTGCACCAGAATTCTTGCTCTAAAACACACATCTGATTTTGTCTCTCTTTTAACTGAAGCCCTGCAATGGCTCCCCAAAGTCCTTCCAAAAAAATCCAAGTTCTTTAAGATGGCTTATAAGACCCAGCCTCATCTGCCCCTGCCTGCCATGCTGTTCTCATTTCCCAATGCTCCTGTGCTGGACTGTATGCTCCATCCCATGTCAAGCATCAGTATGAACGCTCCTCTACAGCTCCTGGCCTCGACACAGCCTGTTCCCTGAGCCAGCTTCTCCTCCTTCTCTTTCACTGGCTGACATCTGCTCATACTTCAGGTCCAGCTTAGACATCCCTTCCTACAGGAAGCCTTCCCTGACCTTTTAAGTTTGAGTTAGATGGTTTCTATGTGCCCCCATGGAACCCTCTACTTCCTCTGTGCTAACCCTTATCACACTCTGTTTATTTACTGGTAGATTGGTAGCTCCTCAACTTAATTGAAGTAGACTGGGTTATGGTTCCCGATTCAATCTCTCCTGTACTAGGATTACACATCCATAGCCTTTGCCATGTCCCTTTGCATTGTCTCCCACTGGAGCAAGCAGAGTATATTTCTTTACCTACTGATGTTGGGCTTGGTACGTCACTTGCTTGCCAATAGCATATCAGCAAACGTGACATGAACAGAGGCTTTGAATGTGCTGCAGAGTTTAGCTTGGGCTCTTCTGCTATCTGCCTTGAGAAGTGCATGTGCAAGCTGACAGACATGTGAAGCAGACCTGAATCAAACTGTCCACCTGCAGCTTGATGAAGAGCCTCTCTTCTACACCTTCCTATCCCCTGTGCTGGAGCTGACCCATGAGCAAAAGAACGAATGTTTGTTTCTGTAATCCACTAAGAATTTGTTTGTTACTGAGTATCATTAGAGCAGAAAACTGACTAATGTACTTATCTATGTTCCTCACTAGTTTCAAGCTCCATGAAGGCAAGAAAGAACTGTATCCCAAACACCTAGCACAGGACTTAGCACATTGCAGGGGCTCAATAAATATTTGTTGATTGGATGTATGACTGAATAAATAAATATTGGCCATTGACATGTCTGTCTCTTAACTAGCAAGTGAATTCCTTAAGGCTAAGAATGGCAACTCATTTCTCTCAATATCACCTAGTCATCTCCCATCTCACATTAGGTTCTTGGTAGATATTCAATAAATATTTGTTGAAGTTAAATAAATTGAATTTTGTGGGCTGGTTTGGGAATCTGTCCTTAATTTATGACATTGTTTCTATGGGAAAATGCATTCCGCGTGCCAAACCAACTTGCAAATGAACTTTTGGAACCTCACCCATTCATTGGTTCCGGATTGCCAGTTTTGTGGAAATCCATAACTGAACACATGTGCTATGCTTTGCAATATGGGAGAAACTGAGAAACTGCTTCCAAACCCAAGATATTCAGCCTGCAAAAATTCACTTTCCACCCACACAGACAAATTCAGAACAGGTTGGATTTGAGGTTCCAACAATAAAATACTAGACTTTTTAGAGCTCATTGTTTATCTAATTGCTTTTTATCTGCTTATACTGGATGCCTATTCTTAACGCCCGATCAAAAGGAAGTTAAGATCGTTTTTCTTGCCCCAACCCCCAACGAATCCACTTTCTAGACACGTATGCAATAAAGTTCAACCTTCTCAACAAAGAAAATAAGTTATTTTTCTAAATAAATCTGTGACATTTAAAATAAACACAGTGGGATGCTCTACAGTTATAAGAAAACATCCCCCTTTAGAATTCCTAATTTTGAATGGTACTGAGAGCTTAACATGAGTCACAGATCTGAGGCTTAGTTTTATTTAATCTCAGGCCAGAATCAAGCCAGTTTGAAACTAAATGATCTGACATAGCTGGGAAGGGCCATTGGTCCACAAATCCAGAATGTTTTATAATACCTAATGCACAAGTCTCAACCTGCTATTGGTAGACTTTCCCAATCACTCAACCTACTGAATTCCTTTAACATATACCTACTACATGCCAGGCACTGTTCTAGATTCTAGGGATACAGCAATGAATAAGACAAGGTCCCTGTGCAACTTATAATTTAATAAATGGAAAGGCAGAGAAATAAGATCATTTCACATAGTGGTGGGGAAATGAAGAAAATAAAGTAATGTCATCGTGAGTGAGGTGAGGCTACTTCCACCTCGATAATCAGGTGGAGAGGTGTGCGCTAGGACCTGATGATCAAGAAAGAGCTGGCCATGGAGCGATCTGGGGAAGAGTATTCTAGACTGAGGAGACAGCAAGTACAAAGTCCCTGAAGCAAGAACAAGCTTGGCATATTCTTAAGTCAGAAAAGAAGCCAGTGTGGCTGGGGTAGAGTGAATTGAGAGAGTGGCATAAGAGGTCTGAGAGGTAGCAATGGGCCAGATTATGGAGAGCCTCACACATGGCAGGCCCTGGCACTAAGGGAGTCAGACCAAATCCTAACATGGAAGCCAGTCATTAAGATGGGCAATGACATGATCTGGTTTAGATTTTAAAAGGCAGGAGTAAGGGAGTAAGAGAAGAAGCAGGGGGAACAGTGAGCAGGCTTTTAGAGAAGCCTGAAACTTACTGCCCACCATCAATGTCCTCAGTCTCTTTAAGTCTTACTTTCATCTTCTTGCTCTTACTAAAACCAGGCTCTCCCTGAGGACACAGCTTCCCCACAGCCCACTCAAGGGCTAGCTGTCACCTCTTCCTCATTGCAGGTGTCCCGCCTGTGTCTTACTTCCTCTTCTAGATGATTTTTCTTCCCTTTCTTCCTAAGCCTGCCCCACCCTAGCGTTGAGGCTCATGCCATCAGTCCACACCACCCAAAACTCTTCCTTGTTGTAACCATCTGCAAACCAACTCCACCTGTGGCCCAATTTCTTTATTTTCTTGAATATCTAGCTTTATTTTCTTGGTGTTCGCAATTTCCACACAGATGACTGATCTAACACTGACACTTCAGTTCCTTGACCTCTCTCTGCAATAATCTTATTCTCTGTCCTACTTCAGCTACATAATCATACCCTAGATCTTGTCATTACAGATAACTGTACCCCCTCTGTGACCTTAATTTCAAGTTCCCTACAGTCCACTAACCCCTTTCCAGTTCCCTGGCTCCAACAAGTTTTCAAACCAGCCATAACCTCCACTGAACAGATCTTGCCACCTTTTCACATCTCTCACTTCCCTCGTGTCTTCACTTCCCTTCTTAGAGTTCACTTATAGCTCAGAGCTCTACTATTCTAAGTATCAGTATCTATATCAATATTATCGTCCATCCTTTGCATGTAACCTTAGCTCCCAGACCCTTCTGTCCCCTCTTGATGTATTTTCTGGCAAAGCCCTAACTCTGACTAAATCTAATGCTCGCCTACTCCACAACTACGCAAACAGAGGTGAACATGGCTTGTGAAAGCAAAACCATGTTACTGATTTCACTTCAAAAGCAAGACCACCAACTTCAAGTGGGCCCTAATGCTTCCTGGCAATCAATCTCTATTTCCCTTCTCTGTTCTCTCTCCCACTCTATTTCACATCTTCTCTCTTTTCTCTTCAAAGCCCAAAGCTTCTTCCCCCACCTCTCCTCACTCTCACTCATCTAGTCACTGGAAATAATGTAAGCAATATGAAATGACAATGCACATGCTTCTACCACCCACTTGCTCCCAGGCCCATATTCTTCAACTTCCCTCTCATGCTCCTGTCTGAAGCTGGCCTCCCCACTGGTGCACTAGGTCACATTTTCCTTCATCTGCTGAAAGACAACACTCCACAACTCTCTCTTCTCTCTCCTGCATTATCAGTTTCTCCCTCTCTACTGGAACTTTCCCAACAGCCCCAAAACACACTGTTATTTCATGCACCTTAAAAACAACAAAACTGTAAGGACTCTACTTTCTCCTCTAGCGTCTGCTCCATTTTCCTGCTATCTTTCTCAGCAGAGTTCCTCTAAAGGGTTGTCTCTGCTCTTTTCTCTTATTTTCTCTTGCAGCTTCAGCACCACTTCCCCAACTGCCCTTGTCGCAGTCACCAATCATCACCTGCTAAGTCCAATGGATCAATTCTCTTCTTCTCTCGCCTGACCTCTCAGCATGATCTAGCACTGTGAGCCGCTCCCTCCTCCTTTCTTCCTTTGCCTTCCCAGAGACCATCTTCAGTTTTTTCTCTTCCCTTTCTGGCTGTTCCCTCCCTCCTTCTGTTGCCTCTTCATCTCCCTGACCCCTAAACATTGCCCTACCTCAATGTTCAGTTCTCCAACTGCTTCTCCCCTCAATCTACACTCCCTCCCTCATCTAGTCTTATGCTTCCTTAGATTCCATTTAAACATTACTAACTCCCAAACATATCACTAGCCTGGACATCTACAATGAATTCCCCACCTGTGTTTGCCATTACTATAGCCACTAACGATGTATGGCTATTTAATCACCACTCACCACCACTACCCTTGTCACCATCACCATCATCACCACCATTGTCACTGAATTAACTCCTCCGTGTAGCTCTAGATATTCAAACAGGGAACCTACATAGATGGAATGGATCGGAAAGATGGCGGTCAAATGGTTTAGTGGGTGTGCAATGATGAAATGCTGTTCATGATCAGTTAATTTCTTAAACTCTAGTCTTGGGAGAGCGACAAGAAGAAAATGTTCCTACCCAATTACAATTATTCATGAGAATTTTCCTGGCCCTGCTCCTTTTGTCTGCCAGTGATTCTGACGGGAACAGCCCGGTAAGGAAGCGCAGTAAAAAGCACGGGCAATTATGCATCTTGCTGCATCTCAGCTTTTGACTTCTTCCATGAACTCTTAATTAATTCCATCCCCATATTTTTAGTTTGTTTCCCGAACCTCTTGCTTGCATTGTATTTTCCCCCTCTCCGTTCATTGTTCTTGGCTTCCTTACCCAGAGGCTCCTAAATTCTCTTCTCAGTCCTCTTTTTTTTCCCCAACTGCCCCATGTTAAGCCTTCAGCTTTTATGCACCTGTTCTACTCTTTCTAATCCTTTTTTTACCTTTAAAAACTGAAAGCACCAAACTGACAGTCACTGATATGTTTTTCCCCCTGCCTGAGCTGCAGCTCAGGCTCTCTCCTCCTTGCGTCTATAGCAAGAGCCTGAGTACTGGGTTGCCATGGCAACAGCAAATCCAACCAGGCCAGTACCAGCGATGCTAGGAGCTGCCATGGCAAGGAAGCTGCTCCAAGTCGCCCCTGAGCCTAGATGGGTCCCGAGCATCATAATTCAAGAGCAGGCTGGGCAGAATCTGCCCGGAGCCTGAGGCTGTATATCAGACCCACAGCTGTATGGCACATTCGGAGACATCATCATCAATAAAAAGGCTTCCACTGAGCCAACTAATATGTGACATTATGAGGATTCATTTAAAAATTTTCAAACATCCCTATTCTTTTATCTCCCCTGAGGAACAACCTTTTGCCCCTCTCTCGAGTCTTAGAAAACTCTGTAGAAAGTAAAAGCAGATTGACAGCTCCAGCTTATCTTTCCTTTATGTCACATACCTGCCCTCCCCACCCCGAGAGTGGGTAACCCTGAGAGGTCCAAGTCAAACAATTTAGAAGCATTGACACAGTGGGGAACATCTCTGAGAATTAATGAGGATTACACAATGACGTTTTCAGTCTGTGAAGAGATCAGTTCCCCCAGGTCACTGGAATGAATCGCTGAAGTGGGGCAACAAGTGTTCTGCCACATGACACTTTTTCAAGCACGTGAGTTGGTGAGAAAGAACTCAGGAGATACCTTTGCAGTGAATGGCACCAACCGCAGTGAGGGTCTGCCGCTGTTAAGCACTCCAAACAGGATTTACGTTTACTGCAGTTTGCAACACGAATTCTCCTCACCTAAAAATAAAGATGACAGCAGTTCAAACGAAACTGTAAGCAACCAGAAAAACTACTACATCTTCTCTGATGAAGGGCCATGGAGAGGCATTTATCAACTTGGACTCGGAATGTCTCCATAATGACACCGGGGGAAGGGTTTCGAGGTAGAAAGCAGTTTATCGGAATCACCAAAAGAGCATTTGAAAGTACAGATCACCAGACACCTGCCATTGACCCTCCAGCTGAGCAGGTCTAGGGCAGGGCCTGGGAATCCGTGTTTTTAGGTACTCATTCAGGCGAGTCTTATTTCTTATCTGCTAAGAGTTATTTTGAAATGGGCCATGGAATCAGGTTACCTGGTTTTCATACAGAGACAGTCAATGATACTTTGGAAACGAGCACCTGGAAATAGTGAAAGGCTCTGACCCGGGAGTGTCAGCATGTTGGAGGAGGCTGTCACTGGATGTGGGAGGAGGAGAACCCTCCCACACCCTTGTCGGAGGTAACTCCATTACCTCAGCTAGGAGGCAGGGACGACCTGAGTGTCACACAGCACGTTTTCTGCAGGCAAAATCCCACAGCAGGTAGTAAAGAAACTTGTGGAACTCATTAAAACAGAAAGTTGTACATGCTAGGCAACATAAGGAACTTCTTTAAAAAGGTTAGAGAAACAGAGAGTTCTAAAAAGGGCACATGAGGAACATGGGCTATCTTTCAATTCTAAGTTGACTTCATGAGGAATGACCAGGCCCATTCGCTTCACAATCTGCCATGCTGCTAACAGATGGTGAGCAGACCACCACGCTGAGCCAGAATGAACCAGAATGTGGATATTTCCTTGTTGCTCACAGAAGACCTTTTTAAATTCTGGGCATTTTCATAAATGTCACATAATATCTCTAACCTTGTTTTCTCATCTGTGAAATGGTGATGGTGCTGCTGGCTTCGTGGAGTTATTACAAACATTGTGTGGCACGTACTAAATGCTCAGTAAATGTTGGTTATTGCTGTGATGTGAGAAAAAGTTTCCACAGTCCAACAAACATGTCAAACCTTACACTGAAAAAGCAAAATAGATTTCCTTAGCATAAGACCTCTGAGAGCCTTTGATTATGCCAAGCATCATGATATTCCAGGAGGGGTATAGTAGGTAACATCTGCTCCTAGGACCACATTTGCTTAGAAGATTTAGCAGGATATGAATCTTTAGAATATTCTATGAGAATTACCATACAAAATACTTAAATACATAAACATATGACTATGTGTAAAGGAGAAGACACAAGAAATACTACATTGGACCTGCTTCTCTAACTTAACAACACATTATAGTGATTACTCCACAGCAATGCGTATATCTCCATATGGTTACTTGTAATGGCCACATACTAGACTAGTCTGTGGATGTACCAGAGCATTTACTCTGGCTGTTACTCTCTGCCCAAGAGTTTAGGAAACGACCTTCCTTAGGTTTTGCCTCTCTTGAGGTTATACTGGCTCAACCAGAGTCTTACTAATAGAATCTCTAGCAATAACCCTAAGTGGAAAATGTGAGAATAACCAGCTCTGATACCCAGTTGACAAATCCTCTCAGGACCTCACACTCTGAATGACCAGAGACTCTTTGCCTTTGGAAACTGAGAGCCTGTCAACTACTGGTGGCTCTCATAGTGGTTCCCATCCTACAGTCTCAGGTTCCAGAGAAGGAGGTAATGAGGATTTATGAGCTACTTACAATAATTCAAAAAGTTGAATGGAGAAAACAAGCCAAGATTAAGCAAGAATTCCAGTGTCTCTGTGCTAGAATTTTATCAGCTCTGTGTGGCAGGCAGCACAGTTCTCTGACTGGCCGTTTTCAGATGCCCTTGATAAATAAAGTCTGAGAATGGAATTGTTACTTAACATGAGCAGTCTGTCGAGTAGACAAAAATCTTTCAATTATGGGAAGCTTGGAGAAGAAATATAACAAAAAGTGTTTGAATGATGATGCAAGCTGGTCAAGAAGATTCTATACGATGAACTAGTGTACAAAGGTATATGCAATCCAGTGGCCATCTCATTGGCGCGATTTTGACATAAATGACTTTTCAACATGCAAAGAGCAATATGGCCTTTCAGAAGTTCCAGAACCTACAAAGTGCTTGCACACCTACTCTGTGACTTGAACAGTATTTGTAGATTGATGTCATTGCTATTCTCCTTAGAATGGCTGAGTGGAAAAGAATGAAAGATTGGAGGGGGCCAAACACATCTGTTACAACCCTTATATAAGTATGTAAGTCTCAATTATCTTCTTTGTATTTTGTATATTCAAAACATCATGGGTCAAAAGCACTGTGCCAGAATGACCTACTTAGTTTTCACAGATTTGGGATTTAATCTCATTTATCATGCACTTTAAAAGATCAAGGCCTAATTTAAGTCCTAGTCCTGACAAAGGCCTAACCTCTCTATATATCCCTGAGCAAGTTATTTTACCTTTCCAAACTTAGATTCTTCACATATAAAGCAAGTGTAATTTTATATCATTAAATTATTAACATATTTCATTAAAATTGTTTATTTTATGTGTATGTGTATATGTCACAACTCTATACATCTCATCTAGAGAGACCATGCATGGAATAGTAACTTGTACGTAGTCAGTAAGGCCTCAACAAAGATTAGTTTCCTTCCCCCTTCCCTTGGTGAAAGCGTTTTATAAAAATAAAGAAAATGTAAAAAGGTACCCTTTTTATTTCAGTAAGCAGAAGAAGAAAAACTAAAACGGCCAGATAAATTAAGAGAGGGAAGGCAAGTGCCATATATTTCCTGGTTCATGAATGTGTATGAGACTGTGGCCTGATATTAACCCCAAATTCCAAAGGCGATCCCATAGGGCATATTCATAAATGCATCTAACCGTTCAGTGCCCACACAATAAATGTGTAAATTCAGTTACCCGCTGATTATGTGCCCATTTGCAAGCACACCCTCCTCTGAAAAACTTGGCATTGGAAATATAGCTAGTAATAAAATTGTCTAAATATGTAATATTTCTTGCTTACTTACTGACAGTAAGGTTTTTAATTCCATGCCTGTGAACAACTACAGGTCTTCTTGAAGCCTGCAGCAGTGTTTAAACTCAGAAGTTCAAAGTAAAAGCTTACCTACTAGATAATGACATCAATTAAACAATTTTTATTCTTAAGTCAGAAGCAATAACCAGTATTTCTACCTACCTCTTTTCCAGCTGTTAGGTAGATGTAGATATTCTTCTTAGGATGAGGAACGAGTTTATAGAAAACAGGAGTTTCTTCTTTAATTTCATAGATAACCTCTGGACAATTTGAAGTCAGATTTTCACCAAGAACAACCTATTTTTTTTCCAAAAAGAGAAATGTGATTTCCATTAAATATTTTGAATAGCAGGGTGGCAAAACCCATAGCTTAATTCTGAAACCACATCCTTTTGAATTCACTACATATATTGGCTAGGATACCATGTTCCTTAATCACTCATGTTTGTCTTCAATAAAGCTGGTAATAACAAGCACAGTGTTTCTGCTTTAGGGGACAAAGTCACACATACATGTGCCACTCTCCAATGCTGGGGCAGTATCCTCATATCTTGAAGCTCATCCACAACTCCTGACCACGCCTGTTCTGGCCTTATGAGAAGCTACAAGTGACAACTTCACTAGTACTATGCCAAAAGTAATCTTAAAACTGAAAGAAGTCAGCTCAACATATATTTTCCAGGGTTTCTCTGATTCTCCCACATGATTCGACATAGTAATGTTTTTAAAGTAACCAGGACAATTTAACTACACAAGCAATATATATTTATATATAAAATATAAATAGGGTGGCTTTGAAATTGGACAAAACTGAGTTTCCCTCATCTTCAGTTAATAAATATCTACTGAATGTCCACTTTGTATCAGGCATATTCTAGATATCTGAAAAATGACCATCTTGCCCTCACAGAACTTAGACTTGCTTGTGTGCACATGTGCAGAAGAATGATGGCAGACAGATAACAAAAAGTAAATTATAAAGTATATTAGAAGGTGATGTAAGTCAAAATAAAGTGGGGTAAGGAGGTACAGAATACATGTTCAGAGTAGACTTCATTGAGAATATGACATTTATTTAGATACTTGGAGTGGATGGTAGAGTCATTTAGATACTGAACAAACCATGCTCTTAGAAGAGGGATCCACTAGTACAAAGGCCCTTAGATGAGAGGAAGCCAGTACAGCTTCAGCAGAACAAACAAGGTAGAAAAGAGTGGGAGGTGAGGTAACAGGGCAAAAACTTTAGGTTCCTGTAGGCCTGTGTAAAGATTTTGCCCACTACTGTAGATGAGAGAGAGGGAACAATTGTAGGGCTACGAGCAGAGGAGTGACATGGTGAGAGGGCAGGGTTTGAAGCAAGGGTAGAAGACTCATCTGAAGACTATCACCATAATTCTGGAGAAATATAATGGTAGCTTGGGCTCAGGTTTGCATCCGGCCTCTACCCTTTAAGTGGCTATGCTGCTTTGAACTAGTAACTAACTTAACTTCCCTGGGCCTCAATCTATTCATCTCTAAAACGAGGCTAATAATACCTTTCTTAAATATAGCTGTTGTAAAGGTCAAATAAAAATTAGGAAAGATGCTTAGCACATAACTTATACTCAATAGATAATAATCTATTACTAGACTGAAAGCTCCTTTTGGGTTAGGACTACATCCTGATCATGTTTATACCTATCTCACTGCCAAATATAATGACATATATTTAAAGAGAAAGTACTCAACATTTTGTCAGTTTGAACATCTCTAGATACAATATCTACATTTGTACCTCTACCATTGTAGGCAGCAGTTGGATTGGGCACATGATTTGAAAAGAAAAAATTGGCACCTGAGATTCTTTTCAAAGTCAACATTCATGCATCTACTGATCAATAATATGTCTGTACCTACATATCCTGATGGCAATTATGTATTGTTATTTAATCAAAAACTCCTTGTCAATTTGGCACACAAAACATCTTCCTGCACTTGCTCCCACTCCCAGAACCTGGGCCTGAGTCTGGCTTCATCCTGCGATGATGACTTCCTTCTACCATTGGCTCAGGGTCAAGCCCAGTGGATTCAGTGCAACTAGCTCAGGGCCTATGAACTACTCACTAAATTTATCAGTAGCTCTGTTAAAGTCAATCTCACTACCTAAATATATTAAACGTGACTTTTAAAAAGGGAATAGATCAGTTAGGTCCCAAGGGATGTGGGACACATCTGTCTCAAGTCATTTTAAAATGTCTCTATAGCAGTACCATCCAATGTGGAAGCCAGTGGCCAAATATGGCTATTTGTTTTAGCTACATTAACAAAGCAGTTCCTCAGTCACACTGGCCACATATGGCTAGTGGCTATCATAGTGAGAGTACAGTGATAGGACATTTCCATCACCATGGAAAGTTCTACCGAACAACATTGGCCTACAGAAAACTGAGTCCAAGTGTGGACTTGGTCAAGTTCTTGTCTTCCCATCTCTAGTTCATATTCTTTCTTTATCAACTCTAAGAGTTGATCCAGTTTGGAAAGTGATGGTCTAGAGAAGAAACAGGAAGTCAATTTTAAAAAAATGTATCGAAATATTCTCAAGTGAGACAAGAGAAGAAAGTCTGCTGCACAAATTTCTCTTGAGAAATTCCTCATGTCAAAAGCATCATTTGGCAGAACCTATAAAGCATTCTTGCTTATAAAGCTGAACCTGAACCTAATTGAACATGTAGTGCTAACTTCCATTTAGCATTAGAAGGGATAGAGGAACAAGTTCAATGATACCACAGGAAAGCAGGGTGCCAATGTGAGACATTCACAGGCAACAGACTTTGTTTCCTCAGCCAGTAGATGTTGACGAATAAAAGGATGACTTCCTCAAAAAGTCAACAGTGGTACATAGGAGGGGGCCACTCGGGATCAAGAGAAACAGAATAATCAAATGGGCTTTGAGAACCTTGTTCAGACACCACTTTGACCAAAAACAATTTAAAAAAGACATTTTTGAGCCAATTAGGAAAATTTAGTTATATGGACTCAATATTAGATAATCCTAAAGAATTATTGATAATTTTGTTAGTTGAGATAACAGCATTATGGTTATGGCTATTTAAGAAAATGATTATAGTTTTTTTTAGAGATAAATATGAAATATGTGGGGGTAAAATGATATACTGTCTAGGATCTGCTTTAAAATAAAAAAGTAAAAGCAATTTATAGTAATTACAGCATGGTAACTATAGTTAATACTGTATTGTATATTTGCTAAGAGAGTAAATCTTAAAAGTTCTCATCACAAGAAAAAGATTTGTAACTATGGTGACTGATGTGAACTAGACATTGTGGTGATCATTTCACAATACATACAAATATTGAATCATTATATTGTACATTTGAAACAAATATGTTATATGTCAATCAAACCTCAATAAAAAAAATTTACCAACCACCACCACTCCTCATCCATGTTAAGTGAGTTAGCAACTGTACTGCAGTTGTTACTGGGGCTTATTTTATTTTATTTACTCTTACAGCATGGCTGGTGTAGGTAGGTAGGGGCTAGAGAGATTTAGTTGGGGGCTACTTTGATTTACTTACTTGATACATTGAAGATGAGACACCAGTATTTTTTCTAGAACCCTGAATCATGGCAGGGAAGTCTTTTTAGCATTAAATAAAATTACCAAAGTTCACTATGTATCAGAGTTTATCAGTTTCCCAAACAAGCTACCTTAAGTGGCCTACACTGAAGCTTGCCCTGATAACCATAGATGCTGGAGTTCAACTGTTATGCTTCATTGATGGTGGGAGGGAGACTTCTCTGAAGGTAACTTGGCATTATCTGTCAAATAATAATGCATGTACTTCAGCCCTGCAGCCTCTAGGATATATGTGAAATGATGTATGTTTATCATGAACATTCATTGTAGTGTAATGTGTTATACATAAGATTGAAACAATCAAAATGTCTAACCATAGGGAACAGGTTAAGTAAACTATAGTATAAATAATGAACTACTACTTAACCAGAAAAAGAATTAGAAAGCTCTTTTATATTTAACATGTAATATTAAATATGTATATATTTGCATACATATATATTTTATGTATATATGCATGCGTGTGTGTGTGTGTGTGTGTGTATAGTATAATATATTACATGCTTAATAAAAGGGGTGAAAGACTATCTCTTCCCTTTTGCTTGCAGACATACATAAAATATCTCTGAAGGGATATCCAAGAAACCAATATTACTGGTTGCCCCAGAGGTTAGAAACGTGTGACTTTCCTTTATATTCTCTTGTTGTTTTTTTTTTTTTTTTGCATTTTGAACAATGTGAATATATTATCTCAGAAAATAAATGCACACAATTTAAATTTTAAAAGTGTTTGAGGAAAAGTGTGTTAACTTGTTTTTCTTTTTGCTAGATTATACAGAAAATGTTCTCCAGGACTCAGGACAGAAACACCACCTTTCATTTTCATCACAAGGGACCCAAATGTGAAACATGGAGGCACTGGGGTCACTGCTTCTGTGGTCCTCATCTCAGATGACTACAGGACATGAGAGAGATGGCTGTTTCTCTTTCAGATTTCTTTTACAATCACCTCCCACCTCACCCATTCCCAATCCCAAGGCCCAGCCAGGGGCCCCAATGGACACCTGGATCTTCCAACCGCAAAATTCACATCAACATCAACACAGAGAAAAAAGCCAGCAAGACTGGAGCAAGGGACATGTTTCTTCCTCAGATGGGCAGCCTCTGAAAAAGAACATGATCAATGAAGTGCTGCAGGAAGTAATGGTGAGTCACAGAAACCCAAAATGGGTTGAACTTTGCATAAGAAACCTTATCCAAATCACACACATCCCAGGCGTGATGTGGATTTTTACTATTGCTTCCAGGATATGCCTTTAATGTAGCTCTAATCTGAAGTCAACCTGAGCCTCTGCCACGTATACACTACACTGATGTGCCCCTTCCTCTTTCAAGTCTGAAATGTCATCGCCTCCTCTGAGCTTTCCCTGGTCACCTTCCTACTGTACCCCATCACTCCATTTTCTTCATAACACTTATCACTATCTGAAACGACTTTATCATTGATTAATCCATTTACTTGTTTCTTTTCTTCCTACCATGAGAACAAGAACATGTTTTGTATCCTCAGCACCCAGAACAGTGCCTGACACATAAAAGGTGCCCAATAAATATTTATTAAATGAAAAAATATTCTATTGGCATTCGAAATTTTGTAAGGCTTTTCATATTTTTTCTAGCTAAAGCCTGTGTAGTAAACAAATTTTCCCCAATGGAGAATTTCAGTTCATGTCAAATATTGTTTTTGTTGACATCTTCTTGAAGCCTCGTGGTAGGCTATTAATTAGCCTTGGGATTTTTGCTCCATACCAAAAGAAACCACAAAACCCAACAAGTACAATCCTGAAATGTATGATGTGTGAAACTGCCACACCAGATAGTTAGCTGCATTACAAATTCGACACCATCCATGGGAAATATAGCACAGAGAGGAAAATGAGGAGGGAGAAAATTAAACAAGGCTATTTCTTGTTTTCCTTAATATTACCATGAAACAGAAAAGCCATGTGTTCAAAAAGTTCAAATATTTTATGCCAAATTTCTTATGCCTCACTTTGTTAGACAAATCAGTTGAAGGGCAAACAGTCCAATCTTCTCACTTATTCTCTCTCTCTCTCTCTCTCTCTCTCTCTCTCTGTCTCTCTCTCTCTCTCTCTCTTACACACACACACACACACACACACACACACACACACACACACACACACACATACAAGCAAAGTAATTATCCAACATCATTTAATGTGCTTCCATAGTTAGGCGTAATAAAGATGAAATATAAAGATTAAGGCGAATTCGTCTTGTTCCCAATCTACTTATTTTATTGTGAATAGTAAGAGAAGAAGCATACAGCTTGAACCATAAGTTCCAGATGTGTGGATTACAAGGGAGTAAAACTCTAAATTGGAGACTCCCTGCAAACTCACAAACTGTGATGAATGAGATAGGGGTGAACTTGAAATAGCTTTACATGACATTCTCAACAGCCAACCATGGATCCCATCTCTAAGTTTGGACACTTTCTGCTTTTACTTTTTGATCCATTCCCTCAGTTCAGCCATCCCCACCACCCTCACTTCTGGCCCTAGGCCCTGTCCTGGTTTCTTCATGGTCTCCTTTTTCTTATTTGAACTTTCTGTGGGAATATAAATACGTACAGCTTGCCTGAGATTTTATTATTTTTGTTTTCTCTTTCTTTTACCTGAAAACTAAAAACCAGAGTACAGAAAGCCTCTTCAGTTGTCACATAGTTTGTCTACTGTTAGAATATAGCAAGAACTTTCTGGAACTGGGTTGAATTTTGCTCCATGGTTTGGATAACTGAAATCTACTAACAGGAGTAAGGTTTTGAGGGCAGCAGTGCTTTTCTGCTGGATAGGGGTAAGGGTGTGCATGCTATGACTTCCTGTACCCTAAACCCTACTTCAGTCCTAGGGATGTTGAAGAAACCCAACACTAGCCTCCTATTGCTGGAGCTGTTCTAAAAATCAACTTGAATACAGATTTCCTAGAGGAACCTGCTTTTAGAAAAAGCAAGGGCTCTCAAGGGGATTAAGAGGCTCCCATGAGCTATTTGCAAGCCCAAGAGGAAAGTCTCTTCCTTCTTCTAATATAGAAGTCTAACCCCAAATAGGAACAAACTAAAACCACAGAAGCCATAGCTCCTTTTCATGAAATCTCAAATACTAGTATCTTGGTACTAGCTGAGATAGTCCAATATCAGAAAGAAAATTAAAAAACAAAAACCAGTTCTACTAACTCTACCAAGCTCTACATACTACGTTTTAATTACCAGTGCAGTTTAGTTGGGTGATGGATTGCTTCAGTTCAAATCACCTTGAGGAAGTTACCTAACTTCTCTGAGCCTTATGTTTTCTCATTTATAAAGTTGGGATGTTAATAGTATTGACTTGTGAGGATTAGATGAGTTAACCCAAGCAGACACTGGTTCTGATGCCTGGCACATAGTAAGAGCTCAGAAATATTAGCTATTATTATTCCTCACCTGCTGCCTTCTTATCTTTTATGCTTTACAAGAAAGGTTAATGGGCATGCATAAAGTTACAAATTTAAAATTTCATGCATATTCTGTTATTACTTATTTTACCTCCTGGAAAATCTCAAAATATTCAATTCTGCCCTTGAAGTAAGGACAATTTTCTATATATGACAGTCAGCTCAAAGGAATCCAAACCACATGATAGGCTGTACCACAATCTGGAGAAAGAATCACCATGTGTTTATAAAAATGGGTACACTTTTTCAGTCTCCTGGTTATGGAACATGTGTGATATCAATTTCCAAAAGCTGAGTTCAGTGTGACCATACTTTTTCAGCTGATCTCAGTGGAGATGCTGACAACTGAAAAATTACAGAATGCATTCATGTTTAATAAAAAAAAGTGAAATGAGGAAATAACTGGGCAGAATGGGGGAGTGACTAGACATAACCTGTCTTATAACCATTAGGAATGTACATTGATAAAATATGATGGCAGATTAGATACTCTCAAAGGACTCTTTCAATTATAAATTTCTTCAATTTTTCTAAAATCTTATAAAGGGACTTGGGAATAAATGCAGGAGAAAGAGGGCAGTAAAGTTATTAGCACACTGTCAAATCTTTAGTTTTTCCACTTATTATCACCTTTGGAGGTAGTGCTGGATCACTTGGAAGAAGTGCATATCTTTAAAGACACTTTAAAAGTGATTCACTATTTCAGCTTAAGCTCAAAATAATATTTCCACATAACAGAATACGATACAGCTATTTAAAAATACTATTTACAAAAGGCTTGTCATAACATTTTAATGTAAGTATTTTCTCTCATAACTGAAGGAAAAAGGATGCAAAATTAAATAGAGTCTGACCTCAACAATGTAAAAAAAAAAAAACTATACCACTGACAGCAGTTGCCACTACATAACAGAACTAGGGGCATTTTTTCTCTGCTTCCCCCTCATCCCATGCTGCTTTGCAACTTTTTCTATGAGCATGTATTACTTTTACAATAAAACAATAACATATTTAAAATTGCACCAAATTATATGAAAACTCCATGAGGTTTTCAGAGATTTAAGAAGTCAGGGTTTTTTGGTGTGTATGTATGGTGGTTAAAAAATGGCAATTGGACTCCAAAAGCTTTTTCTTGCCTCTCATCCAAACAAGCATATACTATAGTGCCTGATGTTTCTCAAAATTTCGTCAGCTCCTGATCACTGGGAAACTGATGAGTCAGCCTGCAGCTGATTCAAGCCCTCTTTCTCCTCCTCCTCCTCCCGCTGGCCGCTGGCCGCCTTGGGTTGGGTTTTGTTTTTCACTGCTCATTAGTACCTTCACTCTGTGACAACGAGTCAGAAGCCAAACTTGTGTCTATCAATGCTTGGCTTTTCTAACAGTTCTGGTGACAAGTCTGGCAAGGGAGAAGCTTGAAGTTTTTCATATAAAAGAGATTTGGGGATTATCTGTGTCTTCCCATTCATCTACACAGTCCCAGGTCCCAGGACTCTGGGTAGTCTCTCAAGGGCTCCATCCAAGAATCTGCACACGAGATGCAAAGGGGAGTCTTGGGAATTGCCAGGCTGTCTTAGGGAGCCCGAGGGGGCCAAATCATCTCACATGCTTCCTTCACAGACTCCTTCTGAGGGAGGGAAGCTTCCTGAAATAAGCTAGGGTGGCGTTTAATTCCCAGAAAGTTATCATGCCCGTGAGGTTCGCCCTTGGTCAGATGGTTTGCCTTCTTCTCAAGCTAAAATTCTTTGCTGAGCCTCCAAGACCTCTAGACCCATCCCAGGAGCACTGGTTCCTCACCAGGGACCCCATATCAACATGCCTGCCAGTCTCCTGAGAGGATCCTCATAGGGTGGGAGCCTGTGCCTGAGGCAGAGGTTATAAAGCCGTGAGGGATATTAACGCAGTCTCTGAAATCACTGCAGGGTCAAAGCTCTGCTCTGTCACTATGTGACCTTGGGCAAATCATCCAACTTCTCTGGGCCTCAGTTTCCTCATCTGTAAAATGGGAATAATATATCTACTTCACTGAGTCTGGGAAGACAGAATTAGCTAGAACATGTAGAGTTACTGGCACATAGAAAGTATTGTATAAATGTTAGCAGTCACAAAACAAATAAAAACCAACCTGCCCTTGTTATTCAGACTCTAAAAACAAGGCCATATATGTGGCTTTTGAGGGGGCACCCCATACAGATGCTGAGGGTGAGACTTCCATTGGCTACTTCTTCCTCAGAAGCTTGAAGCTGCAGCTGTCTCACCCCTCTGGTGTGCCACAACATCTCTAAAAACTGCCCAGCTGCACAGGGACTGCTGGGAAGAACAAAGAGGAGGGGCAAAACCAGGCCTTCCCTTGGGGAACTATTTATAGCCAAGTGTTCCTTCACCTCCAATTTACCATGTAACAGTTTGGTTGGCTCAGCTTTGGGGAAGCAGTGTTCTTGTCAAAACACTCGTCAAAAATATCCCGAATCTGAAGAGATAATTGGTGAGGAGGCCAGTAAGGATTGATGGGAACTTCTGCCAGGTTAACGGGTTGAATTAGCCTGACCAGGTTGTAGCTACAGACGTCATCTCATGGTACCTAGCGACTTGTATAGAATGACTGATGGGTGTTTACCTTTCCCTGAGAAATAAAGCTAACACAACAGGAAAGATGATCAATGTATATTTTAAAAGAATGTGTATACAAACAAACTCCCTCCCATATGTTACTGGGTTTCCTCCAAAGAAAACAGATTAAATCAAATGCCTACCAAGCACTCCGCACTGTTTCAGGCTATGAGCATTCATGGCCCCCTTCTCAAGAAGCTTAAAATCAAGTTGAAAAGGCCAGACCAACACAAGAGAAAACTTTAGGTATCAAAGCAAGACATTTGTAATGAGCCACAAGAATGATACAGATAGTGAGTATTGCAGGAGATGAGGGGAAAACATGATCATTACAGGTTTAGGAGTCCTCAAAAACAAGGTGGAGTTTGATCTGAGCCAAAGCATAAAGACCTAGGATTCAATAAAGCAGAGGGAAGAAAAAGGCAATCCAGGAAATGGGGTACAGTATGAGTAAACATGTGAGAACAGGTGAGTAAAGGTGTGGGAACTACACAATGCACATTTGGAGAAGAGCAAGCAGGTAGGTTTGGCTAGAGGGGGGGATAAGTGCACAGAAGATAGGATTGGAGATCATCAGAAAGGAAGGGGTTTTTCAGGTTGGCTAGTACAATCTCATTTTACAGATGAGGAAATACAGTCTCAGAGAGGTTAGACGATTTACCTAAAGTCACACAGCTAGTTATCAGTGAGAGATCAGTTGGGAAAGCAAATCTGTTAATGTTCAATTTAGAATCTGAGCTATAGTAAATCAACTGGCTACAGAGAGGCAAAGGAATATCAGCCTAGGGGGACAGAAACAGTGCAGTTCCCACCCACAAATGTTAGTGGAGGCCACAGGAGGGGTTCAGTAAGTGTTTGCTGAGAAATTGAAAAGATAACCACTACAGAAGATAACCACTACATAATTTCAGACAAGTCATTATGTATCTCTGATTTTATTTCCTCCTCCTTCTCACTGCCCCTCTCCCAGGTGAATAAAAAATCTTAACCTGACCAGTTGTGAGTCTAGAGAGTGGAAAAGTACAGTCCTTGGAGATGAAAGTCAATGGACTCTCAAAGGCCTTCAGATCCCTAACCTCTCCGTGGGGTGTGTGGGCACAAAGGACAGAGAGCAAACCTCCTCTGTTGGTGGCAAGTGGGCTGGGGGAAGGAACACCTAATTTTTTTCCTCTTTTCAAGCCCTATAATCACTTCTCTCTTTGAAGCTGTGACAAATCAGGTGCTTTGTACATTTCCATTATAACAAAGATAAAATTCAAAGGTTAAATGTCTTCAGGAGGTGAGTCAGGGATGGGGTGGGGGCCAGACCACAATTTACTTCGCTCAGGCATCTAATGAGTAAAAAAGGGGAAATATCCTCCGCACACCTGAAAACCAGTGTCTCGTGCTTTGTTATGTGGATAGGAAGGTTATTACATAGAGATTTCTAGAAATTTCTTTCAGGCCATTTCCGGGGTCACTGAGGAGTTCACAAAGCAGTTGGTATACTGTTGTATAAAACCCAGAAGCAATAAAAAATAACGAATAAAAAATCAAAAAGCACAAAATGGATCACTATCAGAATTGACACTGAAGAAGGCATAGAAAACCAACCTTAAGTAACTGGCCATCTCCAGTCCCCAGGAATAAAACAGTCCTGTTCATTACCACGGTGCCATAAACAGATGTCAGGTCAGAATGGATCAAGGTAGATGATGCAATTGGTTGGACTTTTTCAGGTTGATCTTCTTTCTGAACATGCACACACATGCACAAATAGAAAAAAAAGATAATTTTTAACAGCGATAATTCTCAAGATGATTAAATGTCACTCATGCCCACCTGGGAAGGATCCTACTTGAGCCCCAAACACATCTTCTTAGATGAGATCCCCAGGAACAATCTCTTATCCTTTTTATCTGCAAAATCACCACAGTTGCCTAGCCCATAGAAAGCCATTTGTTTACTATGTATTAACATATATTGATTGCCAGCAGTGAGCTAGCCATCCATTTAACACTCCCTCAGCTGATATATGAAACTGAGTTCTACTTTATTGCCAAGAGAGAGCCCACTGCTGAATTGGGAGGGAGACAATCTTACACTTGGCTGTTTGCAGGATTCTGCTGCAATTTATTTTAACTAGGGATTGGCTTCTGCAAGGTTAAACAAGCAATTTTGCTAGATGTGAGACAGACCATCCCATTGGGTGTGATGACTGAGAGAAGGGATTCTCGATTTACATGAGGGGTACAATGTGAAGCCCAAAGACAGAGTAATTCATTCAGAGGGTAAAGAGGGAAAGATATGGTCATGGATGGTGGAACAACAGAGCCACAGATCTGAAGAGGAACTGAGCACAATGGCGAGACCTGGTGCTGATGCCTTTGAAGAAGAAATGAAAAGCATAACTTCCCCCGCAAAGGCATTTAAATGGTCTGAGGCCATATAATCACATGCTTGCTCCTGATCATTAAATAAAGCTTCTTTTTTAACCCAGAGCAGACAGTGTTGACCAAAATGTCTTTTTTCTTTCTTAAAGGCATGAAGTGTTTCATGCTGCTTCCTGCCTTCAACGGCAGGAAACTGAGTTTGTTATACAAGTATCTGGAAGATGCAGAGCTAGAAAGAGCCGTTGCCGTCTGTAGCTACTGAGCACAGTGTGATAGCATACTTTATCTGCCAGAGCTCAGTTCCCAACTGCACTAAGGTTTTCAAAGGCACATTTAAGTTTCAGCCAATGAGAGAGCTGGCAAACTTCAGTAAGTATCACCATGAATCCTAAAACCACCCTGTTTTGGGAAGGGGTTTAGGCAGGGGGAGGCTGAGACTTATTAACTCCATTATATTATCGCCAACAGTGTTTATGTCTTTCAATTTATGTCTTATTAAATATTCATTATTTTTTAACCAACCAAATTTCATTAACATCTATACTGAATGGATCCATGGACTAAATTGATTTCTGAAGCCTTTTAAAGTGCCATCTATATTTCTTTGTTGAAGTTGCGCTGTGAGGAAGAGATAAGCCAGCAAGGATTTATCCAATGCCATGATCACTTTTCAAAGAAAAGATGTCATAACCTAGGGAGAAAGTGACTTATTTGCATAAAATATTCCATAGTCAACTCAGTTTAAGAAGACTTTTGGAAAGCCTATTAGAGATTTTATTTTCCCCGTTAAAAGATATTTTTCATGCAGTTGGGGAAGATGAGGAAGTGTCCTATTAAAATTAAAGTTAAGGGAAAAAATCTCTGTGGTTCTATGATTAGAACAATAGATCACTGTTTAGATAAGGATGCCTCGAGACTGAGCAGAAGAAAAATCAGATGACCTTTAAATAAAAAAAGAAACCACACCACACATATCTTGCTTTAAAATAAAACTAAAATTGTTCAAACTTAACATCAGCCAATCATACTTGTTACTTTTATTAAATATTTGAGGAGAGCAGAGAGGCTAACTCAGAGAAGAGGGCATCGTCTCTGGGCATCTGGAATGTTCTAATACCACTATCTTTGGCTAGAGGATTCCATTCTCTCTCATCTCATGACACAGAAAGAGGAGAGATTGTGGATTGTTGATTATCCATCCACAAGGACCAAATGGGACAGTGTACTTCCATATCTGGCATATAGTAGGTGCTTAATACTGTAGCTATTCTGATTAGCCAAGAACCATGGGTTGCCTTTGCCTACGTTGGTTGAGATACTGTTTGTGAAAGACTGGCTCCAAACACAGAGGCAGCTCAAGAGCTGAAAGGGAACAAGAAAATAACTGCTTCCAAATTTCCATCTCAGTCTTTCTAGTGTCCCTCCTTGACTTCCGACTTCCTCAACTGTCACAGTTTTCCAAATGAAGTCCTGGATCAATAGCATAGGTAAGTAGAACAGCCATGAAATCAGTGTTCCCAAACTGGAGAGCTGGTGGCACAGAACAAACAGCTTGGGACAAGGAGCCAGAGAGGTTAGATTTGCGCTGGGGCTTGGTTCTCACCCACTAGGTTACCAGGGCAAATTATTTAACCCTGTCGTAGGCTAGCTTTCTCAGCTGTAAATAAGGCTAATGAAGCTTGATTAGTAGGGTGGTTATGAAGAAGAGGTAATAATGATAGTAGAAATAATAACATGCTGATAAGTGTTAGCTAGTATCATTAGTAGTAACATGTACCTGCTATGTGCTACTTGGAATATTTTATCTTCTTACTTAATAGGAGCAGTGTAGGGTAGTGAGCCAGACATCCTGGGTTTGAATCCTGGCTCTATCACCTTCTAGCTAAGTAATGTGGGGTGCATTATTTAACCTCTCTGTGCTTCAGTTTCCTTCTCCATGGAAGTGATGATAACAGCATTTACGCCATAGACTTACAAGGACTGAATAAGTTAGTACACAAGCCTCAGTAAAGCTTAGAACAGTGTCTGGCCAGTAATAACTTGCAATCCATGTTTTCTATTGTTACCTTATTTCAAAACACAAATAGTTGCTGCCATACCCATGGCAGTTTTCCCACCTTATTTTCTTTGTCACAAGAACCATACTTCTGCTTAGGTAGCAATAAACCTAAGCCTGGGCAAACCATGATTGTGCCAAGCCTAATGCTAATCCCATTCCCCATTGCCAGATACTTGCTTTCCTACCCCTTAAATCTAGGGATGGCCATGTGGCCCAGTTCCAGCCTGTGAGATACAAGAAGTCCTTTTGCAAGGCTTCTGGAAATAAGCTTCCTCCTTGATAAGAGGAGGCTCTGAAGGTGAGCCCATTTGCCTTTTTCCTGCAATTCATCCCTTTGGAATCAGTTGTGTGGGGCCATCATGCACAGAATGATACTCAAGATAGAGTATGAAAATCAGCATGCTAAGATTGGTGCAGGGGACAGTGTAAAGCCGTAGGTTCTTAAGGACATGACTGAAAAAAGACTTCCAACCTTTAAACGTTTTTCTAAGTTAACAACAGATGTCATGGTTTAAGCTGTTCTTGATTAGGTTTTCTATTATCTGCAACCAAAAGCAAGTCATTGTATAAGAAATGAGAGTCATGGCTTGTTTGGAGCTGGCACTAGACTCTAGCTCTTCCTTAGCTATGAGTGACCAGGAACTGGATCAGTGCCTGTTTTTCTCCCCCTGGAGGATGCTACTAGCCAGAGTCAGGATTGTGTAGCCAATTACAACAGGGAGCCTGGAAGAGAATAGGAAAGAGCGGGCTTGGCCCTCACGTAAACCCTAAGGGCTGCTCTGGTTGAATGGAAATGGATTCTTTTGTACTGGAAACACAAAGAAATGGACAGGTCCCCTTGAATGGAAAAGGGAGCCCTCTGAATGGCTTTCTTATGCTCATTTCAGCAAATGAAAACAAAGAAAGACAGGCCCCAGAGAAACCTTCTCACAAAAGTGAAATTAATACCTAGGGAGCCAAGCAGAAAAAGGTTGTGGGGAGGGCAACAGTGCAGTGGGCCCCCTGTGTCCAGAGGTTATTCTTACTGTTTCTTGGACCTATTTTCCTTCTTGCCCTTCTCTCCCCTCAGGGCATAATCATTAATGTTGCTCTCAGCCTATTCTGTCTAGTTTATTATGTGTAATTTATTTCTGAATCCCAGCCTCTGCTTGTTCGTCTGTGTGTAACAAGGTTAATGCCTTGTAATGATGCTTTTGCCAGTTCTGCCTTTCATGACAAAATCCAATCTTGATTTAACTCTAAACCTTGTCTCCCCTTTGGGCTTTCTTGGTTCCCTCAGTTGTCATTCTGCTTCTCTTGTCTGCCATGTCTCACCATTATGTCACGCCTACACTTCAGCCCGCTCTGTGAAGAAAACTTTTTTTAGTTTGAGGAGAAAGTTAACTTGTCTCAAACGATGTTTGGGCAGAAAACAAGAGAGACTTGGGCCTTATATAACAAAGTAGAACAGAAGCTACTGAGAAGGGGTTAGTGCTGGCGTGCATGTATGTGTGCATGTATGTGTGCATGCGTGTGTGCATGTGTGTGTGTGAGTATACAGAGCAGTGAGCATAGCATGAGGTAAACAGCTTGGCCTTCGTGCTATCTTTCAGTGACAATAAACACCTTCAGTGTGCACTGTACAACTCCAGGGGGTGCCAGTCATGTATTCTAGGGTGTGAATGGTACCCTCTGAACTGAGTAGCTCTATGGCTCTGCCCCTATAATGCAAAAGATTCCCCGACTCAGCAAAACTCATGCAGGGTGTTCACAGCCACGCTGCAGCTATTATGGGAACAGCTGGAGGGAATGTGCACAGAAGTAGGGCCTCAAGTGTTGGGGACCCAGAAAGAGTCAAGTCTTTTGCCAACAAGCCACTAAAAGGACCCTTAGTTTGGTTTTTCCTTATGGGGCCAGGGCAAATACCAACTGGGTCCCCATAAACATCTTACACATTGATGATAAAATGCCTCTTGGGCAGCTAATTTTATATTCTGCTACCCTTTGGCATAGACTTATTTTGAAACAGTTTCTTGATCACTTTCTATTACTAGTCCCAGAGCTAGTAACCTCAGCAGGAGCCCTATGCCCAAGTGCTGGCCCCTGCTCTGTCCCTGATAGGTTGCTTGATCTTAGCAAGTTAAGTCTTTGAGCCTCAATGATAGAATCTGTAAAATGGACACTCTAACACACATGCCCTGTCTATCAGCACTGGTGGGAGGCCCAAATGAAATCATGTGTGTGAAAATATTTAGACAACTATCTTTATCAAGCTTAAGAGAAAGAAAGAACAATTATTCACCCAAGTTAGATTGTGATTTCATTAGCCATTAAGGCTCCTGTCACTTTTCCTTATTCTTCTAGAGCATATAGCATCGATCAGGTTCTAAGTTCATCCATAGCATCTCTCTGACCATCTGAAGGAAGAATTTACTTTGGGGGCTCAAATGTTAAAAAGAAGAAGTTCAAAGAGTTCAGGAGAAATGGAGAAGAGAAGTTTGGGGACATAGCTAGGCAGGCATCTCTACACCAGGCAGCCACAAGAAACATACAAAGTAGCAAAGTTTATATTTCACATCCTCTCACTTGCTCTTCCATCTTCTTCCATCCTTCCAAGGGTCCTCCAGCCTCTGAGCCCTACCTGCTGCCACATCCCACTCTCCAAGATTTATCCTTCCTTTTACCTGCTTTACTCCCCATCTCGCATCTAAATCTCTATCCTTCCCTATGGCTAATTTCAATTACTTATGAAAAGACAACCTGATTCAAATAATTCACAAAAAGATATAAACGGCTGATAGTGTGAAAAATGTATTTTCCTAGACTCTTAGAGTTGAAAGAGACTCAGTCCACTGACATTTATCCATGAAGAAGCTACTGGTGTTCCAGATGGGACATTTCTTCACTGTGGGCACTGTCCTGTGCAACGCAGGACTTTTAGCATCTCTGACCTTTGTCCATAAAATGCTAATAGTGCCCTCTCATCATGCTGACTATGCAAAAGCTCTGTCCCCCACATTTCTAAATACCCACGAAATAAATGGCATCATCCCCTTTGAGAACCAACGCAATCTATCACAAAGTTTCAGAGTTTCAGAGTTGCTGGAAGATGGTTATCCAGACATTTCCTCCCTCAACTCTATTCTTCTCTAGTCTTCATCATCATGGTAAACATTACCACCAATGACTCTCAACTTCACTCTTTCCATCACTCCCCACATCCAAGACATGAAAAATCTCTGCTGAATTTCCCAGCGATCTCAAGCCTATCTTTTCCATCTCATGGTCTCATTCAGTCCAAGCTCCCATCATCTCATCCCTGATCTACTCTAAGAGGCCCCTGGTCTCTCTCTTTCCACCTATAGTCTATTCTCCATCCAGTAACCAGAGTAATCCTTTAAAAGAAAAAATAAGTCATGTTACCCCCTTGCCTAAAATTCTTAAATGGCTTCCTAGCACACTTAGAATGAAATCCAAATGGCTCCCAGATCTTACATGAGCTGGTCTCTGACCACTTCTTCAAACTTATTCCTTGTCACTCCTCCCCTTTATTCTGCTTCAATACCGACAGTGGCTTTCTTTTAGAAGCTTGAACACGTTTCTGCCTCAGAGCCTTTGCACGTGCTACTTTTTCTAGTTTCTTCCTTCTCCCTCTTCACTCCCTTGTAGGTTTAGTCTTTTTAATTTTTGGGTTCCAAGTTCAATGGCACTTCCTCATGGACACATGACTATAGAGCTTCCCAATTCTACCCCAGTTGTTATTCTGAATCATAGCACTTTATTATGTTTCCTACAAAATACTTATTATAATTACTTTTTAAAAAATTTTATTTATTGCCTGTTTCTGAACAGACTCAGCTCTACCATAGTTTATCTTATTCTACACTTTAAAGCAGAGCATACACCTCAGCATCTGGCATGTAATTGGTTGTCAATAAACATTTATTGAATGAATGAATAAATACATGGATCAATGTTTGAATGGTTTCAGTCAATATCTCAACAGGCAACCATGGTGCATTGCTGAGTAAGCCTAAATATTAGAGTTCTTCAACTGAGTCCAAATTTGCCCATTGTAAACCCTGGGCCTTAATTCTACTTTGGTAAGCAATACTAAACTACATGATAGTATCTTGGCCTTCTCTAAATTTCATATCCATGGTTCCTTGATAGCTTATAAGATATAGTGTCTGGGGCTTTTGCCCTCTTAGCCACAGATTCAATGTATTTAAAATGTAACTCTGAGAAGTAAACCAAGTACTTTAGGTGTTATCTGATTAAAAAATAGTAGGACTTTTCCTTCTCATGATCTGAATAGCATAAATTATAAACATGCCTCTTACTGAGTTAACTCTTTAAAATAAAAATAGCATAACAGTAGCATGGAAGAATAGAAAGAAGAGAATTTGAGTAAAAAATGATGTAGGCAGGTTCAAGTTCAAGCTCTATTACTTATGAGCTATGAGTCTGGTAGTCATTTAACCTTTCTGATATTTCTCCATCTACCCATCATTTATGGAGCACTTGCTCATGGCCAAGTCTTGCTCAGTAATACAAATAAGAATAAACCTCCTATTGTCGAAATAAGCCAATCAAATGAGTTTTGAAACAAAATGCAACACTTTACATTTTATGTCCTTGGTTTCAAAAACACTTGGTAACTGAAATGAACATTTGGAGGGGGAGTTCCACTGACATCCACAGTTCATGGATAGAATTCAGGGAATCCATAAAATTGGATGAGAAAAAAACCTTTATTTTAGCAAACTGTAACTGAAATTTGGCATTACCTTCAATTATGAATGTAGGACACAGCAGTATTAACTGAACCTGTGACTTTGTCACCAGAAGAAATCAGATATTTTCATATCATTTGATTATTGGCTCAGATATCTCAAAATACTATTTATGCTTCTCTTTACTGTGAAATTATGGTAGTTATTGCTCCTAGATCTTGTTATTTAATGTGTTAAAATGTACTACTAGCTCTCAAATGGAAATAGTTTGACATATAACTAGTTCATTTTACAATTGTTTTTATTTAATGCACTTAAAATCATTTTCCTGAGAAGGGGTCTACAGGCTTCGCCAGAGGTCCAGCACAAGGGCTCCATGGGGTGAGGAAACCCTTACTGAGTTAACTCAGTAAGAGGCATGTTCATAATTTATGCTATTCTGATCATGAGAAGGGAAAGTCTTCTACTATTTTTTAATCAGAGAACACCTAAAGTACTTGGTTTAAGGGGCATGCAGGTACTGCTGCACACAGGGCACTGGCATGTATTTGGTGACACCTACAACTACTGGCTAATCTGAGCTATTACCTCGTTCTATTGCCTCAGAGAAACCAGGGTTGGCACTTGGAATCTAATTTTAAACCCCAGTCACTGATGGAGAAAGAGGCCTCAGGAGGATGTCAATGAGCACTGACTAAAGACAGCTGGTGTTAGAGAACACGCTTCTCAAGCAGACTCTGTCCAGACCAGGCTGGGGGGAAGTGTGTGGGGGAATGACCGGGCATGCAGCCTTGAAGGTGAGAGTCACAAAGAGATTCTTCTTCCTTGGCTTTTTTGCTTGCTATAAACATAGCTCCAGTGTCTTGGAAGATTTTACTGCACGTGCTATAATCACTGTCTTCTCCAGTAGACAAGGTGCAGCTTCTTCCTAGTTTGACGAACATTTATTGAGGGCCCACTGTGTGTTTGTTACACAGCTTTATGGATGCCTGGGAAACAAAGATGAGACAGACCCTGCTACTCCCCTCAAGTCACATCCACCCCAAATAGCACTGCACTGAGAGCAACACAGCCTGTCCAGTGTGGGAAGCAGTTCACAAAGTTACAGAGCAAATCCCCAATTCCTAACTTCATTGCCAAGTGCATGCCTAGTGGCTCTTCCTGGGTGTCCCAAAGATATCTAAAAATCAACACAAACTTGAAAAATGAAAAAAATTGTCTTCTAATTGGTCATGAACACCTCTCAATTCTACATCTTAAAAAGCTATTTCATCAGTCTCATCTCTCAATCCTCACTGCTACCACCTCAGTTTGGGTCTTCAGCATCCCTCAGTTGGATTATTGCAATCCGTGGCATCCATGTGTCTCTCTCCAAATGTGTCACCACCACTTCAGAACAAGGTGACATTATTTTCTGCCTGGACTACTTCAAGAGCTTCCTGCAGGTTTCACTGCTTCCACTGGGATCAGTCTCTCATCCATTACCCACAGAGCAGTCATTATTTGGGAATTCAAATCCAATCATTTCATTTTCCTTCTTCAAGCTCTTCTATGCTGAGAAAAAAATAAAATTTCCTTCCCACAGCCTGCAAGGCCTACAGGATTGATGCTGCTGCTCCCTTCTCCAACTTCCTCCCCTCCCCACCTCCCTCAACTCAACCACACTTACCTTTTGTTCTTCGAACCGACCAAATCATCCTTTCTTTCAGCCTTTACACTTGTTTTCTTGTCTTCTCACTTCCCAGCTCTTCATGGAGACTACCATCACTACCCACTCTCATCTTCCTCGTGTAAATTCAATCTCCGTAAAGGAAACCTTCCCCAACACCTGTTTAGTTACTTCATTGCCCCAATCTCAGTCTATGCCTCAGTTTCCTCATCTGTAAAATGGAAGTAATATTACCTACCTCATAGGTTTTGGTGAGGATTAAATGAGTGAATATTGATAAAGTACCTGCTGAGAACATTTGACAGCAAGCTCTCACTATCACTTATAAAAATAACTTCTTTATTTGCCACATGTTTATTGTCTACTCTATTTACCACTAATAGAAATATTTTCACACAGTGCTTGGTACAGTGGTCATCCTTCTAGTCAGTCATTTTGCCTGTAATCTTGCCTCATCCATTCTATCTTCTGAGTAGTCTTTCTAGAACACAATCAGATCACGTCGGCTTATAGTGCTGCTGTTCAACTCCATCAGCCATAGCCACGGGTTTCACACCTTGCTCAGAAGTCCTGGAAGTTCCTTTGAGATAACTCACAGACAGGCATGGGTGGGGGTGGGGCAAGTCAAAGGGTCCTAGGAACCTCCCAATCCCCTGCTTCATCCCAGCTGGGTGACAACGGTCTCACTCAGAGCAGCAAGTCAATGATGATTTGATAATCTTTTTCTCATATCTAGCTTTGGTTAAGATCTATTTTAAAGGCCATGTTTGGAAAGTCTAAAAACCATTGACCATCAGGATAAAATCCAGCCATCTTTTCCTGTCTCATTAAGCCCTTGGCCATCTGGACCTGCACTCTCATTTCTGGACACTCCTCAGCCAGGGTGAGCTACCTGCGGTTCACAAGCTTTTGCAACTTCCTGCTTGTGCACAAGCTGTTACTCTCTCTAGAACTTTCCTTCCTTGCTTCTCCACTTGGCTTGAAGACACAGCTTCAGCATCACCTTTCTGAAGCCTCCCAGATCCACCCCCAGGCTAGGTTTGATGCTCCTTCTTGGGGCTACCAGTTTTTTTTTTGTTTGTTTGTTTGTTTGTTTTACTTACAATGTCTCACTGCATTGTACAGGTTTGTTTTACTCTCTTTCCACAACATCAGGGGTTGGCAAAATACCACCTGTGGGCAAAATCTGGCCTGCCTTCTTTTTTTTTTGAGTGGCCCACCATGAGGTAAGAATGTTAGATTTTAAATGGTTGAAAAAAAATCAAAAGAAGAATATTTCATGACGAATGAAAATTATATGAAATTCGAATTTCAGGGTCCATAAAGTTTTACTGGAACATTGCCCTACTTGTGCATTTGTATTGTATTGTCCATTGTTGCTCCCACACTGTAATGGTAGAGTCATTTTAGGCAAAGCTTAAAATAGTGATCATCTGACCTTTACAGAAAAAGTTGCTGACCTCTGCGTAACCAGCCCCGGCCCAGGCAGTGGCACAAGAGTGTTTGGGGTCAAAACTTCTCTCAAACCTTCAACAAAGAGAACACTGTGTTTAAATGTTGAGTAGACAAATTGATATGAAAATCAACGAAACTGTGAAATAAGGGTCACAATTTTGTGACAGTATAAAAAAATTTAAATAATTTTTAGAAATTACAAAACTATAAATGTTAAAATACTTGGTTTTGAGACAGTAAAAATATTAGCCTTTTTATCAAGGTAGAAAATTAATTTAAGAAAATATATGAACACATTTTTTTTTAAAAAAACTTACCACTACTCTGTTTCCATAAACAGGTTAGACCAATGATACCTACAAATTGTCCCTCAGCAGATTTTGGGATTTCTCAGAGCAGGCCTTCATCAGTTATGTGCCGCCAGATATTGAAAGAAGGCAGAGGCCATTAAGAAGCTTGAACAGAGGTAGAGATGCCACCATGCTATTGTAGTCAACATGGTCACGGTGCAGCTCTTCCATCATTCCATCCTACAGGAATCTGCCCACTGCATCTACTGGGGCCATCACAAGTTTGACTCCCTTCTGATTGGACTATTAGTGGCAGTATCTGGTCCAAGGACAACAAATGCCTACTCTGAAGCAGAAGGTTTAATGGTGTGAGACCAAAATCTCTTTCTTGGTAAATAATATAGAAAGTTGTTGTCAGTGGGAAGCCAAAGCAGAAAGTTAAATGCTATTGAGCGGAAGAGTGGGAATGAGGCTGACTGTGGCACATTCAGGTGGAAGTGTTGAGGGGCAGACATTTGAGGAAGCTGAGGCCATCTGGTAGGACTGAGAGAAGCAGCCATGCTAGGTCATGTTGACTGGGAAATTTTAGAATGAGCATCCATCACTTCCTGCTTTTGAGCTCCTTCAAAGCTGCCTTGAGTCCAGAACCACCTCCCAATTCCGTCACAAGGAGCCCCATCTTGTTACTATTGGAATGCACGATGGTGATGATAGTAAATACATACATACCATTTACTTTGGGTTGAATAGTGTTCATCCTAGACATATTAACTCATTAACCCAGATAATAATCCTATAAAGCAAACAGGATGTCTTTCTATAAATGAAGAAACTGAAGCATAGAAAGGTTAAACAATTTGCCCAAAGTCACACAACTGGTAAGTGGCAGCTTTGGTTCCAGCTGACCTGGCTCCCAAATCTGTGTATGTAACTACGATACAGTACTGGCTCCTATCCCTAGATGTCTATGTAATTCCACATGCTTCTGTCCACTAAATCTCCCATCCCCATATTTAGCTTGCTTAAGTAGATCTTTTTTTCATGCAACCAACTGTTCCTGACTTAGAAATTGGTGTTAGGATTGATGCTATAAAGAGTAGACCCTCGAAGAGAGTTTCAGTGTGTGGAACTGGTCCTGGAGTACAGAAGAATGGAAGACTCTAAAAGTATCCCCCACATCCTGTAATGAAATGCAAATACACTGTTGTGTGTAAGAATAGGCACTAATTAAACCATGACCTATAGGTTCTAGAGACTCAGACTACAAACTCAAAAACTGAAAGGTCTTAGAAAGTTTTCTAGGTGGTCTCTTTGAGCAATTAGAAGAGAATAAGAAAAATAATGTAATGAGATGAACTAATTAGTTTAAATGGCCCTAAGTTAAACTGCAATAATAATAATGACAAGTTCTTATCCCAGATGCCTCAGCTAAAATAAAAAAAAAAAAAAAATTACGTTTTTTTACAGCAGTGGTTCCATAACCTGTTTATATATTAGAAACACCAGGATGGCTGTTAAAACATAGATTTCCAGTCCTACCGCCACACTCTGAGTCTCTGATTTAGTAATTCTGATGTGAAGCCCAAGAATTTGCATTTCTAGCAAGTTCCCAGGTGATGCTGATGATGCTAGTCCAGAGACTGCACTCTTAGAACTGCTGACCTACAGCATAAAGTCCTTTCCTCACATTGCTGAAAGTCATGATCACATATATTATTAAATTATACCATATGAGTTCTAACCATGCTGGGTTTCTATGGTTAAAGTTAACTCCCAGATTGGCAAGACCAGAGGCTTGGCCATTCCAGTGAATGGTGACTTCTGGGAAGCACCTGGGAGTGCAAGATGCTAGACAGCCTAGGGCTAGAAAATGGAGGCCCTGACACATCAGACATTAAGAAAACACAATGGTTAAGGGAGGATGAAGGGGCTAGACTCAGGAAAGTGTTGCTGCTAAGTACAGACATTTCCCACGTGACCCTCAAGACGCTTCATTTATTAATTCAATAAATATTTCTTAAGTCCCAACTATATACCAGATACTATGCTAGGTACCCTGGCTTCAACAGAGAACAAAATGTTACAAGGTTCCTGACCTTCTGGAGATTACATTTTAATTGTGGCTGCTATTAAAGACAAGAGTAACCCAAATTTTAGGCTGAGATATCTGGATTTACTTTGTGAGCTAGGCTGTGTCTAAGAACGAAATCTGGGTGCAATCCCTCTAGGCCTTGTAGGTCTCTCTGAGGTCACTGAATACGAAGAATGATAACAATATGTGAAAGTTGACAGCTTAGGAACTATAACCCTCCCAGAGTCTGAACTTCAGGCAGTCAATATGCAGACCCAGAAACTCAGTTCAAAGTCAAGGATTCTGTGTTCTATCCTAAGTCTTATGTCTGCAAATAGCTAATCTTATCAGAGCAGTTGCAAGGGCCTAGGTTGCTCCACACAGGATAAGATTGACACAAAAATCCAGTGTCCATGGTGCTTAACTGTCCATGGCGGTGGTTAAAAGCTTAGGTCCTTGAGCCAGACCACCCAGGTTCTAAATCCACTGCCATTTACAGGCTATGGAAACTATTAAAGCTCTCTGAGATTCAATTTTTTCACCTACAAAATAATAACTAGAGTCCTTGCTTCATTGGATGTCTATGAGAATCAACCAAAAATAAGGCACATAAAGTGCTTAACACAGAGTCTGGCCATAATAGCTATCCAGTACATACATAGTAGCTATGATTGCCTTTTCCCTCTAAGTGAGTGTTGGGCTTTTAAAATCCACTCTTGCGTATCAGATGTATATATGAGGGTAAAAGTCACCATCTAGCCTATAGATTTCAAAATAGCTAGACAGGATCATAACAGGAATTAAAGGAGGAATAAACAGGACAGGAAGGCTGTGGATTTTGAGGTCAAAAAAGCTGCATTGCCGAGTGGCCCTAGGACATCACTTCTGCTCACAGTAGTGTCTGGCAGTGTCTTGGGTTACTATCTGCTAGAGAGCATGTGAATGTTCTGTGGTTGTCTGCATGGCAGTTAAATTATGTCAGGCTTTGGAATCATGTGAGTGTAGAAGGGGGTGTATCTCCCCACAAGGGGTGGAACGAACTAGAAGAGTCAGTCCTATCGGCCAAGAGGATAAGAAAACGTCTACAGAAAGAATGGCCATCATGTTTAAGCCATAAGCAACCCCAGGACCCAACTATGTCAGCCAAACAAATCTGGAACAATCAAACTTCAAAACTCAGGTACACTTTCTATGAGTAGCAAGAGTTCAGAGAGGGAGGAAGTTAAATTAACTTATAAATAACTTAAGCATTCATTTTTTATATTAACCCAAGCACACAGACATGTTATGAAATGGAATGAAAGGAAAAAAAAACACATGAAGTTTAAAAACACACTTTGAGGGGCACCCACCAATCTCAGCCCTACTTCCTAGAGAAGGGGACTTTCAAGGAAAAGTTTGAGACGCACCAGAGTGATGGAAAGAATACACAAGTAGAGAATGCAAGACCTGAGTTTAAGCTGGAGGGCCCTGACACCTGCTTTGTTATTCTAAGCTTCCTCATCAGGTAAATGGGAATGCTCCTCATAGACTCAACACCTCAGACTTGATAAGGGGGCTCAAAAGAAAATAATATATGAAGTGCTGTTCAAATGTTTCTTATGATTATTAGATTATCGCTATAGGACTATTATTATTTATTAAGGTATACAGAAACTGACTGCTTTGGCACATTCATAGGATGAAGCTAACCTGCTAGATTTGTTTTGAAAGGAGATTCAAAGTTGGTGACAAGGCAGAAAAATTAACAGCCCAGTGTATAAAAAGCTGAGTAGTACATACTCATTGCACAAGCATCCCACAAATTAATCCTCAGCAAGAGATGAAGGGGAAGAGAATCAGCAACATGAGATGAGAACCAAGAAACGAGAAAACACAACCCATTCGTCGCTCCTGTCACTTTGCTACCCATGGTTGACTGAAGATGGAAAATAAGAGAAAGACATCTAATACAAGAGGGAGAAGGCAAGCAAATCTAGCCACTTGTACCTTGCTGCCTGTGGCTTCCTGTTCAAATTACTGTGTCTGTTCTGAAGGAATTGCTTTTGGAATCTATTGAGGTTCCCCTCTGGAGTGTTTCAAGTCTATCTCCTGGTTCAGGTACCTATAATTCAGCTTGCCTTTTCCAAAACACATTCAAAACCTGAAAATAAAATGCAGAACAAATGCCAAATGACATCATTGTTCTGAGTGACAACTGAGGGCACACTGATCCCATGACCCCATTAAATGGGGTGGTAACCTACTACTGTCCTTTCAGCGGCAAAATAGGTGTACCCAGCTCAGAGCGTTGCTTACACTAGCAGGCATCAAATAAATATTTGTTAAATCAAGTATCTTATCTGCCTAGTTAATAGGTTAGAAAATTGTCAGCTTTTCATCAAAACTACTACGTTTTTTTTTCATTCAAACTCTTCTTGAAATTCAATTCCGTTAAGGCTTTTTAAATACATACTAGCAGCAAGGAATTTACTTAAATGAGAAAAAAGAAAAAGCAAAACTCCAAGCTCCCACCTATGTAGCCATGACATACTATTGTTTGAACCAGAGTGTATTATTTAATTTGGATGACAAGCTCAGGGGGTAGAGACCCTGTCTTTCAGAACACACAGCTCTGAGCACACTGGGATTTCTCAATAAATAACAGCAGCAAGAAATGCCGTGGTGGGACCTCTTTTAATTATTTCTTTTTCCAATTCCAGATTTTTGGCAGCATGTGTTTATCCCTTGCATGATTTCTGAGGGGCAGCTCCCTCCCAGAAACTCCCATGAAGATGATAACCAGCTTTCTGGATGCCCCTTCCCCTCCTCATCCCCACACAAGTAGGAACACCTGATCAAGCCAAGACGCGGCTTCTGAGTGCACACAGAATGCCTGCTGGGTTTGGAAAGGAACTCAGTCCTCCAGGACCCAATGGGTAGAGAGAGGCAGTCAAGAGAAATGTTTTGGCTCCACACATCTACACAGCTGTCAGATGGCAAAGCTTGGACTTCCAGTGTTATTACCTGCTGTGGGCCTCTGAGCTGTCTTGTCATTAACCCCAGAGACCGAGTATGCCTAAAGCTTGACGCAAAGTAATATTTGAAGGTATTTTCAAGTCTTCCAACAGAGAAGGAGAAAGAGATGATTTTTGCCCAACTTAAACTATTAGAGTATAAAGATCTAATATAGACAAATATTCTATATTAAATTACATCTGCATAGAAAGATTAAGTCATTTCGGGCACATTGTGTGTCATTTATGCTTTAAAAAGAATTGTACCAGCAACTAAATGAAGGCATTGTGTGTGTATCCCAGCAAACGACTGATAGGCAAGGAGGAAGACGCAAACCACCATTCCAAGGAGCCTTGAAAGGAACCTCAGTTTTTTTCTCCCTGGATAATACAGTTAATATTTGGTAAGATGGGCTTTGCAGAGAAAGGAGTGTGTGAGGGTGGGGTGGGACTATCTTTCTATACACAGATTAATATATCTTAGAGCCAATGTTCCCCTATATGCTTACACAACACTTGTACCAACACAACACATTTTCCAAGTAGAGACTTCTCCCCTTCCTCTCTGAACGCATTTTATACCAAAACAATGGCAACACCTGTAGCGGTTAATTTCTGCTCTTTGATTTCTGTCCAGTTATAAAGGAGGCTCTCAGCAGGCTCCCCTCTCAGGAGCCATATGTGGAGTTGATGTGCCAGCAGCCTTGGAAGGAAAACGGCCTCCGAGAAGTGCACAATGGCTCCATAATCCCCATCAACTGAACCCTCTTGAACCACAGCTTTATTTTCCAGTCAAAGAAATGTCAATCTCAAGAGCCAAGCTGTGGCTTGAGAATCCAAGGGAAACCTGTGCTGTTTGCTTGGTTGGGTACGACACAAGGGTGGTGCCTCTGAGTCCTACGGTTTAGGCAACCTAGAGCCCCAAAACTGCCTATAGCACCCTAACACTTTCTCTTGCTCTCCCGCTACCCCACCTCGCCCCGGGCGAGGTTTTTTCCCACAAAGCCACCTCTGCCTTCCCAGCTTCTCCCCCTAGCTGGAGACCACAGCACACCCTCAGTGGAGCCACAGCCCCGCCCCCTTGTCCTGGGTCCCGCTGAGGGTTCCGTTCCACCAAACATGAGCCTGTTTTCCAGTCTAGCTCTGCCCCCACGTCCAGCAGGCTACCAGCTCTTCAGACCACATGTGTGGCCGAGGCAGGGGTCACAAGGCCTGGGGTGTGGCAACAAGTCCTTTAAGTTCAATGGCTTCTCTGCCAATGGCACCGTGTTTGGTAACCACGTTGAGGAAAGGAGTCAAGCCACATGCCTGCTAAGACCACACACCTGGGGAAGCGATTAGAGAAGGGGTGTAGGTGGGGCTACGTGGGGAGGCTCAGTCCCAAACCAAGAGTCCACGTTTGGACAGAAAATAATGGCACTAGGATGCAGTCATTAGAGTTTTAAGCCTAACTCCTACCCTCTCCACCTCCCTTTTACACTCCCTTTTGGGGACCTCTAGCGCTGCATTAGTCCCCAGAGGCCTCAGACGCTGTGTGAGAACGGCCGTCGGACCGCCACCGGGCTGCGTGAATCCCGGACCTGGTAAACTTTAACCCGGCCCCCCTCCCGCTCTGCGGCGGCTCCCCAGCGGGAGCGCTCCCGGCAGCGTCCCGGGGACAAGACTTACGCAGTTGTGCTCGGTCGGCTCAAAGTCCCATTTGCAGCTCTTGGCGCGCGCCTGGATCTCACTCATCCTGAAGAGGCAGAGTGCCGTGGTGGCGGGGGAGCGCCTCTCTTGGCCCTCCTCGGTGGCCGCGCTGAACACGCCTGCCCAGACGTCCAGGGCCTCCACCAGACTGGAGGAGAGGAGCAGGTGGCGGCCGTGGCCACAGTCGAGGGCCGCCTGGCCCTGGAACTGCACCACGGTGCTCTGGGCGATGCGCGCCATGCTGGGCGGGCCGGTGGCGACGCCACTCGTGTAGTTGTAGCGATAGTAGGGGAAGTAGACGCTGCCGTTCCAGAGGAAGGCGTCCACGAAGTGCAGGCTGCCCGCACTCTCGCTTAGCTTGAGGCGGGCCAGTTCCTTCGTGGCCAGGCTGCGCCCCTCCGTGTCCTTGATCGCGATGGCCGTGTCGCGGTCAGACGCCGCGGGGTTGCAGCGGCTCGCCGTCTCGGGCTCAGGCAGCACGTAGGTGGCAGCCACTGCCAGGTACCAGCGGTTGCCCGCGCGGTACACCACGCCGGCCGTCGAGCCCTGCGGGTGACAAGACACCACCTCGGTGCCGTTGCGCAGGGAGCTGAGGCTCAGGTTGCCCAGCGGCCGCACCTCGCAGGCGCCCCGGTCGAAGGTCCAGCCGGTGAGCAGCAGCCCCCCGAGGCCGGCCGCCCCCTCGCGGTAGGGCAGCAGCAGCTTGCTGAAGCTGCTCCCCGGCCGGGGCCGCGCGGGGGGCGCCAGCGAGACGGGCTCCGTGCAGTTGCCCGCTTGGTCCCGGTACAGGCGCGAGAGCCTGTGCTCCAGGCTGTAGTCCAGCTGGTCCAGGCAGCTGCCGCTCGCAACGAACACGCCGTCCGCCCGGCTCGCCGCGATGGCTCCGATGGCTTGCTCCGACCGCCACACGGGTTCGTCCGCGCTCTGGCCGGGCGCCGCCAGCGCCAACATATAGGCGAGCAAGGGCAGCGGCGCGGCGGGGCGCGGGGGGCGCGGCGGTGCCTTCCTCCGGGAGACCTCCATGGGGCTGGGGGGGTCGCCCCCGGGCAGGGCGCGCGGCGGCGGCGACGGCGGCTCAGGCGCGCGGCGACGGAGACGCGGGCGGCGGCGGCTCCTGCGCGCGCTCGGGCTCCTGCGGCCGCCCCATCCCCGTGGCTCGCCTGGGAAGGAGAGCGGGGAGGGCGGCGCGCGGCGGGCTCGCTCCGGCAGCCTGTGCAGCGGCGGCTGTAAGCCCTGCGCGCTCCGGTGCCGCTTCCTCCTCGCCCTTCTTCTCCGGAGAGTTCCTCTGTGTAGCGCTGGCGCTCGCGGGGTGGCGCGGAGGGGAGGGAGGGGGAGTGAGGCAGGCGGGGAGGGCTGGAGAGGTTGGGTGTGCTTGTGCGTTTCACTTTCCCATTGTGAAAGTGGGATGCAACTGGCCCCCTTCCTCATCCTCTTCCTCCTCCGCCCTCCGCCTCCTGTCCGCCCGCCCTCCCTCCACGCCCATCTCCTCTCCCTTGATTCGGTGAGATAGGGAGGAGGGAGGTCTCATAATTTGGGTTACAGTGTAGGTGGCCTCTTTCATCTATTCAAAACAAAGCTGAGCCGCCTGCCGCTGCCGCCACGGCCGCCACCATCGCCCCTTGGCTCGCTCGGAGCTCCCGGGGCGCGCTAACACTGCACAGAGCAGGCTCCCGCACGCGTCGGCCCTCGGGGCTGCTCCAACGCTCGGGTTTTGTTTACCAGAGCAGCTGGGGTGGGGGGCGGGGGCAAGGGTGTGCGGATACGCGAGGCTTTGGGAGCGTGGACACCGGGCGCCAAAGGTTGCAGCTGGGGCCGGGGACTCCTGCTACAGGGAGGCGCGAGGGCGGCTGACGGGTGTGGAGAAGCGGGAGGGAGGCCCTGTGGAGGCCCGCTAGAGATGTGGACGAGTCAGAGGCTCGGGGGACCAAGGCGCCTCTGTCACTGGGGATGGTTTTCCCTGGTCAGAGAAGTGAAGTGGGGGAAAGGCAGGCGCCAAGACTCTGGTTTTGGACAATCCCTGGGGCTGGAGCTCCCATATTTGAAAAGGTTCTCCAATCTCCCTTGGCAACAGAGTCCCAGGCTCTTAAACTTAGTGCTTTGAAAGTTCTACTTACCATCTGACCATAATGATCATGCCTAACATTTATTGAGCACTTACAACGAGCTGGGTGCTGTTCTAAATTTATTACATGCATCAAGACTCATTTAATACCTTTAACAACTCTTAAGTAGTGACTATTATCATCCCCATTTAGTAGTGAAGAGGATGATCATGGAGAGGTTATGAAACTTGTGGGGTGTCCCACTGCTGGTAAACAACAGAGTCCACATTCAAATCTAGCTAGCTCCAGGGTCGCTCACACATTCTGCCCTAGCCAAGAGCCACCTGTAGCCTTTACAATAAGATCATTCTCAGCAGGTGTGACTAAAAAGTTTCCTAAGTTAAATGCTCCAACCTCCCCTCCCCAGCCCAGTCTTCTAATCTTAGAAGCATGTACCTTATTTCCCTAGAGACCAGTTTCATCCTTTCCCACTTCTTTCCTTTGGGCTGCACAATGAACTTCTGAATCACTGCACACCTGGGTGACTACCTCCCTGGGTGAAGGTTCATGATTTTTCAGAAGGAAGACTCCTAGAGGATGCACAAATGCCTCCCAGTTTTCTGAGGCAGCTGAGAGCATCACCAGCATCCTTACAACTTGGCAGGTGATCCAGGAGGGTACCAGAGGATCCTGAGGACCCCTGTGTATCCTTAGGAAATGATCTCTTTCCCTTCCCAAGCTATTTTCAGGCCAGAGGCCCCAGGGAGGATAACTGGTTGCACTCCATTTCTTCCTTCCTTTTCCAGTTCCCCAACTCTGGATGGAATCTGCTGGGGGGCAGCAGGGAGAATGAGGTGAGTGGGCTTCCTCCAGATGCTGAGCCTTCCTGAAGTAGCAGCTGTTGCAGGTTTTAAACTTCTACAACAGTGCTTCGAGTTCACCCCAGTGCTGAGGAATAAGGCAGGAAAAGGAGATCTGGAAGGCTTAAGGAAAGGAGGATGAAGTGAAGCAAGAAGCAGGAGAGAAACATGAGTTTCTGCCCTAGACATACAGTTAAAGGATCTTATCATTCCTTCAGTGGCTCTCATATTCTGAATTCAGAGAGGCCATCTTTCCATTCATAATTTCCTTCTTTGAAATTAGATAATATTATCTTTGCCTGAAAGTAAGCATCAAATGCTTTCCCATGAGATACAAGGTCACTCCTTCTGCCTTGGTGATAGTGGTTGGGGTGCCAGTGAGGAGAGCGGAGGAGGAAGGGGAAAGGCCCGAGATACTGGTTTGATGTTAATCAGGAGACTTTAAGCAGAGCAATTGAGATGCTCTCTCTGCTCCGAAATAATCAGACCTTTACACCTCATTCCTTGTGCACCTGAAATGTTTTAAGGATATTTGCACTGCTGGAAATGGAAAAAGTAGTATCGAAGAAACATCTGCAGAAGCTCGTTGAACCCCTCATGGTATAGTAGGGGATTTATGTTCCGGTATTTTGAAAATTTTCCCTGTGAATGATGAAGAATACACTGATCTTCACTGCTGTCATGAACCGGCTGTGGCAGTATTTGTTATGTGCTGAGACACAACAGTTCAATTCCATTGCAGAGATAGTTTTACTTCACTGGTAACCAAGTAATTTCTCTAAGTCCTGTAGAGTTGGTACAATCAGTAGCAGACCATCTTAGGAATTATTTGGATTAAACATACTCTATGGTGTGGCATTTTGATCACTACTCAAGACATTGCTGCCTCGTTTTGAAAAAGAAACACAAAAATACTACCAGCAAGAAGTATAAACAGCTATGATGGCAACACTTTCTCACCATTCTACTGGGACCATAAGCCCCACTCTTGAGAGTCGGCTTCTTTTTCTTGCTATTTAATTATATACGGGCTCCTACTGTGAAAGAAATCTTAATCTGTGCCTACTTTTTAGCGTGAAAAATGTAGGAGACTAGGAAGCGTATAAATGTATTCTTTGCTGGTTCTGCCCTATTTTGTACAAGCATGTTTGCCCTTTTCCAATCTTCCTGTGTACTAAAGCTCCACCTTCAGGACACAAGTTCACATTTGAAAATTGTGGGAAATACGAATAACTGAAATAAATATTTAGGCATATGGATTCTGTGTGTCTTTGATTTTTTTTTCCTCTTGGATACTGCCATCTGGCCAAGGGTACAAGTCTCGTGACAAATCTTTCCTCTCCAGCTGATGGAGCCCATCCTGTAGGTTGTCATTTATTACACACTCAGAACTCCTTGTAACACAACTGGCTGAACATTCCCCCCCGCCCCAAACACACACAAAAAGAATATGGTACAGATTTGTCCTCTGGACAGATCTTTTTGTCTTCGAGTTTGCTACCACGGAAACAGGCAGTTCAGACTGATTTCGAGCAGTTTTATTTGTAGTGTTCTCTAGATGAGAAAGTCTTCATAATGAGAAAATACCAACTCCCTCAGGCACCAAAGGCAATCTGGGTTAACCAGACCATCCACAATCAGACTCATTTCTGCTGGGCAGGACTGTATAGATTCAGTGGTTTCCTGCTGAGGCTCAGGACATTAAGAACTGTTCAGCAGGCAATTGGTCACAGTCACAAGATGGCTATCATTGGTGCTTCAGTTTTCTTTCTGACTTAAAAAAAAAATGACAGTGGTCTGTAGGGATGACTGGGCCAGCAGAGATTGAAAGCAACTAAGAATATTAGTTTTGGTGATTAACGAATTTTTGTTATGCCTTGTCTACGTAACTACAACCTATGGACAGCATTTGGAAAATGCTACCCAGTGGATCAAATAGTACCAGTGGTCTTTCTAAGACAGGCCACTTTCTGCTCCAATCTATGTGATCTTTCACACTGAGGTCCTTATCAAAGTTCCCAGCCCTTTTCGATGATTGACAGGAAAAAGAAATAAGCCAGCCTCCTTTCTAGTCTGCTGATGAGTAGATGGTTGAAAGCAGATAAGATGAAGAGCCATTTAATAAGTTAGAATTGATGCTGAGGGATGAGTTGAATGTAGTTCAATCAACATGAAAAGTCAGTCAAATGCAGCCTAGTTAAGATGTGGCAGAGAGAATACAGCCTCATCTTCCCTGATCACCCAACATGGCCCTAGACAATTGTTGAGCATTCTTATGCTTGGTGATAGTGCCTGTGCCTTTGGTTAAAGTGATGAAGGCTTCCTGGTGTTCCTTAAGTAGGTGGAATTTGGATTCATCCCCACCCCCCACATTACAGTTGTCCTCTTTACTCAAGTCATGGCTTAACAGGTCATAGTCATTCACCAGCAAAGTTATAATTGTAAACGGGAGAATGGATTGAATGTACAAGGAAACAATTCTTTACTCAAGGTTAAAATATCTTCCTTTAAGCTAAACTAGGGCCTTTACTCAGTTTTAGGCATGAATGAACTATTACCTATGAAAAAGATGTAAATATCAGTTGGTTTTAAGAGATTGGTATTTAGGACATCGACCCGGCCCCCTAATACCTTACTTGTCACATCATGAAGTTTCTCTTGAGCCCTTTCTTCAAAGTATTCACCAAAACTATCAAAGTTCAAGAGTCTGAGACGATTATCAGTCGAAAGCAAAATATAGTAAATCATCAGCCATCACAGTGTTTTTCCAGGCCAGCTGGAGTTCACCTTGCATGAAGTACACAGTCATCAGTTGATTATTTCTTCAGACTGGGGAAATTTCTGTAACTTACTGAGCCATCTCTTGGTCACCAACTTCTCTCTGATTTTCACAAGATTCAAATTTGTCCCTGCTCATAGATTCCTTGCTGTTCTTTTAAAATATGAAGCCAAAAGGCCATCAAAGAATAGACACAAAATGCTGATCCCTCTTTAATTCAATGTTTTTTTCAATGTCTCTGTTCTGTCATCACAGTTCTGAAGCTCCCTATCAACATAATCCTAGGCCCTTTGATAACTGGAAGCTTGGCATAAACCCTTTCAAAGAGAAGAGCTGCCAGAAACCAGGCCCTCATATTAATAATAATTCAAACTCTTGAAATGAATAGCAGAAGATAAACACACAGATAACTTCACAGTCGCTCAGTCCTTCTGTTTTCTTGAGATTCTGAGGGGGAGATGCTCTGACCTGACAATAAAGTTGCTGGACTTGGCTATGAGTGGTCTGGTGCTCACCACCAAGCTGGCACCTCATCTCATTCTTATACACTTGCTAGTCTCTAGAAAATATTTCCACCAATGTGGACAAGAAGCAACTGGCATCAGCTCTGAGCATGAGTTGTTGCTGTTGGGAAGCTCAGCATGTGGTCTCCATGGTGAAGGCAACCCTACTTGTCACCCACCCTGAGGATGACACTGGGAATATGGACGTCCAAACCACATCTCTTGGACACTCAAAGCCCCATGCACAGAATCCCTAGTGCAAATCCTATGGAACAATGAGCATTTACCTTGCCTTTCCATCCCTTCTCTAATCATCCCTGTTTATTTCTTCTTTCCCATCTGTGCTGGATAGTCTCCATTTCTCCGCACAAACCATTTCTCCACTCTTTTCCATCCTGCTCTATTCCCATAAGTTTAATATTTATGGCCGTCTCCCTTGCCTTTTGGCTTCTGGTTGAACTCAGCCAATGGGAGGCCCCAGCATGAGACCAAGGGTAGTGACTAGGGTGATATCTAGATATTTATTCTCCCAGCTCCCTCCCTACTAGAGAGAGGTTTAAGAGGCCACAGGTCCTGTGGGAAGCCCTCTCTCACAGCTACAGCTATAGTCAGCCTTCTCTGGGTTATAACCACTCCCTCACCCTACTCCTCAGGCCTATGGGAGCCAACGACTCCCTCCATTTCTAGCACTCACTGGTCTCCCTTCATCCTACTTACATTTCTGCCATGGTCCCTTCATTATGTATTCATTTGCATGTGTCACCTGTTTCCTGCAAGAACCATGACTGATGAACCAACCTCCCTCCAAACATGGATGGAGAAGTGATATTTAGAAAATGATATTTAAACCTGTATATTCTGTTTGTCCATTGATGGAAAGCATGAAAAACTGTTAGGCACAGGGAACTCCTGGTTTTTCTCTCCAAGTGTTTTGTTCCCCAAAATCCAACAATGGAAAAAGCTCCATTTTTCTTCCCTTTGCACAGGCTTTTCTGCACCAAATTCAACCTTGTGATACAGATAAATGGTGATTCAGATACAGAAACCTGACTGGGTAGGATTATATTTTTTTCCAGCAAATCATAAAAGTAAAAGCTTTATCTTAAATGTCAAGTGAGAACTACTGGGAGCTGAGGGTTCAGAAGGTGGCAGGGGACAGGGGTGGTCATGATCTCTAAAACACTGCTCAACTTTTGAAGTATATTTTCAAATAAGACATGAAACTCAACACAGTGCGTTTTTCTTTTTAGACATTTCTCCTTAAGTCTGAACTTCAACAGTCCCTTCAGTACAGTCTAGAAATTCCATTTTTATTCATTATTACCAAAACAGGATTATTAAGGGATTGCAATACCTTCCTTATCTCCAGATCTCCCCCTATCCCACCCCCCCCCAATACTTAAAAGTAAATCGGATATTCTTCATAGCTCAAGGACAAGTGATACACACAGTGTTCTATGGAGTAGAAATAGAAACCATCCTATGTTCTAAAGACATTACTTTTTTAGAGGGTACTTTATTTTTACCCTGCCCTGACTTCTGCAGTTTAATCATCTGAACCAGCCAGTTTGAAACCTGACTCCCCTCATTTATCGGACATTCTTAATGGTGGTTAAATATTTACATTGTCAGAGACTCCCCCCCCCCCACTATGAAAGCTGCAAATTTGGGACATTCAAGAGCTTTAATTGTGAGGAAAGGCACACTTATAGTCAAATAGTCAAAGATGCATTTCTCAGTTTCTTCAATTTTGAGGGGGTGGGGTGCAAGGGTGATGGTGGCAGGACAGGTGTGTGATCCAAGCAAATTAGATTTCTTGCTGACTGAGAAAAACTGGAGACAGAGCTGTTCTCAGGTCAGTTAGCTGAATTGGGCTGAATCGAGGGGCCCCTTATGGATGTACAACCACTGGAAGCCCACCACCAGGACCTAGAACATATTGACCTGTGCTCCTGCAGGCTCCATTGCCAACTGTGGAGCAGGTGAGGTTTGCATTCTCAGCTCTCAGAATCCCTTTATGCACCTACCTGTTTCTTTCACAGTGGTGTTGCTCCTAGCCACCCCAGCCCCTTGGGCAGTCCACTATAATGGTTAAGTGCTTGGATACAGAGTGGGCCACCACGAAGGGTTAACCCTACACAAGGGCATCAGGACAAGAGGGACTGAAATCCAGCCTGCCTTCTGCTCACCATGCCCTCATCTTGGCATGGGGCTGGGTCTGCCCAAAGGAAGAGATTCTTTTTTTTTGTACAAAGACTGTTCCACACCCAGTGCCACTAACCAGTAACTATGTAGCCTTGGGCTCTCTGAGCCTCAGCATCCTCAATGTAGACTGGAAAAACAGCATCTCTCATGAAGTTTTCAAGCATATTAAAAGAGATAATAGGTGTGAAACATTTAGTACAATGTCTGACACATAGGAAATGCTCAATAAGAAATAATAACGTTATTATTATTGCCATTATTAGATACCACCAGAACTCTGATGCTATGTTAACCCACTGTATTAGTTTTCTAGGGCCATCATAACAAATACCGCAGCCTGGGGGCCCTAAACAACAGAATCTACATCCTCACAATTCTGGAGGCTAGAAGTCTGGGGTCAAGGTATCAGCAGAGTGGGTTTCTTTTGAGGTCTTCCTTCTTGGCTTGTAGATAGCCACATTCTCCCTGTGTCTTCACACACAGTCTTCCCTCTGTACATATCTGTATTAAAATTTCTTCTTATAAGAACACCAGTAGTACTGGATTAAGACCTACCCTAATGACCTTATTTTACTTCTTTAAAGACCTCATCTCCAAATACAGTCACATTAGGAGATACTAGGAGTTGGGATTTCAACATATGAATTTTAAGGGGCCACAGTTTAGCCCATAACACCCATTTCAAATCCAATTCTTAAGAAGGAATTTTAACTGGCATTTCTTGGGCACATGCCCAGTACTGAGCACATTTACGAGGGTCTGACCATCACTTAGGACTTATGCTTGCCTTTTGGCTTTTACCATCCTCACTGTCAGAAAAAAAAAAAAAACAAGTATTTATTAAGGGACTTTGATATATAGGGCTTTATGCTGAGAGCTAGGGATATACTTGGTACTATCTTCCACTTTTAGCAGTGAGATAGCCTTTAAACAAGGCCTTAAACTCTGTTTGAACATGACTTTGTATTGAAAAGGGAAGAGTTTTATACTGTAAATATGTTGATAAGCTTATAATAATTATAAGGCCTTTCATACTCTGTGGCTTTGCATATATTGTACTTTTCATCTAAAACATCTTTTCTCTTTCCACTTTGCAAACTCCTACTCATCCTTCAAGGCCCAGTTTGAAAGCCACTTTCTCCTAGGATTCTTTCTTAAAAGCTAATCCTCTACCAGACTATGAGCTCCTAAACAAAAACAAACAAACAAATATTAAATTAAAAGAGGAATCAAGTACTAATTCATCTTTGTGCCCCTGGGAACTAGCACAGGAGCTAGTATTTAATTAGTGCTCATTTATTCCAGAATGGTAGTGAAAATCTCCTCCTTGCCAAGCTCTACTTTAGCAGTGTACTTGACTTGCCTGTTGAATTTAACTGAACTGATTCCTCTGCTTGGTTATGGATTCCATCCTCTGAACTTGAATAACACTTTATTTGCTGATCTGTGATAGCATTTACACACTGCAATTTACATTATACGTTATGCATTAATAGTGCATATAGTAGCTCTTCCACTAAATGGTAGTTTCTTTGAGATCGGGGTAGTGTCTTATTCAATTTATCTCCACAATTCCCTTTATGCCTCACACGTTTTGTTCATTTGCCTGTTCATTCCTTTAACAAATACTTCTAAAGAATATACCATGTGCTAAGCATGTGCTACAGACTGGATGTGTGACGGTGAGCTTGACTGATAGTTCCATCTCTGTGCAGCTTACTGGACCTTACTCAATGGTCAACAAACATTGGTTGAATTGAGCACTAAAGACTGTAAAATCTTTAGGATCAGGGGTCATTCTTTGAGGTACCCACAGCCCCAAATAGAATGACTTTACTTGGCATATGCACAATACATATTTCCCAATTTACGAATTATCTCTGAGAGACAGAGAATGCAAAAGGAAAAAAGCAATATCCAGGCACAAAAAAATATATATTATTGACAATATGGAGGAGTAACCACTGAATGCAAGTCTGAGGATTGCGTTTGAATTATTTGTTAATTTACAGCACCTTTCAAACTTTGTTTGAATATGGCTTTGTGTTGAAAAGGGAAGAGTTTTATACTGTAATTATGTTAGACAAGCTTATAATAATTATAATAATTATCAACTGAGTGCCAATAATACTTTAAGAACTCCACTGAGCATTAAGATCACACTAGTGTCTAACAGGTATTTAAAATTAAGCTCTTTAAATTTGAAAGGGCACAGATTCAGCATTTTCTATTTTTAATAAGCAAAAATTCAAGCAAATAAAAACCCTCCTTTTCATGGTAGAAAATTCTGTTTACAATAAAAACTTTCATCTAAGATATTTAGTGAATCCTTTCTAAATCCAGTGAGAATTTAAAAAATTGATTTTCTTTAACATACCTTGAATGATATTCTCTTATTTGTTTGAAAAAACATGACAACATGACAGATCTCTGAGCCCATACAGAGTGGAGAAAACACTCCATCAACAGACAAGCAAGTTTTCATGGGTATATTATTCCATTATGAACAGAAACAGCCAAGCTTTGATGCACAGCAAGATTCCCCCTAGTGGATATAGAAGGTACTTGACAAGGAAAAAAATGGTCATATTCACTATCTGAGGGGAGTTTGGTGATGGTTTACTGTGGTTTACAAGCCCTCCCTGGCATCTGTTCCCCAAAGTTGAAAGTATGTCACCAATTAATACAGATTTGATTGGCCCTCCTCTTTCTATCTAGCATCGGTGGTAATTAAGGTGTCTGCCTGAAGGCTTGCAAATGCAGCATGAAATTACAGTCAGCGCTAGAACAGAGAAATAAAACATTCTTTAAAACAACACCACTTGATTTCCATAAGATACCCCATAAATTAAATTTTCAACTGTAACTATTTTGGTCTAAACTGATATGGTGTCTTCATCCAAACCCTGGAAAGGATTAGCTCTTTTCAGAGAATCTATTAATAATTACGTCAGTGGTGTCCAGCTGCTTTAAAAAAAAAAAATTGTGCTTTTGTACATTGTTCAAACAAGATTTCTAGGTGTCAGTCTTTGTTACATCTCTTGACAAATCCCCACTACTTTTCATGTGGAGTGTTTATGAATCCATTTCATACACACTTGTTGATTACAGACATAGCACTATGTACCAGAAGGCGGGGAAAAGAGAAAACAGATGTGAAAAAGACACGGTTCTTGGGCTCTGAATAGCTGATAATCTACTCAGATATGTCAACTTTCTCCTTCACTGGTTCCCCTTCTACATACCTCTTTAAATTTTGATATGTAGATTATGACAACTATATTTATCTGCCCAGAAAGCTTTACCATTTTTTCAATAAAAGAACTGCCACTGCACACTACCCCAGATGTGGGCACATGACCCAGGTCAGGCCAATCCAAGTACCGGTGCTGGTACCAGTCTGTGGCCTGTTAGAAAGAGAACCCATCGGTAGGAGGTGAGCCGCGGGCTAGCGAGCAAAGTTTCATCTGTATCTGCAGCCACTCCTCAGCACTAGCATCACTGCCTCAGCCCCACCTCAGATCATCAAACATTAGATTTTCATAGAAGCCACCTGTCCCTGATGCCAAAAAGGTGGGGGGGGGGCGCTTCTCTATAGCACCTCAAACTAATTTTCTCTCACACCTTTTTTCTACATGTTCCCAATCTCTCTGGATGACACCACTGCCCACCCAGGTTCACAATCCAAAAGCTGGAAATCATCCTGGATACTTCTCTCACTCCCTATATCTAATTAACTAGCAAGCCCATTGATCTTATCTCCTTAAGATTTCTCATATCCCAGATAGTTTCTGTTTTCTCACACTTACGCCTTAGTTTTGTCCCTCATCACTTCATACCTGTGAGACAGATGGATATTCTTGGTCCCAGGCTCACTGTCCACTCCTCCTATCCAGCCTTTGCAGTGCCCTCTCATTTTATTTCAAAATGGATAGGTGATCAGATTACTTTCTATTAAAAATCCCTCAGTGACTTCCCACTGTTTCCCAGTCTTTTTATGTCATGGTCACATCAGACCCCATTCTGCTTGGCTCCACCTTCCTAGACCCACACAAGGCCACTTATTGCTGTAGATGACACCTCCAGGCTCTGCCCAGTAGTCCCAAGGGTTGAGAGGGTTGGGTAGTGTCTCACTACACATACAGCTCACTTGTTGGGAAGTGCTGGCTTAGAAATTACAGTTTATGCTTTTTAGCTTGATATATGAAGTCCCTGTCCACCTGTCTTTGCAGTATCATGTTCCCATTCCTTCACATACATGTGTAACTATGCTCTGCACTAGCTAATTGGACTGTGGTTGTGTGGTGCCAGGAAAGCAAAACTCTGAGGCATCTATTGGCATGGGTTGATATGCCTGGGGGCTTTAGTCATTGTTTGTTCTGTCTAAAAGAGAAGATTGATGCTAAACTTCTGCAGAAAGACACAAAGAAAAGTAGATGAAAACAGTGTGCTTCCTGTTCCTCAGACATTCTCCCACAGACAGCAGGGGTAAGCAGGGGATAGAAGGTGTACTTTGACTAAAGTTTTATGACATTCGAGGCATTCACACCATTTTGGGGGCTAGTGAAAGAGTAAAACAGAGTCAGAAAGAAGAGCTTTCTCCTAGCTTTTCAGAGTACTGCTTCAGCATGGTGGTGGTGGTGGTGCTAATGGGGTGATAGCAGGGAAGAAACCACATTCCAAAAAATGTTTCCCTGAGGTCTCCCTGAAGTGACCAGAGAGATCAAAGGAGGAAAGAGCTGAATCCTAGAGTATGCAGGTCAGGGATAATCTGCCAGTAAAACTCAGGAGTATTAGTCATGTGATCCCTTTGGTACCACTGGGAGACCTGTGAAAAACAGTTTATAGCAACTAAGTAAATTGGTTATGATCTATTTAATTATAAGGGGAAAAATCTACTGTAGCATAAATAAGTGGAGCTTAATTTTTTCCCACACAGGGAGTCCAGTTGCTACCAGTATTTGCTGCTATTTGCTGTTACTATCAAAGAGCCCTCGGGCTCTTATTATCTTTCTGCTGTCACAGAGAGCTACCACGGCTGCAAATATAATACTTTTCAAGACAAGAAGAGGAAAGTAGCTTTCTCCTAGCAAGATTCTGTTTTCTTTATGTCCAATAGGAAGGTTCTAAGCAGGCATCTTCATATAAATCATTGACCAGAATGTGGTCACATGCTTTTGTCAGACCTATCACTGGCAGAGAAAAGGAATGACCATGATTGGCTCCTGACTGGCTCCTGAGCCCAGGTCTAGAGAAGAAGCTTACTTTCCTTAAGGTCTTTCCAGATACAAAACTAGGATTGTATTAGTGGGAAAGAAAGAGGGAAGGTGTTGTGTTGGTGTTGGGTTGGTAAAGAATGCTGTCTGCTACTCCAATACTGTAAGATTTATAGCCCTCCATTCCTGAAAAGTCTCTACCTTCCCTCCCCATTGGCCCAGTCCTACTCATCTTTCAGGTCCCCACTCCAGCATCTTTTTTGATATCCATTCTCTAGAATTAACTACTCCCTCCTTTGTGCAACCAACATAATTGGTTCATACCTTTATCTTTACTCTCATTATACTCTATTGCAATATTTATTGTCTGTCAGCTCATGGCCTTAGGCTCCTGGGGGGAAGTGGTTATATCATGTTCATCTTTGTCTCTAATGTCTAACATGATGCCCAGCACAAAGCAAGTGTTCAGCATTTGTGGATTAGATGTTGTGTAAACAAACCCAAGATGGAAAATAATCATGTTAGCACTGGCATGTTAGCACTGGCATCTTCAAGCAAAAAGACCCGCTAATACACAGTAGACAGCTATTCAATTCAGCCATACCTTCTCATGGCTTGTGTATAGTCTGCCAAGCACTGGAGCAACTCAAGTGAAAGATAACACAGGTTCTATGAATTCAGAGCATATGCACTGCAAAGATAACTAACAACAGGGAATAGCACCCAATAGGTGTCTCATTAGAGCTAAAGGAGTGGAGTGTCAGAGGAAGACAAAAGACATTGAGACAGGGATGAGATAGTAATTAAAATCTATAGGCAATCCAAAATCTTAATTTAATCAATATTCTCAACTTCCATCTATCCACAACATTTTAGCGATGTGAGAAAATTGTCAGATTTGGGTATCATTTCCCCTGGATGCCCTGCCTATCTGTCAGTGCACCTGTGACCCATAGTAAAAGAACCACGTGGTAAATAGCTAAAGAGAAAACCAGGGAGAAAAGAGACCCTTGGTAATTCGTGGCTGAGGTAGTCAGCTCTTGAATAGCTGATACAATTTTAACCAGTGATTTAAAGATCAAATGATTCCATATTTCACAATTATACTACATCTGAGTTTTTTGTTAAGGTGTGTTATTGGAAAAGAGGTAACTAAAACCATATGACATGCACTAAAGGAATACTAAAACACCGGGGAGAATACAGAGAGTCTCCTAAGGGAGGAGTTACCAACCTTTTTGGCACTAGGGACCACTGAAGAAAATTTTCCACAGATGCAGGAGTGGGGGGATAGTTTCAGGATGATTTAAGCACATTACGTTTATTGTACACTTTATTTCTATTATTATTATTACATTCTATTATATAATGAAATAATTATATAACTCATCATAATACAGAGTCATTGGGAGCCCTGAGCTTGTTTTCCTGCATCTAGATGGCCCCATCTGGGGGTGATGGGGGACAGTGATACCCAAAGTGTGTTGTTTATGTCCAGTCTACTCTGTAATCTCATCTTGGTTGCTATTCCACTTCACAAAGATAGAATGTTAGAATGGAAGCAGGCTTCCCAGTGCTTTTGTGGCAATCTCAGGATACTCCACCTTGACTTTAACTCAGAATGTATGGAGATTTGAAGTTGTCTCAAGCATACTTTTAAGGTCATCATTATTTACAGTCACAAACAGTTGATCCTCTTCTAGCACGGACAAGTCGATGTACCTGGCTTATTCTCAAATGGGTCACAGATTCATTCTTCCCCAGTTTGGGGGCCTTTGTGGTTGGGAAGTAATGCTCAAACTCTTCTGAAAGCTGACAGAGGTGATCATGTACCTGCCGGGAGAAAGAAGGTCCTGGGTCAGTTTCTTTTACAATTTCTGCTAATGTTTGAATCATGTAAAAAAATCCCAACATTCTCTCATGGGCCCCAAAATTCAAGTTTGGCTTTGAATGCAGCCACTTTATCTGCCAACTTGAACATAGTTCTCATTCTCCCCTGAAGTAACAAATTGAGTTGGTTAAGCAGGTTGAATATATCACACAAGTAATCAAGTTTTGTGACCCATTCTGTGTCACTGAACTGTGCTGCCAGTGGTAATTTTTTTTCTAAAAGAAATCTCTGGAGTGGCTCTCATAGCTCATAAACTCTGGCCACTGATCTACCTTTAGAAAGCCATCTCACATCTATGTATAAGAGAAGATGTGTGTACTTTGTGTCCATCTCACGGAGCTGCATGAACAGACATGAGTTAAGGGCATGTACTTTAATGTAGTTGATAATTTTAATCACATCCTGCAAAACGTTGTTAAGTTCAGGTGACATTTTCAGCTAGCTAGCATTTCTCTGTGGATGACATAGTGTGTAGACTTTCATTCAGAAGTGACCTCTTTGACCCGAGTAGTGAAATCAGAAAGCCGTTCAGTCATGGCAGCCACTCTATCTGTGCATATACTGACACAAAATGACCAATTCAGTTTTCTTGATATGTAATCATTCAAAGACTTGAATAGTTCCACAGCTGGGGTATTTGTTGGCAACAAAAATTCACATAACATAGCGTCACGAACATGTTCCTGAAAAATATATCTCACAAAAACAAGCATTGTTGCCTTGTTGTCAGTATCAGTAGACTCATCAACCTGGATTGTGTACCATGGTGACTCATTAATCCTCTCTAGCAACTGTGCCTCAATATCCTCTGGTATTTCATTACTTCATCGAGTTATGGTGCTAGCTGAAAGAGGAACATGTGCCACCTTTTGAACTGCAGCTTCTCCTAAAACTTCATGACAAATGTCATTAGCAGCAGGCAGGATCAACTCTTCACCCTTAGTAAAGGGCTTCTTAGCTTTAGCAATGAAATTAGCCACTAAGAATGATGTTCTCAAAGCAGACACATTTGAAGTGATGGCCTGCAATGTGCTTCTGTTCTTTACGTTCATGATTTTTTTCTTTTGAAAAACTCCAAAAGCTTGTCTTTATTGTAGGGTGCTTGGTCTCCATGTGGCGAAAGCAGTTTTGAAGCTTTCATGGCTTTGTTGGATAGCCAATCACCACATATTATACAAAGTGGGCTTGGAGAATGAGAATCACCTGTTGAAATGAACCTGTAATTTAAGTAGAACTCTTGGTATTTTCTTTTAAATGCAGCTTTCTTTTTGTTGGTCATCTCAGAGTCTTCTGCTATTTCATCATTGGGTCTTTTCCCCTTTTCAAAGAAGCTTTCTAGTGATGTTTGTTTTTTACTCATTTTGGCTGGGATTAGTTTATGGGCTTACCAAAACTGTGATTGAGATAAGTGCCCAGTGCAAGAAGGAGGTGCAGATGGAAGTGGTAAATAAAATAATGGGTGGGCCATGCGCAGAATAAAATAAGTGTCAGATTCTGACTTAAAGCCTGCCACCAGATGCAGCTGTACAATTGAAATATATCAATTCAGTGCTGCTATAAATCCTGCCACCAGATGCAACTTAATTGTTGCTTGCTACTCACTGATAGGGTTTTTGATAGAGTCTGCAAGCAATTGATTTATTATGGTCTCTGTGCAGTCAAACCTCTCTGCTAATGTTAATCTGTATTTGCAGACACTTTCCAGCACTAGCATCACTCAGCTCCACCTCAGATCATCAGGCATTAGATTCTTTTAGGAGCGCAAACCCTACTATGAACTACATGTGCGAGGGATCTAGGTTGCATGCCCCTTATGAGAATCTAATGTCTAATGATCTGAGGTGGAGCTGAGGAAGTGATGCCAGTGCTGAGGAGCGGCTGCAAATATAGATGAATCTTCTCTTACTTGCCCACCACTCACTTCCTGCTGTGTGGCCCAGTTCCTAACAGGCCCCTAACCTGTAACAGTTCATGGTCTGGGGTTTGGGGACCCGTGTCCTAAGAGGTACATAATTTTTTTTTTTGTTGTGAGGCGGGCATGGAATTCTTTCACAATTTAGGTGAAGTCTATGGACTCGTCTCAGAATGTTTTTAAATTTTAAAACTTTTTTTTTAATTAAAAGAAATAGACTACCTAAGATTACAAAAGAAGACAACTATATTGAGATAGTTAACCATATAAAATTATAGTATGGTAATATGTGTGCTTCTTTAGCAATCTTGTAAATAACAAGATATAGAGCATCTTTAATATTTAATTGTAATCTGAAGTAGGGATCAATATAAATTGAAGTATTTGCAACAATTATCATATGATTTGAAAAGATCTGTGATTTCTCTTGGTGACAAAGTCACAGGTGGTACCATTACTATTCTAGTTTGTTGCCTACATTGTAAGTGAATGAAATACTAAATTTCAGTTAGAGAAAATAAAGATGTAACTTTATTTTACCATCTAAATTCACAGACCCAAGTTACAAAATGCTATTCTGAGGTCCCTCTACCACATGGTGATCAAGTCGAGAACGAAAGTCAGCATGTGTTTTCCTGCCTTTGATGGACACAGGTCTACACAGGTATTACAGTTTATGTTCTCTTCCTTAAAAAAATTAAGTACATTGATAGATTCAGTGACAGGAAGAGAGAAAGAGCCCTTTAAGAATGCTAGTTGGAGAAATCCTTAAATAAATTTATTTCCATTAACTCTCCTTGGAATGTGGCTCCCTAACACTAATGTTGTGTTTTCTGCTGATTTAGTAGTTGTCGGATCCTTTGCATCCTCTTGTGGTATTCTTGCCTCATCAAAATGTGGACATTTCAGATATAAGAAATGGTTTGAGAAACAGAAATTTATACTTTATGCTTACAGAAACACTTTAACTGTTCATTGTAAGAAACCGCTCTTTGAAAATGGATGAGTGGTGAGGCCAGGTCCCTCTGGAAGAGAAATTTTGTGCCCATTAAAATATGAATGAGGAACTTCCACATGTTTCATCTTTTACTTTGCAAATACCAAGCATAACTGACTGGGCTGGTTGCTTGGGGCCAGCTGCATAGTTCCCCTTTCCTGTTTATTTTAGTACTTACCTAAGTGAGGGGGGATGAGAGAGCACAAGCAGAAGTGAGCTAACACTGTTGGGGAGGGTGAATCACTCTTTTTTTTGTTGCAGAAATTAAGTTCCTGCTTAACTTAGAAATAAGCACACCAAGCATCAATTCTCCTTCAACAGTTACTATTTTGCTTAGTAAGAGCATCTTTAAAGATTTGCTTCCATACCTGTAATTCAAAAAAAAAAAAATCTATTTGATGCTGAATCTACATCTAAACAGTAGATAATTAGGAAGATGTGGTCATTGGTGGGGGTGCATAATTCTTCCTAGACAAATCAGATTTATGAGGGCAACAAATTCCAAAACATGGAGGTGTTACATCTTTATATTAAAAAGGCTTTTGACCAGTTACACACAAATCTAAAAAACAAAAAAGTAAACTAAAGTTAACAATACACCTCTGGATGTCATCCACTTGACTATAGGTATTATTCTTCCCAATCAGCAGCCACAGACTTAATCATGTCTCCATTCATATTTGTATGTCAATTATGAGAGAGGTAGAGCTTGGAGCCTATTCTATTACAGTCATTTGTACATGTTTGTTTCTTTCTCTGATTTTCAATTTCTGGGTCTGGTCTTGGCATCTCCAGGAGCATGCTGGCCAATGAGTATGTTTTTGATAAACATTCAATTCAGAATGGAATTTAAAAAGGTATTGCTGGTGAAAGAGGATACAGCAACTGATTTTTTAAAAAAAAAACCTGACCAGTGTTATAAAGTTTTCCAGCAATAACTTGAACAATGATTTTAAAAACCTAGCTTTAAGTTTGTAAATCACACAGAAGACAGCCCAGTGAGGAGGATCTAAATGAGTGATGAAAAGATCAGAAATGGACAAAATGAAGTCTGTCAGGAACTTGATAGTGCTTGATATGGCATTGTTGAATAAAATACTGATTTCACTATTAATAGTGACCAATATTACATACTGGCCTGTGTAATTTTCTCATCTGTAAAATGGAGACATAAACAGAACCTCCATCATGGGATTGGTATGAGGATTAAATGAGTTGATGCACGTTAATACACTTAAAATTAGCAACAGGCATAGAGTAAGTGTTAATTATTTATTACGTATGTGAGGAATGGTGCTCAGTGCTTCTCATGCTTCACTAGTAGAAATAACAAAGGAGCCAGCGTGAAGAGAAACCTGAGGAGTTGGGGAAAAGAAGAAAGGTACAAACTTATATTCTAGAGTTTTCAGTTCACAGTCTTTGTATTACTCTCTTGCCTGGATCGAGTTTTTCTGAGTCTTTACAGGGCTGGCTCCTTCTCATCCTGCCGTCCTCAGCTTAAAAGTCCCATTTGAACATGCCTTCCCTCACTCACAGTCTAAAGTAGGTTCTAATATACTATTCAGCACAGTGTTCTTTCCTTATAGTGCATTTAATATAGTATAAAATTGCATGTCATTTTTAACCCACCTGTGGAGTGTCTCCAACACTAGACTGTTCACTCCGTAAAAATGGGAACTGTTTTTGATAATGGATTATCCTCAACTAGCAAAATGCTCAGCTCATACTAGATGCTCAATGAATGAATGTATCGGTGCACCTGTTGTACATAAATGGGATAAATAAATGAATCAGGGTCCCTGCTGTCAGCAAGGTTATCTCCAGCCAGTGTGGCATCACTTGGCCTACAAGATACTTGCCTCTCAAAACATACCAGCACATAGAAAAGTGACTCCTCCTCACACACACAACATATTGCAATTTAACATTGTGTCCTATTGTAGCTTCTTCCAGTATCCCAGGATTTGTATGTCCCACCTCCAGAGAATTTTAAACCAGCCCTCCTATTGGGAAAATTTCCTAGAGCATTCTAGAACTGACCTCCAAAGGAGGACCAAAGAAAGAGGATGACAACTCCAGAATTAAACAAACAGTTTATTAAGGGAACTTATTAAGCAAAGCCTTGGGCAGCAGCAAGACGGTGGGTCTGTGCACAGCAAGGGGTGGGGGCTTGATATAGATAGCCTCCAGGAACACAGGAGGCTTATAGCCAAGTGGCACATGCATGTTGAGAACCGTTATTCCAAAGCAGCGAGCAACATAATGCACCTACTTATCTGGTAAGACCGATACTTGCCAGAACAATTCTTTCAGGCGATATGGGCCCATCTCTCCAAGGGTAAACTGGGGGTCACTGAGAGCAACTTGTTTTTTAAGACTGTATTGGTCATATCAAGCCCCGGAAACTGTTTGCCTAGTATCTACTTCACCACACCCTTCCTCATTTTGATCAGACTTACAGAGAGGAGTGAGGATGGAAAGGGAGATTACTCTGATAGCAGCTGGGGTGTAAAAGTGGAGGGAGGGGGACAAGATAAAATTTGAGTGTCCACATCTTTCACTAAAAAGCATTTCCTTTTTGAGACTTCCTGGGGAATCAGCAAGAACATACCCAAACCCCAAAGTTTTGGGTAGTCAGCAGTACCTGAAATCCCCAAACAGGGTTTAGATGCCCAGGGTAAGGTATAGAAATGGCCTAATGTCTGTAATTTAAAGGGCAGAAGTGGAAGGAAGGGGAACATGAAAGAGAAATCCTAGAGCAGGTTTCCTTAGATTAGCAAGGACAATACAAATGGAACCTAGGGAAGAAGGGCAAAGAAAAAGAGGTGAAGTTTTCTGTTCTTGAGGTAGAAAGTAGGAAAAAATCGCTCCACCTGGAAACTGACCAGGAGGAAGCCAGACTGCCAACTCCACTGATGCTGTGGCCATCAGTGCTCAGGGAGCCTGCCCTGGAGGGGTGGACAGGCTCCTGGGCTGTAAAAGCCAGGCTGCTGCTCACTCAGCCCAGCACAGGCAAAAGAAGCCTTTCCCTCAGGGCCAAGGATGACCGAGGGAGAGAGCAGTGAACAGCAGCTTAACTGGGTTGCAGCTAACCCAAACTGTACCTGTGTATGAGTTACCAATGGGCACTCTCGCCCCTTCTTCAAAATTCTCATCTCCTGTCTGCTGGAAAATTGTTGTAATGGCCTAATTTATTCGAACAGGACACATTACTGCCATCTGCCAGAAAACTGTAGTAATAAATATACAAACTGACTGTATTTACTGTAAATGGTCGTCCTTTAGATGTAGTGCCTTTGTACAGTGCTCAACTTGCACAACTGTATTGGGCAATCCTGTCAAAAATCCAAGTTTCTAATGTGCTTCCATGGTGTTCAACCTAAGACCTATCAGGAAGACAAAGAGGTGATCTTTGGGGTCCCTCTCATGCCAGCAGTCTTTAGCATAAGGAGTTCCAGTGGTGCTCATGATAGGGATTGTGGTTTTTCTTGGTTTGTTCACCCTGTCCTACTCTGATACTTTTGAGCAGCTTCCTGCAGGAAAACTGGGTGGCTGGGTTTTAAGACTTATTTAAAATGCAGATGTCTCAACCCCACCCAGTAGTTTCTGGTTCTCTAGGTCTGGGATAGGGTTCTGATAACTATCTCTGAAAGTAATTTTTGTAGGAACTAAGGTTTGAGAAAGTCTATCGTAGAGGAAGAAATTTGAATTTACTGCATAAGAAGTTTGAAATAGTTGTATCAGGGCCATAGAAACTTTAACTTCCTCTTTCAGTCTCTTTGCCAATCTTTTGAAAAATCATCATCTTTAATGCATTTCTTTTTCTGCTATGGCCAGTTTGTGATGCCCTAAATGCACAAAATGTAATTAACAGAAATGAAACAGATCTGTGTCAGAGAGTAACACCATAAAGTTTCAAAAGAAACTATTATCAGCATCTTTGAGTATTTGTGTAAATCTGTAATTTGTATATAGCTAGGGTCTGGGCATTTAATGAATGTGTCTATGTGCGCGCGTGCGCATGCACATGCTAGCATGCGGTTGCTTGAAATGAAGTGTGAGGGGGTAGTGTTTTGCCTGCATTTGATTTCTCAAATTAAAATGTCGTCAAATCAAATGGCCGAGTATTGGCTCGCGGGTTGGGAATAAATAGCTTGTGTACTGCCGCCTGAGTCACTCGTGCCTGGAGCTTTCTAATTCCATGGCCTAAAGATCTCAAAACAGATAAAACTAAAATGTATGTCTAAAATTTCTGGGGACCCTCACCAGCTATTTTGAAAATAAATAGAGCTGCATGAAGGCAGCTTCCTTTTTTCCCAGAATTACCTAAAGTGGAAACTGCCCACACATGTACACTCTGTTAAAGTATTTTGAGCTTCGCCTACTCTTTGCCCATTTTTAGCATGGTGCGATGGAGGCAGCAGGCCATGGGAACCCATGTGGAAATGTCTACAGGCCTGTTTTCAGGTGGGCTTGACTGCTGGCCACCAGCTTCCTCCTACCGTGAATACGCAGATAACTTAAAAAAATTCTTTCATATCAGTGCTCATGCTTAAAACAAATAAAAATAGGGCAGACCTCATATCTCTTCATTTTATAGAATAGGAAACAGGCTCTGGGAGGCCAAAGTGTGGGAAAGTCAAGAACCAGAACACTAGTGTCCTGATTCTTGTTCCAGTGTTCTATGAGTCTCAGCTCTCAGCATTGGAATCATCTGGAAACTGAGAAAATGCAGGCACCCAGGTCCAACCCCCGCCTCTCAAGGGATGGAAACTAGAACATGTATTTTTTAAAAAGTGTCACAAATTTGGGTAAATGGCCAGAGTGGTGAAGCCTTAGCCTAACACATGCTTAAAAATACTGTGCTAATGAATTTAACTGAAGCATGTGGAAAGAAACCTGGTTTGTTCAATTCAGGAATAAAGTCAGTTAGAGCAATGCCACTGTGCTGTGTATCGTATCATATAGAAAGGCATCCTCTGGAGTCATTTGAGCACAGAGGACCTGTTGGAGATTTATTAATAAGAAACTTAAGAACATAGTAAGAATGCAAGAAGGATCAAGGTGACTCACTAGAGGCTCTGGAAGGCAGATACCCACCTAAATTCACCTAACTCATTCCAGCTTCTATAATACCAGAGAAAAAAATAATATATTGTATATTCAATATGGTATTCGGCAGGTCTGAAAGAAAAAGCCTCATTCAATACATTGTCAATATGTTCGGGCGATACGGTCTTCTCTCTCTTTCCGTCAGTGTCCCCTCTCAAATTAGGGCTGATTCAAACAGTCCAATGATGAGGAGCTAGGAGTCAGAACAGCTGGTTCCTATACCTGCTCTGTGATCCTATCAGCTGACCTGACTTTCAATTTTCTTATCCTTGAAATGGGGAGAGTAATTCTTGTTCTGCTTGCCTTATATGCAGGATGCATTGCGATGATATATTCATACACATATACAAGTAGAGTAGAAAGCATTATTATCGTTACTATAAATAGCAAGCACTGCTAGGTTCACTAGTGCTAAATGAGGCATGTGCATTCTATTAGTTCTATATATCTTTAAATATCTCATTTCCTGGAGCCTAACCTCTTGCCTGTCCCTGTTTTGGGAACATTTGAGAAGCTCAAGCCAGAACATTCCAGAGAGTTAAAGGAGAGCCAGGTGACTCAAGTCAAAATAAGAGATTGGGAGAAAGAGGCTGGCAATAGATCAAAATGAATTAGGATTGAGAGAAGGTCCCGAGGGATGGGGAGGGTGGCCAGGCTCTAGGCTTGTGCTGTCCAGTACAGTAGCCATTAGCCACATATAGATATTCAATTTAAATTAATTATAATGAAAAAAATTAAAATTCAGCAATTCAGTCACACTAGACACATTTCTAATTCTTAATAGGCACACATGGCCAGCGGCTGCCACATTGGATGGTGCTGATAGAAAACATGTTCACTGTTGTGGTGTGTTCTGCTGGACAGTGCTGCTCTAGACTTCTGATGGGTGGACAAAGGTTGATTGTTCTCCATGACATAGCTGGATTCCCATCAGAGAACAGCGTTCTAATGTCAGGGCAAAGGGAGACCTGGGCGAGCATGGATATGTCGTTGTTCTTTCTGGCCTGCCCCATGACCTCACTCTGACTCGGACCGGAGATGGAGATGGACTGGGAGGCACTGATGGTAGTCACTCTGGGTGAAACCAGAGTATGGAAGCCCTGGCTGAGACTTACAGGAGGTAGAGAGGAGAGTGAGGACCTTTCTTGGACCCCTGGGAACATCCAGGAGGAAATAGAAAGCATTTGAAAACCAAATGAAGCCCACAGAGAGCTTTCTTTTGCATACCATCCTGTAAGGAAGCCAGCCAACATCTGCCAGCTGCTGTCACATTTGTAAGACTTTTGGGACTCACCTGTTAAGGTTGTGGGGTGTGGAAGAGAAGCCCCAGAAGATCAAAGAAGGTCATGTGGGCAGGGCCCAGGAGCCCATGTCGTCCCACCTCTTCCTGGGAGCTGCCCTGGGCCAGTTGGGTCAGGCAAAACACTTAGATCTTCTTTGGAGGGCAGAAGCCACCATGAAGAACTCTAGGTAGTGACAGTTATCTCTTCCCCCAAACCTCATGTCCTGGCTGAACTGGAAGCAAATTTCAAGTCACATTCTGGCATACTTTTAGACAGAATTATTTAGCCACACAGACAAAAGACCTTGATGAAGTAATCTCAATGAAGTGCCAGCTCTCTGTCCTTTTTAGTTTCTGAGGCTGGAGGCTATGCCCCCAGCAGGCATCAAGCCATCAGAAATCCCCCTCATCGGTGGCCAGAAACCTATTAGGGATCAAGCCTCAGATGTATCCCAATGGTATAGGTTTTAGGGGTAGGCTGGATTCTTATTTTTATTCATCCCAAGGGAGGAATGAACCATTTTAGCCCAATTACATATCTTGACTATCATCGATGAGAGTTATTTCTAACATGTATCTTGCATATTAACAGGTCACTAATTTCAGCAACAAAAACAAATTCTGATATTCAATATGTTGATAACAAATCATTGGTTGTTGACTGACATATCCATCACAGAAGAACTTATAGCCACCTCCAAAGTTGGCTGTCTCTGGCATAGCTAGCTGATGTCTTTCAGACTGCATTCCTGGTATGACCATCTGAGAGATGCATCAAACCACACTGGTTATTCTAGAGTCTCCCCAAATAAATGAGAAATGGCGTAACATGCTTCCATTGTTAATGGGAAAACCTAGGGAGAATTAATTCAATTGACTTTAAATCACACAAAGAAATAGAACAGAACAGATCCCTGGATCTATTCTCCCCAGTCTCCATGTTCTCTCAAATATAGTGTGTGTGTGTGTGTGTGTGTGTGTGTGTGTGTGTGCGCGTGTGTCTGTGTGTGTGCACACAACCAGCTCCTTATTCTTCTGGTCATAAGTTTGAGTACTAGAGATACCTTTTAAAATGCTAATTTGTTTCTAATTCTTTGGGACACTGATTCTTATAGACTGAATTTAGAATAATTCAATTCTTTGTTCTCCATAGGCTTCTACTTATTTATACAATTGTCATGTGATGATGATTTAATTTAACCTTAAATTCCAAATCAATTAAAAATAGGTGGCCCCTCGAAGAGTAAGGACACTTTCTTATTTTTATGTATTTCCAATGCTAAGTGTAGTGCCTGGCATTTATATGACAGCAATGAAAAGCTGCTGAATAAAAATAATATGGCTAATATTATCATATTTAGGGTTCAGAGTTCAAGCTTATCCCAGTGGTATTTCATAGAATGGAAGACTATTACTCATATAATAGGCCACATTTTCATAACCGTTACTGTGTTCCAGGCTCTGGTCTAAGCACTTTATATATATTCGATTATTTAATCTTTATAAAAAGCCTATGCAATAGACACTGTTATCCCCATTTTACAGATGAAGAAACTTATGTACAGAGATGTTAAATGACTTGCCTGAGATCACCAAGCCAGGAAGTGAAAGAACCAGGATTTGAACTCAGACATTCTAGCTCCAAATAATGTGTCCCCTGATACATATGATGTAGTATGTAGGAAGATGTGGTATATAGTAATATAGTATGTAGGAAGAAAATTGATGGATGTAGTATGATGTGGTATGCAGGAAGAAAATTGAATTTTTACCCCCATCTCACATTCTACACAAAATAACATATAAGATGGTTTCAAATGCTCTTTTGCCAGTTAAATGGCTAAGAGGCAATAAATAATCAACCTGGGAGTTATCTGTAAATTTGAGCGACCTTTCAGGCAAGTCCAGCCATGGGAATCAGTGGGAAAAGACGGAAGTTTTACTCTCATATCCATCTTCTGGAGGTGTTTTCGAATGTGTGTGTGTGGGTGGGAGGGATTGCTAAAGAAGAGAGGGGAGAGCAGAAAGAGAGGGTTAACAAGCAGGGGAAGAGGAGCCTTACAGAAGAGGAATCCTTTTTGACTCTTTGTCCCTGGACAGCCCCAGTCACCAGTAGGGCTTTATGTAAGAGAATAGCAACCCTTGGGGCCCATGGTCACCTGACTGGCATGCAGGGATGCAGACTCAGTATGTCAGATTTTCCAATGTTTAAAGAGAACAAGAAAACTGCATTTTATGTGAGAGTCTCTGATGTTTAAAACAAAACACGTTTCTTGCTGGAGAGAGCCTACCAGCTTGAGAACTCAGATCTTAGACTTTGGGAGGTTCCAGGATTCAGAACTGTACAGACTTAAGAAGCATCAAGAATCAAATGCAAATGTCTGCATCTAAGTTACTTCAACGAACCTAAAGATTTTTCTGGCCTTTCCCTAGATGCTTCCTTGGATTTCTTACAGAAACTTGTGTGTTTCAATTGTCATACATGTATGTGCCACTTCACAGTTTTTACCACATTTGCATGTCACATGTATCATGTTCTATTTAATATTTTTCTCTTTCTTGGCTCTCTACTAACTCATTTTTTTTAAAACTTAGGCTGCCATAGCCTATAATAAAATCATAGGTTTGATATGTTAGACCTAGTTTTTCCTAAGTGCATTAAAATAGACAACTAGTAGAATCAAGTGCTCATTCTGTCAACAACTTAAGATGATTTTCTGGTGATACACTTTTTATCATTAGGAGGCACTGCCATTCTGAAATGGACAAGGCTGAGATGGAGTGGTGTAGAAGCAGAAAGAGACAAGAGTCTGCTGGGCTGGAAGAAAAGAAAGAAGAGCAACCATGGAGAGAAATTCTATTTCACTAGATAAGAAATATGGGAACTTGAAAGTCTAATTGAGAAAGGACACACTGTGGTTTTATTAAAGAGCTCCCACCCCTCCCACTGGTTTAGAAAAATCTCTGCCTATATCCCATATTTCATTCGCCTGTTATCTCCCTACTATGAAAACCAATTTGCATGAAAACAATCAGACTGTAGTTCACGGGAGTACTTGGACTCCTACTGTTTCCTCTCTCGGTCATGCTGGTGCTTTTCTGTGGTTTAATGACAAGCCCCTGCTTTGGGTATGGTTAGGGAGCATCAGGTAGCAAAGCCAGGCTTCAAACATGTGGGGAGGAGATAGTTTTATCTAGAATATTTGATGGCTGATTCCCAGGGAAAAAATCTTTGGAAGTATACCCACAGGGGGCTGGAAAGAAGTGACTGTAAAGCAACAAGATAAATGGAACAAAATTTTATAAGGTGAGATGGTACAAAGAGTTTTCCATGTCAGGGTAATAGATGTTGACAGGAAGGAGCCCTTGTTTCTCAGCATCTTGCCTTGGGTGCAAACGACAAATGGATATTCATCAAGGTTCAGTCCTTGGCACCCATAGCTGGTAATATCAACGTGCTGCTGGATGGTGCTCCCCTATTGACAGCGACAAGAGGAAGCATTTTTTGAGTCATTTTCTAGGAGTGATGATGACTCTTCTTTCCATCTTGTTTTTAAAAATATTTTTTCCAATTATAGTTGACATTCAGTATTATTTTATATTAGTTTTAGGTGTACAAGATAGAGGTTAGACATTTATATAATTTATAAAATAATCCCCTCGATAAGTCTAGTACCCACCTGGCAACACACACGGTTATTACAATATTATTGACTATATTCCCTACACTGTACTTCACACCCCAGTGACTATTTTGTAACTGCCAATTTGTACTTCTTACTTCCTTTACCTTTTTCATTCAGTCCCTCAGACTCCCCTCCCATTCGGCAACCATCAATCTATTCTCTGTATTTATGAGTCTGTTTCTGTTTTGTTTGTTCATTTACTTTGTTTTTTTTTTTTAGATTCCACATATAAGTGAAATCATATGGTATTTGTCTTTCTTTGTCTGACTTATTTCACTTAGCATAGTATCCTCTAGGTCTATCCACATTATCTTAAATAGTAAATTTTATTCTTTTTTATGACTGAGTAATATTCCATTGTATATATGTTTCATTGCAGAAGTCCCCAACCTTTTTGGCACCAGGAACATGTGCTCCTATGAGAATCTAATGCCTGTTCCATTATATACATGTATATATGCCATTAAATATATGCTTTCTTTACCCAATTGTCTATTGATGGGCACTTGTGTCCATATCTTGGCTATTGTAAATAATGCTGCAATGAACATAGAAATGCATATATCTTTTCAAATTAGTGTTTTGGATTTCTTTGAATAAATTCCTAGAAGTATATTCCTGGGTCATAAGGTAGTTCTATTTTTAATTTTTTGAGGACTCTCCATGCTGTTTTCCATAGTGGCTGTACCAATTTGCAATCCCACCAACAATGCATGTTCTCTTTTCTCTATACCCTCACCAACACTTATTTTTTGTTGATTTGATGATGAGAGCCATTTTGACAGGTGTGAGGTGATATCTCATTGTGGTTTTAATATGTGTTTCTCTGATGATTAATGACATTGAGCATCTTTTCATATGCTGTTGGCCTCTTTGGAGAAATGTTTATTCAGGACCTCTCCCCATTTTTTAATTAAATAGTTTGGTGTTAAGTTGTATGAATTCTTTATAAACTTTGGATATTAACCCCTTACTGGATGTTTCATTGGTGAATATTCCCTCCCAATCTGTAGGTAATCTTTTTGTTTTGTTGATAGTTTCCTGTGGTGTGTGTAAAAAGTTTAATGTTGTCTCATTTGTTTCTTTTTTCTTTTTATTTTTGTTCCCCTTGCCTGAGGAGATATATAAGAAAAAATATTACTGAAAGCAATGTCAGAGAGTTTACTGCCTAGGTTAAATATATTTTTTTATAGAAGAAATTCTTCAGTACAGAGACCATGTTTGTATTCTGTCTACCATTGAATTGGGAATAATGTCTAGCATGTAATAAGTGCTTAATACTAGTTCAACTAAATTAACTAATTGAAATTATGAATTAATTAGTTATGACATTCAAGGGGTAGATGGAATAGTATGAAAATGGATATAAAAACCATAAATAATTGCACCCACAGATATAGGCTGTTAATATTTTGATGAAATTACTTCTAGTCTTTTTCTTTGCATGTACATTTTTCCACACAAAATTGAGATCATACTTTAGGATAAATCTTATATTCTCCTTTCAAATTCATCTTTTATCACCAGAAATTTCTAAGATGATTAGTGTTCTGAAGCATCACTTTTATTGACTATACAACCCTCTGGTATGTGGTTGTAACAGCTGATTTAATCACTCCCATATTAGATATTCAGGATGCTTTCAAATTCTCAGCTGAGACTCAGAACAACAATTGGTCATTTCAGTCACGTGCTCCCTCTAGATGGCAGACACTGCACTTGACACCAGGGCACAAAGAGGAAGAAAAATTTTAGGTTAACACCCATGATTAAGAGGGAGTAGTTGAGAAATGGGGGCAGCAGATAGGAACAATCAGGAAGGGGTAGGAGAGCCAGAACTGAACAGTTCTGGGACTCCTAAGGAAGGGGAGAGTGTCAGGAAGGGGAAGGTGAACAATTGTCAAAGGGGTAGAAAAGTCCTGGCTCCTGTTTGCAAACTGTGCGCTGACCCCTGGAGCCTTCTCCTAGTTCTCTAACAGAGTCTTGACTCCTCCTGCTGGGGGGCTTTGCACACACTGTCCCCAACCACTGACTTAAGCTCCTTGTCTTTCAGCTCTTAGTTTAATCTCACATCCCTTTACCGCCTTCCTGGACTTGGTGACTTCTTATACAGTCTCACAATCAATGCTCTTTTTTTGGTATATATTTTCTATTCATTTCTGTAATCCTTGATTACTACTACATGCTTCCTCCACTGGAAGCCTCATAGATAATAAAAATATGTGCATTAATGAGTGAATGAAAGATGTTTCTCTTCTTTGTAAAGTTATGACAGATGTGAGCACATAGAGATATAGCGAAAAAAAATGAATAGGTAAAGGTTCTCTAGCCCTCAACTGCACCCAAGGGGAAGCATTTTCTCTGCAGGCATCTGGTACAGAGTAAATCTGTCTGGCCCACACAGAGCAGAGCCAGGAGTCAAACCCATGAACTTGGCACTGGTAACTCCCACACTACTCCTCTGATGTGGAGCAACAGTGAAAAGGAAAGAAGGTGGTGAACACCTATCCTTGTCCTCCCCAATTTCCTTACTGTCGAGGAGAAGAGGGGATAGGACGTCTTTGGGAGGTTCTCTGTACATGGCAGCCAGAACACAGCCAGAAGGAGAGGAGGGAGAGCTGTTACAGCTGCAGATAAAACGACTAAAAATTCAGGGATCTGTCTGGTGGCAATACTGTCAGCCATGGAAGAATCTATTTCTAATAGCTCCTTCTTATACATTATTCATGAAAACAGGAAGACAGAGCTGATAACATCAGAATCATACCGCTGTCCAGCAAATCTAATGACTGTAGCTTGAGGGCATTTTAACTAGCATGGGAAAAATTATTTTTTGCCAATTTGAGGTACGGAAGGCTTAGAAATCTAACTCAAACTTGAAGAGCTGTTGTGAGTTTTGCATTTGGAAAAAGGTGTGGCTTTCTACCAGCAACATCTGTTCCTTTGTGATGTATGGGGCCTCCCCACCCTCTTGTTTCTTAGTTTCCGAAATGGATGCTGCTCTAGTTAAATAGCCCTAGGTTTTCAAATAAGTCTCTATTTTCATATCTGTCAGTCAAAAGGCAGGGACAAGCAATAGGACTTTGTGGAGGGCTTCTCCGGTATTTGACATAAATTATTAGCTTCTAATCTTTACAAGTCTAAGGAGTGAGTGTTCTTTAAACAGTGAGAATATTCTGCTGTTGCTGAGATCTGATTTCCCCACCCAATTTCTGATTCATTACAATTGCAAGATTCATTCCATCCTAAAACCCCCTCCAATTTTTCTTTCCTGCTCTCCAGAGAGAGTGAGGCGGCCTGGCACCCTACCTGGAGCTGTCTGGGTGTTGCTCTGCACACCCACTCTCCCCACAGCCAGGTCCCAGAGCTGGTGGTGACCGGCTCTGGGGTAAGGTGGGGAGGGTGGATGCAAGAAGCCCAGTTTCAGCCTGGATACTATCTTATTCACCAATCCAGCTTTATTGATAACAAGCCAGTTGTTACATTTCAATCTCCAGCTGTTTCCTGGTCTGGTCTGGTAAAGAATCTGGAAGGGAGGAGGCCCATGATTAATATGCAACACTAACCATTCACCTGCACCACAACTTCATGCATCATTGTCATACCCATTTGGATAGAAGAAACAGCCTCAAAGAGTTCCAAGCCAGGATTCAAATGAATATCTTCTCTCACATCTTTAAAAAAATTCACATTTTAGGTAGCTAAGCTTGTCTTCTTCAAAAATCTCTAACATGCTAGTATAACTGTTAGAAATTACAAAGTTTAAAGAAATATTTTCCTGCATAGTTTTTGATGTGCAGCTAAAATCTTACAAAATGAAATAATCATGTGAATGATTATATTATAATGATGACAAAGGGCTGGCTGCCTATTTGGATAGACTTAAACATTTCATAGAATTCAGTGTTAACACTGGCCAATTTTTTCCCTCAAGTCTTCTCTGAATTCCAATGAATTTTTCATCATCTTATTAATTAGCACAAATCTTGGATTGCCCTTTGTAATTAAGATTTTATGTGTTCCTCCAGATCTTATATTTGAGTTAAATGTTAATATTTCACAGAGAAAAATTAGGAATTTGACGACTGCCTTCCTTCCTGGCAATAGACGCTGCTGTCAAAAAAGATTGAATGCCTGCGTTTCCAAGATAGGGAGTGATAGATTATTAGGCATGAAATTGCAAACTCATTTGCCCAATATCATAATCAATTGCTGAAAGCAGCTTCCCCCGCACCCTGGAAACCCATTTGTGAAATGCATTTGGTAGTCTAATCACCGAACATTAACTCAAATGCCATGACTTGCCGTTAGTTAGTCTTTGTAACTTTTCTTTAGTCCATGTCTTGGTTTGCTCTGTGATAATTTCTATCAATTTCAGCATTACTAAAATAAATGAAGTTATATAGTATGATACATTTTCCATAGTATCATTACTATTAATAATAATAATTCTTACCATGTACTCTTGGGAGATAACTCTCCATGGATCTCTTACATTTTTGCACATTTCACAAGGCACTGACTCCCTTTCTTACCAGATTATCTTTTCAAAGAGGTTTGTTAGTGAAAAGCCTTGAAAGATGGAGATACTGTCTCCCTCTCCCTCTGGAGCAAAAAATGGGCATGCTTACTGCCTATGATAAAATATTTGGTTCCCCAAGCCCAGGGGTCCATTCCTGTAATGCAGCCCACTGTGTGTTCAGGTGTCATCTTTGCACCGCTCCATAGGAATCAAGCTCAGGGAACTGGCATAAATGCTCATACTCTGGTTATTGCTATTCATCCTTTGCCTCTGACAAGGAATCTTGTGTCATTTGCCAGCATTTATGAAAGGGTGACAGGCTAATTTTTTAGCTTACAAGGAGGGTAAATTCTCAAACCTTTTACAGTTCTTGGTATATAGCAGGAACTGTTAAATGTGTGTGTTTCTGTGTATGTACATATACACACACATACATAAATATATACACACATATATGAAATATTTATATGTTACATATATTTGTTCAATATACATGTAGATATGTGCATTTATATCTTCTAACTACAACCTTATGAGGTCAGTATTATTATTCTCTTTATTTTACAGATGAGGAAGCTGAGGCACAGAGACATCATCCAAGTAGGTAGTGGATCTAGGTTTGAGCCAGGCAGTATGGTTCCTGTATCAGCAATCTACTTCCTTCCTCTCTTCTCATAAGTGGATGACCCCAGAGCTTGCCTTAGCTATGGAATTTCACTTTGAAAATGAAGTGCTGCTTGGTACTTTTTCAAGAACAGACTGACTGCATGTTGGTGTTAATGCTGCTCCTCCTAAAGTTCCAGAAATTTCCTGCTCATTCACCTCACAAGTATTATAGAACACCAACATGTGCCATGCTAAACACTCCAGGAGAAGAGAAAAAAAAAACAACACTCTGATGACTGCCTGAGGTGTAGCCCATGTTTTTGGTGCCCAAGGTGCTGGGGGTTGGGATCGGTCCAGCTAGTGGTGGCAGGGAGGGGAGGGATCCTTGTTCCTTCTCAGTTTCTACTGGACAGTGCATTTAGGAAGTCCTACCCAAAGACTATCTCCCTCCCCCTGCTATACTCTTCATGGGGCTATTGCTCCTTACATTCTGCTTTCTAATACTACTGTTAATAATAACAGTAATAATGAACAAATTCTGCTTTCCAATACCATTATTAATAATAATAGTAAAAAACAATTATAATGCAGTTATTCAACAAATATGTATTATGCACTTACTTAATACCTGGTGCCATTATAGGCGCTTGAGATATACAGTGAATTAACCAAATCTTTGTTGTGGGAGCTGACCTCTAGTTAAAGAGATGAACAATAAGCAAGTAGGCAAATATGTAATACCAGGTATAGATACATTTGATGAAGAAAAGCAAAGTAGAGTGAGGGGATAGAGAGTGATGGCAGGGGGGCTATTTTAGATAGTGTGGTGGTAACGGGGGCTCTCTGAAGAGGTGACATTTGAGCTAAGACATTAGTGAAGTGATCATTCATCCCTGCACAACTGATCTTTGCTAAGTGCCAACTATATGCCAGGCACTGTTGTAGGCTCTGGGGATTCTATGGTGAACAACAGACAAGTGTTCTATTGAGGAGAGATGGGTGATAGATAAATGGAACCTGGAGCATGGTCATGGTGGAGAGTGCCAAAGGAGCAAAATAAATCAGGGAAGGAGGTAGGGATGAGGGTGTTGCCATGTCACTGAGAGGGTGACAGCTGAGCAAAGTCCTGAACGAAGAGATGGAATGAACCACGAGGATGACTGAGACCATAGTGTTCCAGGAAAAAGAAATAGCAAGGGCAAAGTTTCAGAGGTGGGAGCGAGCCTGACATTGTTGATGAATAGCCAGCTTCGAGCCCTGTGTAGCTGGAGCAGAGGGAACTGAAGGAGAGAAAGGAGTCAGGTCGTAGTTAAGGACTTTGGCTTTTGCTCTGTGTAAAATAGAAAGCAATCTGAGGGTTCTGAATAGACATGCCATCTTTGACTTATAAAATTACATAGCTGTCCTTTATGCCCGTCACTGTGCGTGCGCTCTCAGAAAATTCCTGCAGCAAGGTTACTAGGTAGGTGTTACTATTATTCTCATTATACAGATAAGCTAACTGAAGCAAGAAATAATTCAGGCACTTCACCCAAGTTCACACAGTTGCTCCCCACAGGGTTCTTGTCCTCTAATTTTAGCTGTACCCTCAACACAGTTCAGCCATCCTTTGGCCTGTGGGCCCTCATCTTTTCCATGTCTCTTTCTCTACAGAGTCAAGCCCATTTCCACCCCGCTCCTCTGTTCTGCTTCATGAGCCCAGCCCCATACTTATAAATAAATGTATTTGCATCCTCAACCTTTGGTACCAAGCACCCCTTCTTTCTTTGAGAACTTCATCTGCCCCCCTTCTCTTCACTGCCCGGGTTTAGCAAACACAAGGCCGCCCAGCTACAGCCATGATTGTTGGCTGTGTGTCTAGGTTCACTCCAACAAAATGCAAGAGGAAAGGCTGTGTACATCTCTCGGTCCCACCCTATTTTTTTCCTTTTCTTCATGGCCACATTTCTGAATAACAATCCTGCTCCCTTGTCTCCCTTTCATTTCCAGACTACAGTCTGGCCTCCTCCTTCCTCATCCAACTAAAATGGGCCTCATGATGCTGCCACTGAGCTGCAGGTAGCTAGATCGCAGGGATACATTCACACTTTCCCCCATTGGATTGCTCCAAAGCTGGGACACTGGTGATAGCCACTTTCTTGGACCCCTCCCTACACAGCACCAGTCAACCTTTCTGATGGCTTTCTCAGTGTCCTAGACCCCTGCCCCTCACATACTTTTAAAGTTCTCTTCTTGAGCATCTTCTCATACTGCAGGCATCATCTCATGATTTCTTGTACCAACAGACATTCAAAACTGTATTTCCATCCCCAACTTATCTCCTGAATTTTATTCTTTCCAACTGTCTACATGACTTTCCACCTGGGTGTCCCACAGATGCCTGGACTCTCATTCACTGAACCTGAGTCAACAGAACTGCGTCTACCTACCTCCTCAAAGTGTTCCCAGCTCATCCTCTGCCTCCTTTTTCACTATCCCTTCTCATCACTTATTCAGTCCTGTGGATTCCACCTACTTCCAACTCCATCACCCCACTTCCCATTCTCACTGCCAATATCCTGGTTGATTCTGTCCGTGACTCACTCTTACTATTACATGGCCTAGTTACAAGTCTCCTTATCTCTTGCCCAGTGCTTCTCATAAAGGTTACCTCGGAAGCTTCTTGAAAGTGCATGCCCTGACCCCAGAGGATCTGACAGTATGGACCCAAGGTAGGATTTAGGCATTTGCATTTTTAACAAGCTCCCCCAGTGATCCCAATAAGGAGGTCTCTGTCCACTCCGTAAGAAACTACATTATTCCACTCTATTCTCCACATGATCAATTACTACAAGTATTACTACCCATCATTTTTTGAACATTCATCATATCTCAAGACTTTGTAGAACCCGTCATATGTATATTTCCCACTAAACAACAACTATTTTAACTACAGTTGACTTTTGAACAACATGGGGCTTAGGGAACATTGACCCCCCACACAGTTAAAAATCCAAGTATAACCTCTGACTCCCCCAAAACTTAACTATAGTCATCCCTCAGTATCCACAGGGTATTGGTCCTGGGATCCCAGCCCCACCTCCATAGATACCCAAATCTGCAGATGCTCAAGTCGCTTATGTAAAATGGTGTAGAGCAATGCATATAGTCAGGCTGCTGCCTCTATAAATTCCCAACCATGGATGGAAAATACTGTTTTTTGATTTGTGATTGGTTGAATTTATGGATGTCAAACATGGGGATACAGAGGACCCTCTGTATATTTACTGAGAAAAAAATCCACATATAAATGGACTCATGTAGTTCAAACCTGTGTTGTTCGAGAGTCAGCTGTACTGTTATTAGCTCCATTTTACATTTGAGAAAACTGAGACACAGACAGCTAAGTTAACCAGTCCAAGGGCACAGTATCTCTGACCCAAAGCCAAGTTCTCAACACTACATTTTACCAACTTTGCTCCCCATGGTCCAGCTGTATTGAATGACTTCAGTTCTCCAAATACACTTGCTGTTTTATGCCTCTGAGCCTTTGTCCATGCTGCTCCACTCTTTCAAATTGCCATCTACATTAGTTTTCTATGGCTGTATAACAAATTACCACAAAGTTAGCAGCTGGGCACAGCATGATTAGTTCTCTGCTCAGATTCCCACAAGCTAAAATCAAGGTGTTAGCTGGAACTGTGTTCTCATATGGAGCTCAGTGTTCTCTTCCAAGCTCACTGGTTGTTGGCAGAATTTAATTTTTTCTCTTTCTTTGCAGGCTGTCAGCCAGAGGTTGCTCTCAGCAACTAAACTATCCATATTCCTTGCCATGTGGCTCCATTCGTGTCTAAAACTAGCAAAAACAATATCTGGCCCATGCTAAATTCTTTCATGCTTCAGATCTCTTTTACCAGGAAAAGCCTAGTCTCTTAAAAGTTTGCCTCATTAGGCCAGTCCCACCAATGATAATTTCTCTGTTGTAAGGTCAACTGATTTGGGACTTTAATTGCATCTGCCAAATCTCTTGCGGTTGCACCTAAATTAGTGTTTGATAACTCGGAGAAGTTGTGTCTATGGTGTGGGGAGAGGAGCTGAGGATCTGGGGGTACATCTTAGAATTCTGCCTACAACACCATCTCATCTTTTAAACTTAGCTCAAAGATTATGGCTTTCTTCAATGCCTCTAAGCAGAATTATGTTCAGCCCTGGTACCACCACAGCCTCCAACACACTCTTAACATTTGTCCAGTGTGGTGTAATACTTTTGTTACTGCTCCACTTCCCCAAGCTGGACTGTGAGTCTCTTGAGGAAAGGAACCAAACCTTAGCCATCTTTGTAGCCCCAGCACATAGAACAGCAAAGCAGCCAGCTCCATACATATTTACTGCCTGAAATGTCCGTCCCCAAACTAGTTCTCCAGACAAAAAAAAAAAAAAAGAATAATGTAATTAGAGTTGCATACGTGACACGAAAAGGACTGTTGATGGGGGACAGAAATTTCCTCCTGGGAAGTCTCTGGAAACATCTGCGGTACCCAGTGCTTCTGTGGCTTTTAGCAGAGGGTACCAAGGTCAGACAAGTGGGACTCTTGAAACCCCAGAGACCACCACCAGCACTGCTGTAACGGTGAGAAGGATGTGCCACTAGGTGTCACTCACGATTCAATAAAGAGAGAAGCGGGTCCTTAGAAGGCCGTTCATGCCTTCTAGTGGAGGGAGCTGGTTAGACGGCCCCCACCCACTGTTTTCTTTTGGTTCCCACTCTAAACGATCTTTTCTGTTCTTCACCTCTCCCCACTGATACAGTCTGGGTTCACAAAAAAGAAAAGAGTATCAGGAGCTGCTAGGGTTGGGGCCACCTGACCATCTAATTCAGCCTCCCCATTTTGTGGATGATCAACCAGAGCGGGACGGGCGGGACAGGCTGGGGAAACTTGTGAGCCTAGAGCAGAGCCTGGCTCCGGCCCCACAAGGGTCCGCACGCCCCTTCTTACTCTCCCGCCGCCGTGGGGTGGGCCCTGACTCTCCGCCTAAAAGGCGTCCTGGACGGTTCCGCGGGCTGCGCTACGGCCAGCCCCCCAGGACCAGTTCCAGGTGCTCAGGCCACACTCAGCCTTTTTTCCCTACGCGGAGATCCAGCCCAAGGGCAAACGGTTCCTGCGCTCCAGAACCAGGAAGGGGAAGGTGACATGGTCAAAAGGGGTCCTGTAGGTCCGTTAGGAGTTGACATTTCCAACATCTATTAGGAATGGGGAGTGGGAGAAGCATCCTGACTTCCAGGGACAAGGGCGACAAATATCTGCAATTAATCGCAGTCTTTCCCCTTGAGCCGGAGGAAGTTCGGGGCTCGGAAAATGCTTGCGACGAACGTCTCCTGGGTGGAAGTTTCAGTCTGTCTTTCTTCCCCTCCACCTTTCGCCTTGGAAGAAGTTGATGTTTACTCCTAAGGTTGGAGACAGACGGAGGACTGCCGAGCTGCACGTGCGGACGCAGTTTCCTTCACCCTCCGGCAGAGGGCGCCTTCCCTCGCGCCCGCTCCCCGCTGAGCAACCCTCCCTCCTCCCCCATTTTCCCCTTCTCCCCCGCCGGGTTTTCCCCGCGCCAGCCCCCGGCCCTACCTGACCCAGGCTGTGGTGACTGCAGCCCCATCCTGGGGATAATTTCGAAGTCACTCCTGTTCCCTTTGCTCCCAGCAGATTTACTGTTCATTTTATTTTCTTAAGTGAACATTGAAATTCATTTGCATTTCCTGGAACGCTGGGTAATAGGTTACCCGGCTGGATAGGAAGCTGGCTCAGGTTCCACACTCCTGCTAGGGATCATCCACAAAGTGAATCTATCTATCAATCCAATAATTTTCTTTAAAACTTGCAAAGGGATTTTTCCCTCATAAAGCTTGACAGATTCTATTTGTTAATCACTTCCCTCTATTCCTAGTATTATATTGAGGAACCTTCTGTGTTCCAGGACCAGGATGAATAAGGCAGGATTGGTTCTTGATTTTGATGAAGCTAATGCTCTAGTAGGGGAGACATATTGAACAAATGATTGCAGGAAACATTAATTTGTTTTAAATGAGATATATGATACAAAGAAAAAGCAGAGGCTGCTGGGAACCAGCAGGATGCCAGCCTGGAACTGTCTGAAGTCTTCACCCTATCTTAGCTACAAAATAACACCTTGTTCACACTGATGTTGTCATCCCTCCTTTTGCTACTGCAAACTGATACCAATCATGGCACCCTAGGAACAGAAGACTCAGTGATTTCAAGGCTGCATGTCCTCAGGTGATATAACCAGAGTCAGAGTCTTGCTGGAATTTTCTTCCTACTCCTTCACACTCCTGGGGTGAGTGCCAGTAGGCAAGGCATCAACCACTTTGATGATGAAAGTCACATTACAGATTTCTTCTGAGGCCTGATGACTAACAGGTTGTGAAAACAATAAGACCGTTCTGGTATTCCATCCTCCGCCTCTTCTTTGGTATTTATTGAGCACCTACTAGGTATCGAGCTGAGTGTTCAATGCCAAGGATGCAAAAGGCATTAGAGACAAAAGGAGGAATTTGCTGAAGGATGAGGGGTGGTACAGACTAATGGCTCCTAAAGTTTGGGATTTTATGAACAGCTAAAAATGAAAGCTTTATTAGTTAGGATCAGGTCCAGCTAATTAGGTAAAAGAATAAAAAGGTCCAATAGAACAGTGGCTTAAACAAGACAGAAAAAATGTTTATCTCTATCATGAAAGTCTGGAGGTAGGTACTCCTGGGTCGATAGGGAGGCACTTCTCCAAAAAGCCCTCAGGGACCCAGGTACTCTTGTCTTGTTTCTCTGCTGTGCTTAACTTTCATTCCTAAGGTCACCGTCATCTCAAGGTCCAAGATAGTTGCTCCAGTTCGAACCATCACATCCAGCAGGAAGGAGGAAAGAATAAATGAGGGGCAAAGGGTGGGTAGTAGGTAACTTACAAAGAAGGTTCCCAGAATAAGATTTAACCACTTACAAGTTATTGGACAGAAGTTAAGTCACGTGGCCCCTATAGTTGCAAGGAAGGTGGGATATGCAGTTTTTATTTTGGGGAGCCATAAGCCCAGCTAAAAATTGGAGACTCTGTTACTAGCAGTTTTTGCCATTGAGCCTGGCTTAGGGTGTCAACTTTTAATTTTGCCAGTAGGTATAAAAATCCCTGCCAGTTCTTCTTTAGTATATCACAAATCCATCCTCACAGCCACAGCCTTTAATTTCTCACCTTGCATTAACACAACAGTCTCTTCGTTGCCAAGGTGATCAGTTCAAATGTAAATTTGATCATATTAGCCCTCTGCTTAAAATGTCTTTGCTGTTCTCTATTGCTTTGAAAGAAAATGCAAACTGAGTAAGATGGAAAGTCCTGTTGTTGTCTTACTCTCGTGTCTTCTTTATTCTCATCTCTTATGACTTTCTCACATGCACACAACAATCAAGGTATACTAAACTATAGTTGGTTCCTGAGATGTTCCCTTGCTACCCCTTCAGTCTGGAATATTTCCTCTTCCAATTGTGGCAACTGGCCAATTGCTACATTCCTTTATGCACTTTGCTGAGGTTAATCTTCATCAGGTAACCTTCACCAATTCTATGTCGTACACCTCTGGCATCTCTTCTTGTTCTCCCCACTACCTCTGCACACAAAACCAGACCTATTCAAAGAACAGGATGCTGTTGCCTGGGTAACAGTGAGCACCAGCCAGTGCTTGGGGCACCAGCCGGATCCACCCTGGGATTTCTGGTTGCCACTGTTGGCCACACTCTCTTTCTTGAAAGTCTCTCATGTTCTTTGGCCATGCCTCTCCCCTGACCCTCTCTGCCTTTTTTCTCTATTTCTTTTTACTCTACTCACCCTGAAATGTTGATGTTTTCTAGAGATCAGTTTTTGGTCTTCTCTCATTAGTCCATATACATTTCCCAAGATTTTTTATTCCTTTTCATTCCCGTTCTGGTGCCACTCACAGACTTCTAAGTCTATATTTTCAGATTATATTTTTCTTCTAAGCGTTGGATATGAATGTCCAGCCATCTAATAAACACATGGAATAGGGAGGAACAATTTTCAAACAGGAAGTGCTACAGCTTCACCCTCCCACCCCCTAACACAACCCCCGCCCCAAAGTATCATTGTCCACCACAGGGCAGGAGCTTGGAAGATGACTCTGCCTTTGCTTGCTCCTTGGTGCAAGGTGCACACTCCATCTAGAGAGAGCCACCAGCCAACGCTTTCCTTTGGAGCACGTCCAGCATCAGGGCTTCATGTAGTTTCCCTCAGGAGCTCTCTTGGAGACCAAAATCTTTCTCCCCATTTTTACTCAAGAGCGTGAAGCAATAAACTACTCAAGACACAAGACCCAATAGTGAGTCAGGGACAATGCCCGACAAAGGCATTCAGATTCCCTACAGGCTGTCACCTCCACCAAAGCTCATGCCACAGCATGATTTCTGGCTTCAGGCTTTGACAGAGCTCTTGCCCAGTGAGGGAGAGATGAAGTCGAGCTCTTTGCAGCTTCTTCCTGAGATGTTCCCAAAAGAAAGAGGGAGAAAGAGGAGATTCGTGTCTGCAGCTGCAACCTCAGTGCTCCTTTAAGTATGTAATTCAGATAATTTTTCTGCTTATCATTTACTGCTGGCTTCCCCAAATCAGAATCTTTACCCAAGTCTGCATGGCCCTCCTCCCTCCCCCACGTGCTCCTCACTCACTGCATTCTGCTGTCTGCCTTCTTCCTGCTCCTTGAATATACAAGCTCTTTCTAGATCTAGACATTTCCCTTTGTAATCTCCCCTTCCTGGAAAGCCCTCCCTGCCGCTCCTTCCACGGCTTACTCCTCCTCCCAGTTTTAGGTTTTTGCTTAAGTCTCACCTCCTAAGAGCACCCTTCCCTGATGTCCTGGTCAACAGTGACTCTCCCACTCCTGCCCTACAGCACTCTCTGTTACACCTCCATGATTATGTCCTTGATAGGACTTACCGCAATCTGTTGACTGTTTATAAGTGATAACCTTGACTGGAAAGAAACCTTGCCCTCTTGCTCACTTCTGTAGTAACCGGAAGGGTTCCTGGCACCTACATTGTAGGTGCTCTGCAAATATGTGACAAATTAACCTAATAGGAAAGAAGAACTATCACCTGAACTCCATCAAAGGTGCTGATCAATGTTTGGATTGTTGTTTGGTTTGCTGGGGTCTTTCACTGACTTGGATAAACCTAGTGTGGTAACAAGGTCAGCATGTTCCATAACAGATAAGCCATAGATGCATTGACATCAGCTCTTACAACCTACTCCCCAACCCACATATGCCACAAGCTCTAGGTATAAAAACAAACGAACGAGCAAACAAACAAATTTTGAACTGAGAGAGAGGCTTCTTATATTACTTGTTGAGTCAGTTTCACTGCAAACCTGATGCTATGCTTTGGGGGCTCATTTGGGTTTTGTGGAAATGATCTCCAGATGGGTAAGGCGATTGATGAATGCATCTGTGTATTTTTTTTTTAACTTTAATCAGGCTTGTGTTGGTGCTGGGTATATGTTAAATGGACATTTCTGAGACAATGTTAATAATCCCAGGTTTGGCCAAAGTTTTACCTCTGGAGAGGTCATCTTTCCTTCCTGGCACCATTCTTTTTGTGATCACAGAAGACCTCCAAGGCTGTGTGGAAAAGAAGGGTTGCTGGCTCCCTGACGTTAAGAAAAACTGATCCTCATCATCAAAGAGACTTTATATTTCATATTGGAAATGTTTTTTAAAACTTGCAGGGAATATTCTGACTTTTCTTTTAAAATATATCTAAAACAACACAAGTGTCCATTTGATGAATGTGGTATGTACATGCAGTGAAATATTATTCAGCTTGAAAAAGGAATGAAATCCTGACACATGCTACAACATGGGTAAACTTTGAAGATATTATGCAAAGTAAAACAAGACAGATACAAAAGACCAAATGTTTTACAATTCTACTTATGCGAGGTACTCAGAATAGTCAAATTTATAGAGATGGAAAGTAGAATACTGGCTACTAGGGAGACAGGGAGAGAGGAATGGTGAGTTATTGTTGAATGTGTACAGCGTTCAGTTGGGGAAGACGGTAAAATTCTAGAGATGGATGGTGGTGCTCATAGCATAAAAACGTAATTACACTTAATGCTACCGAGTTGTATACTTTAAAATAGTTAAAATGGTAAATTTTATGTTATGTACATTTCACCACACAAAAAGTATATATCTGAATCTCTGTTCAAAGGTATCTTTTATTCATCTACTATTACTCAAACAGATTTCAGAAATTGTACTTGAATTTTTTTTAACATGTGCTATAAATTTGTTTACTTCAGAGTGCCAGTTGGTCCCAAAACAATTCAAGGAAAAGAAATGTTTGTGTTTATGTGTGTGTTCACCTGAGTGAATACGTATGTGCATGCACACACGTGTCTATATGTGTGTACATGTGTGTATTGGCATTCGAGGGGATCTAGGTTATAACTAAGTGTGTAAAGAACAAGTAAACCTGAGGTGTTAAAAACTGACTTGACATCACACTGCTGCTGGCTGCTCTTTGTTTCTTCCACGTGGAGATTTTAGAGAAAATTGCGAATGTTCTATTTCACAAACTTCAAAATCGAAGGTACGAATGTACTTAACTTTGTAAATTTTAAGTGTGAAACTTAGGTAAAAGCAGCTATATGAGCATTTGTCACCTGTATAATTGTGGACTTGAAATTTATTTATTCCAGAAATATTTATGAGCACATGATGTGCCAGGCACAGGAGACAAAAAAAAAAATTAAGCATCACCCCTAAAATTCCTATAACCAGGGCTGGCTACATAATTTGTGGGGTCCAGCGCAAAATGGAAATGCAGAGCCTGTTACAAAAATTATGAAGAATGGCAGAATGCTATGCCAAGCCCAGGGCCTTTCGTAGTTCGGGGGTGGGGGTTGTGAAGGAATGTGCCACTGCAGAGAGCTTGGGCCCAGGAAGCCAGGCTGCCTCCAAAGTCAGACGGTTACATGAATGCCTGGTCAGTCTGTGGACAGCGCTAGGAGAGCAGGGCCCTGGGCAGCAGGGCTTCCAGATGCCACCTTTATATTACCCCTCACTTTGATTTAAGTAAATCTCTTTTACTTTTTAATACACATTTGAACCCCTGTGTGTAGCACAGTACAATAAACATTCTTGGGCTAATTCTCCATTCAATCAGATTATAATCTGTCACATTCAATTTTGGGATCTCCATCTCTACCCACAACCATCAGTAGCATGCCAGGTAAATAGTATATGCTCAACACATACTCGTTTAAAGGTCTGACATTTGATTCTGGAGTAAAAGGTGGGTAGGATCAGGATTCTATGGGAACCAACATAGGGCTCTGATAAGAATGATGACGAGAGCTGTGATTTACACCTACTGTATACTAGGCACTAAGTTAGTACTTCATAGACACTTTCTAGTTTAATTCTCATTAAAAAAAAAAAACTCACCTAATTGGTCATTTTAATCTCTATTTTAGAGATGAGAAACTGAGGTTGAGAGATTGAGGAACTTGCTCAAGGTCACACACATGGTCAGTGATGGAACAGGGATTCAAACCTAACTTCAAAGTCCTTGAAATTCCCTCTAAGTTGCTAGGCCCTGTTCCTCCCCCTTCCCTCCCATCATGTGCCTCCTGTGCTACCTAAAATCTCCTGAAAAGAATAGAAATTGTTCTTAGAATTGAAGAGCACACATTTTCTGCCTGATGCCATGTGAAATGGGTGTTATAAGTTTTGACCATAGAATAGAAAATATTCAAGAAGATTATATTTCAGTGCACAAGAAAAATATCTACTCTAGCTCCAAATCAATTACTATTTATTACTAAGTATAAGACACTGTGCTAGATGCTGAGGTGACTACAAGATGAACAGACAGAGAAACTCAAAGAGAAGGCCAAGACAAGCACACAGATGGACAGAGAACAGAACAGAAAATGGTGTGTCCAAAGAAAGTGTGCCTGACTAGTAGGACAGGGTAGGCTTTTTGGGAAAAGGTAGCATTTAGGATTGACCTAGAACGATGGGCAGGATTCTGATAGCAGTGGGTGGTGGGGGTGGGGGGAGGCTGAGGGCTGTCCAGGCAAAAGGAAAGGTGGCGTGTAAGTGTTTGGAGAACAGGAGCAGTGGCTGAGCGCTGGGGAGCAAGCAAAGCCAAGAAAGTTGAACCAGGACTACTTCATGGTGGGCCTTGGAACATGACTGGGGCCTTATGTCCCTTTCAATAAGGCAAGCCTCTGACAAGTTTTAACCAGGAGACAAACATGATTAAAACTGGGCACTAGGAGATTGAAGCTGACAGCCAATGGAGGGAGAGTTGGGGGTTAAAAGCAGAGAAGAAAGACCCGGGGCTAATCCAGGTGAGAGACAGCGATGGCCTGAACTTGGGTGGGCTGAAGGGGTATTTTACAGACTCTTTAAAAGGTATTTTCTCATTAAAAATTTTTTTAAAAAATCGGTAAAGGGGAGATCACATTCATGTAAAATACTCCTTTGTTCTATGACGTTCTAGAAATGAGACGAATTCAAGATACCATCACTATTACACAGCCTAAAAATATTTGCTACAATTCTCGTTGGCTCCTGTGGGATCCGGCTCCGAGTGACTCTGAGGCAGCAGCCTGGCCTGTCAGGAAAACAGCCATGCACAACAAGGCCGAACCCATTGTTTTAAACCTCTGCATTTATGTGGCTTCTTCTGGAACATTTCCACTCTGCTTGGACAACCGAACAGTTTAAAATAGGCGAGTATTTTATGTAAGAGATCATTTACAGTGGGTAGAAGATCAGATCAGCTAAACCTGAGAGTCTAGCCTGCTTTTCCTAACTGCTTTTCTTTGACTCTGCAGACAGCAAAACAAGCTCATCAGGGCAGTACTAAGCCAGACTACTTTTTTAAGATCTCGAGGTCCTGGAAGAGGCACCAGAAGGCCCCTTTCCTTGGCTTCCCATGACATTACAGGAGACAGCACAGTAGTAACGCACATGGGTTTTGTGGACAAGGAGAAAAAAAAAACAGAAAAATATGACCCATTGGTATAACCAAAAGTCATTAAAATAATGTTTTGTTTGTAAAATGCTCACAGATTAGAAAACACCATGCCAATCAGGAAAGCATGTGGAGCCCAGGACGCTGTAATTTTCACCCTGCCCCATCTGCTAATGCATTCTGGAGCTTGTGGTGACTATAGAGCAATGTCTGTCACTAAGGAAAGCAGAGCAGCCCACCTATTACCTCCAAGAACAGGAAATGCAGCAAATTCAGGAACAGAAATACTTTACAATGTCAACCTTTACTTAAGGCTGCATAATGCTTCCAGAAAAGAGGAGACGGACAGAGGTAATTTTGATCAATAGATACTGATGAGGTCCAGCTATTCAGCCAAAAGTTGCCAAGCTAGTCAGCTTCTTGGTACAAAAAAAAAAAAAAAAAAAGGAATACTGGGTCAGCTGACAGAAGAAGATGGTGTGGCTAATTCAGAGATTCAGACTGGCTTTCTTTTCAGGCTTCTAAGGTGACTCCAGAATTAGAAGCTTCTTTCTTTTTGCCTCCAGAAGTATGTTGGAAAGGAAGTTTATTTGCCCCCTTCCTAGGATCCCTACAGAATAGGGACCCTGTCCCGCTTTTCTCCCTCAGGAAGATTACAGGGCAAAGCGTTCCATACTTCTTTCTAGTTTCCCTTGGGAAAATAGAGATAGGGCATGGTGCCCATTTTTCTCACTACCTTCTACCTACCCATAGGAGCCACCCATTCTCTCCTCCATACCACCATGAGTCTTGCAGGTGAGTGCCCTGGGACCTGTGAGCGATTTCAATTCATGGGGAAGAGAAAATGCTTCTTTTGGCCTTGGATCCCAGCCAAGTCTCTAAACCAGCCTTCTCCTGTGCTCTTTGATTCTCATGTATTCTTCCTCATTGCTTCAGAATCCAGAGGGTTCTGAAGAGAAATGTGATTCATTAACACCATCAAATTGGCAATACTCATAGAAATCCACAAAGGGAAATGCCAAGTATAGCGTTAGTAACTCTTTCCTTGTTTCCTTTGCCTTACTGTTGCTGTTAAAGAAGATGAGAATTTAGCACCAAGAGCACACCTATTCTTCCTCAAAACCAAATCAAGCAGGCTGGGAAAGTTTAAAAGAAATAAAAGATTAAAATAGCAAATCCCTGGTGGACTCAAGTCAGGTCCAATCTATTCTAGAGAGAACACTACCGCTCTGTCCTTTAGTTTGTTCCCCTTCTCCCTACTGTAAGCAGTGGTCCTGGCCTGTCTTTCCCTGTCTATCACACTGCGGCCCCCTGTGATAGGTGCATTCTTGGTCTGAGTGCACATTTCCCAGAGTGACATGGAGCATCTGTGCCTTCTGTCTTCATCTAATTTATCAAGCTGGCCCAAGGAACAATCTAGGTCACCCTCCTGCCCAGAGATGTCTGGCAGAGTTAGAACTCTCAGCTCCCTTGGGTGATGCAGAAAATCTCAAAAGCCAGGAGCTCACACAAGAAGCCAGAAGGGGCCTCTACGGTTAGTATTTTTAATCAGGGGGCAAAAATCACTAAGTCCTCCTAGTTCTGCCCTTATCAGGTTTCTGGTTCTTTCCTTCCATGGTGTTCCAATTTATAGACACAAGTCAGTTTCAATCTGTTCTGGTGAGAACACTTGAAATTAAGAGAAGATTGAAAAATATTGCAGTGGGGTAACCTATATAAATCATGACTTAATAAAAAGAAACTTTCCATCCAGGATAGCCTTTTGACTCTAAGGGGATTTTAAAAAATCTACCAAGAGATAGGGAGCTGGCTATGGCTTTGTGGTGATTAAATTACCTCCAGTGACTGGGGTCCTTAGGCTCAGAGGGGAGCCCTGGGACCTGATACAAAGCAGACAGGAAAGGACACAAGCTTCAGGTTCAAATCCAGTTCTGCCACTCACTAACTCAGCAAGTTACCTAACATTTTTGAACCTCGGTTTTCTTATCTGTAAAATGGAGATAATTTCTATACCTCATTGGTCAGTGGTTAGAATTAAATGAATAACATACCCAAGTCTTTAGTACAGTCTCTAGCACACACTAAGCACTCAATAACTATTGATTTTTATTGTTTTCATAGAAATTCTATTCCTTGTCATTGTTAACTCCCATAACAAACAATTATAAGTACTGATTGCTGCAAGGTTGCTAAGCAACAGAATTTCAATATAACAGATTATAAGAGGGGCTAGAGAATTTTTCTGACAGCTACATTTGTGTTTTCTTTGACAAAATATGTAGAAACATCAGTTTGTGCCCTTATGTAGACTCTGACCATTTTGGGGTACTTCATGAGGAAAGATGTTAGAAATTATTAAGGGGCCTAAAATTCTTTGTAGATATCATCTCAATTTCATCATCACCTTAAAATGGGAAGTTATAACTGTTTCATTTAGGTTAATACTAGTTATTTTAACATATCCCCAAATCTTCGTTATTTAATATAAAGAGAAGTTGATTTCTCTTTCACTTCAGTCCATTCTGAGTAATCCTGGGGAGCAGCCTTCTATGTAGTGTAGGAACTTAGGCTTCTATTTTATGCCTCTGACCTTCTCTATGTTATTTGGATTCTTTCTTTTTGGCTACAGGTTTGGGAAGGAGTTGGTTGGGAGTTACCTACTTCTTAACCACTTTGACCAGAGACAATCATTTCTACTCATATTCCATTGGTGAACATGCAGCTGCAAGGGGGACTGGGAAATGTAGGCACTGACTGGCAGCCATGTGTCTACACTGTGAATGGGTGGTCAGCCAGCTGCTTCTGCTATAAGAGTTGTCCTTATTTACAGCTGGAAAAAGTGAGGCTTAAAGAGCTTAACTAACTAGCCCAAGGGCAAGATCAACAGAGGGTTGACTGTAGACTTTTTCTTTTTAATGATTATTCCAAACTGCCTCTGATAGTGGCCACTAATTACAGGGAAAGAAGTATAAAGAATAAGGAGAAAAGTTTTCCCTGGCTCATGCATCTCCCCTGGCTCATGTGTTTCCCCTATTTGTGGGTACTCTCAAGATGAGAGTCCCACATAAACTTATTTCTGCCCGGTTTGCAGTCGAAGTGCCAGGATGCAGAAAAACAGAACCGCAGAGCTCTACAGTCTGTTGTAAAGGTGTCCCATCTATCCATCTCTTCATGGAAAGCTCGTTTATTTAGACTCTTCCCAACAGATGAGTTGGTTCTATTCTTAAGTATCTCTAAGGAAGTAGTCTGAAGCTTCCTCTATAAATTGCTCTAATGTTTCAGTGTTCTGTTTCCATAGCAGACACTGGAGTACACACCCCAGCTCCTCTTCACTGGCCAGTGCATTCGTCACACAGCTGCTATAAGTGTTGGCTGCTATCAGACCTCAGCTGCATCTTTCCTTGAGAATTGTCCTCTGCCAATGAGGGCCTCTGCACTAGAGACGCTTGGGAGATTATGTTCCCCTCCTTCTCTCAGGGGTGGTCTGTACCAATGACTGATTTATAGTAAGGTATAAAAGCCTAGCCCTCTTTCCTTGAGTTGGGGGCAATTCCTCACTGTTATTCATGCTCCAAAGCTCCCTCTGGGATCAGGCTCAGTCTAGACTTGAGCTGAACCCACATCTTTATTTTCTTCTCCTGCTCTAACCTAGTCCCTAACTCCCTTATATCCTTCTCCTGAAATCTCATAAAAATACCAATCTCACAAACTTTGCTCCAACAGACTTATGGCTCTAAGACAGTACCCAACTAGAAAATTCTTATTCTCCTAATCACCCTTGGAAGTTATAGAAAACCGCTGATCACTCTTTGCAAAAATCTCCTAATTTGAAGACTTTTAAAATACCTGCTCTCTCTCACCTTCTATTCTCCAATTAAATAATTCTAGCTCTGTTAACCACTGTTTAAGATTTCAATTTCAATGTCAATACCACCTCCCAGGGTATGGGAGTCTAGAATTGAACTCACTTAGCAAGAAATGGGAAAATAGTGCATTGCTGCTACAAACAACCATAACAAAGATGAACGATCTTACCATTCTCAAAAGACTGCCCCATTTTTATGTCATTTAACCTGCATAACTCTGAGGGAGAAAGTTCTATTTTTTTTTAAATGAGAGAACTTGAGTAAATAGAGATTAAGTGGGTTACTCTAGTTCATGAAGCAATAATTAAAGGCACAACTAGGATAGCAAAGACCAGAAAGGATTTATGACCTCCAGGCCTGGACTCCTTTTATGATCTTCATCCCTGCCCTGGTCTATAACCTTCTTGTATGGATCATTTTATGGTTCTGTATCAATGAGAAACTGTGTGTGGCTGACAGAGAGATCCCAAGATGGTAGTTTGAACACTCAAGGCTTTATTCTTGCACAAAACAAAGAAGTCTGAGAGGAAATCAGCCTAGGATTCTAGGCTGCATCTCAGTCACCAGACATTTGGGTTGTTTTGACTTTCTGTCCTACTGTCTGAGCTATGACACTCATTTTCTTGGTCTAAGATGGTTGCTGGAGACCTAGTCATCATAGGTGAGTTGATGGATAGAGGAAGAAAAGAAAGAAGGCCTGCTTCTTTCTTTTAAAGAGATTTCTGGGAGGCCTCACAAAGCAATTCTGTCCACTACTGGCCAGAATGAGAGTGAACATGACCACACCTAGAGGCTAACGTAGTTAAACCTCAGAGTCATTCATCACTAGGGTCATTTCCAAATGTTAATCCCTAATTTTGTATTATTTTTAAATCATTTTCAGAAACAATCTATTAAGCCGTTACTATATGCAAATCGCTAGTTTAGGTATAGAAAGATGCCCCAAAGCAGGGATGGATTTAAGTTAGAATTTCAAGGGGCTCTGGGCACAGCCCTGAGGGATTCTGACATGCAACTACAGGCACATGTGTTGCATTATATCTTTCCTCCACTCTCACTCTAAATCACTAAGTCATGAGGTGGTATTGTCAGGAGGGCGTTGTGTATGTATAAAGGCAAAAAGAATGAATGAGAATCACTGATCTAGGAGGTGTTTCATCCATAGCCAGTGTATTTTAGAAAATATGCCTATTCTGTTTATTTGTTTAGTTGTGTCCCACTTACTTCTGAAAAGGAAAAAAAATAGACCCTTCTTCACCATGATTAAAATGAGGGTGAAGATGGTAAATGGAAGTTCAGAAGGAAGCACCTAGGTGGAAGATGGCAATTGGAACTTAGTACAAAACTTAGCACAGAGTGGCTTGGCTTTCTTAAAAAGGTAGGTTACCAGGATCCATTACTATGGATATCCAGAAAGAGAGGCATAGCAGTTCAACGGGAGAGACAGGTTCTTTTCTTAGTATTGAACCCTGTGAGAGTTATTGTGGCAGATCTGTTTTAGAGGCATTAAGTCATAAAATACATAATGCATAATAATACTGTTAGAAATGGTCTTCAAATATTATTTCTTATATCAAGCTTGAAAAAGTCTAGGTTTAAATTTTTAAATATGATATTTTGTTGAATCTAAGATCCCATCAATAGTAGATATACCAATATTTTAGATATTACTAAGAAAAAGAAAACTCTGCCAAATAAATTATGACTTACTATAGATTGTAAGATGAATTCTAATTTATAGATGTTAAAATGTGAAAAAAAAGTACATACAAACATCAGTGATATGTGGCACCCATTTAACAAATACATTTCTGTAGGGAGATAAAGTAATATAATGTAAAATGTAAGCTCTCTCATGATGTAAGTTAACACAGAGGTAGGATTTAAAGAATGTTTATCTGAGGCCTTCAGCTAACTGGGAATAGATATTTAGCAACCCAGGAGAAAAACCGGAGTCTCATACTGGCTCTGTTGCCAAACTGTCTGAAGTAGGATTCTGGATGTCTGAGTTGACGTTGATTCACACCAGCTATCATTCCTGAATTCAGAAGACTACAGGGAAGGCACCCATTAGACACACACTGGCCACATAACCAGGTGTGGGCCCCAAGCATTGTTCTGGGGCATGTCATCATTCCCTCCTAATTTGTATGGGATCTTAGGTTACTTAACCGATTTCTCTAAAAAAAAAAAAAAAAAAAAAATGCCTATTGCATCCCACAGGATATTGAGAAGATCAAGTAAGTTAATCTTTAAAAAAGAAACTTGTCAGAGGAGGGAGTGAAAAGGAAAATCTAACCACTCATGTACAAAATAATAATGCTTGTTACCATAACATCCAACATCGACAAGTGCTTTCTTTGTCCCAAGCTTTAAAGGCAATGGCAGGGAGTGCTGGTGGCCAGCAAATGGCTATTCTTTGCCTGTTCTTCCTGCTGGTAGAGTCTGCTTCCTTGAAAAAGTGGCTGAAAATCTCAGATATTCATTTTCCCAGCTTTCCTTTCAGCTAGTGTAAAAATGTGTAAAATGTCTAAGTATAAAAATACATGGGGTCCTCGAGATCTTTTTCAGTGTCTGAAAGGTCAAAACTATTTTTAAAATTATGTATGTATAAATCACCTATGAATGTACAGATCCAACAAAATATACATATGTAATCATTTTAAGATGTTATTTGCCTTTTTCCCTGTGCCATTATTTGTACTGATGTTGCAAAAGGAGTGGTGGGTAAAAACTTCTGGTAGCTTAGCATGGCACCAAACTGGAGACCCTATATTCTTCACCACCACACAGTTTAAAAAAAGAAAAGTACTTTACTTAAGAATGTCCTTGAAGCAGTAAAAGTTATTAATTTTATTACATTTTCATCCTTGACTTGGGAAGTCTACTATTTCTACTGCATAGCAAATGATGGTTGTCCTGAGGAAAAGCATTTGTGAAAATGCTTGAGCTGCAAACTGCACTGTCTGTCCCCCTGCCCCCAACAGAACATTATTTTTACTTGAAATAACAATCGACAACCTACTCAGGCTTGGGTATTTAATATAAATGTTTTAAAAAAATGAAGTGAGTGAGTCATATCAAGGAAAAAACAACTGACAGTTTTGGCTGCCAATGATAAAATTCAAGCTTTCAAAAGGAATTACAATGAGATTGGTGGTCATATTAATAAATTGATATCTTATGTTGTATAGTGAAATGTGTCAACATTTGTAAGAACTCATTGAACTAAAATTTTCCAAATGACCAATGCATATGTTTCAAAATTCAAAATACAAGATTTTAATGTAATCAAGGATGAAAAATTCATTGATATGTTTTCAGATTTCATATTGCAACTAACTTTTAAGAAACTACTACTTGTCAAGTTTTGATGCAATATAGAGAAAGAATATTCACAATTATCTGAAAAGGCTGTTATCATACTTCATTCTTTCTAACTCCACATCTGTATGAGCTGGATTTTCTACATGTACTTCTACAAAAAGAATATATCTCAATAGACTGAGTATAGAAGCAGAGATGAGAACACAGCTGTCTTCTATTAATTTTCTTAAGCTAGACATTGAAGAGAGTTACAAAAATGTAAACAACACTGCTCTTCTCACTAAATTTGTCTTTGAAAATTATAGTCATTTCTCATAAAAATATTTATTTTCACATGTAATGGGTTAATTGTCATCATTTTTACATGAATGAATAAATATTTTAGAAATGTCTCAGCTTTAATTTTTAATATGATGTACATTGGTAGGTATAACACAAAGACCAAAAGCTCTTTAGGGTTTTCAACATTTTTTAATCATGTAAAGGGGTGCTGAGACCAAAAATTTGAAAATTTTGAGTTAAGACTTTGTCATATGGTTCAGTCTTGACCAAGACCTGAGAAAAGTCTGGGTGGGCAGGGATGATCTTCTGAGAAAGGTTTTTCTCCTTCAGAAAAAAATTTCTATGCATGGCTGTGGCTGTGTGAAGATATGATTCTTGTAGCTGGCACAGTTGTCTTGTAACAGTGAGGTGACAAGCTGGAGCATCAAAGCCAAACATCTAGTAACTCCAGTCACATCCAACATCAAAGCCTAAGTGTTGACCATTACACTATTGCTATTCACTTTAAGAATGACAAGAAAACACCTAAAGAACCTGAAGGGTAATGAGAGTTTGCATGTATTGTTTCTTAAAAGCCAGCATTGTGATGGCTTATAGAAATGGTGATAGAGCATCGAGGAGATATGAGATAATCAGCCTGAGCGGACTGGCTTACAATTTTAGAAAAACTTATAGGAATTTGTCATGGCTTGAATAGTGTCTCCTCCCCATACCTGCCCAACCAACTCAGGTCCATCTGGGACCGCAGCATGTGACCTTATTTGGAAATAGATCTTTGCAGATGTAATTGACTAATTTAAAATGAGGTCATACTGAATTAGATTCAGCCCTAAATCCAAGGACTGATGTTTTCATAAAAGAGAGGACGAGACAGAGATAGACACAGGGAAGAAGGAAGGCTATGTGAAGACAGAGGCAGAGATTAGAAAGATGCAGCTATAAGCAAGGAATGCAAGGTTTTCGGGGAGCCTCCAAAAACTAGCCAGAGGCAAGGAAGAATTCTCCAAGAGACACTTCAAAGGGAGCATGGCCCTGCTGACATCTTGATTTCACAATTCTAGCCCCTAGAATAGAGAGAATAGATTTCTGTTGTTTTAAGCCACCTGGTTTGCAACACTTGGTTATGGCTGCCTGAGGAAATGAATACAGGGTTCAAAAAAGAATTTCCATGGTAATTAAGATGAGGAAAATAAGCTCTCTTATTTTATGAATTTTATAAATCTAAAACCTAGAACAACAACAACAAAAAACATTTCTTTCTCTTTAGTTCAAACTTAGAAAAGAAAGTAAGAAGCTGTTTCCAATGACTATGCTGGAAAGAATGAGAAGCTGCTGCTTGGAAAACTGTCCATCAGAAGCACGGTTTTGCTTTTAGTTCCTCCTGCAGGTTCTAGTTCTGTTGGGTTATTGGGCTTTAAGCATCTTTACCACCTAGTACTTTAGTTTCCTCAACTGTTAAGCAAGGGGGTTGAACCAGATGGTTTATAAGATTTCATCTAGCTCTAAAACTATATTATTCTCATTAGTTTATTTATGGTAAGAAAATTTTCTGGATAAAAGAGAGGGGTTTTAATGTTCCAATATATTAGCAAATGATGTTGTGGATTTTCTTCTGTGGAACATACTCATGCATAGGATTGATTTGAGAGCTGCTGCTTGGGGAATCAGCCACATGCTTCGTAATATCCCTTCAAAACAGAAACTGCCAAATTCAAATGCCTTCACTGGTCTTCAGGAACCAGACAGTAACATAACTGAGTCAAACAAACTGGGTATAATAAATCAGGGAGTGCTGGGGGGCAGGAGCAGCACAGAGGACGCCCACACCCTTACCAGGAGTCAATCCTGGCTCAGATCTGGCCCGTTGTTGCCAAACAGCACGTTTGGCCTAGGGTGCCAAATCTTTGGATTTTTCAAAGGAAGCCAGAATTTTAATGCGAAGTCTCTCAAGTTTTAAACATTTTAGTAACTGAATTAAATTAAAACAAACAAACTAACTGACAAAAATGCTGCTGAGCAAAGAAACCTCTTCTATCAATTCAATGTGGTCCCTCGAGTTACCAGTTTGTAGCCTTTGCTTTAGAGCCTTGGAGTCAATGATTACTAAAACTAATATGCAGCTTAAGGAACTACCCAAGCACTTTAACATCCTTGTCTGCTCATTTATGTAAGAAAAAAATGGTCTTAGGGGATGTCCCAAGAACACATGATATTATCTTTGTCTTGTGGTTATGATACGGGATATCACTTGTAACATTCTTCATCTTTTAGCAGAAAATGAAAAGGGACATCCCTTGCAGAGTTCTTAATCTTTTTAGTAAACCTAATTAAGTTTCCCTCCTTTCTTTGGGAAAAAGGCTCTCTCCTTCAAATCCTGATAATTGCCCCAAACTAGTGACTCAGATCCTCTGACTATCGATAAGGGTCATCAGCCCATTGTTAGCAGAGATGGTGTTAAGGCAGACAGGGCCTTTAGAGTCTGAGAGGGGAAGGGACTTTAGGCCAAAGGTTTTTTTTTTTTTTTTCTCCTTTAAGAAATATATTAACCAAACCTGTTCCACTTTTCTCACTTAATAGGCAAATCAATAATAGAAATTATAGATATATAACTTAAATAATAAGTTCGAATCTTATTTTCCTTGTCTAGAGACTGAGGCGGCATTTCATCAGGAAACCCAAGTCCCCACCCTGACTGAGGCAGAAAGGGAATGAGCTCCATTAAATCCCAGTAGGCAGGGAGGGATTACAGCCATTCTCAGCAAGAAGCAGATACAGAAGAAGAGACCTCCCATTTCTCAACAATAATAAGGGGGTTCATGACTCTTAGGAAAGAGTTAGGCAGGAAAGTTAGTTAGGGGGTTTCGAGTCTGCCTGCAAAGACACTGAGGTCATCCTATCCTAGAAAGCGTCAACCTTAATCTGCCCACAATTAAGCAAGCCAGAAGGAATTTTTTAAAACTCATATAAAGAAACAAGTAGACAAAGAATTAGATACCAGTTTAAGGCAGTCACTCACACCTGTGCAATGAAGACCCCCCGACAACCTTCAATTCACCTGAGCCTCATTATATACCACATTATAATATGATGCATATGCCCAGAATTTTGTTAATATCATTATAACAGACTCAATTCCAGGAACAAATATGCACAGAAAGCAAATGATGAGTCATTGAGTCCCTCAATTTTAGTTGTCAATCAAGGAAGCCCACCTCTCTAAGAAAAATAACGACTCACAGCAAATAGGGATAAAAACCCCAAATTTTTTGTTACGAGGCCTTCTGAGCCACATGTTTCTTGCTTAGGGCTGCTTCCACGTCTGGAAGTGTACTTTCCCTTCTAATAAAGCTTTTCTTTTCTACCATATTTCGGTGTCTTGCTCAATTCTTTGTTGGAGACATCAAGAACCTGGACAACACGCCGGGAGAGGATCTTCACTCTCTGGTAACAGTTAAGGAACCAAAGGGAAACTTGAAAGAACTGTGAGCACAACTTAGATTTAGAAATTAGATTTCCTGACTCTTTGCCTAGCTTTCCTTCCATCAGCTTCTCTACCCTTCATACTAATGAGGAGGTACCAGGAAGAAGCTATTTGCATTGACACATCCACATACACATGGATTTCAGTACTGGAAGCATCCCAAAGGGCTACATTTCTCACATTACCTTAAGAGAAATGGTAGGTTCTGTCTGAACCTTGTAATGTAGCAGAAAAAAAAAATGATTGAGAAATTTGGTTTTGGTTCAAGTTATCTTGTAATTACAGGATATGGTAGAAATAGTAGGGACCAAAGCATCATAAGAATTAGAAAGGGTCATTTGACATAGTAATTGGAAAACTACCAGAAAGTGATTCCAGAGGTAATTATGTATGGTTATTTTTACCCACAAATGACAATATCTATCTCTGATGGTTTATCTTATGTGTCCATTTGACTAGACTAAGGGTTGCCCAGATAGCTGGTAAAACATTATTTCTGGGTGTGTCTGTGAGGGTGTTTCTGGAAGGAATCATCATTTGAATCAGTAGACTGACTAAAGATGATCTCTCTCACCATTGCAGGTGGCATTTTCCAACCACTGGGTGCCTAAATAGAACAAAAGGCACAGGAAGGGTAAATTTGCTCTCTGCCTGAGCTGAGAACGAGTTCAATTTGTGTGTGTGTGTGTGTGTGTGTGTGTGTGTGTGTGTGTGTGTGTGTGTTATGTATGTATTTCACTTCTCTGGAGAACTCTTATACACCATCCTTCCATTCATTCGCTTAATAACTGCTATTTGAGCACTATTATATTTCAGGTAATATGTAAGCAACTAAGAGACAATGGCGAGAAAGATAAGAATGGTTCTTATTTCTCCCAAAGTGTAGAGGAGGAAACAGACAAATAAATTAGCAGGAAATGTGGACCTTAAATACTCAAGCCCAAAAGATGGGTTAGTTAACCTGTGTCCCTCACCTGACCAGCATTTGACAAGTGTCATTTTGTTCACCTTGTCACAGTTTGTTCTCAATGGAAATGCTAGCAGTGTGATTCTTAATCCTCTGCTTAGAAATGTAAACCTGAATTTTAGGAAGACATAGGGCTAAGAATGGCATCTTAAAAATTAATATTAGCATAACTGGAAAGGAAGTAAGGTACCTGGGTTCTTAAATTGTCTCTCTCGCTTCATAGTTGTGTAAACTTTGGCAGGTCTCTTGCCTCTTTGAACCTCAGCTCCTTTTCTTTAAGTGAGAGTCTCAGCCTATCTTTTGGGACTATTGTGATGAGTTAATGTATGCTGCAGCGCATTGTGTCCTCGAATGGTTAGCTTCATGACTTCTGTGCTTCTAAAACACATTAAATGTATATTTTGTACCCAAAGGGTAAATCCTAATGTAAACTATGAGCCATACGTTTTTCATAATGAAGTATCAAATATCAGTAACAGAAGTACTGCATTTGAACAAGCCAGAATTAACACTAGGGGAAACTGTGTGTGGAGTGGGGGCGGGGGGAGGGGTAGGAGGGGCTATGGGAACTCTGCACTTCCTAATCCACTACTCTATAAGCCTAAAACTGCTCTAAAAATACAGCCTATTAATTAAAAAAAAGATAAAAAATGTTCTATAGCATCATCAATCTGTTAAATTTAGAATCTGTCCCCAAAAAGTATATTTTGTTAAAGAAATTGAACTTATTCACCTTGTCAATCTGCTAAGAGAAGATTTTACTCAGCTAGCACAAAGGTAAACTTTGGTCCAGCCTCTTTGAATAATCATAAATCACGCATCAGTGGGGGCAGGTAAGTGTGGTTCCCTATACTTGCCAACAGAAGACACTGGCTTTTGTGACCTGCCATGAATATATATCAGGTGTCAGTTTCCCCCAATGTCAGAACTTTATTGTAACTTCACTCAACCTACAAGGATGGTCAATATTTGAGACTTGTTTTTCTTCTGTTTGAAGTCCTGTTCCCATCGTCAAAATGTGCACAACACCATTTAAAACAAAGTAGTTTTTTCCCTTTTATTTTTAACTCACTTTGGGAGTAGAGAAACTTTGCTTTCTTAATATAGTATAAGAGTTGTGGGAAGGGAGAATTCTTTGCGTTTCCCACAGGATATACACTTGTTTGTAATGTTTTTTGTTTGTGTTTTGTTTTTTGGTTGCTTTGTTTTTATAGTGGTATCCAGTGCTTTCAACTGTTGAGTTAATAAAAAAGAGATTACGGTATAATGTAATCTCGATTGTCTGGAATTAACTTCCTCTTCAATCCAGGTATGGGCAAAGCAAAGATGAAACTATTTTTTAGAGTAGAGGTCAAAACAAAGTTTAGCATCATCAGAAGAGGCAGGAATGTAAAATCTGAGACTCCCTGGGAAATCCTCAGTAGAGGCCCCCTTTAACTTGATAAATTGCATCATGTAGAGAGAGAGAGAGAAATAAAATGAGACTTTCTCTCCCTTTCCCCATATCTTACTTTGAATGCTCCCTTATTAATATCACTTCTTCCCCACTACTCATCCTCCCATTCTTTATATACTATGGCTGCTTGTTCAGAGCAAAGCCCATTTGACAGCTATCTCCCTGTGTTTTTGTTTGAAAGATATATTTTGGCTGAGCAAACTTGTTGGATGACAAGATCAGGAGTTCTAGACAACCGTTTGTTACCTGAAAGCATGCCCCACCCCTTCCCCCAAGTCCATTTCTGAGATGTTTTTCTGACTCTTCTCTCTTGTAGAGTTGACTCCCATTATTTACAATATTTTTCTTCTATAAAGTCACTATGGACACTGAATTAGTGAATACTGAACCACTGCTCCTGGAGAAAATATAGGGTTAGGTTCCTATGACAATGGAGATCTGTGGTACTTTCAATTCTTCCTTTCTCTACTTCCTCATTGGCAGCACTTCAGTATTTTCAAATTTTTTATATGTTAAAAAATCTACCTCTGCTTCCCTCCAATTATCGCCTTATCTCTCTGCTTGTCTTCTCAAAGCTCTTGCAAGAGAATATAATGTCTTCATCTTGAAAATGAGGTCCCATTTGCTCTCTCCACCGCTGTCTGCTACTTCCTGCCCACATCCAATAGGCTTTTTCACCCCCATCATTCTACTGAAACTGCTCTTGCCAAATTTGGTACTGGACCTCATGCTGTCAAGTCCATGTCTTCATCTCCTTTGACCTGAATGAAGCACTCAGCACCGTGAGCACTTCCTTCTTTTGAAGCATTCATTTCCATGACTTTCAGAAGACCACCCTACTTTGGTCTTCTCTTCTTGGGATGTTTAGCCTCAGTGTTTTGTTGTTGTTGTTGTTGTTGTTGTTGTTGTTTTACCATCCTTTCTTCCTTTGCCTGACCTTGGACCACTGACCACCTTCTCTTCCTGCTCTTTACTCTCCCTGGTTTCAAGTAGGCCACCTAAGGACTAATGATTCTCAAATCTGTCTTCATCCCAGATCGCCCTCTTGAACTCCAGACTCATGTCAAAGTGGAAACTGCATACAACTGCTTGAAGCTTGCTCAGGCCCTCAGTGTGCTTAGATCACTATGTCTAAAGTTAAGTTTATTACTTGCCACTCCAACTGCGGTTTTCTGTATTTTCTGTCTTAGTGAATGGTACCACCATTCACCCAAGTCAGAAACTCAGAAGTAAGTTTTTCTCTCTGTTTCCCTTATCCCACCATGTGATCTGCATTCCTACTGCCCTAATATCTCTATATCCATCCGCCCCCTGGTCACCCCCGCTACCAGTACCTTGGCTTCATCACCCATTATTTTCCACCAAAATTATTGCAATAGGCTTCCAATTTGTCTTTTGACTTTTATCTTGTCCATCTTCAACTGTTTCCAAGAAGATCTTCCTAAAATTCAAATCTTATTACAAAATTGTCCTGCTTATAGTCTTCCAGCTGCTCTTGTAGCTCTTCACTGCCCTCAAGCTCAAACCCAAACTCCTTATCATGGATCTTAAGTCACTCTGTGATCTGAATGGCACTTAGATTTCCAGCAAAGTCTCTCACCCCACCCCATTCTGGGCCTGGGCCCACACATCATGCTCATATTGCCTCTTTGTAGTTCCCTGAAAGCACTTCTTGTTCTTGACCTCAAGCCTTCAGAAGACCTGGTCCCCTCTAAAGTTTTTCACGTCCTTATCCCTTCATCTGGGAAATAACCACTCAGCCAGCTTAGATGTCACTTTCTTCAGGAAGCCCTCCATGATGCACTCTCCTCTAGATCTAGGTTAGGTCTCTCCTATGTACATCTTCATCACACCCTACCTACCCCAGTGGTAGCATGTATCTTGTTATCTTGTAATGGAAATCTGCGATGTATTTTTCCACCATTAGACTGGACATTCCTTGAGGATAGGAAACAGATCTTATTTCTTTGTAGGTTCCCAGTTCCTTGAAAAGTGCCTGGTATATAGTAAGCACTCAATAAATTTTGGTTGAGTAAATAAGTGACTGTACTTGGCTCCTATTTTGGACAATATTCTCCTGCAGTTCTTTAAAAGAAACTAAATAAAATCATCAAAGGATATTGAGACTTACTGTCTTTCATGTCAGGTCCTCTGCATGGGTGGTATTCTTCACCTAGCCTCACTTCTTTTCTTAAATAAAAATAATCCTGATAAGAATATTAAAGACTGACTTGCTGAGCACTTCAAAGTGTGTCAGGCACTTTACTTGGCCCTTTCCTTGTATAAGCAACCCTTCTGGTAGCAGCTATCTTTATCCCCATTATGGATGAGGAAGCTGAAGAATAGACCAATTTTTCCATATTCACAAGTCCAGAGAGTGGTAGAGTGCAGAGTATTATTTATAATTCAACCAAAACACAACAGACAGCAGACAATGGTTTATTCTTGGGAGGGTTTAAGAACCTGAAATTGTCTCTAAGCTCAGAAAATGATCTGTTTGTTGGCTGTGTTTGGACTATGAATAAAATAATGGAGAAACTTTATTTCTGGGCCTTTTGGGTGTTTCAATGGTTCCTATTCCTTTTCTGTTTCCCTGTGTGAATTCTTACAACGAAGGAGCTGAGTTCCAGGGGGAGTAACCCTGGTAGTGCTGGGAACATGATGAGATACTCAGGACAGGCAGGAGCAAACATCTCCAAAGGCCAGCTGGCTGAGAAATTCTTCTGCCACTGCTCTTCTGCACCAGTCTTTGCTAATTTACTTTCCATTCACTTCAGTCCCTTGTCCTGTAGAAATGTACTAGGGCAAAGCTAGAAGGCTCTCTCTTCTCCCATCCTCTTTCACGATTCTACTTATGATCACAATAGAGAGCCCTATTTGTTTGCTGTGTGTCAGCCACTGTACCAAGCAATATGCTTATAAATAATGCATTAATCCTCACAATTACCATATTGAAGAAAGATGATCCTATTTTAGAGGTGGGGAAATCAAGCTTTAGACAAATGAAGTAAATTACTCAATATCTGTGTTCATTTCAATTGTTACTGTAGCAAGCGACCATAAACCTAGAGGCTTAAAACAATACAAATTTACTTATTTGTATATATCTGAAGGTCAGAAGTCTAAAATCAGTCTCACTGAGCTAAAGCCAAGATATTGGCAGGGCTGTTTCTTCTAGAGTCTCTAGGGGTGGATTTGTTTCCTCTGCCATCTTCAGCTTCTAGATCCCTGGATCCCTTCCTCACACAATTCCAACCTTTGCTCTGTCATTGCACCTCCTTCTCTGACAGACTCCCCTGACTTGCTTTTAGGACCCTTGTTATTACATCAAGGGCACTCAGAAAATTCAGGATTACCTTTAACTTATTTATATCAAAGAACAAAGTCCCTTTTCCCATGGTAACATAGGTTCCAGGGGTTAGGGCATGGAGATCTTGGGGGGCTATTTTTCCCCTACCACAATGTCACAAAGTATAACTGTAGTGTTCCACTATTGAGTTTACATCTTTCAAAAGTGATTTTCCTTTAATGAAGCCCTCTAAACTTTCTCTCTATTAAATACTGCTTCTTAGGGGTGAAGAGCCCACCTATTTCTGCCTCCATCTCTTCTACATCTAGAACAGAAAATTTTCAGTGCTGGCTGCATATTAGAATCACCTGGAGAACTTCTAAAACCTATATGAGCCAGGATCCACTCCTTAAATCAATTAAAATCAGTTTCTGGAGGTGGGGCTTGAGTCCTTGGCAAGGTTGAGCATGTCTCCAGGTGATTCTGATATGCATCTCTAATAGCTCAGAGAACTACCACACCAGAGAGAACTACTGGTACATTCTCAGAGCAGGAAGCTCTCTGAGTCCAAGAAGGAAAAATCAACTGTAAAGGTAAATGGCAAGAAAATGAACTTTGAAGTCATTTATCCCTGGTTTAGCATCCTTACTTGTTCAGTCTTAGTTGCATGACCTTGGGCAAGTTACTTGATGTTTCTTATCTCAGTTCTTTTTTTACCGCCAGATAATAGTAGCTCCCAAGGGTTGTACAATGACTAATTGAGATCATGAATGAAAAGCCCCTCGCTGAGTGCCAATAGGCCTCCAATAGAGGGCAGTGTAGCCTGTTTTGCAACCTACCACCAGCCAAACTTGAGAACAGAGGTTCCTGAGCTTTTCCTAATAATAGAATACCCTTGACTCTAATTTTCCAGCTTTGTCTGACTTCACTTCCTCCTCGATGTGTTCTTCTATCTTCAGTCCTCAGGTCTTTTCACAACCTTTTGATTGTGCTGAGTCCAGAGGACAGCATGGAAAGCCTTCTCTGATCTTCCTGTCTGCTTTCAGAAGGTCAAGCTGTTACTGGGTTTCTTGGTTAAGCAGTCAAACTGTAAAATAAAGAGTGATTTTCCGCCATTAGGAGGAAATTGTTTACAGCATGTGTTTGTGGGTGGAGAGCTGAGAATTTTCCTTTGGGCTGAGTATACTGAGAGAAGTCTAAAGCATGCCTGTAGTGGAGAAATGTTTTTTAATAAAAAGAATCCCCGGGGATGAAAGGAACAGGCCAAACTGCTTCTTATTAAGGATTTGCTAAAGTTGATAGTCCTTGTTTATCTCCCCCTTCTTTTCTTCTAATTCTGAAGGTATTAGGAAGGGCAAACACATTGAAGATGATTCAGCAATTGGAATCAAACACATTTGGCCCCGCCGGCCCTGCCCGGACTGTCTGCCGGGTTAATAGCGTTAATGGAAAGAGTTCCGGGATTAAATGAGCGAGTGGGGCTCCGGCAGAGTCACTTTCCATTAGGGACTGCCAAAGCTAATGTCACGGGCAGCTTTCATTTTGCTCTCTCCCTCTCATTCTTTTAGGTGCAGAATGATGGAATGATCCTACTGTGCTGTTTTGCCAAAGTGTGTTTCTCAGCATTCATTCAGGTATTACCTCATTTTCACAAAGCCTTTTGTAATACCCAGTTGGGTTTTTACAGACTATTTTCATGTCCCTGCCCATGCTAAGAGTCAGCAGCACTGAGCAAGCAGCACTGTGGCTGAACACCATGTGAGGTAGTGAGGGGCTGAAACCAAGGACACCCAGGCATTTACCTGCCAGAGGATCTAGTTGGGAATATAAGAGTCATGTGCACTGAATAACATCAGGAAGGTAACTGTAAATTGCCCTCAGAGCTTAGGGAGGTGGAGGTTTCTGGTGACCTGGGAAGACAGCATGGAGTAGGTAAGCCCTGAGGATGCTGGGTAGGACTTAGATAGAGAGAAGAAGGACATTCTAGATTGGGAGACAACACAGGCTGGGGAATTTGCAAATAATAACAAAAACAATGATACAAACCAGTTGTCTCTTGGTACCCCGGCCCTCAGATATCTAGACAACTTTAATACAAGCACTTATTCCACACCTTCCTCAATATTTATGTCTCCTGGGTGAAGGGGTATTAGCTTCCCGGGGTCGCCCCAGGCTCTGGGCTCCACTTTGGTATTCAGCATGCCTGTTCCACCTTGTTTTTAGGAGCCAATTAAACGTTCAATGATTAGAGCAGCTGAGTACTGCCTCTTTGTACCTATGGCAGTTGGCAATGCATGCACCCGTTTGTGTGTGTGTGCATGCGTGGTATCCTTGAGGAGAAGTTTCCAGTCATCTCACATTGAACCACAGGTTCTACAAAGCAAAAGAGCTGTCAGTCATACTTAGAACTCTTTTTGCCTTCTTCCTCTGCCACATGCTCAATTTATTTCAAATACATTCTGGGGCATCTGTGTGTCCACAAAGCTCATTGTCTCCTGAGTAGATAGAGAAATGCCCAGCTGAAAACATTGGGGCTGGCCGCTGAGGGCCTATTATCTGGTTAAAAGATTTCAGGCTGAGAGTTTAGAAACTCTCATTCCCCTCTGGCTTTTGGAAGTATTTGGGTCCTGCCAAATCAATGTGTGACAAGGGCCTGCTTTCAACCAGGACAGGCTGTCCTTTGAGCACTTTCCCAGATCAATATGCAGGTGTGATTGCTATTTTGGCCACCATGATAGAATGGCTGTGGGAAAAGAGCCCAGTTCTGAAATGCTGGCATAAAAGCCACGAGTCCTTGATTTTGTGGTACTTAACAAAGTACCAAGAAAAGCCACGGTGAATGTTCTGGGGGCATAAGAAATACGTGGCAAGAACATTGGATATTCATCTTTAGAAAAAAAAAGCTCTACATTAAAAATGCCCCCTGCACAAGGGAAACATGTAACAATTTACATTACCTATTTAAAATTCTGACCAGTGCCTTTACCCAGCTATTTTTAATGGAATTCTATGTACCACCTACTGAGAAAATTCAAATGCGATGAATAAGGTCCATCACTTATATTATAGGTTAGCACATAGCTGAACACCAAGAATCTATGGGCACCTAATTATCCTTTATCTCTTTTTCTATTTCATCAAAGCTAGCTCCTGGATCAGTGAGTCTGAGCATTTATAAGAATTTTTTTGATGGGAAAGAGGTGTGTGAGGCTTGGGCTAGACTGGGGCCCAGAATCCTGCATTTTATTAAGAACCCCAGGTAATCCTAATGAAGAAAGTCCATAGCCCATGATTTGAGATATTGTACAAGATGACTGGGATTCTGTCTATGCATTTGAATTTAACAAGCATTATAATTCATGACTTATGACATCTTACATTCACCTACTTTCTTTACTTTGATTCTCCATGAGGTATAGAGGCAGATGTTGTTATTCTTACTCATAGTCAAAGACTAAAGTCCAGAGAGCCTGTGATTTGTGATTCACAGCAAGGAAACACCAAGTTTTGAGACTCCCAGTGCAGTCTTCCTCCTGCTAAGCCTGCTGCCTCCCTTTAAGCCCCATGTGGCCCACCGCATGATGGTGTCAGTATTTCTTCCTGTCTTCTTGTCTATGTACCAAATTATGGAAGGAGTGAGAGGAAAAGTTGCTCTGTTCTGTAATTCTAGATCATCTTTGGTCAGAGTGAGGCAGTGCTTGATAAATGTTAAAATGTCTGGTCAGTTTGGCCCAATACATTAAGCCAGGGGAGAATAAGGGTCTAGAGTATGTTGTTCCTGCTTGGAAGGGGGCAATACTGAATAAAAGTCACTCAAAGATCTGCCTCTTCCAACCCCCAAGCACACACATGACTGTGCTCCAAATCCAGAACTGTTTGACTCTTAGAAAAGACTCTACCAGTTGAAGAAAACCTTCAATGAAATTGAGTATAATGTAAATGTTTGAAAATGAAATGCTAGTCCCAAGAATGACCAATTAACCAGAAGCTGTTCAGAAATTGAGAAAAGAACTTTGGGAGAGAATACAAGGTTGGGGCCAGAGGGCCATGTTCTAATTCCAGTTGTGCTAATAAATAAGTTATCCTGTGTCTTGCTGCCCTCACAATAACAAATTTATTGAGCATCAGAAACTTTATTTTATAGATGGGGCAACTGAGGCTCAAATATGTGAAGGGCCTTTGCCATACTGCTAATGAGTACCAGAAACAGGATTCTAACTCAGGTCTGGCAGCCTGAGCCCTGGAATTTTAACCTCTATGAGGCCTTGATTATGAGCCAGAAATGAGATAATAACATGAATGTGTCATATAAACCATGGAAGTTTGGCTCAGGTGCCAAACCTGGGGACAACCCTTGACTCCCCTCTTGGCTCACATCCCACATTCAGCAAATCCTGTTGACTCTACTTGAAAGCAGATCCTTAATGCAACCAGTTTTCCCCTTTGTTTTCACCCTTGTTCACTCCTCCATCATCTCTGGCCTGGTTAATTGCCATAATCTGCTGTCTGGTCTCCCGCCTCCACCTTTGGTCCCATGGTCTTCTCTCAACATAATTGCCAGAGTGATTCTGTTAAAATACATGTCAGCTCTTGTTACTCTTCTGCTCAAAACCCTACAATAGCTCACCATTTCACTGAGAGTAAAAGTCAAGTGCCTCTAGTGGCCCATAAGTCCTGTACAATTATATCCCCTATCTCTCACCCCAATGTTCCCATTCCTTCTTAGATTTCATCTTTCTCTCACTTACTCTATTCTAGCCCACTGATACCCCAGGGCCTTTGAACTTACTAAACCCTTCTCCTAGAACACTCTCTTACCTACCAAACTCACATGGTTTTCCCCCCACCTCCTTCAAATCTTTGCTCAAATAGCTCTACCCCTTTATCTGTTAGGAATATGTTCCAAGACCCTCAGTGGAAGCCTGAACCCATAGAGAGTACCAAACCCTGTATATACTATCTTTTTTTCTATACATTACACATACTTTATGATAGCTCCTCTTTGGCATATTTGAATTGTTGGAATCGCTACTCTTTTGTGCTTTGGGGCCAATATTGAGTAAAATAAAGATTACTTGAACACAGCACTGTGACAGTTGATCTGATAACCAGATGGCTACTAAGTGACTAACAGGTGGATTCAGCGTGGATACCCTGGATAAAAAGATGATTCAGGTTCCGGATGGGACAAAGCTGGATGGTGGCAGATTTTATCACATTTCTCAGAATTATGCACAATTTACAACTTATGAATTGTTTATTTCTGGAATCTTCTATTTAATATTTTTAGATTGAGGTTACCACCGGTAACTGAAACTGTAGAAAGTGAACCCATGGACAAGGGGGGGATTATTGTATCTACTTCTCAAGGTGACCTTCCTCAATCACTCTATTTAAAACTGAACCACCCTCACAACACTCCCTATTCCACTCATTTCATTTTTCTTTATCTGAAATATATATCACCTCTGTGATTTCTAAATTGTGATACAATAAACATATCATCCTAACCATTTTTAAGTGTACAGCTCAATATAAGTACACTCACTTTGTTGTGCAACTATCACACCACCTCCAGAACATTTTTCATCTGCAAAACTGGAACTCTGTATCCATTGAAAAATAAGCCCCCATTTCTCTCTCCCCAAGCCTCTGTCAAACACCATTCTAATTTTTTTCTCTATGAACTTGACTACTCTAGGTAACTCCTATAAGTAGAATCATATAGAATTTGTCTTTTTGTGACTGACTTGTTTCACTCAGCATAATGTCCTCAAAGTTCATCCATGTTATAGTATGAATTTCGCTTCTTTATAAGGCTGAATAATATTCTGTTGTATGTATATACCACATTAAAACAGAGACTTTATGACGATTCAGGAAATAATAATGCCAGCCACCATTCATGGCCCAAATGCCACTATGTGCCAGGCATGGTAATAAACCACCCCAGCCAACAACTCTGTGGTGTTCTCATTATACAGGTGAGGCTTAGAAAGCTTAGTTTACTCATCCTAATCATACAGCTAATGATGGCAAAGCCAGGATTCATGTCTCAGTGCTCAAAGATGGGTCAGCAAACTACAGCCTGTGGACCAAATCTGACCTGTTTTTATATTATTAGCCCATGAGTTTTTACCATTTTAAAGGGTCATTTAAAAACAAATAAAATGAAAAACAAGACAAATATGCAACAAAGAGCATAGATCAATGGCAATGCCTAAAATACTTAGTATCGGCCCTTTATTAAACAGTTTGCCCATCAGCTACCCACTCTTTATCAGGGAGGGAGAGCCATGTGCTATATAAACATTTGCTGTTTCACCTTCCTTAACTCATTCTAATCCTCAGATCTCTATTTCTAAATATCCCTCAAAAGATTTAATGCTAATTTTGATCTTGTTGACAACACACAAGTGTGAGGAGATGATGGGCTTTCTTCAGACAGCCCTGAGGGGACCTCTGTGCTCTTACGGAGGATGAAGAATATGGAGTTTCCAGCTTTGTTTGCATCTCTTCTAATTGGCTTTCAGGGTTTGTGGAAAATTTTCAGGTGCCGAAGATTTCTGGAAGCTTAATGGCTTAAGGAGAAAGAGGTTTGTAAAATTAGTCTCATGATTTGAGTGTCAAGTTTTTGCTAAATAGGTAAACAAGCAGGCATTTCAATAATGTCCTGCTTCTCCAGGATCATATTTCTAGGAATGCCAACCACCCAGCACCTAGAACTTAACATTGAAGTCAATGGAAAAGGTCTCTAGGGACATAGTTTTACTTTACTCGAAGCGGGGACAGACAAGGACACATTCTTGGACCTTGATCTAAGCTACTGAGTATTCATCAGAGAGCAGATTAGCAGCAGTGAGAAATGACAGCAGACAGCCGAGGGAATGGCAGTGTTGCCAGAGAAACAGACTGACTGACTTCATAGCACAAGTCTGAGGCCACATAGTGTGGGGACCCCTAAGGGCCCCACACATCCCAGGGACACATGAGAGAGTGAATCACACAGAATGACTGACACATTCCATGAACTGAGGGCATAAAGGTAAAAACAGTTATTTATGTTTTGTGTACTTTGTAATAAAAAAGCAAGGTTTAAAATGCTTTTGTAGTTCATAATTGAGCTCCAACTAAAAAATGGAACCATTATGAATTAATTTTGCACATTGAAAAGGAAAATAGAATAAAATAATAATAGAATAAATAATAATCATCTAACAATAGAAGAAAAAGGCTGTTGAGGATATTGAAACAAATAAGGAAACTGGCATCAATAGATCTCAACAGATCTCAGATATCAAGTAATTTGTTCAAGGTCAACCATTTTGCTATGCACAAACCAGTTCTCTTGACTTTCAGGTTAGCATTATTCATTTCCAGAAAAGGGGTCAACAAACTCTTGCCTGCAGGCCAAATCCAGCTACCACCTGATTTCAAAAATTTTATTGGAACCCAGCCCCACCCATTAGTTCAATATTGTCCCTGGCTGCTTTTGTGCTACAAGGACACAGTTGAGTAGTTGTGAGAGAGATCATATGTGCCACAAAAACTAAAATACTGACTCATTGGCTTATGCAGCAGGCAAGGAGAATGGGGTGGCTCAGAGAATCAGTGAATGAAAAGGGACACCTAAGCCTCAGGGACCAGAACTGGAAGTTGAGGCCACTAAGACTTACTTTCCATTTCTCTGCCTCTCTGTCTCTGTCTTTGTCTCTGTCTCTTTCCCACTCTCCCTCTCTGCCTGGATTCATTTTGCTGACACCTTCACATCATAGCAAAGAACATGGCTACAAAAGTTCAAATTCACATTCTTCCTTTGGGTAGAAAAAAAAGATCTTTTTTTCCTAGCTATCAAATATCAATCCCTTTGATGTTCTTTGGTTAGTCCATTTTGGTTCATGTCGTGGGTCTACCCTTTAACTAAACTCTGATTGCTAATGGTCCACCAAATTTGTGTTCCCATTTCCAAATTATAAAGCTCTGTAAAGCAGCACTCCAGACATGGACTACATTTCCCAGCCCCATCTGTATCTAAATAGGGTGTGCAACTAGTTCTTATCAGAGGAATGTGAATGCTATAGACATGTTATTCCTGGGCCATGAAGATTATGAAACAGATGGGCTTCTCCCACTCCCTTGGTCACTTGCTAGGGATATTAATGTCCATGATGTCCTGGAAATATGTGTTAAAAGAACCAGTGTCAGTTGATCTCTCCCTCCCCAGTCTGATCTTAATCACTTTGGACTAGTTGTATGAGCAAGTAGTAAACTTCTGTTGTGTTTGAGCCATTATACATTCTGGGGCTGATTTGTTATTGCAATTGACTTACCCTAACTAAAACAAATACTGTGATTGTTTGGTCTGATATTCATTTGTGTGACAGGGCAATGGAAGATAAGCTGAGTCTATTACCAAAAGAAAGGGGAGAGGAAGAAATGTATAGAAATACAATAAATGAACAATAAAATAACTAGTATAAGTCTATAACAATTAGTAATGATTTATCTTATGGTTTGTTACCATTAATAAAATGCTCATAATGTTCTATAATCATAAATATGGGCTTAATTGAGCCTATAATCTGCATATCAATGTGTTTACCAACCAGAAAATGCCACCAAGCTTCAGTGTCTAGAGTTTTTATTGGAGTTTTATTAAGTAGGCATGATTAAATCATTGGCCATGTCATTACATCAATCTCCAGGCCTTCTCCTTTACCCAGAAGTTGGGCTGGCTCATAGCCCCAACCTCCTAATCACAAGTTTGGTTTTTCTGGTGACCAGCTCTCATCCTCAGTCACCTCATTTCTTAGTTTAACTCAGGTGTGATCTAAGAGGCTCATAATAACAAAGACATTACTGTCACATGAGGAATTCCAAGGACTTAGAGTCTCCCTCCCAGGAACCAGGGACAAAGGCCAATCAAATTCTTTATTATACAATAGATGGATTATCTATACAAAATTGTTTTTTTTTTTTTAATTTTGTTTTGGTCATTAGAGTTGGGTAAATTCGAGTCTCTGTTTTATATTTGATCAAGTGAATTAATGCCAAATACTGAAACTAGTGATCATAATGTGGGCATTACTTGGAAAGTTGTCAATGGAATTAACATGTTGTTTTCTATTAGAGAATTGGGTATTCTAGTGAAACTAGAAAAGATTCTCCTGTACCCTTCCTTTATGTGAATGTGAAGCAGGTTTCCATCTAAGCAGAAATACTACTTGCGTACTTTTATTTTCATAAGGGAATGTGAACTCTACCACTCACTTCTGTGGTTTCCAAAGTATGTATATATGTATACAGATATAGATACATATGTGATCCAAGAATATGCTACTACTAATAACCAACCACTAACATTACTGAGTGCTTACCATGTCCCAGGTAGTGTTTTAAGAGCATTATGTACATCATTTAATCCTCACTACAAAACATACAAAATAAGCATTATAATCATCTTCATTTTATATGCAAGTAACCAACTTAAGGTCACACAGTTCGGAAGTGATGGAGCCCAGATTCAAATTCATATGTTTGACTTCCTTAACCATTGCGCTCTCAAGCATTCTTGCAAAGAGCCCAGTTGAATGAAAATGAGATTTAGGGGAGAGAATTTAAGAAATATGGTGTCTATTTATTCTTCTACATCTTCTGAGTGCTGCTCTTGGGTGGAAGTTTTTATATTTGCACCTTGCACCTCAAAAACTATCTTCACTAAATTATGTCTTAATGTTGTTGCCTGACTTTTATAATGCTGGGTACAAGAAAGTGTCTAAATTTCTCCTCTGGATTCTTGAAACTCTTGTGGAAGAGACTAATTGATGCAATGGTCAATTGTGCCCAATAGGTCACTTCCTGTGAAAATTTCTCCAAGTTTTACACAAGGTAAAAATCTTTTGTCTTTTAAAAAAAAACTGCTATAAATATGCTTCTCAGGATTATTTGTTTCTGCTGCTGTGTTGCCCAAAAATTTTAATATAATTTTATGCTCTAGTAGAGCAATTATGGTGACTCTGATGGTCAGAACATTTGCTTTTTTTCCTTAATGTAGCTTTGTGTGTTTTCATTCTCATTTTATTGAAATCCAGTTTTGGGTATGTAACTTAAACTCTCACATTTTTTTAGACTAGAGTAAAAAACAAACATTCTTGGTATTCAGTGATTTTAATAAATTCCATCTATAAATGGCCAAATTTTTATTAATAAAAATGTAACATTAAAATTATACTGAGCTTAGTGTAATCTTTGATCAATTATTCAAATTGCATTTTGGAATCTTTCCATAATTCTAGGATATTATTATTAATATAAATTATTAGTTATCAAGTAAATAGCAATTAATATCAACTATAGAAGTAAATAAATGTTAAAGATTTCTAATTGATAGTGATAATGTTGATATAATAAAATAATGAATATCTCTGTATGTATATATATACATACATATTCATTTAATAAAGATTAATGAGTACCTTCTCCATACCAGGTGAATAAATGTCATATTTTATAAGAAGGGTTGCTATGGTCCAAATTATGTTCCCCCTAAATTCATATGTTGAAGTCCTAACCCTTGTTCCTCAGAATGTGATCTTATTTGAAGAGTCCTTACAAAGATAATTAAGTAAAAATGAGGTCACTGCAGTGGGGTCCTAACCCATTATGACTAGTGTTCTCATAAAGAGGAAAGATACAGACACAGAGCACACATAGAGGACAGATGATATGAAGAGACACAGGAAGAAGGAAACCATCCACAAAGTAAGGAGAGAAAAAAATCTCCCTGCCTCACCCACAAGAAGCTCTCACCAGTCACCATGTTTCCTGCCATTTGGGCCTTGTCTTATACACTTCATGCCTGTGAGCCACTAGAGGCAGACAGTTTATAGTTTGACGTGCTTTGTAACTCTCCAAGATTCTGAACCTTTACTGCATGTCAGAAGCATTTATTAATATTGCTACTAATAATAGCACCTAACAGGTGTGGATGGGCTTGAACATGTAAGTAAGCAACATTTCCCATTATTGTGCCTCCATCGTTCACTGGAACATGATACACGGGGATAAATACAGACTTGCTTTTTCAGCTCTCTTACTCAGGTTACTATCCCATTACTAGAAGTACTGCTTTGCTGGTCTTCATAGAAACATGCAGCAAATACAGGCTGCGGGGCTTTCTCATTCTTCATTTATGCAGACTGAGATGGAAAAGTTTGACTTATGTGAATGGTAAAGGTTTATTCTTTGTGTGGTCTGAGGTTGTCTTAAAATGGGGTGGGCATAAAGGCTAAGGACAGGCTGAGTTTTGCCTGCCTTCTTAGTTGCAAAATGGAAAAAGACAAGCAGAGAAAGCAAAATTACCTGTCTTTGAGATCTGTATCCCTCCTCCTTTTTTTACTTTATACATTTTCTCTGTCTGGGACTGTATAAATTGATATAAATTGCTAACCTTATTGAACCCAGATTTATGTCAAGAACTCTGTAGGGAGCTTTCTACGCATTATCCCTTTTGAACTTCACAACATCCTGTTGCTGTAGTGTGTTGTTATCCCCATTTCATAGATGAGAAAACTGAAGCTCAGAGAAGTTAAGGTTATATGTTTAATGTAGCACCACTGGTGAGAGGTAGAACCAAAATATGGACTCAGGTCTTTGTGACCCTAGAGTCTACACTGGTGACCCTAATTCCCTATTGCCTGTTAATATGGACAGAGGAGAGTTCGCAGTTTTCAGTTGCTTTTCCCCACCATGGCCTGGCACCTAATGGCCACTCCTACCATGGAAATCAAAGGGCACCCAGTCTGCAGAAACTCCCTTCCATTCTCTCGAAGTAAGCTGATGTAGACTTGGTCCTACTTTCTCTTTCCTTCACAATCCCACCCTATTCCTGACATACCAGGATGCTGGTGTTCTCCCTGATTAGTTACTGGGAACTGCAAGGAATATTCGCCTCACTTTCAATCAGTGCTTCAGCTGCAGGATAGGTTCAATTTAGCCTTTGCTGGCTGGCCTAGGACCCCAGTTACAGTGGATTGCACTCTGAGCTCTGAACCAGGGACTCACAAATGAACTATTAGGGCCCCACTCATTTATTCTTGGGGTCTCTTGGAGTTCTACCAAAAGAAACTGAGTCTGCAAAAAACAGCACCTTACATCACTGTCTGTTCAGAGTGATGTAAAGGGACTCACTGCCACAAGAACATGGCAGAATTGAAGGGCACTAGCCTGGGATTCAAATGAAGCTAACATTTTCCAAGCATTTACTCTGAACTAGATACCATGTTAGACTCTTATGCCTAACTGATCTCATGTAAACCTGAAAATTACTCTGAAAGAGGCTGTCTAGTTGGTATTTTACAAATGAAAAAACTGAGGCTAAGTGGATTAAATGGCTTCTCAAAGGACATTTGGCTTATAAAGGGAATCTTCATTTCCCAATTCCAATATTCTTTCCTTATCTCTGCTACTAATTTACAATCTTAGGAGGAAAACTCTTGGCCTTACTTTCATATCTTTAAAATGATGGAGTTAGATAAGACCAGTGTTTCCTAATTGTACTCCAAAGTGGTTATATCTACTGGCTTTTGAGCTACTCAGACTTGGATTTGGGTCTGAACTTTTAAAACCATTTAAGCATTCAGCAAATTTATTGAGCACCTACCATGTGCTGGGCGTCATTCTAGACGGAAGCTGAAAACTCAAGAGCAAAATCTCTGATCTCAGGGAAGCCTTGGCAGGAGTTAAAGAAGAGAGATAAAAAGCAAATGAAAAGGGGCAGTAATAAACCCACTGAAAGAAATAATCGAGTGCTCTTACAGAAAATAAGGTCGGGGGGCACTTTAATTAGGGTGGCTAGGGAAAGTTTCTTTGAGTTAAGATTTGAAAAAGGAGAAGCTGGGTCAGGAGCATTCCAGGCAGAGGAAAAAGCAAGTGCAAAGGTTCTGAGGCAGAACAGAGTTTGGGACAATCAAGGAACAGAAATAAGTCCTTTATCATAAGTGACGGAGGGGAAAAGTTGACAAAAGAAAGAGGAGAGAAAAAAATCACATAGGACCTTAAGGACTTGGGAGTAAGAAGAAAATGATAACTTTAATAATTGCTAATAATAAATTCACTAATACAATTACCAATAATTTGCAAAACTTATGCTATTCCTTTATTTTCAAGGATAGGTTCAATTTATTTATTAAGTAAGGAGTTGGGAGTTGACCTCAAACAAGTTACCCAAATCTGCTAAAACTCGGTCTGCTCATCTGTTAAAAATGGTGTTAACAAGAATATCTATTTTATTGAGATGGTGAGAAGATTAAATAAGTTAGCTTCAAGCCTGGCTCAGACTCAGACTTAAGAGATCTCTGAATTCTCATCAGGCTCAGGAAGTTGACTTCCAGCTAAAGCCTTAAGAGCGAAGGATATCAGAAAAACCAACCAGAATTAAAGGGAAAGCATTTCTGAAAGAAACATGGTAGTCAATGGGTTCATAGCTAGTGTTTCAGGATCTCATCAGGCATACTAATCCATTGTCTGCTTTGGAGTTCTCTATGTCTCACTGGGAGTCCAGTTTAGGATTATATTCTAGGCAGGACCAATGAAATTTAGCACAAGGCCTTAAGGCAAGGTTTATGGTGGACACAGTTGGTTGCCCACGAAGCAGCTATTTTCTCTTCTTTTCTCAGGTGAGCAGAGTTCATTGCCTATCATAGAGGCAGATGTGCAGGTTCTCTCTTTCACAGCCTCTCTTGCAGCTGTGGCAATACAGGCATACCTTGGACCATGTGTGTTTGGCTCCAGACCACCACAACGAAATGAATATGCAATAAAGTGAGTCACATAAAGTCTTGGTTTCCCAGTATATATAAAACTTATATTTATACTATGCCATAGTCTAATAAGTTTCCAATAGTATTATGTCTAAAAATATATATACATAGCTTAAATAAAAGTATTTTATTACTTAAAAATGCTAATCATTATCTAATCCTTCATTAAGCTTTAATCTTTTTTTCTGGAGGAGGAACTTACCTTCAATTTGTAAAAAATGCAATATCTGATGAGCACAAAAAACCAAAATGTGCCTGTAGTCGTGTGACTCAATACCAACCAATTAAACCAGAGGAGAACTCTGCTAGGGGAATTCTGAACAAGACATGACCTATAACCTTCTTTTATAGCAAAGAAGTCTCAAAGTCTTGCCTGTGTTATTTTGTACAAACCCAGATAGCTCCCTGTTTTTCTGAAAAATTTCTAAGGTCCCCATAAAATTGACAAAGGTGTTATGTGAAGTGATAAGGTCATTCTTATGCATACTATGTTATAAAAGAAAGAGATAAGAGGAAAAACCTCATTTCCTTCTTCCTACCTTTGAACTTGATTTTGTGAAGACATGATGTACAGAGCCTTAGCAGTCATTTTGCAATAATGAGGGAGAGTACCAAGAGAAACTCAGAGAAGCCCTGACATGGCCGAACCACTGATCCTGCTTGGAATCACCTCCTTCTACATCTCTTATTATGTGAGAATACTAAATCTTTTTAATTTGATCCCATAATAGCTGGATATTTCAATATGTGTAATTAGGGGTATCCTGATATACCTCTGCTCCCTTCCACTTTCTTCCATTACCTTCTCTTTTGGAAGGAATCAGAGATCTCTTTCCATACACTCAGTGATGCTCTTAATTCTTTAAACAGAAGACAACCCTTGCATTTCTAGGATAATCTTATGTCTAGTTTTCCTAGGATCCTTCTGTTTGTCTTGGTGCAATTTTAAAGGGTGCTAAAAATGTTTCTGGATGAATGGTAAATTATATGGCCATTTTATTCCTTTTTCAGAGAGAAAAGTTTAAGAATGAATACAATTGTACATGCATGGGTTGCGGGGAAGAGGGAGAGAGAGAGAGAATATACACAGGGTGAAGGGGGTTCTCTAGAGGAGGAAGAAGGCCCAGGAATAAGAAACTGGGAGCTCTAAAGGCAAGCACCCACTTCCTAGATTTTTCAGGGATCTATTCTGCTTCCAAGAATACATAGAGCCTTTGTTGCTATGTTTTTGTTCTCTCTTTGCTTTCTCTCCTTTTGCACAGTCCTGGTCCACCTCTACCAGCATCCTGGGCTTGTTGGGGCCTACTACTTGGCAAAGTAGTCTGAAACTCTTGCCTGCATGTGTGTGTGTGTGTGTGTGTGTGTGTGTGTGTGTGTGTGTGTGTGTGTGTGTTTTTGTCCAAACCCAGAAAACTCCTTGTTTTCTGTTTTCTGAAATCTTTCCAAGATCGCCCTAAAGTTGACAAAGGTTTTATGTAAAGTAATAAAGTAATTCTCATGCATGCTACTTCACATGTTTTTCCAGACCTTTTCAAACCCCTCAAAATGTGAAGGTATTTGAAGTGCACCCCATCCCAATTCCCTCTTTATGCACATTCCTTTATCCCAAGTAACTGAAAATTAGGCCTGCCTCTGTTCCTTACCTCAATCAGTTGATGTTTTACCTGCCTCTTGTACTAATAAAAACAAGTCACAAGTAGGACAGTTTATCCATGCTGGCAATAAATATTTAAGTGCATAAATTAGTCTCTATTTAAATTATACAGGCTCATTATCTGTGGGAAACTGGGCTGCCCCATAAGCCTGTTAGAATGATGAACATCAAGCTGCAGCCTCAATAGCAGTCCCTGGGGAGTTGAATCCAGGAATAGAATGAGCCCTTGTGCCCCCAGTAGTTGCATGAATATATGAGGCAGCCAGCTAAAGAGGGTTGTGGTTTCTAGCCTGCTTAATGGGACTGGGAACAGGGGGGACTTGGCAGAGAAGGACCTGATTCTTCTTGCTTCTTAAATGAAGATACAGTAAAGGAGATGGGCTTCCTTTATCTTGCTTTTCATGTCTGACCATCAAAATGACATTTAGAGCTTATGCAATAATAGGAATCAGAAGAAATGCTTAAGGGGCTGGGGGCCACAGGGGATACTTGTTAGGGATAAGACAGGTACATGGGCTGTGATCACTGAACAGATTTCTCATCACTTGTTACCTGAGCTGTGGGAAATTGATAAGCTTCTCAAAGGAGGTACTTTAATCTTCAAAGAGAAAACCTTTTAATACACCCAACAGTAATTATCTCCTCCTATATACTAGGCATTAAGCTAAGATCAGAGATCATAAGAGTAAACAAAAGAAAATTTTCATCCCTAAGAAACTTTCAGTTTGCTGGGAATTTCAGACAAGATAATGGGTTGTTATAATATAGGGTATTAATGCCACCAGTAAAAAAATATTTATCCAGAAAGATGACTGTTATTCTTTCAGTGTCACTAAAGCATTATCTAATAGGCCAGCCCAAAGGTCCTCTGACATTCTTGATTTGGATAACTATTACTACTAGTTATGGTCTAGACCTTGAAAGTTAGATCTTAATTTGTAGGAAATTGATAAGTTGCAAGTAATTTTTGTTTGATATAGATGTAGATAGTTTCTGTCCAGTGGAAAAGAAAACTCCTAAAAGTTATGATTTTATTGCTTATAGGACATTATATTACTTTCAATTTTGTATCTAAGTTAGCAATCTTATATCAGCATCCTTTCTTTCATTGATTATATCTAAATAAATTTTGCATATGTTCTTTTAATTCAGTTTCATCAACCTGCTGGTTCTCTCATTAATGAGTTAAATAAATCTTTGAAATAGGCTCATGATGTACTTGTATGTGAGTTGTGCCTTTAACTTTCTGAAAATAATAATTTAACACTACCTTAGAGCTAAGGTGCTAAAGGGTCACAGATGACACCAAACACAGTCTTGGGGGCTTAAGATGGATTTCTGAGAGAGGTCATCTAAAGTCAAACATGAAGGATGAAGGGGTTAGTTAAGCAAAAATGTAAGGTGGGATGGTATATTAGGTAGAAGAAAATTGCTTGTGGAAAGGCCACAGATGATATGCCTGCATTAACATGACTTGAAACTCAAGAATGTGAGTAATGAGAGGCGAGGATGAAGAAAGAAGTACACAACAGCCACAACATGAAGGATCTCAGTGCTAGCCAAGGAGCTTGGTTTCTATACAGAAGACACCAGGGAGTCACTCATTAGCTTTCAAACAGGGACAAGGCATGTTTGGATTTGGCTGCTGGGTTCACTGTATTATAACCCAGGTGGAAATAGCATTCGTCTATAGATTAATTGCAGCTTGCTGAGGTTGCTTATAAAATTCCTATACAATTGTGATTCACCCAGTTTGCTCTAAAAGTAAGATTAAAAGACATATTGATGAATAAATTCATGGAGAGATTTCTAAACTTTAGTTGGAATGTCCAACAGTAGATATTTACCATTTATAAGGGTTTCTTTCTCTAATCTGGTGAAAAGTAAAAATAGAAAAAGCAGAAGTGTGAAAAAAGCAAAGCTGACATATTTCAAAATAAAATTCCAAGCAATGGGCAAAGCAGAACAGGAGGAAACTTCAGAGAACAGCTATTAGATGAAATTGTTTGGATCAGAAAGGTTGCTTTCTTCAAGTTTCCTGGGCCAGATGTTTCCATTTTAGCAATACATTTTAAAGCAATTTTGCATTTTTAGCACAAGGGAGCATTTATCTGGTTATGATGAAGCTTGCTGAGGACTTCTCAGCAGTCATGGCACTTTCGTTTCTCATTTCTTCTTCACAAGAGCCTATGAGGCAGAGAGGATGAGTGCTATCATGCACATTTCACAGATGGAGAAGCCAGGGTCCAGAAAGATTAGTGATTTGCTCAATTATCACTGCAGGTTAGAACCAGGGACTAGAAAAGAATGATCTTGGTATCAGTGTTCTGTCTGACACTACCATGAAAATTTTACCTAGCAGGTGTTTAATAAATGCAGTGAAGAAACAATTTTGTTCTATTCTTTCCTCCTTAATATATAAATATGAAATTATACCTCTATGTGCTTATTTACTTGTTTATTAAAGTCACTAAATTATAAGTTCTGTTAGGGTAGTTTTTTATTGCCATATAACCAACAGCCCTAAAATTCAGTGGCTTAAAATCAATAATTCATTATTTCTTGTGATTCTGTAAGTCAGAAATTTGGATAAGTCTCAACTAGGTATTTCTTTTGTCCCACATGGTATCAGCAGCGCTCACACAACTGCATTATATAGGTCATTGGGTTGGACTATATATATGATAGTTAATTTTATATGTCATTTTGGCTGGACAACAGTGCCAGACATTCTGATATTTCTATGAAGGTGTTCTTGGATGAGATTAACGTTTAAGTGAGTGGACTTTGAGTAAAATAGATTTCCCTCTATAATGTGTTCTAGTTAGACCAATCAGTTGAATATCTAAATAGAACAAAACTCCACCTTCTCCAAGCAAGAAGAAACTCTTTACTAAATGACATTTAAACTTGAACTGCAACATCTGCACTTTCCTGCTAGTCCACCCTGCAGATTTTGGATTTACCAGCCTCTGTAATCAATTCCTTAAATCAATCTTTCAGTCTAATTCTCTCTAATACAGATTAAAAGGTCCACAAAGACTTTATCCAGGTGTCTGGTGCCTTGGTGCTCCTTCAGGTAGCCAGTTTCTCTTCACATGGCTAGCTTTGGGCTTCCTCACAGCATAGCAGTCTCAGGGTAGTCAGATTAATTACATAAAAAGCAAACACTGCCAGTCATCTTAAACCTTGGACTTTGACATCTCAGAATATCTCTTCTAGTATATTCTGTTGATCATAGTAAGGCACACTGCCAGCTCAGATTCAAGGTGAGGGTAAATAGACTCCACCTATCAATGAAAAGATCAACAACGTCTCATTACAAAATACATGAGGAATGAAAGATATTATTGCAGCCATTTTTGGAATCAATCTGCTACTAGCAGGGACCCTGTTCTGTTTCTAACAACCTAGAGTTTTTGGCAATATTAAAGGCAACAGCGCATACAAAGAGCAGAGCACAATAAATATTCCTTGAAAAAAATATGTATGTATAGAGGTATGGATGTATGGATGGATGAACAACATGTCCTCTGTGTATGATAGTGGTTTCAAGGACTCATTGTAGCTTCATATACCATAGTCCTTTGAGAAGCAAAATAAGGCTGCAGTTAAGAGTTTGGATTTTAGACTGAGACTGCATGTCTCCATATCCAGGCTCCATTACTTAAGAGCTATGTAATCTTGGGCAAATTATTTATGCTCTCTGTGCTTCCATGTCTTCACCTATAAAAAAATGAATAATTTTACATTAATACATTAATAATACTCACCTCTTAGGAATTCTGTGTGCTTTAATAATGCAAATGAGATAATGTGAATAAAGATTATAGTATAACTTTAGCAACTTATTAGTAATTTTATTATTATAAATAATAATTATTCTTATTAGGCTTGTGCCTATGTTTATGTACTGCCCACTATAGGAAATAGCTCTTCCATTCTGTCCATATATAATCTCTCATTTTTTTTTTCTCTGAACATTGCTATTCTATCTGTGACCACAGTTCCTTAACAACTCACCATCATGCCATATGGAGTTGTATGTCAACAGGCTTGGGCATTTGGAAAGACACAAATAATAGTCGGTGTTGTTCCATGCCATCATTTCCTCTTATAGGCACTTAGGTATCTTGTACAGCTTCCCATCCACTACAATTTCCCATTGCATTATTCTTGAAGCTGCTTTTGGGCAGACATTATTTGGTGGCTGTGGCTGGCTGTTGACCAGAACTTTGATGGAGCCACTTCACAAAGCCTATGTCATAGACAGCTCTATTAATTGCCTAAGAAGCAAGACTGCTGGATATTGGTCTTGCTCCATGGTTGAGAAGGTTGCCTGCAGTCTTGAGCTGAAAACTTAAAGTTATTTTTTTGGTACTATGTTCTACCTTTTAGGACTCCAAGAGCACCCTCACTTTCTGGATTAGGCATTGAAATCAAGATGAATGAGTCTGGCTTTGAATTGTGCCTTTGCCTTGGGTTCCGTATGCCTGGCTTTGGTCAGCTTCTACATCCCATTATTGCAGACAAAGGCTCTATTAGTCATTTGTTGCTGGTTTTAAAAATCCATTAATTGATTCATGGTAAATAGCTCCCTAATTGCCAAGGGTATCATATTCACCAGGGTTAAACACTTATATAGAGAGAGTTACCTATTCTCTGGAATGTAGAGTGCTTGGTATCAGTGCTGCCATATATGGTTTTTCAGATTAGGCATTGCAAAAGTTGGACAAATATTGTGTGATCCCACTTAAATGAGGACCTAGAATAGGTAAATTACCAGAGGCTGGGAGGAGGAGGGTATGGGGAAATATTGTTTAATGGACACAGAGTTTTTGTTTAGGATGACAAAATATTTCTGAAAATAGAACCCAAGCAAGTGGGCTGGTGTGAGCTGAAATCCAGCCTGTGTTTGGCTTACCAGCCTATGTATCCTGGCTCAGACTGAAGGAGTGCCTTTTCTTAACTAGCCCAAAGTTATGATATGGGTGTGCAGCAGCTCTTCTTGGTAGGATATATTGAAGAGTTTATCTTGTACAAGAAGTAGGAATTCATTTTGGAAATTAGAAGCTGATCTTTACTCATGTTTACTCTCAAGAGGAGACATTTGATATGGAATAGCTAAATTCAAAGCTGTAAAGACTTCTTTCTACCTTTTAACCTCACTGCCAATACATCCCTGGCATGCCTGGATAGCATGCATTTATCCAAGTTTCCACCAGAATGAGTCTATATTTCCATTCTCCACCATGAATACTTCTTGATGGGCTTGGGAACTCAGGATTAGTGTCTCTCTGGTTTTAAAAATCCAAGCTTGTGAAAATTTCTATGTTCTTCATTAGGAATTGAGGTTTATGAGGTGTCATGATGTTACTCACAAAAGCAAGGCAGCTCAGATTTCTAGTGCTGTTCTTCCTGAAAGATAGTTTCAGTCAAATTGATGGTGGAGTGAGCCCTGCTGCTGTGGCCTGTTGTCTCCTTTTTTCAGAATTTTGAATTCATTCATTTATTCAATATTTATTGCAGGAGATAATCCATCTGGTATCAAGCAAGCTGAGTTCAAAAATGGGCAAGTAAGTTAACTTTTCAATGTCTCAGTTTCCTTATCTGTAAAATAATGGTAATGACAGACCTGACCTCATGGAGTTGTTGTGTTGATTAAATGAATTAATTTGAGTAACCTATACCTAATGCAACACAAGCCCTCAATAGCTCTTACTCATGGAGCACTGACAATATGTCAAGCACAGGACAATCACTGATTTGCCATGTAGTGTACTCAAGGCCTTCTGGAAGCTTACTGTCTAGTAGGAACCATAAAGCAGGTAAACCCCATCACTATACTATAAGCAGTATATCAAAGGTTCTTAAACTTTAGTGAGTATAAGAAGTACCTGCACTAGTCATCATGGAAATACAAATAAAAAAAAATGAAGTGCCACTTCATGCTCACTAGGATGACTAGATTAAACAAAGGCAGATAATAAGTATTGCTGAGGATGTGAAGAAATCGAACCCTCATCCTCTGCAGGTGGAAATGGAAACTGGAGCTGCCACTTTGGAAGATGGTCTGATAGCTCCTCAAAAACTGAGACAGAGAATTACCATATGGCCCTGTAGTTACATTCTCTGATATACACCCAAAAGAAATGAAGACACATGTCTACACAAAAACTTGTACCCAAATGTTCAGTATTATATATAATAGACAATATAAGTAGTAAGACAATTCCAAATATCCATTAGCTGACGATTTGAAAATTAAGTGTGGTATATCCATACCATGGAATGTTATTTGGGCATAAAAAGAAATGAAGTACTAATTCATGCTACAACAAGGATGAATCTTGAAAACATTATGCTAAGTGAAAAAAGCCAGTCACAAAGAACCATATATCATGTGATTCCATTTATATGAAATATCCAGAGTGGATAAATCTATAGAAAGAGAAATAGATTAGTGATTGTCTACAGCTGAGGTGGAGGAATGGAAATAGAGGAGTGATAAATAATGTGCAACTACCTGACATCACACTATACTACAAGGCTATAGTAATCAAAACAGCATGATACTGGTGTAAAAACAGACACATACATAGATCAATGGAACAGAATAGAGAGCCCAGAAATAAATCCACACCTATATCGTCAAGGAGGCAAGAATATATGATGGGGTAAAGATAGTCTCTTTAAAAAATGGTGTTGGGAAAACTGGACAGATACACACAAAAAAAGTGAAACTAGACCACTTTATTACACCATGTACAAGAATAAAATCAAAATGGATTAAAGACTTAAATGTAAGACTTGAAATCATAAAACTTCTAGAAGAAAACATAGACAGTAAACTCTTTGATGTTGCTATTAGTAATTTTTTCCCCTGATATATCTTCTCGGACAAGAGAAACAAAAGAAAAAATAAACAAATGACACTACATCAAACTAAAAAATTTTTGCACAGCAAAGGAAAACATAAACAAAATGAAAAGACAATGTACTGAATGGGAGAAGATATTTGTCTGTGATTTATCTGATAAGGGATTAATATCCAAAATTTACAAAGAATTCATACAACTCAAAATAACAGCAACAACATCCAATAAAAAAATGAGGGTAAAGTCCTCTTACAGAAGACTTGAATAGGTATTTCTCTAAAGAGAAAATACAGATGGCCAATAGGCTTATGAAAAGATGCTCAAGATCATTAATCATCAGATAAATGCAAATTAAAACCACAGTGAGATATCACCTCACACCTGTCAGAATGGCCACCATCAATAAATTAAAAAATAACAAATGCTGGTGAGGATGTGGGAAAAAAGGAAACCCTCATACACTGTTGGTGGAATTGCAAATTGATATAGGCACTATAGAAAACAGTTTGGAGGTTCCTTGAAAAATTAAAAGTAAAACTACTTTTGACCCAGCAATTGTACATCTGGGTATTTATAAAAACAAAACAAAACAAAACAAAACAAAACAAAACACTAGTTTGTAAAGATCTATTCACCCCTATGTTCATGGCAGCGCTATTCACGATAGCCAAGTTATGAAAGCAAACTAAGTGGCCATCAATAGATGATTAGATAAAAAAGTTATAGTACATATATACAATGGAATATTTCTCAGGCATAAAAAACATGAAATCTTACCATTTGCAATGATATAGATGGATCCAGAGGATTTTATGCTGAGTGAAACAAATCAGACAGAGAAAGATAAATACCATATGATTTCACTTATATGCAGAATCTAAGGAACAAAAGAAACAAATTAAATGAAAACAGACTTACAGATAAGGTGAACAAACTGGCGATGGCTAGAGAGGGGGAGTTGGGGAGGCTGTGTGAAAAAGGTGAAGGGATGAAGAAGTACAAATTAGTAGTTGCAAAACAGTTACGGGGATGTAGAGTACAGCATAGGGAATATAATTGATATTATTATACTTCTATGTGTAATGCCAGATGGGTGCTAGAGTAATTGAAGTGATAATTTCATAAATTCTATTAATATCTAACCATTATACTGTATATCTGAAATTAATATAAAATTAAAAAAATAAAAAAGGATGCTGAGTTTCTTTTCAAGGTGATAAAGTTTTCTAAAATTGATTGTGGTAATGGTTGCACAAACCTGTGAATGTACTAAAAGCCAAAGAATTGTACAATTTAAATGGGTGAATTGTATGGTATGTAACCTATACATCAATATAACTTTTTTTTTTTAAAGAAGTACCTGGAGTGTTTGTTAAACATGCATATTTTTGATACTCTCAAGATTTTTATTCAGGTCTGGGGTAAGGTTATATAATCCTGTATTTTTAAATCTTTTGTCATACTGGCAGTGAGACAAAAGATTTGGCCAGGGTGAATCATGAATGGCTTGCTGGATGAGGTTGTATTTGCATTGGACCTTACAGGTTAAGGTTAATGAAGGGAGAGAAACTTTCCAGAAGCAGAGAACAGCACAAATCATATTCACAGGTGATAGTTTCTAAAAGAACTTAATGCTGATGTCTTCTTGGGTCTGAATGTCACTGAGGAAAGGAATTGGATGAAAGAAGGACATTTGTTTTCTAACTAAATAACACTTTTTCTTCCTTAATCCTCTGAGCTGTTGCTATCAACGTATTTTTAGACAGTTCACACAAACTAATAAGCCAGGGCAGGAATAAGTCAGGGAGAGAATAGAAGGGGGCAAGGCAGTTAGTAGATGAGTGACAGCAGTCCATGGCAGTCCCTTCTCTTACAGCTGAGCTCTACAATAGCTTCTGTGTTTGAAATTGTCACTATATGAATTAGAAATGGACCAAAAGGTAACTATTAACAATGCATCGAAGGTCTTAGTTTAATGACCAAAGGGATTCTTTGGAGCTAGCCCTCACTGTTTGCCCTGCGGAAGTCTTTTATGTGGCTCACTCTTCACATGACCTCAGGATCAATAGTTTTCCTTTGTAAAAAGGGTGAAATATCAGACACTTCAAACAGTCCCCCTAGTAGGTGGAATAGGAGAAAGGTGACCTCAAGATGTACATCTAATAAATACTAGGTAGAACCAATGAAATTTGTGGAAGTCATAGGACTAGGAAGGGAGGGAGCAAAAGAGTGGGGATTGGGAAATCTTTAGAAAGAAGAAATATAATATCCAAGTCTAACTGTGGAAGTTAAGCTGAAATTCTCATCAAATTAATATTAGCTACAAGAGTTGAAGTAAATTTTTAGTTATAAAGGGTGGAATTTTTCCCCCTACCTGTGATTTTTCATAACTAAAGTAACTAACTTGTCCTGGATTGTCTGAGACTTTTCTGGTTTTCAAACTGAAAGTCTTGTGACCCAGGATCTTCTTGGTTCCAGCAAACTGGAACAGTTGGTCACTCTATTAGCATCCCAACCTCTGTGCCTTGGAGAACAGATGACTCAGTAGAACGAAGAGAACAAAGGAGTCAGTTCTTGGCTTTTGAGCTTCAAATCCTAGGCCTAGACATGAGTCAGGATGGTTATAAGATTGTAAGATCATATAAGAGCAAGACTTCTCCTCCAGGCAAGATGTAGATTCTGAGATGAGGAGGAGGGGAAGACCAGACATGAAAGAGATCCTAGGCCAGTACTATCCAACTTTCTGAGATAATGGAAGTGTTCTATAATAAAAATGTGCTTTCTAATATGGTAGCCACTAGCCACATATGAATACTGAGCACTTGAGATGTGGCTAGTCGAACTAATTTAACATATTTTACCAAATTTTAGTTTGAATGACTACACATGGCTAGTGGCTACTATATTGGACAGCTCAGTCTTAGATACTATTGGAAGCTTTTTCCTGAATAGAGTCATGGGAGGAAGAGAGTTGATTAATGCTGAATGATAGAATCTCTGGATAGGACTGGGGAACCAAGAGCAGAAAGGCTCTGAGCCTCATTGCCAGGGAGTAGGAAGATTCCAGAAGTCTCTAAGCTAATAAAGCATGAAAGCAGAAGAAATAGCTGTGCAATGAGACAAGACAGACAGGTCCGAGGCAACCTCCCAGAGGTTTCAGGGGCCCCAGAATTATCTGGGCAATGGTGTTTCCTGTGCACTGTGGAGCAACCCAGACATGACATATTGTTGGCAGATCTGCAGATGCTTGCTGGTTGGGAACAAGAAAGGGCTCAGCTGTGACCCAAGCAGAACAAAGACTAAATTATATGCAAGTTCATCTCAGTGGATGCCACCAGAGACAGACAAAGAACAATGTGGAAGAATAGATGTCTATTTTTTCACCTCTGCCACATTGCTCCCTAGAACTTACACAGGATCCTGGGAGAAGCTCTGGAGTGACTAAGATTAAGTTTCTATCATAAGAAGGGAAGTATTTAACATAGATGTTAAGTTCAGAAAATAAAGCTAAATTTCTTGCACAAGTGAGTATACAGACTAAGAGAAACATTAACTAATAGAAGTTTAGAACTATCTATGAAGGAAATACTGTTTTCATCTCCATTTTATACACAAGGCTCAGGTACTCCTGTCACTTTCCTGTAGACTGGCAAATGTTGAAATTTAGATTTTTATTTTAGGTTTGCCTGCCCCCAAAATACTTAACATCTATCCAGATTGTAATCTGTTACTGTGTCTACTTTTACTCCTATTTTTTCTAGAAACAATAGCCCTCTTCTTTTGGAAATGCCTTACCTCACTCCAGCCATGAGTGGAGGCTGCCAACCAGGATAACTTACCTCCCAAGCCACATGAGGAAGAAGTAATGATATGAATTCAAACCTCATTTCTGATTCCTTTTGGACACATAGTAAGACCCTAATTTCCAGCCTCCATTGCAATAAATGAGCCACGTGAATGAGTTTTGGCCAAGGAATGTGGGAATGTGGGAAGAGGTGATGTGTGCCTTTCACTAAAAAGACAGACAGACAAATGGAGAGGTATAAGGAAGCAAAGACATAAATCAGGTTTGAGAATTACATCTAGGAATGGACATGGATGTGGTTCCTGACACATACTGATTAAATGCAAATAGAACAGAAGAGCTACTACATTTAAACCAAAGAAACCACAAATCTAAATTTTAAAGAAAAAAAAATATTTGACTATTCAAGTTATGAAACAGTCTCAGGCCTTTAAACTTGCTCTAGGAGGAATCAGGGTGCCGAAGCTGAAGGGCCTCCAAGGAGAACATACTTGTCAGCATCTAGTTCAGACATGCCAGGGAAAATGACAGATAAGTCAGTATTTCCCAGAGATCAGAATTAGATCAAATTAAGAAACTTCAGAATTGCTATGGGCAAGAATTGTTTCTTCTATTCTATTCAATGTGTAGGAAGTGGTGTGGATAGATAACTTGTCTTCTAGTCCACAGTTCACTAGATCATAGAGAATCACATCTGGACTGATAAAGAGGACTGCAAAACATCACTGAAATCCTAGCCTTAGAACTGGTTGCAGTCATTAGATGGTCCTTGTGTTGTCTCACTTGGAATGAGGTCTATGCTTTCTATGTGAAGAACATAGTAGGAACTGAACAGATGGTGAACAGATGATGAGTAGATTTTGACAGAAACAATGCTATGTGGTCAAGAAACTTGGTTTCTTTTCCCTCCTGGTCACCCAGAAAAACTACATGTCCCAGATTTTGTTGTAATTTGGTGGAGCCACATGACTGAGTTCTAGCCAGTAAAATGTGTGTGGGTAGTGAAGAGTGTACAATAGAAAAAAGTATTTGACTGTTCAAATACAATAGAGAGGCCCAAAGGTGGGATTGAGCCACCATTTGGGTAAACTAAAGGACAAGTTGGTAGATAGAATGAGAACGAGTCCTCAGTTCTTATAGATTTAGGCCGGCTCTTGGTGAGAGTCACTCCCATAGAGTTGTCTAGATAGGGCTACCACCATGGCTGTGCTGATTACATGCTGTGCAAAGGTGCATAGCTAATAGGGTTAGTGAAAGCTAAATTCTAACCCATGCTCCAGTCACTTCACCCTGTGTCCTGGCACTAGGCTTCATCTACCTGGGCCAAAGTTGCTTATGTCTCCACACAAAGCACCTTCTTCTTGCTAAGCCACATATGTACCTGTAGTATTTTGCTGGGTACAGGGAGACATAAGTTTTTCTTCCTCTCCTAGGAGACCCTTTTTCTAATTTGCACAAAGGAGCTATATGGGCTAGATTAGGGGCTTTGTCTCTGCAGTTTTTGAATCAGCTGGGGGCTGCCATGTCAGACTTCTGACCATGTCCCCATAGTGGCCTTGCTTGTATAGGTGGTGGAAACATGAGACTGTGGCTCCTTGAAAAGCTTTTATTTGAAACAAAAAGTATAGTCTGATTTTCAAAGAGGTGTTAAGTGATGTTATCTACCTCTTTTCCCATCTTCTTCCTATCATTTATGGTAGGCTAAAAGGAAATTTGAGGTGCTCTTTGAGTGTCTGACAGTTCCAGGACTACCAAGAACTGCTGAAAACTTGTACTCATCTTTGAGATGATCATTTTTCTACTTTCATCTTTGATTTTGTATTTCTAGTAAACCTCCTCATTAAAGGGATACTAAGCAAACTCATAAATATGTATATAGTCTTCTTAATTATCTGTTGATGGATATGGACTCTGATACATTTACATAATGAGCTTTTAAAACATGCAGATGCATTTTACAATTATACTCGGGTAGGGGCTGGGTAAGCAGTAACTCTGAAAGAAAAACAAGTTTACTCCTGGTAATGCTGAAGATGCCTATTTAGAGAAAGCTTGAAGTCTAAAGGAGCAAATCTGTACTACTGGGAGCTTAGTCCCTCTACACAGATATCAGATAATGTTAAGGATGTTGTCAATTTAAAGGCAAGGTCAAGTGAAATGGAATTATGTCCTATTCCAAATGCTGACAGGAAAGCTAACAAATCAGAACCAAGGCAGTAAAGCAGTTGGGGCTTGGGAGCCATTATTGTAGTGGTAAATTGTCGGGGAGCCAAAGCACAGCATAAAAGCCTTACAGCATAAAAGCCTTGCCTTATGGAAAGTAAGTTCCCCATTTCAGTTCCCCATTTCCTGCTTCACTTCCTGCCTAACCAGCCAAGCCCGCACGAGCCAACTTAGGCCCAATCCGCAACCTCCACATCCCCTTACTCTCTAGTATAGCCAATAATATAATAACAAGTACCTCCCCTAACCCTATTTCCCCTAACCCTTGCTCATCATCCCACCTGTTAGTAACCAATAATATCATGACAAATATCCCCCCACGTAGATAGTCCTGCCCTCCTTTGTTCTAACTGTATATATACCCCTGCTGCAAAAATAAAATTTTGAGGCTTGATCAGAACCCTGTCTTGCCTCCACTTCTTTGTGTCTCCTGTCCTACTTTCATCCTCCACAGGTTCCTCCTCGCCCTGTGTTGTTTTGCCCTGCGGGTTGGGGCAGTAAATATTACTATGTCTCAAAATATCTGATATCTAGTACCCTTTTTGTTCTGGGCACATGAGAGAAGCACAGTCCCCACACTTGACATATGTCTTGAAATGAGCTCTGGCCAATGAAAGGGAAGCAGAGGTGATGATAATCACTTTCAGGTAAACATATTTACCATCCACTTTGCAATGTCCCATATTCTCTTCATTTTGGTTTAAGTCTGGAGACATCCCAAATGGTAGAATTTCTTTCAGCCTGAGTCCTGCAGTGGGGATGCCATGGGACAGAGACCACTGTCAGTACATGCTTGACATGTAGCATGAGCTAGAAATGAACCTTTGTTGTTCAAGGCACTAAGATTTGGGGGATCATTTGTTACAACAATAAAACAAAGCCCATCGTGACTGATAAAATTGGGACCAGGGACTTTGAATACTATTCCAAGAATAACCTTCACTGAAAACTTGAATCTAACAGCCCAATTCTGAAGAAGAAATTTTGTGGTCCAGAAACTGAACAAGGAAGCTAAACCAAATCCCTTTTCCCTGTTTTCTCAAAGAGATCATTGATGTGGGTTCCCTAATCTTACATCCAAAAGACAGTATGGTCTTTCCAGTTTTATAGTCTGACTAATGTCTTTCCCAGATTGAATAGAGGCTCCTGAAAGCTGCTACAATTTGATATTCAGAATAAATAAGTGCAGTAAATGCATCTGATCCATCTGAAGGGCTTTTATGAGGGTGAGTGGTGATTTCATAAACTCATTCTGTTTTTTAAAAATGAGCCTTTTCAGACAAAAATTGCAGTATAAATCCTTACTCTATAATATTACACAACAGAGGAGAAAATTAGAAAGTAGTGATGCCAAAAGTGTCCTAAATTAGAAATTGGTTTTAATTCATAGAAGTGACAGAGGAGCTGGCTAAGGTTTTAGGGCCTGGAAAAAGCAGCAGGTCCCAGAGTGAGAAAGAAATTATCTGTGTTCTTGCAACCTAAAGGAGATAAAAATATCCGACTTTTTTCTATGTTCCTCACACTTTCCTACATGCTTTATTTATATAACTCATTTATTTATCACAAAACCCTGTTGAGGTACCCTTAGTTCACATATGAGGAAACTAAGGCATAGAGAGGTCAAGTGACTTGACGAAGGTTCTGGATTTCGAGCTCACGCAGTCTGGTTCCTGAGTTCATGCTGATAATAGTAGTACTAGAATTTTAGGTGTGAGGAAAGAATAAAGATAGGAAACATATAGAATCATTTTAACTGAGCTGCTAAAATTATTAACATTATGAAGCATAAGGAAATAATTCTATTCTTGTTCTACCTAGCCTGGGAACTTAAAATTTGAAGTTTCCAGTCCTACATCAATGCCTGGATGTATATCAGTTCGTTGTGTGTCAATACCTGGACATACACCAGACCTCCAGATAACCCTCTGATGACTCCCTAAAGGATTCATGTATCCAGACCACCTAACTTCTACCTGAGTAGGTGTTATTGGCCATTATCGAGACCATCAGACATGACCAGACCTCCTGGAGCATATCTTCCAGACCACCTGGCATCATTATTCAGACAACCTGACATCTGACTGATGATCACCTTGGACCAATCCTAGGGCTAAGAATGAAGGATTGATAATTGTCAACAATGTACTTTTCACTATAAGAACTCTTAATTTTCTTTCTTCTTTGGAACATTTTTATTCTGGGATTTTTGGCTATCTCTGTTCCTAATTTATAGACTCTTATACTCGTGAATAAATCTTTATCATTTCTTTCCAGCCAAAATCTTCAGACTCTTTTTGAGTTCATTTGATAAGTGCTTTCATACATATAAAATGTGGGCAATATAAAGGAAGGGCATGTTAAAAAAAGTCAAAAGATGGATGATGAGATGAGTGAATAAAAAGGAAAATTGTTAAAGGAAAATTTTCAAAATAAGGTATGGTTGAGACTCTCATTCAAATAAAAAAACACGTCAATGATTTTATTTAATTAATTGAAGGAATAAAAAAGGTGTTACAACCTTTTTTTTAAAGGAAAACAAAGTCCAACATATATATGGACTGATAAGGAATTTGAGAGATAAATTTATAGGTGAATATAAAACTAGAAGAACAGGGCAATATCCAGAGAGTGATATCAATTGTATTCCACTGGATGCTACTTGAATTTCTATGACAAAATTACTTGCATTATTATCAGTTTTCTACAAGTTAACTTCTATCTCTGCAGAGTTGTAAATATTCCAGTAAAAGACAAGGTGTGTGTGTGCACACAGAATTTGATGGTCCGTGGACACTTCACTAAAAGGATATTCAGTAATCTCTTTTTCCCATTTCAAACTCTCCCAGAACTTTTTTCTCCAATATTTTTTTGTATTTGTAGTTATGTAGCTAAATACGTCTTAGATCTTTTTACCTCTGTAAACAGGGATCTGGAGGGAAAAAAGAGGATACCCTTATCCTTCCTGTCACCTAACGCAGAAGGACATTTCTAACGTATGGTTCATTTTTATAAACATTTTTTAAAAACCCCTCATGATTCCCTTCAATATCATTTAAGATTTCAAATGATCAATGCCCCTGCTTAATTCTGATATATTCCCTTAAATCATCCTTTCTCTCACATTGAAAAACACATTTTATAAAGGTGGAGTTGGGAAATAAAAATGAGAACTTGACAACTATTTTGAAATATCTTCAAGAGCTGCTTGTAGAAAAGAGAACAGATTTCTTTTGGAGTTACAAAAAATAACATTGGCCAAGATGTGAAAACTACAGAGATGCAGAATTTTGCTCAACAAAGGAAATGTAGTTTTGCTGTTAGGTTTCCTTAGTTCTTGGAGATGAAGCACACACACACACACACATACACATCACATGCACACATGTGCATGTCCAGCCCTTAGCATGCACATATACACAACAGCAACACACCTATGTTTTGATTTTGTTCTTCACTGTTTCCTTTATGGTCACTGTTTCCTTATATGGTTTATAAGCATACAAACATCTAAATACTTGTTAGGACCAGACCAAAAGCCCAAGCATCAGCTGTCTCACCACAACTGTGCTTGTTGTGTACGTTGTAAAGGATCAGTGCTTCTATTGTTCTCTCCTTCCACAGGAAGAGTCCTAGTCTGTGTTAGATGGAGTGGTTAGGAGTTTTAGGAATTAGCTTCTAAATGCCTAGCTATCTGGCTTGTTTTGTTTTTCTTGTCTATTTTCTAATAGTAATAAGCCTTTTCTGTTCCTCACTATGGACATGTAATCACACTAAAACACCAATAGACTCAAGTACTAGGGCTGTGATTCCAACTTCATCCCAAATCCAGAAAATTCTACCCTGGCCCCTAAGCCTCAATTCTTATAAAAGTCCAATGTGAGCCCCAGAGTTGGAATGTCTTACAGGGAAAGTCTGGCTTGCCAGTTATAGTTTGGGCAATGGAGGGGTTTGTGGTAAGGGCTAAAAAAGAAATAGAAGAAAATTGGAGTATCCTCTTTTCTTCCTATCCCTTGCATCAAGTAGAAGAAACAAGTAGAGAGTGATCATAAATGATTTTCATGGATATGATTCTTTTCAGGACTCTCCAAATAGAGTGGAGTAAATTCATGGGAAAAGGCTTTGAGGCCAAGGGAGGAGCAGAGAGGGAAGGGATGTGGTGGAGACAACTCTGTGGGAAATAAGAGCCAGGAAAACAGTGGGAAGGGTGAGAGGAGGCAGGGTGTCTGGGGCTGAGCCTTAGGGTGACTCTGTTTCTTGAACCGTCTCACATCATCCCACATTTCTCAAGAATAATATTCCTACCCAAAGCATCATCCTCTAGGATGACACTTAGTTTGTCAAATGCTTTCTTCTCAAATAGGAGAAGTGAAAAGAGTTTTAGAAGGAATCTTGATGAGAGAGTGAAAGCTATATTTCAAATTTCTCTCCTGCCCAGGAGTGGATGCCAGATCTTTATTAATTGAGGACCTTCTCCTAATTCTTAGGTTGTGTCTAGATTTGGGGGTTACCAAAGTCCTGAAATATTAATAGAGGGTCAAGGAAGGGGAAATGTTGTCCTTTATCTCCATCTGCCTATGCTGGCATCCACTAATAAGCCCCTCCATCCCATCTGGCCTCCTATCAAGAGTCTTCTCAGATGGGCCCTTGTCTGTCTGCCTAGGTACCTCACTCAACTAGGTCTCTACTGCTCCTAAGCAAGTCTCCATGCCAGAGAATCTGCCATGCTTGCCCTGTGCTTGTCTTCTCTCTGCAGCCCTGAAGCCAACTGCAGGTCTCTCTGTTCTCTGGTTTCCCAAACCCACCTTGGGTTCCCATTGTTCTTCTCCCCAGTACTGGGATGGAGACAATGGGTCTTGAAGCAGAGCTCATCGGTGACACAGATATCCTAAGTCTCACACTTTCTCCTCATCCTTCTTGTGCCCTATCCTGCAGAACATTATCTAATCTGGGATGGAGAAAACTGGTTATGACTGACCACATAGCCTTCAAAAACTACATGGTATAAAATATATACCTTGAGTTTCAAGGCTTTAGTCTACATTCTTAGAATGTAAAAGTCAAGCTTTTCATGATTTTGTTTTCTTGCTTCAGTCTCACAATTCTTCCTTTAAGCAATATCATATAAACCAATTAATCTGAGGCCTGAATGGGAGGAAGGTTCTGGAGGTAACAGGAAGTCTGTAGCAAAATATCATCAAATGACAATGTCTGACCAAGACGCTATAGAGTGTAATTTATTCTAGAAACGTGGGAAATAGTGTTGGGTTCAAGGATAAATTGGAGGGGTGAATGTCTGGAATGCAGGTGTTTTTACTCAGAAGCCATGGAAAAAGTCTTGGCAAGAGATACTTATAGTATATTTAAACAGTGGGATTGGAGAGGAAACAAGAATTCTGAGATGTATAGAACACAGCATCCACAAGACTTGGTGACTATAAGTGGAGAGTGAGGGAGTGCATGAGACCTAGGGTAACTCTTAAGTTTATGACTTAGGAAACCATATGGATAGGATATCACCAACCAAAATAAGGAACGTAAGAGGAAGAACAGGTTTAAATGGATGCTCTGCAAAAAAAAAAAAAAAAAAAAAAAAGTGGAAAGAACATGGGTTCTCTATTACTATGAGACCAATCACTACAAACTTAGTGGCTTAAAACAACACAACATTTATTATTTCAAATTTTCTGTGGGTTAGAAATCTGCACATGACTTAGCTGGATTCTCTACTTTAGGGTCTCTCAGAAGGTTGTCATTAAGGTATTGAACAGGTTTGGGGTCTCATCTGAAGGCTGAACTGGGGAATAATCAACTTCCAGTTTCACTGACATGGCTGTTGGCAGGATGCAGGTCCTTTAGGGCTGTTGGACAGAGGTTGTCCTCAGTTTTTTTCCATGTGGGCTTATCCAACATGGCAACTTGCTTCATCAAAGCTGGCAAAGGGAAGAGTCAATAGAAAGAGTCTGCTAGTAGGGTGGAAGTTATTATCTCTTCTCATCTCAGAAGCAGTATTCCATTACCTTTGCCATATGCTATTCTGCAAGCAAGTTACTAGGTCCATTCCACACTCAGGGGGAGGGGATGACCTAAGGATGTGAATCCAAAGATGCAGGGATTATTGAGGGCCATCTTAGAGCCTGCCTGCTACGTTCGGACAGACCTAGACTTGAATTTTCTCACCACCACTCACTTGGTGGTAATTTTAAATAAATTCTTTGACTATTCCAGACTTGTTTCCTTATCTATAAAAGAGGGATATTACTACCAATCTCATTGGCTGGTAGGCTAAGACAATGTGTGTAATAAACCTAGCACATTCTCTTTTCCCTCTGCCGTGTTGATGATTCCTTCTTTGTCATCCGGAGGCTCTGAGTGATGACTAACAAGAGTCAGAGAAATAGATCCAGGACCATAAAAGATGAGCTCCTGGAATAAGAGCAAGACAGAAACTTTACTACAGGGCCTCCTGCAGAGAATGTGTTTTCATAGTAATTCAAGAAGAGATTGGCCATTAGTACCCAAATCACACTGTGATTCTGTATGAGTTGTACTTGCCCCCACCCCAACTGATAGCATGAATGAGAAATGAACTTTTAGGATCATAAATCATTAGGATTTGGGGATGGATGTTGCTGCAGCAAAATCTAGCTTATCCTGCTAAAATTGGTCCACATTTTATCACTTTATTGTCAGTTCCTTTACCTTGAATGGTATGCTGCATTTCAAGACTCCCCTAGGCTGTTTTTCACATTGTCTTCATTTCTTAATACTGTCATTTGGTGCCACAGCAACAAATTCAGATCTCTTTCTGCATTATTGTTTGCCTAAAGGCCCAATTTGGGTTGTGGTAAGAGAGAATGTCTCAGACAAGGGCTGTCATTTCCCAGCCTTTGAGGGAACTTGCTCCAGCGGGCTGAGTAATTTGTTAGAGACTAAAGAAACAGGGAGGGGCTGAAATGTCACCAGCAAGCAGAAAACATGCTCCATGGTTTCTTCTTCTGCGTCTGGCAAGATTTTTAATTGTTTCTAAAGAAATCAGCCACTGATGTTAACCATATGGAACTGTTAAAACATGGGGTAACAGAATAATACAGTTGGATCGTGTTTCTTTAGTTGTCTGTAAAATGGCATGTAATTTGTAAACCAAAAATGGTGCTTAAAGCAACAATTTCAGCAAGACTTTTTATTTAAAATTCCTCTCAAATTTTTTTCCAAAATGATTCCGAATGGATGGAACGCTTTTAAATACTCTATTTTAATGGTATTCCTTAAAGGATTATTGCACCCGTAATTATTTTTTTATAAACCTAATCCTCTGCCAAACTCCATATTTTGCAGCATTTTTTTTTTCTTACTAGTGCTCCAGGGTTCCCTATTTGGTCACCATTTCAGTAGATATGTCATGTACTTGCTTTGAGCAGCAAGACAGTGATTCTAGTGCCTCTATATAAACTTTCCAGAAGGTATTTCTTTACATTGGGTCTTATAAAGGCTTAATTTAGGGACAAGGATTAAACCCACATACACAATAGGAGGGAATATATATTTAAGTAATGGTGCATCTAAATATGTTGTATACAATTGACTCAAATAAAACATGAGTTTAGGTATAGTGTGATTCTGGTACTAATGGCCAATTTCTTCTTGAATTACTATGGAAACAGATTCCCTGCAGGAAGGCCTATAGTGAAATTTCAGTCTTGCTTTTGTTCCAGCAGCTCATCCTTTATGGTCCTGGATCTATTTCTCTGACTCTTGTTAGACACTTTCTTATTCTATAGTGGTCCAAGTCTGTTATGAGAATCTAGATGGGCACATACTTGGATCAAAGCTGCTAAATTAATTACACAGGGCTTTCTGTCTGTTTGTCTCTGTCTCTCTCTGTAGCAGTTCCAAGTTTAGGTTTTAATGCAACAGAGACATAGAGACTTTCAATCTTCAAGGACTGAAATAGGTTTTCTACAGTTTGGCTCTTTCTATTCCTACTGCATGAATCAGTTAGGCCCCTAAAATTAAGGCAACATACTCTTCACATGCAACGATACTCTGAGCTAGGGCTTCTCCCACTTCAGTGTACTCGAGTCACCAGATTTCCACATTCCACCTCAGACTACTGAATCAGAATATATGACAGTGGAGTTCAGAACTCTGCTTTTTATTTTTAATGTTTTTAAAAATTTTTAAATTAAGTTTATTGGGGTAGCATTAGATAATACAATTATATATTTTTCAAGTGTACATTATAATTTGACACCTATATATTCTATTGTGTGATTACCATCCAGAGTTCAGTTTTCTTCAGCTACCATATATTTGATTTCTTTTATTCACTTCACCCTCCTCCAGACCCCCGATATTTGACCACCTTTACCCTGTCTATCTCTTCCCTCCTTCCCCAACCCCTACGCTCTGGTAACCACTAGTCCATTGTTCATGTCCATGAGTCTCTGTTTGTTTGTCCTGTTCATTTGTTGCTTTTAGGTTTATAACCCTCATATATGATATCACGTGATTTTCAACTTTTCTGTCTGGCTTATTTTATTTAGCATGATTATCTCGAGGTTCATCCATGTTGTCACAAATGGCAGTATTTCATCTCTTCTTATGGCTGAGTAATATTCCATTGTATATATGTACCACTGCTTCTTTAGCCAATCATCTATCATAGGACACTTTGGTTGCTTCCATGTTCTAGCCAATGTGAATAATGCTGCTATGAACATCAGTGTGCAAATATCTTTTTGGATATGCGTTTTCAAGTCTTTGGGGTAAATACCCAATAGAGGGATTGCTGGATCATATAGTAGATCAATTCTTAGTTTTTTGATGAATCTCCATACTGTTTTCCATAGTGGCTGTACCAATTTGCAGTTCCACCAGCAGTGTATGAGGGTTCCTTTCTCTTCACATCATCTCCAGCATTTGTTATTTGTCCTGTTGATTATAGTTATTCTAACAAATGTGAGATGGTATCTCATTGTGGTTTTGATTTGCATTTCCCGAATAGTTATTGATGTTGAGCATCTTTTCAAATATTAGTAGTTGGCCATTTCTATGTCCTCTAGGAAGAAGTGTCTGTTCAGGTCCTCTGCCCATTTTTTTATTGGATTGTTTGTGTTTTTTTTTTGTTGTTGTTATTAAGTCATATGAGTTTTTGTATATTTTGGATATTAGATCCTTATTAAAGGCACTGCTTGAAAATATATTTTTCCATTAAAATTATTGTCTCTTTACCTTGTTGATGGTTTATTTTGCTGAGCAGAAGCTTTTTAGTTTGATGTAGTCCCATTCATTTATTTTTGCTTTTACTTCCCTTGCCTTTGAGGTCAAATTCATAAAATCCTCTTTAAGTCTAAGGTCCTTGAGTGTTGTTCCTGTGTTTTCTTTTATGCATTTTATTGTTTGAGGTCTTATATTCAGGTTCTTGATCCATTTCAAGTTAATTTTGGTGTGTGGCGATAGACAACAGTCTACTTTCATTCTTTTGCAAGTGGTCTTCCAGTTTTCCCAGCAACATTTATTGAAGAGGCTTTTCTTTCTCCACTGTATGTTTTTGGCTTTTTTGTCAAAAAGTATTTTTCTATATAAATATAGGTTTACTTCTGGACTCTCGATTCTGTTCCACTGGTCCATGTGTCTGTTCGGCTGCCAATACCATGCCATTTTGATTATCATAGCTTTGTAGTATAATTTGAAGTCAGGTAGAGTGATGCCTCCAGCCTCATTCTTTGTTCTCAGGATGGCTTCTGCAATTTGGGGTCTTTCATGCTTTTATACAAATCTGATGACTTTTAAAATGCCAATAGGAATTTAATGGGTGTGTCATTAAATCTGTATAATGCTTTAGATAATAAGGTAATTTTAACTATGTTGATTCTTCCAATCCAAGAATACAAAATATCTTTACATTTCTTTGTATCTTCCTCGATTTCTTTTAATAGGGTCTTGTAGTTTTCATTATATAGGTCCTTCACATGTTTCATTAAATTTATTCCTAGGTATTTTATTCTTTCCATTGCAATTGCAAAGGAATTATTTTTTCTACTTTTTTTCTGACAATTATTAGAATACAGGAATGCTATGGATTTTTGAACATTGATTTTGTATTCAGAAAATTTTACTGTATTTTCTTATTGTTTCTAGTAGTGTTCTTGAGGAGTCTTTAGGATTTTATATAGAGAGAATCATTTCATCTGCAAAGAGTGACAGTTTGACTTCTTTGTTTACTATTTGGATGCCTTTTATATCTTTCTCTTGTTTAACTGCATTTGCTAGGAACTCCAATATTATAATGAATAAGAGTGGTGATAGTGGACAGCCTTGCCTTGTTCTGAACTTAGAGGGAAGAATTTTAGTTTTTCATCATTAAGTATAATGTTGGCTGAGAGTTTGTTATAGATGGCCTTTATTATGTTAAGTACTTTCCTTCTATTCCAATTTTGTTAAGTGTTTTGAACATAAATGGATGCTGTATCTTATTGAAGGCTTTTCTGCATCTATTGATATGATCATATGATTCTTATTTTTTAATGTGTTTATGTGGTATATCACATTAATCGATTTGCATATGGTGAACCATCCCTGTGCTCCTGGGATGAAGCCCACTTGATCATGGTGTATCGTCTTTCTAATATGTTGCTGTATTTGGTTCGCTAGTATCTTATTTAGGAATTCTGCATCTGTGTTCATGAGAAATATTGGTCAGTAGTTATCTTTTTTGTGTTATCTTTACCAGGTTTTGGTATTAGAGTAAAATTGGCCTTATAAAATGAGTTGGGAAGTATTGTCTCCTTCAATTTTTTAGAAGAGTTTGAGGAGAATAGGTATAAGTCTTCTTTGAATGTTTGGTAGAATTCACTGGTGAAGACATCTGGTCCTGGACCTTTATTTTTTGGTATGTTTTTGATTATTTCAATTTCCATACTGCTGATGGGTCTATTTAGATTTTCTAGATCTTTTTGATTTAGTCTAGGAAGATCGTATTTTTCTAATGACTGGTCCATTTCTTCTAAGTTATTAAATTTGGTATTATATACTTTTATATAGTAATTCTTTCATGATCCTTCTTATTTCTGTGATGTCAATCGTAATTTTTCCTCTTTCATCCCCAATTTTGTTTAATTGTGTCTTTTCTTTTTTTTTCTTTAGTGAGTCTAGCCAGTGGTTTGTCAGTTTAATTAACCTTCTCAAAGAACCAACTCTTTGTTGTATTTATTTTTTCTATTTTTTTTGTTTGTTTTCAATTTCATTTATTTCTGCTCTAATTTTGTTACTTCTTTTCTTCTGTTAACTTTAGGCCTCATTTATTCTTTCTTGTCTAGTTCTTTAAGATGAAGCATTAGGTTGTTTATTTGAGCTTGCTCTTGTTTTTGGAAATAGGTCTGTAATGACATGCACTTTCCTCTTATGACCCCTTTTGCCATGTCTCAAAAGTTTTGATATATTGTATTATAATTGTCATTCTTTTCTATGTGTCTCTTGATCTCTCTTTTTATTTCTGTCCTGACCTGGTTATTCTTCAGTAGCATGTTGTTTAATCTCCCTGTATTGTGGTTCTTCTTGATTTTTTTTTTGCAGTTGATCTCTAGTTTCAAAGCTTTATGGTCAATGAATATGGTTGGTATGATTTCAATCCTCTTATATTTGTTGAGGCTATCTCTGTGTCTCAGTATGCGGTCAGTTCTTGAAAATATTCCATGTGCACTAGAGAAGAATGTATAAGCAGCTGTTTTGGGATGAAAGGCTCTGTATATGTCAATTATGTCCAGTTGGTCTAATGTATCATTTAAGGTTGTCTTTTTCTTATTGATTTTCTGTTTGGATGATCTCTCCATATCCAACAGTGGGGTATTTAGGTGCCCTACTGTGACTATCTTTTAGTCTGTTTCTCTCTTTAGTTCCATTAGTAATTGCTTTACATATTTCAGGGCTCCCTGATTAAGAGCATAGATATTAATAAGTGTTATGTCTTTTTGGTATATGATTCCTTTCTTCAGTGTCCCTCAGTATCTTTCATTACTTTTTTTTATTTTGAAGTCTATTTCCTCTGATATTAGTACCGCTACTCCTGCTTTGCTCTGAATGCCATTTGCTTGAAATATCATTTTCCACCCTTTCACTCTGAGTCTATATTTGTCTTTGGAGCTGAGATGTATCTCCTGGAGGCAGCATGTGGTTGAGTTTGTTTTGGGATCCATTCTGCAACTCTGTACCTTTTTATTGGTGAGTACAGTCCATTTACATTTAGGGTGATTATTGAAATCTGA